>CP031391.1:0-1200000 GCA_003814445.1 Epichloe festucae Fl1 | reverse complement strand
AGCACGGAGCCAAAAACCGTTCATTCTTCGGATCAAGCAGCCCTTGGCCGGCCGGACAAGCACCAGCTCACGTTATATGAAGAATCGCTGCCATGCCGTGCGACCACCCAGCGAACCTTGGAACCTTGGGTGGTGGGGGGGCGAGAGAGCGAGAAAGACGGCAGAGCATGATGGGAGGCAGAGAGGGGTCGCTTTCTGTGCAAATTTGCCGGCCCGTGCTAATACTTGCATCCCTCGTGAACCGGTCCAGGTACTCCGTATGCAAAAAAGATGATGGAACCAACAGCTTTTGTCCGTATTAGGAGAGGCTTATCATCACAGTGCATCGCGGTGCAGAAGGTGCAGAAAAGAAAGAGCCAGCTAGGCAAGGCACGCCTGCCTGGTCTGATGTGCCGTGGCGTGCCGTGGCGTGCCGTGGCGTGCCGTGCACGGTGTGAGCCTGGGTTGGGTTGCATCAGTGGGCACGTTGACCAGGCTTTGGCAGACGGACCAGTCCAGTCAGACTCGCCAGAAACGCGTTTAGACGCCCAGGCTCGTTCGAACCCCTGCAACGACACCCAATCACGAAACAGGATTGACAACCGCCTTGCCGACTTGCCGCTAATATTAGCGGGATCTGCCCTCCTGCCCTCCTGCCCTGAAGGTTCCGCCCGGAATGGGGCTTTTGTTGCTGGTCCGCTGGACAAACATCTTGCACTGAATTGGGAGCGGGGGCGGAACTCCCGGGATTTGAGGATGAGGCATCCCTACCACCGCCGTTTTCCCAGCCTGCCTGGATGTACATGTACATGTAGGTGCTACGCCGTACATTACGTCCATAATACATGTCAGGTTGGTATCCCAGACCTGCCCTCGGGGAGCAGCCTCAGAAGGACGAAACGCCCAAGTGCAAGCTCTTACTCCGTAAATGCTTCATCAATGGATTTATGTACATGGGGTTCGGTTGCAGCTTCACATGCATCTGCCGAGTACCTATGTGCCTTCTCTTTTTGCAAGCCGAATCAGACACCTGCGCTCACATGGTCCCCCCCCTGCCCCCCAAGGCCATCCTGCACAGTGTGATGGCCACCTGCTGACTGCATTGGATGGGAGACGAGCTCCAGCGAGTGAGTCCTTGACATGATGTGGTAGCAGGGCATGACTTTATCCATGGCAATGCAACCGGAAGAGTATACAGATCCCTACATTCAAGCCAACCGGCATCACTGTTGCGCGCTACTCCGTACTTTTTGAGGTGGCATTCACGATTACCGCAAGCGCGGTTACTCAATGGAAAGGCCTCATACCCTGCAAGAGCACCATCGAGTAACCTGCGAGCATGCCTTCGGGGGTTGTACTCCGTATTGTTGGGTTACGGTGCGTCGCACGCCATTGTTAAGCGAAGTCGAGACAACGCATGCGTGGAAGAAGCGATGACATCTCCGTGTGCGGTTGTGGCCCTTTGCCACTTCGCGTGGTCCAAGATTGCAAGGCGAAATTGATGAGGGATACCCATGGCGCCATTGATGCTGATGATAGGCCTTGGAGTCGCGGAATATGGGCTAAAGTCGAGTTAGCCGCGATGGCACGAGCTAAGATGAACATTGTCATCCGGAGCCCGCTTGATATTAGTAGGAGGCGTTTCGGGAACCAAGCTCTGTTCTAATCGAAAAGGACGTTATAATAAGTCAACAGCTGGTCTTGGTTGGCATCTTGGGTGAGCCAGGTGACATGGGTGCTTTGGAAGGGGGTTTGCGGCAGATAAGCACCCAAGACCGTTTGTCGCAGATCGTGTACATTCAACAACACCCTTGCTTTGCATTGTAATATGTACTATGTACATAGACCCTGCCCCCGCATGAGCTGGCGCTTAACGCAGCATCGTAATTGGTGTGCCCGTTATGCGGGATGGTCAGGTTACGCCACCAATGGCATGCTAAAATGTCCACTGGTCAAAGCTTCCGTGCATAATAAGTCTCCACCTTGCCGCGGCTTTTTTTTTGTCACTTTTACGGACGTACGGTTCGTACGGATCCGTATCTCTGAAAATACGGAGTATCGTCGACGATCTCACGAACTAGTAGGCTTGCTAGACAGTTCACTATCTGCTCTGCAGTCAGATGGCAGTTTTAGGGCGCAAAAGCCGGTACTTCATCCGAAGTAAGATCATCATTGGCCACGGTTCGATAGTTTGATGAATTGGACGTATGTACATAGCAGAATGGCCTGCAGAAGTTGCCACAGTATTACTGCGGCCCAGCCTCTGCTGGCCTTCGGGATGTGTTCTCTGACTTCCTACCCCGCAACTTGTCTCTCGACTCCCATCTTTGATGCATCTGGCTCTATTTCCGAGCACCACGCGGCCGCTCTTCAACACTCCCTGCCATCCAGGCCGAGGCGGGAGTATCAGAAGAGATCGAAGCCGTGGGCGTTGAAAGCGTGCCCCTGCGTGAGGGTCGTGGTGAGATGAAAATCGCCTGCCTTCAGTTCGCGCCGCAGGTCGGAGACGTCGATCACAATTTGAACCGTGCGGACAAAATTTTGGATCGGGTAGACCCTGAGGATCTGGACTTATTAGTTCTACCCGAGCTGGCTTTCTCTGGTATGTCTGCTTCTGTCAAAATTTCCATCTAGCCACCATAAGCCTGTACCAGGCCCCGCATTCGTTCGAACTGCGGAATCCTAGGACGAGAAGAAGAGGCGACCGGAAGTTCTAACTTGGTCTGTCAGGGTACAATTTCAAGTCCCTTCACGACATATCCCAGTTCCTCGAGCTGTCCACGTCTGGTATTAGTTCTCTTTGGTCACGCACGACAGCCCTCAAGTTCGACTGCACCGTCGTGGTTGGATATCCCGAAAAGGTTGATCCCCTTCTCCAATGGCCGACGAACCCGGAGTACTACAGCGCTGCCACTGTCGTGAACGGCGAAGGCGAGACGGTAGCCAACTATCGGAAAACCCATCTATACTATACAGATGAGACCTGGGCTTTGGAGGGCCCAGCTGGCTTTTTCGATGGCTGGCTGGAAAGACTTGGACAGACTGCTATTGGAATTTGCATGGACTTGAAGTGAGTGCTCTATGGCATCGACAGTGCTTTGCAACTCAAAAACGCAGTTGTTTTGTCCGTTGATTGCCAACAACTTTTCGTGCAGCCCATACAAGTTTGAGGCCCCATGGGATGACTTTGAATTCGCCCACCATGTGCTGGACAGCGGTGCCACACTTGTCGTGATACCCATGGCGTGGATCGCCAACGACGGCCCTCAAAATTTTAGTTGTCTGCCTCAAGAACCGGATATGGATACCCTTCTGTACTGGGTATCTCGCTTTGAGCCGATAATCAGAGCGGACTCTCCCGAAGAAGTCATCATTGTGTTCGCGAACCGCACCGGCTCAGAAGGAGATGCCACGTACACAGGGACTAGTGCTGTTATTGGCATCCAGTCTGGCGAAGTTCTTGTGTATGGCATCCTTGGCCGCGGGGACAAGAAGCTGCTAATCGTCGATACTGAATCAGCTCCTTGTGCCAAGTTGGTACTCCGCCCTGCGGACTACGGAACTGACCCTGAGACGCCATGCATGTCAGGCTATGACCGTCATCATGAGTCCCAGCTCGGCTTCGATTCCGCAACAACTTCTCTGGTTGGCCGTGTAACGAGTAAAGCGGGACCAACCCGACCTCCGCTAACCCTGTCCGACTCACATTTCACACACCCCGATGAAGAGAATTCTTCTAATAGTGCAGAAAAGGAAAAGCGTTGCAGTATCCGCTCAGACGTGTCAGTCTGGAACAATCATCAAGGAAGACCTTCAAGCCATGCGAACCAGACTACCTTGACTCCTGAGAGATCACTGCAGCAGACAGATTTCGAGACCTCTGGACCTAAGAGCGTCTCGGCTCACCCCTCGGGAACCAATACATGTTCATTGTTTCCAGGACGCCCGTCTTTGCCCAGTTCAAGACATGCAAGCCGGTCTCGCGGCCCCGGAAGATCAGACTCCGCAGCCAGGAAGAGAGCAGATCTAGATACCGCGTGTCATAGATTAGAGAGCATAACAATACGTTCTGAGATAGCTCGCGATCAATCAGTGTCAGTCAACGCACTTCATCACCACTCAACCTCTGCTTCGGGGTACCAGGCTTCCAGAAGCCGCAGCGCAAGCACTCCGACAAAGCTTGATGGTCGGGCAAACTAGTCGTGGTCGTCAAAGAGAAGCCAGATCAACTTCAAATCAACAAGCCCCTCGAGGATCCATGTCCTCGCAACACGGCAATCACGAACCAAAAACAGAACCAGTAGGTAGACCTGTCTCAGTCTGCGCTCATAGAAGAATACCCAACACCTCAGTGTTCCGTGCATAGCTCCCGCCACTGTACTTGCGCAGGAATCGAACTGGACACGGAAGCCGCCCACCGACAATGACTCCAAGCCGACCTTTTGATCGACCAGAGTGCACAGAAAGGCGGCCGTCACATAGCACACCACGTCCTACAAGTCGAAAGGACGGTCCTGGCCTGTCTGAAGATTCAAAATGGACGCTAGCATCGCCCACACTCAGATCCAAGGCCTCGAGCAATTCGAGACTACGCAGCAAAACAACACGTCGTCAGGCATTGCCGAAACAGTGGTGACCTCAGCGACTCTTAGCCTCAAGCTTGTTGAAAGGCGTCTGGAAAGCTCCGTACTCCGGCCAAAGAGTGCGATTTGGTAGATTGCCATGACCGAACCGCGACGATGAGTAGGCGTTTAGTGGGCATGGTACTGATGGTCTTCCTTCTTTTGACTATCGCACATTACTTTTTGCTGTCCATGACACATGGGAGGGGAGTTTTTGAGTTCCGACGAGCCGCATTCAGCGTTAGGCGGGCGCGTAATTTTGTCCAAGGTTTACGTAGGTACTTGGGTAGGAAGGTAGTAGAAGATACGCAGTAGAGAATAGAAGGACAGGCGCCCAATATTGAACGCAATGCCCGTACGGAGTAGAGACTGACCCGGCCAGACCCTTGTCGCTTGTCGCAGCCCCATGGATCCACTGCACTTTTGAAGCCTTCTGCCTGCACCAGAGCACTAGACGCCCAGAACCTCTTCTTTGCACACAAGCTCGGTTCTACGACAAGAACAGCACTTCGCCCCTTCTCGTCGTGCTTGCGTCCTCGGCTTGATTCTCCATCCATCTGTCAAGTTTTCAACTTCGATCAGTCGTTTTTCCAGCCAGGAAGGCATTGCAAAAGGTCTTGGCTCGTGGAAGAGGAGCTACCCATTCTCGGTTGCTGTTGCTCAATGGGCCATTATTAGACAGAGGTGGGACAGCGCCCCGTACGGCAGAATGAGAATAGGCTGCCTTCAATTTGCTCCCCAAGTCGGACATGTCAACGACAACATTAGCAAGGCTGATGACATTCTTGATCGGGCTGATCCAGAACATCTAGATCTTCTTGTGCTGCCGGAGCTGGCTTTCTCTGGTGAGTTAAATTGCGGTTGCTGGGTTGGTCGTTGCCTTCATGTTCGAGCATCATGGCTTGGCACTTTTGGAACATCTGACATTGACATGTGTACAGGTTATAATTTCTCTTCCCTCAGACACATTAGTCCGTGCCTTGAGCATGTCGGATCTGGCATCAGCTCCCTGTGGGCTAAAAACACGGCCCTTAAACATGACTGCACCGTAGTTGCCGGATACCCAGAGAAGGTCGACTTGGCCGATAATTGGCCCGCGAACCCGGAATATTATAATTCGGCGCTTGTCGTTGATTCAGATGGCGAAGTCATCGCGAACTACAGAAAAGTACATTTGTATTACACGGATGAGACCTGGGCACTGGAAGGATCCTCTGGGTTTCTCTGCCAGCGAATTCCTGGGCTAGGCACCGTTGCCTTGGGCATTTGCATGGATCTCAAGTACGTTCAGGCATGGTTTGAAAAGTCACTCGCCTCATTTCTCTAACTATTTCCTAAGTCCCTGCAGATTTGAAGCTCCGTGGGACGCGTTCGAGTTTTCAAGTTTCGCCTTGGCATCGGGTGCTCGGCTGGTGATAGTATCCATGGCGTGGCTTACTCGGGAGAGCCCGGAGACTTTCAATGAGACACCCGGGGAACCTGATATGGACACATTGGTGTATTGGATAGGGCGTATGGAACCGATCATTCGAGTCGAGTCCAACCAGGAAGTAATTATTGTCTTTGCGAATCGCTGCGGGTCAGAGAACGAAGCCACTTATACTGGCACGAGTGCCATTATCGGAGTAGAATCGGGTGAAGTTCGTGTCTATGGGATGCTGGGACGTGGCGAGTCGGATCTACTGGTCGTAGACACTTCAAATCCGCCCTTTGCGAAGCTTGTCTATCGGCCGGAAGGCGCGGAAGCTCCAGCTGACACCGAAAAAGATAAACAGTTTGATACAAAGGAGGAATCGCCTCGGCCAAAAAATGCTGTGCCGGCCTCCGTACCAGATTGTGTACCAAGCCGTCGGGTTGCTGAACAACTTCATGACACCACCCCGAGCGGCAATGACCATGAACACAGTCGAAAACGCAATCCGTCATACAAGCGCAACGATTTGACTATTCGGTTGCCAGAGAAGCGCTCCAGGTACAAGCCTATAGGAAGAACCAACCAAGACTTGGACCCTGTTTCTGGTCACGCACGGAGACGAAGCGAAGGACAGAGCAAGACTCAATGGAAACATCAGGCTCACTCTACCGGCTTGCCGGCATCTGATAATGAAGTTGACCGATCATCGATCAACTCGGAACCGCCCCCTTCTGCTCTGTTTCAGGCACCCGCCGGCTACAATTACCTTATCGCTGGGGATCAAAACCACTCCCATGCACAGCTTATATCAACGAACAATGCAAATGACATTGTCATTGCGATGGATTTGCCTGTTGTTGAGGATCAGGTCGAGCAAGAAAGCCAACCCCTGACCACAACGACTTGGATGGCCGACGATGACCCGGAGCTGGCTTACATCGAGGATGAAGACCCAGATGAGCCATTCCATGACCCAACAGGTAAAATTGGCAGATGGGTTCAGATGATTCAAACACCCAGGAAACCTCCAGTCGAACCACGGCAACACCAACGTCACAGCCAAACAGACCATGGCAATTCATCCCGCAGTCAAATCTACTCAGCATCGCCTGAAAAGCCGAGCCTGTTTCAGCACCGCAGACCCCTCAAGGCTCACAAGGTGATGCGTGACGAGGAGACGCAGAGGCAGCGTTCGCGGTCTGCTGCACCTGGAAAGCAGACAGACTTCAAAGCCGTCTGCCAGAAATTGGAAGCGAGTGCAGCTCAAGAATACTCACGTTTGGACTACGGCAGCCGTGACAAACAAAGACGACACTATGCTCATCAACAACGTCCTGCATCCCGCGCTAAAGGACGAAGTAACTCACACGCCATATGTGAAGATGAGTTGATGTCCGGCTCAGAACATTCCATCTCATTTGCTATGGACGACTCTATTTTAGCGAGTCCGAATACTCATACCACCCAGAATCGAGTACCAAGCCGGATTTTCTTCAGCCCAGTTGAAGCAGAACCCCCAGTCTTGCGTCTGACATCTAGCAATCGGCTCAAAGTGGGCCGCGGGACCGAAGACACGGATATCGACAGATACCAGAGCGCATTATCAAGTCGCCATCAGCAGGCACAGACGGCGGACCCTCTAGACATCCCGCGCACTCATAGTCGTGGGCGGCAACTTGAGACTGATAAAGACAAGCGAAAAGAGTACGGTTCCGCTCAGTATCAAAAACATCCCAAGACATCTGAATCTAGGCGGCAAGCGTCCAAGGAACATGCTGATCTCGCCCGGTATCATCTTATCAAAGATGTTCCGTCAGCTTCATGCCCACTTCATGAATCCCGATCCCGTTCAGGGGCCCGAAAACAGTCTTCCTTGGGGCAGAAGTCCAGTCAGACACAATTGCGGTCCGCAAGGGATGCTAGTCGTCCCCGTCTCCAAGAAGACGACCTGGGTCGCTCTGCCAGCGCTCAACCTAAAACCAGAAGGAAGATGAGCGCCCCGAGGCCAGAACGAGGATGGGCCGCTCAAGATGTTCGAGTCGACAGGTCCGTGTCCGCAACACCAGGCCATGAAAGGTCACGTCAAGGTTCAAAAACTCCGGTTCCCATGATTTTGGTGTCAAAGTAGAGCCGGATGATAATGATGGATGAGGGGCAACATACTTGTGGACGAACGAATAATATGACAATTTATGAGGGTGCAGGACAAGAACAGGTCGCTTTACGGATGTTCGATTTGTTTTGGATGATCGTCACGTGCTTGAAAAGACGTATTATATGGCGCCATGGAAGGTTCTTAAGGAGTTCATGTAGTTTTGCGATTGGTGTGACTGGGAGAACTTCTCGAGCACATGCTTCCTAGGAGCAACAATCTGTCATTCTACGAGACCTCATGGGCACGTCAACTCGCTGTGGTTTATGATGCGCGACCATTGTGATTGAGCAGCTTTTTTCTGCATTTAGACCGATGTACGGACGTAGAGTTGCGAATCATGACAATGAAGCGTCTGTACCAGGAAGGGAACATGCACACAGGGTCCCTCGCTCTAAGCGGATGTCTTGGTGGGTTGTTCAGTCTGTCGAGAAGTGGAGGGGGGCCACTCCCATCGAGCGTTTACGGGCCACGATGTTGAAGCATGAACTTGCATGAACAAGTTCATGCAGATTCCAATTGACGGAAAAAACAGCCCGGAGGACGTCTGTGCTGTGTAAAGATTTAAACACGAGAGTGCAAACTTGCCGGTCTCCAAGACGGGGCTAGTGGTCGGCAGGGGTTCGCATTAGAGCGGGGAAAGCCACTGATAATGGCCGCCAATCGGCACACTGGAGAGCTCAGGCCAGCGGGCTAAATAGAATATGTGGGCTAGGCAAGGGGGGGTGGTGGCAGCATTCCGACCCACTCTGACCACTTCTGGCTGCTGATTGGTGCTCGAAGCGCCGGGCTCATCCTCCACCTGCTCGAACAAACACGCGAGAGCCTGCGGCCAGCGAGGACCGGCAACGGCTTGAACAACACGCACACACACCCCGGACTCCCAATGAAAAGAACAGGCCACGAATTGGAGTGATGGCACGAGTGATGGCACGAGTGATCATCACTGGCTCGTCACGCCGACCCCTCTCTTGACCGTTGCACTGGGAGCCACGGAGTATTTGTTGATCCTCTCTGAAAGTCAAAGGCCTGTTTTGTCGCATTGTGCATCTCCAAAAGAACCTGGGACCAACAGCTTTGATGCGCTCGCCCCCCGCGGCAAGACATCGATGATCCGAATTAACGCTCACGAGTACTCCGTACATCAGAGTACATCAGAGAGCCTGGGACTTCGGAACGCAGCTGGCTGGGTCAACAGAGCCTGGTTGACTGCACGAATTCTGCAGCAACTTTCCTTCTGCGCAGGGCTTTCTCTCGCAACAAAATATCGACTCTGCGCAACGTTCTCTACCGCAAGACTTCCCACAGCCGAACCGCAGCTAGCAGAAACGGTGCGACGAACACCTTCCACATCATGTTGCGGTCTTTGACCTTCCTTTCCGCCTTACTGCCGGTGGCGCAGGCGATGCTTTGCCCTGCCAAGTCAAAATGCGCCCCCAACTGTGGCAATGTCCTGGCTGCGACATCGCCCGACGATCTTGTTTGTGACCAGATGGCGTTCAAGAGTGATCCCACGGCACAACTCTTTGCGGGATGCGTCGAATGCCAAAGATCAAGTACTTATTACAGTGGCAATGATAGCGATATCCAGGCCATGTTGTGTACGTTGATTGCCTGCCCGTGTCCAAGCAGCAAACACTAACAGACATGATAATCCAGACAATGTTCGCTATGCACTGTCATACTGTGTATGGGGTGACGCGTCTTTCAAGAATCCACGAGTGGTTGACACCCCGTGCATCACATCGTAAGAATGCCAGATTCTGATTTTGAAACAGGCATTGCGTTAACACCGCCGTAGGAAAGCCTGCGGCCCATTCAAGGACGCCGTTCAATTCAAGAACTTGTCGACTAAGTACGATGCTTTCCAGTACTGTGACGTCTGGCCAACCGACGACTCACCTGATTTCCATGGCTGTACCGACTGTCTTCAGGCCGAAGGCAGATATTCAATGGCAAATTGTCAGTAAACTCGAATGGAAAAACTGTCAACCCCTAGACTGCTAACGATCGCGATACAGTTGTCATTGCCCTTCAGGCAGGGTGTCAGCAGAAGCCCGCACCTGGTCTTTTCATTGGATTGGATGGCGAAATCTTCTCCCAGACTGCAGTGCAAATATCAACGCCAAGCCCAACAGCAAGTGTCGACCCGGATTGGTTCGACAAAGGCCCTTTAACCCTTGGTGCCAAGGTCGGCATCGCAATCGGAGGCCTTGTCGGTGTTCTGATTCTGCTTGGCTGTGGCATTATTCTTAATGGCAAGCGAAGACGTCGGGCTTATTTGCGCACGCTCCACACAAAATATGCCCAAAAAGGACGGCCAATACTGAGCAATCAGCGTGAGATGGGCGAGGCATCGGGACAGCAACCTTTCCGTAGCCCCGATGACACTTCACTCAGCCACCGCCCATTGCGCGGATGGGACGACACGTCGTTGAGCCAACAGTCGTCTCGAGACTGGGACGACTCTCCTATGACGGCGAACGGCGAGCAGCACTATTCAAAGTACTTTTCACCATACTCCAGTCGATTCAATAGCCCGATCAGTGCTCAGGAGGGTCAGGCGATGCCGTGGCCGCCGGCTGCTTTAGCCCCTAAGCATCACACTGGCTTTGTAACTGGTGAAGAGGCAGCCGGCGCTCACTGGAGCCATAATCCGGTATCTGAAGACAAAGGAAAATCAAAGGTGGAAGCTTATGAAATGCATGAGGTTGACACCAGCGAGAGCGGAAGCTCAAAGAGCCACCCTCGGAAGCAGAGAAACGAAGCACCTGTGCTAAGTCATCCTGGCTATGGAAGACAGGGGGATACTCCTCCAGCTCAAAACAACTCCACCGAGCGTGACGTAAGCAATGGTAATGCCTTTTAGGCGAGATATTTGGAAGCGCAGGAACAACATTAGGTCGAACTTGTTTTGCGAGGAGTTTGGTGTTTGACGGAATGAATTTGCATCTATTGATACGGGGACCGCTGACGAAGACTGGCATCCGCACGCGATACTGTCTACGCAGCTTCGAATACACATTTTCCAATGAGAAACTATCAAGGAAAGAAACATAATTCTTTCTTTTCTCCCCAAGTTTTACTGAAGTCGTTGCATTTTCTGTCATTCTGACGGGTTTTCCACTGTGACTGGCCCTTGTGGCTGAGAGATCGACCCACTATTATTGACAGAAATGGACTGGCGTAGCCTAACCTATCACCAGCCACAATACCAGCGAGGCTCAAAGTCCCCACACGGACGAAAGGGAAAAAAAAAAAATTTGAAGGTTTCCAAACCATTGGCTGGTAGTTAAGTGCAAAACATCACCACGAACCTGCAAGCACGCCCTCGTCGAGCCACCCCCATACGAGTTGTGCATTATTTGTTTGGCTGCGGGCTCACGGTTACATTAACAGTTCCAAGATGACGATGGAGGTTGTCAAAAGCAAAAAGGGGGAGGAGGAGTACACCATCAAGCCGCAGGCTGCCACGCCTGCCGTGGACACGAGCTCGTGGCCGCTTCTCCTCAAGAACTATGACAAGCGTGAGTGACGGCGTCCTGGAAGCGGCCAATTGGTCTCTCGCATGTAGCGAGACCAATTGGTCGAGTTTGAGATGGACAGATCAACTGACAAGGGCAATTTCTTCCCGCAGTGCTCGTTCGCACCGGTCACTTCACACCGATCCCCAATGGCTGCTCTCCTTTGAAGCGAGACATCAAGTCGTACATCAGCTCTGGTGTCATCAATCTTGATAAGCCTTCTAATCCTTCCAGTCACGAAGTTGTGTCATGGGTGAAGCGTATCCTCCGGTTCGTCGCGCCCTCGTGACCAATGACCTGGACGTGGGAGCAGACTTTTTTTTTTTTTTTTGCTAACTAGCCATGACAACAGTGCCGAGAAGACTGGACACAGCGGTACTCTCGATCCCAAGGTCACGGGATGTTTGATTGTCTGCATTGACCGTGCTACTCGTCTTGTCAAGTCCCAGCAGGGTGCTGGCAAGGAGTACGTCTGCGTCATCCGCCTCCACGACAAGCTTCCTGGTGGCCAACCCCAGCTCGCCCGCGCCCTCGAGACCCTCACTGGTGCTCTGTTCCAGCGTCCTCCTTTGATCTCTGCCGTCAAGCGTCAGCTCCGTATCCGAACCATTCACGAGAGCAAGCTCATCGAGTTCGACAATGACCGCCACCTCGGTGTTTTCTGGGTCAGCTGCGAGGCTGGTACCTATATCCGTACCCTTTGTGTCCACTTGGGTCTTCTTCTAGGTGTCGGTGCTCACATGCAGGAGCTGCGTCGTGTTCGCAGTGGTGCTATGGATGAGACCAAGGCAATGGTCACTCTGCACGATGTTCTCGATGCCCAGTGGACCATGGACAACACTCGCGACGAAACGTATTTGCGCAGAGTCATTGCGCCTCTCGAGACTCTGTTGACCTCTTACAAGCGCCTTGTTGTCAAGGACAGTGCCGTTAATGCTGTCTGCTACGGTGCCAAGCTCATGCTTCCAGGTCTTCTGAGATATGGTACGTAATTCTTGTATTTTACAATTCTCAGTTGACTAAATGGATTCCATGCTGACGAAATCTACAGAGGCCGGCATTGAGCACCACGAAGAGGTTGTCTTGATGACCACCAAGGGTGAGGCCATTGCCCTGGGTATCGCCCAGATGTCTACTGTTGAGATGTCTACCTGCGACCACGGCGTTGTCGCCAAGGTCAAGCGTTGTATCATGGAGCGTGATCTGTACCCCCGCCGATGGGGTCTTGGACCTGTTGCCCAGGAGAAGAAGAAGATGAAGGCTGATGGCAAACTGGACAAGTTTGGCCGTCCCAATGACAGCACTCCTGCCAAGTGGACCACCGAGTACAAGGACTTCAGCATGACTGATGCCTCTACTGCTGCTGCCGCCGCCGCCCCTCCTACTCCTGCCAAGAAGGTCGTTGAGGAGACCACCAAGATGGAGATATCCACTGCTGCTACTGAGGATGGTGACAAGAAGAAGAGAAAGAAGCACGACGGCGAGACCCCCGACGAGAAGGCTGAGCGCAAGCGAAGAAAGGCTGAGAAGAAGGCCGCCAAAGCCGCCAAGAAGGCTGCCAAGGGCGAGGCTGCTTCCGACGATGACAGCGACTAGATTGCGTCGTTGCGATTGGCTTGGTGCGTGTGAAAGATGGAACGGGAGTTATATGAAGAAGTTCAAATTTTTTTTTTTTTTTTTTTTTTTTTTTTCACCTCGTGGATATGCGGACGGTTTTACTGTACCATTTTCTGTGACTATTGGCAACTTGGCGTTTTTTTGGCATAAAATTTTCAGGAGGAGTAGCTGAGACTCTGAATACCAGGAGGATAAAAAAAATTACGTCTTGTTTGTGAAGTAACATGGAAGTTGATTGTGGACTGTCGAGAGACCCTGTCACGGTGAGAGATGCAGCCCATGATTCATGATTTCAACAGAGACGTATACCTTCCTTTCCTATGGGGGCAACATGCGGCATCAAGTCAGGCGCAGTTGCAGAACGATCGATGGCCCATGGGCGTCCCCTTCATCAGGAAGCGCGGGCTGGGCCCCGAGGGCTACGAGGAGTTGGAGTTCGTCGGTGCACAGTATGAAGATTCAGACTTCTTTTCCGCCTCCGCCGCTTGGTAGGTCTTCTACTAAGAATTTCACGATGGAGCTTTTCAACGTCAGGATTGTACGACGCGAATGAGTGGTAGCATGTGAGATGTCGAAAAAAGGGGGGGGGGGGGGGGGTGGAATCTCATGGTGGAACTTTGCTATACTCTTCTGCAAAAAAAGTCATTCACTTAAATCATGTCACGCATGCGAATGGATGGGCCAGAGAACTGATCATGGGCCATAAACCGTCACAACGCGTGACGCAGGAATCGTCATGACCCGGCCCATTCTCCACCATCAACCACCATCCCACAACAAACTAATGTAATGCTACATAGCCATTCCATGTACGCTTATACAAAAAAAAGTGATAGAGATAAATGAACACCGAGGAAACCCAAGATTTCAAGACGCCCCGAAGGAAACAAAGGTTGACGAAACTGCTCCTCCGAGGACATTGCGTCGTGCTATAGAAAATTTCGTGCATCATCCGAGTTCTGTATTTGCATGGGTATCTGAGGGTTTTGTTTGGCAGCGATGGATGAGACTGGAGCCCGCTGACCAGAAACAAAGTATATAAACAGGTGAATGTTTGACGTCACCCAATCCAGGTTGTTGTTCCGGCTGTTTTTCCCTTTCCTCGTCCTCTTTTCAAAATGTAACTGTATTCACCCAAACGCCATTTCAAATGCTGTCATCAAACCAGTGTGCTGCTTCAAGGCCCCGCGACTCGCTCCGTAAGCGCTCACTCTGACATCTGAACCACTCTCTCCCTTCTTCCAACTCCTGCCGGATTGCTTTCAGCTCGAATGTGAGCTTCTCTGCTTCACTCATAACCCGCTTATGTTTGCTGCGTTCCGTCGTCAAATTACCAGCGACTTTTCCTTCTTCGACTTCTTCTTCCTCTTCTTCTTCCGACCGCCGCTTTCTCTTGTTGTTGGACAGTCCGTCCTCGACTGTTGGAGTGCCCATCTTTCTGATTGGAGAGCCGAGGATGCGATTTCCACCACTGACTGAAGCTCGTCGCACCGAGCTGCTGTCTAGAGTAGAGCCAAAAGCATGACTGGAGTAGTAGTTTGGCCGGGCCCTCATATCGTAAGCCAAAGACTCGGGCACTGCAGTCCCATCTGGCAGCTGCTCAATACCCATAGCCTTGAGTCTCCATCTCGCCGATGCATTGCTGGTAGGCCGTGCGCTTGCAGGTGTTTCGCTCTCTCTGGAGGATGTTGATGGCAGGGAACGACGAAACCGACCAGGCTTGCCCAGGTACATCTCTCTCAGCGCCTTCGTTTTAGCGCCGACTTTTCGACTTGAGCCAGGCAATGATTCCCCGGACTGGTTACTCGAAGCAACCGAGTTGCTTTTTGACCTAAACTCTTGTTGCACAATCGATTCCACAACATCTCGCTCGTTGGTGGCACCGGACAGGACTCCACTAGACAGCAACGCCTCCCTCGCTTGCCTCCTGCTCATATTCTGACGCTTCAGCATGTCCATGAACTCTTCTGGTCGATTGACATTGGCGAGCTCTGCCCGCTCTTTGGCGGCCTTCTTGGCGGCCTCTTTCTGTGCTTTACGACCAGCCTCGTGTTGTGATATGTAGAATGCACGAAGCTGATCTCGCCCGCTTCGTCGAAGAGTGCTGAGGCGCTTCTCTCTGGCGTTTTGCTTCCACCGGTAAAAGTATTTTAAAGATAGGTTGTATGTTCTGAACCTAGTGACCTCTTCATTGATACGTGCCTCCTCTTCCTTCCTCCTTTTCTCCGCAGTCTCTTTACGAAAAGTCTCAAAAGTCTTGCCGGCTATGTCGTCGATCATGAAAACCTGAAACTGCTCCAAAATTCCATTATCGCCCTTCACAAACCACCTTGTAAAGTCGCCCATTAAATCTCTTGGCGGAACGGGTGATGGTCTTGGTTCTGCAGACGTAGTTTCAGCTGAAGTACCAGTATGAGTGAGTGATGCAGGCCGAGCAGCAGCTTGCGCTGAGAGACCTGAGCAAGGGTTTGATGATTGACGCAACGAGGTTGCCGCTGTATCGGTCAAAGCTGGCTGGATTGTTGGTAAAGTTGGCTTCGCCGTGGTCAAGGGTGAGATCGCTGGTAAAGATGTTCCATCCGTGAAGATACTTCTGCCTTGTTGTGCTCCCGGAAAGACAGGTGCCTTCAAAGAGCTGGATGTTGCAGATGTTGCGGCGTCGTTCGATCTGGCCAGGTTTAAGCCGCCAACCGCTGCAGATCCAAATTGAGACGCTGATGGTAGGGGCGTCTGTCCTAGGCTTGACGTTGGTTTGTTCTGTGCGGGGGGAAATGTTGAAAAGGGCTTTGCATTCTGCGAGGAATTGTTTGCAAAATTAGTTGGGGGTTTGGTTTGAGGGATGGGCGGCGGTGGCATGGAGAGTGACGGAGGTGTTGCTTTCTGGCCGCTGAATTGGCCGTTGGCGGAGGGTGTGTCCGTCGACTGGCTGTCCCCCGCTTGACTGAGGCTTGACGGAAAGGTCGATGATGCGTTGGAGGAGACAGGTTTCTGATCTCCAAAAATTGTCATTTTTGCTGACGTTTCTGGGGCCACAGTAAATGGATTCGCTGTGGTCTGAGAGACAGACCCAAAGGTTCCAGCTCCCATCTTTCCCTCACTATCCTTCTTCGGCGCAAAAGAAGAGGTTGAGAATCCAGTGGATGCGAAGGGATTCGAAGATAGGCTGTTTGAACTTGTCGAAGCAGAAGAAAACGCGCCGTTGGCCGTGATTGCTTGTTGCGCACTGCCAGCGACAAAAGGTGTCGAGTTCGAGGCTATCATGAGTCAGTCCTCTCCCTTTCACGGAAAACCTGTTTCCTTTAATTCGGGTTCACTGAGGCTCTTACCTTGCTGAAAGTTGGGGGCATCAGATTTTGTTAAGGCTGAGCCTCCAAATGACGATAGCAGAGGCGACGAATTTGGAAAAGTGTTACTTCCTGCAGAAGCAAATTCACCAAGCGCCGGTTTGAGTTGCAACTTGAAGCCATTATCTTGAACAGATAGGCTTCCATCAGAACCTAGCCCATTTGTCTGCGGAGCTGCTGCATTTGGATCTTCAAACACAGTCCGGTGTATGACATCCGGGAGTGGCCTGGATGACCTTTTTCGCTCCACCATTTTATGGGAGTACTGATGCTGGAGTCGGCGATGGGGCAACGACCGTCTGCCATCGAGAATTAATATTCTAGTGCCTAAATCAGAAGGATCCTCAGGATTCGACTCGAATTCTAAACCATGCAGTTCGGCAAAGTCTATTGCTTGTTGAACAGTATCAAACTGGAGAAATTCATTGAGTGCCGTAGCTGTAACATCCTTGGCGGTATCCTTGGGTCTAGAAAGCGCTCGTTTCACAATCTGTAGTATTGACCTTCGAAGCTGGGGGAAATGGCACTCTGCGAAGCAAGCCATAGTATAGGAGACCTGGGGGTCTTGGACGATTCGGAAATAGGCTTGGAAGGCAGCCGAAGCTGCTAGTGAAGGTCCATCCTTGAGTGGCCCGTGGAAATCATGTGTGTCCTGAAGCGCCTCAACCAAGGATACAGCCGTTCTGACATCATCAGAATCCCGCCAGTGATGAGGCTTCCATTGCCGTTGAAGCGTCTCCAAAATACTAGGATCTCGTGCATGAAACAGTAGGTAATACGCTCTAAATTCGGATTCATTCTCGCATTTGATTCCTTGTTCGCCGCAATCATCATATACGTCTCGCAAAGACAACAAGGCCTTTCCCAGTTGCTCAAGTTCCTGTTGCTGAACAAAGTCCTCTGGTGCTTTCCCTTCTTGTGATAGAAGATGCAAAGATGTGACGTGAAATCTAGCGATATTTTCCAGAACATAGGCCTGTGTCTTTGTCTCTTCAGGTGTGAGTGACGAAAAGAATGAAAAGTCTCTGCGAATGGCACGCGTTCGATCCCAAAGGAAACCGTGGACCACAGGCAAATTGCCGTCGTTTCGCAAAAGGTCGTCCAAGAGATAGTCCAGAGTTCTTCGAAGGGATGGAATAGACCGAACATCCATTGGTAGCGGAGCTTCTTGCCCGGCAGCTGAGCGCGCCAGTTTCTTCACCATTTTGCTTGTGTCGGCATAAGTCGTCCTCGTGTCCTTCTCAGCAGGAACGACATCCATTTCCGTTATTCTGGTAATCTTTTCAAACTCCGGGCACATATCTTCACATATTCCCTTGAATTCGATGGCATCACTGAGGGCTTTTCGCTTCTCCGGGTCGTCGATCAGGCCGGCTTTTGTCAAAGACATTCTGACATTCTTCCGATATGTCTCGTACTGCTCTCGAAACTTGGCCATACTCTGTTTATTGTTTGGGTTGCCAGGCTGCGATGGCCAAGACGGTGGGCTGATGCCATCTTTTCTTAACCTTTCGTAGACCTTTCTCGCCAATGGGTCTGCTGAATTGTATGGCACGACTGTCACCTCGTTCGCTGCGCCTGAGGATTCGCTCGATGGCGATGTGGCTCTGGCTTCGTCGTCGCCCGTTTGAACGTGAAGAAACCCAATCTTCTGGTCAGTGTCGTGACGCCGAGGCTTTCCGTGACCATCATTGCCTTCAGATCTCTTGGCAAAGCCATCCGATCGACCTCGTTTCCCCTGCTGCTTTCCACCGCCGTCGCTCGAATTTGCGTCCTTGGTCTGAAAGGGATTGTTGAGTTTTCGTTTGTGCTTCTCCTGGCCGCCCGTGAAGTCACCGCCAAATGGATTAGTCTCGCCCTTGGAGGGAATAGCTGCGAACGGATTGTGCACTGGCGCAGTACCGCGCGTGCCTTGGGCGAAGGACGCAAACATTTAGTCTGGTGGCGCAACAAACGTCGCATCTAGCTAAGTTGTTGGTTTGCGCATCAGGAGCGACTTTCGGATGTCCGATCCCAGATGCGTGTGGGCTGCCGGTCAGGTAAGTCTGGTTATGTGATGATGCACGGAAGCTATTCGCAAGACTTGCTCTGGTAGCTGGAGCCATGCGTCTGTCGGTCTAACTTCGCTCACGTGACGCAAGTCTACGACAGCATTCGCTATCAAATGCTATGTTCAGAATATCATGTAAAAATCGCGAGGCGATGATGATTATCCAAATTCTTTCTTATGTTGGTCAACTTTAAGATTTGATTTTCCCGGTTCATTATGTTGCAAACGTTGACTTTGGATTTGGCGATTCAACAACACAACACGTCTTCAACTGCAATGTGTGGATCCACGGGAGCACGGGTCTTGCCATCACGATCCAGCCACCTTGTTTTCAGCAACGGCACGTAAAGAAAAAGAGCTTCTCGCTCTGCGGAATACTCCCCACACTTCGGAAGTCTCACGCGACAATAATGGTCAAGAATTTCATCAATCATTATATCCTATAAATGCACCTTATATCTACGTTCTGACGTTCCGACGACGGATGCGTGCCGGCCCAAGCTCTCGTCGGATTTCTTCCAACTGCTCCAGACCAGTTTGAGCCTTTGATCGCTTCGACGTTCGCTTACCAGGCTTTGTGTAGCTTCCAAGGAAGTCATCCAAGATATTGTCGAAGTCTTTTCTCAGTGGCCCATCTACAGTTGACACTGTCGACACTTGGGACACCGAGGCCATATCATCTTCATCATCCTCATTATACCGCTCCTCGATGACATCAAATCTGGCATCCAGAAGGTTCATTTGTTCTGTTCGAACCAGGGAAGATGAGGACATTGAAAAGCTGGACGCGTTGGTCATGGCACCCTTTCTCTTCTTCCTCCGCCCACCATTAGTCGTCGTAGTCCAGGTAGACTGGAGTTCTGAATGTGCGGCCGCCGCCTCGTGTTTCCCTGATTTTTGATCTTTTTTGAATTGTTTGAAGTTGTCCATCCAATCTTGCGACGGCCCTACTTCAGGATTCTCTCGAACCCTCACCAGGTCTGGCACTTCTTCTTTGTACTCCTTTGTGGGCTTGGCGGTTTCGTCGGATTCCCAGCCTTCCTCGTCATCGAGAAATTGGCCCTCCTCGAACTCATAATCGTCAATCTCCTCCCCATCCTTGGTGAGGGTTTTGAAAATGTCATCATCATCGTCGTCCACGTATGCCTCATCCTCCAAAGCTTCGAGAACTTCTCTTAATCTGGGGTCCATATCTGGTTGAAATCCAGCAATAGCATCGGGAACCGCCTGTTGCACCTGATATGTTGCCCTCGTCAAGTTCTTGGATGGGAGTATTTCGTCATCAAATAGATCCCCCGATTTCTGTTCCAGGTCCATCTTCTTCAATGCATCCTCTAGGGACTCCTTCTGTTTCCCCTTGTTCTTATCGGTAGCTTCGATAAAGACAACCTCCCCAGACCCAGAATTGAGGTCGCGCATATGCTGCATGTAGTCATATTCGGTGTCGTCAAAGTAAACGCCGTGGCTAGCGGCCTCACCCTCGTTAGCTCGAATTTCAGCGGCTTCTGAGCCAAATTCCGATGCCAAATCATCAAGATGTTTTACTTTAGACGATCCAGGCTTTGTCTGAGTCGGGTTCAAGACCATGGACGGGGCGCTCTCATCGTGAATAAGAGGGTCATTTTGCGGTCGGTGGACCAGCGTAAAGTGCTGGGCCGTCTTTTTGTCACTGCAAGTCACAATCAGCAAGTGTAGAACAAATAAATCACACCGGCATTTAGAGCTCAGCATACATCCACTTTCCTCGTGGCATTTCGGCGTTGTTTGTGCGGTGTCGGATCCTAGTTGGGTTACTGGCCGTCACGGTGGAAAGCCTTCACGGTCGATGAAATTGGGCAGCAGTTACTAAGAAAAGAAAAAAAAAAAAAAAAAAAAAAGTTGGACCCTCGTTTCAGCACAGTGTGCGACACGATAAAACTGTATGAGGCATGGGGTAGGACACCACGCTATACAGTGTCAGTCTGAATCGCATCTATTTCGAAGAAAATTTGCCCCTCCATGGTGACGCATTAATCAGCCCCCCCCCCATTGCGGGCTGTGAAGAAACAGGACAGCACCGACTGAACCCAAACCTTTCATCCAAACGCCTCCCGAGGGCCACATCGAGTTTTCCATTTCTTTGAAATTGTCGAGGACGATTGCGAGCACACACTTTTATTCTTTCAGTGCAGCGGTTCGAAAGAGCCATAGCCATCAAAATGGTTCTCGCAAAATCTAAGAAAAGCATGGGGCTTGGCAACACCCTGATGAATGATCGTTTTGGCAAAGGCAAAGGTGCAGACAGAAAGAAAGGTGCCGCCATCACAAGAACAAACCACGCTACTGGAGAGCAATACCTCGTCAACGAGAAGGAAGATGCTGCCTGGGTCAAGATGCGCTCTGTCACAGAGCAAGGCGCCTTGGATGAGTTCTTGGCCACAGCAGAGCTGGCGGGCACTGACTTCACGGCTGAGAAGATGAACAATGTCAAGATCATTCACACAGATCAGAAAAACCCATATCTTCTATCCGCAAACGAAGAGCGTGCTGTGCTTGGTAAACATCGCCAGCACAGGAACCGCCTTACGGTTCCCAGGAGGCCGAAGTGGGATTCCACAACCACCCCGCAGGAGCTGGATGTCAAAGAGAGAGAGGCTTTTCTGAACTGGAGACGAGGACTGGCTGAGCTAGAAGAGAACAACGACCTGTTGATGACACCATTTGAAAGAAACCTCGAAGTGTGGCGTCAATTATGGAGAGTTATTGAACGATCCGATCTCATTGTCCAAATTGTTGATGCCCGAAATCCTTTACTCTTCCGATCAGAAGATCTGGAGTCATATGTTAAATGTATTGATCCTGAGAAGGAAAATTTGCTTCTCATCAACAAGGCAGATATGATGACTCCTACCCAGCGCAAGGCCTGGGCTAAGCACTTGAAAAAGGCCGGCATTGCCTACAAATTCTTCTCAGCACAGCTAGCGAAGGAGATGATTGAAGCCAGGGATCAAGAGGGTGAGTCTGGGGAGGACGAACTCTCTCAGTCTGGCCGTACTGGAAAGCAACCCGCCCGCGATCAAGCTTCATCAGAAGAGGAGGAGGAGGAGGAGGAGAGTGAAGAAGAAGGTGGTGGTGCTCTGGGAGCTGGTGGTGAGGATGAAGATACTCAAATTCTGACAGTCGAGGAACTGGAGGACATTTTTCTACAACATGCCCCGAAAGATGCCGGTAAGTTTTCTTGATCTTGCCTCTATTGAGAGGATCACTGACACGTATGCTGTTGCAGGTGCGGACCATAAGTTACAAGTAGGCTTGGTCGGGTACCCCAACGTCGGAAAATCGTCTACCATCAACGCCTTGATTGGAGCCAAGAAGGTGTCGGTTTCTTCGACCCCAGGCAAGACAAAACATTTCCAAACAATCCACCTTAGCGACAATGTCATTCTCTGCGATTGTCCTGGTCTTGTTTTCCCCAATTTCGCCTTCACTAAGGCGGATTTGGTTTGCAATGGTGTTTTGCCCATTGACCAGATGAGAGAATTCAACGGACCAGTTGGACTAGTTGCGCAGCGAATTCCAAGAGCATTTGTTGAAGCCATTTACGGTATTCACATCAAGACACGACCGATTGAGGAGGGAGGCACTGGTGTGCCAACAGCAGAGGAGATTCTTCGTGCGTATGCCACTGCTCGAGGATTCTCTACCCAGGGCTTGGGCCAGCCTGATATTGCCAGAGCCTCACGATACATTTTGAAGGATTACGTCAACGGCAAGCTTCTCTTCGTTCACCCCCCTCCCGGGATTGATGATGCCGAAGCCTTTAATCGCGAACTCTATGGTGCATACAACCTTCCTGAGAAGCGAAGAGCTGCTCTCGTTGCTGCCGTGGAGTCCATGTCCGTGGCTGACGACGAAAGCGTCACTATTGACACGGACATTGTGACCATTCCCATGGGCCCAAAGACGCAGAGACTCGATGCCGGCTTCTTTGGTGGCCAAGGCACACAGGGCCATACCAGCATGCCATTCAACCACAAATATACCGAGCAGGGACTTGCCGCAGGCAAGATGCTCAGCGGTCGAAAGGCTCGGACTGCAATTGCCCTGGAGAACGGGATCGACCCCAAGGACGTGCAAGTCGGGAGCAGTAAGAAGCATTTCAAGGGTGGTGCGAGAATGGGGAAAGGAAAGAAAGTTAGGACAAGGACCCCTAAGGATCTGGACGACTAAATAGCATTGCATGAGTGCATGTGAAGAAGTGCATTTTCAAGGGATACATAACTTGCCAAGCAACGTGGTTTATTTGAGTAAACAGTTCAACCTTCTCATAGCTATTGTACTCTTACAACAGGCCTTTCACGAGACTCCAGTACATAGGGCCAGTCCTCAGGGAACAGGGCACGCAACAAATAACAAGCAAATCTAGAAAGGTTGCTCTACACTAAGATATAGGGGCGAAGTACCTCTGATGTTTTTTCACGGTAAAATGTGTGGTTTTGCTCAAAGAGCCGCGTTGAGAGAGGTCATGGCCCTTATTGATTTGCTGCTATTAAAGAGGATTCTCCGGCGTGCCTGTGATGTAGTGGCGCAAAAAAATTTATTATTATGAGAGAGAGACTGTTAATGCAGCCCCCTATGTCTTAGTGTACAGTTCTGAGTGTACAGTAGAGTAGCCTTTCCGGATTCGGTTAGATCCTGCTCGTTATTTGAAAACTCCTAATAAGCGAAATTCGCAATGCGTGTCTAGGGAATAGATTTAGATATATAAGATCCAAAACTTGCTCCATTTGACGATATGTGGTTGGTTCGTTGGTCGGTCGGCAACACGTAATGCAGGATTGCGGCGCTAACCAACCAACGCTGACAGGGTCTTGATGAAGCGCTGGTTTCCGAGCCGCTCGACGTTTCTCACACCTCTCAAGCTCATGAGCACATAAGCGCACAGCAATGGATCTTGGAGTGCGTAGTAACAACTGGCTTTGCTTTCACTAATCAGCTTCCAGGTAATGACCAAACAGACGGCAGTGTGTAGTCGTGGTGACGCATATTTCGATGGAGAGGTTGGATCCAAAGGGACAAAGGGGTACTCGTAACGGATGTCATCGGTACATGTTGTATTTCTAGCGAGTGAGATGTATGCCTAGCTGCCTGCCTTGCCGACCCCCATGATCAGTCTAGTCGGTACCCTCACAACCAACCGATCGTAAACGCTGTTCTTTTCTGAAACACTTCTCCTCCAGCGATGCCGTGTCTGCGAAGCTCCCGGTCTTTCTCCCCTTGTCCTCACAAGTCCGCGGAGATCTCAGCGATTCATCAAACTGTTTTCCTTCAGGCCATCATGGCCCAAAAGCTTACCTGACATCATGTCATACTAATAATAGAGCTTTGAAATGGCTGGGCTTTCTACCTTTAAACCGGCCCAGGGATGTGTCTTTCGCATTAACCGGGTTCCTATGATGGGTATACTTTGGCCTCCCCTGATATTGGGGGCCTGTTCGTAGCCACGGATGATATCGGAATTGCCAGTACCGTGACCCTGTTACGTCTGTGATGGTTGCTCGGGATTCCGGTCAAATAGTTCGCCTGTTCAAGCGCGCGCCAAAATTTAGTGTGCCATCCCCTACCTTATGAGAGCTGAACGCTTTCAAGAGTTCTGTGTAGCCTGTCAAACAATGAGACGGAGACAGAGCCTCCTGGCTTGACTCGATGTCGGGCCTTTATAAACCGGCCACGTCCCTCGTCCATGTGTATCACTTATTTTACCATACTGACTGAACTATCGTCCAGAAAGCAACCCACCTATCACACTATTCTTCTTCCAGCTGGAGCCTTTTCTTCACTCTCTTAGCCAACAAAATGTCGATGGGGCAGGGTACTGACGGGTACTACTACCAGCAACATGATGACGGTACCCCCTATTTCATAGGTACCGATGGCAGTTATCATCCTGTTATTCAGATTCAAGACATGACAGACCAGTTCAACTCAGCAAGGGAGCATGTTGCGGCGTTCCTAGGTTATATGATGCAGCGAAACAACACGTTCCTCAACAGCGCAGGCGAGAATTTGGAGTTCACCAGAGCTATCATCATGTGAGGTTTCATAATTTCGTTGAGTGGTTGCTCGGCAGGGCTAATCACTTCACAGAACTGGGCTGCACACTTCAACAGCTACCGCTGATCCTCACAGCAATCGCGGCATACGTCACTACGGTATACAGCTGACAAATGATGGCTTGTTCGCCGACGATGAGTCCACTCATCTTTTGCATTTTAGAACCACATCAAATAGAGCTGTCATTCTTTTACAGAAGAGCTCGGACTCGAACCCAGAATACAACATTCCGAAATCAGATGAATTATCGAACAAGCAAGGGGGGTAAGAGAGACCCTCCGGGCCCTGGTTCTAGCTCTAAAAGCGACGGTAGTCTTTCATCCAAGGGCAAGTCATCATCCAAGAGCAGCACCTCAAAGGCAAGCTCGTCTAGGGCCAGCCAACCTGGAAGCAAATCGTCAAACACCAGCCATTCCAAATGACATGCCAACCCGACTGACTGTCGCATTAACGCCAACAGCGGCTTCGGTCACGGGCAAAACGGTTACCACCGAGACATATTCTCTAACTTTTGGCAGTCCGTACAGCATTGATGGACAAACGAGTGAGGCTGATGCGTCCGGCATTCTGCAATTGCGCCTCGATAACGTGATGTTAGAAGTGAGGACTCACGGATTAGCGTCGTGTTAATGACTTTTTGCCAGATTTGTTTCTCTTAATGTACGTTGTTAAATGTTGTACGTTGAGTCCTGAATGCTGAATTAATTTATTCTGGGTCAAACTGTTAGTATCACAGGGCTCCTGATATCAGGGTCGTAACGTTGTAAGCCCGAGGAATAGTATCATTATTAATCATCTATTCTAAGCTACAGAAGAAAGGAAGGTAAAGAGAGGTTAAAAACAAAGGTGTTTATGTAAAGAGAAGGGAAAACGGTCGTGTATAAGGTCACGTGACCATTCATATGTGGGGTCACGCGCAGGCCGACCTTTTGCCGGACATTTGCAGCCGCGAAGCGCGATTGATATCATGCTTGTTTCAACACAAACCCATGTGTACAAATAAACCTGCCATTAAGAGCCTTATTATTGTCACCAGCAATAATTTGTCTTGGGCCGAGGTTTCCTCTGGGGGAAGGACTACATAAATCTCCTTGGAGCCGGTAAGGCTACAATTTCGTACCGACCCACCTTTTTCGCTGGCACGAGGGGGCTCGTGCTCTCCACTTGTACTCCGTAATCGTGCCAAGCTCCTCGACTTGCAGATGAAAACCAGACAGAAGGTGGGGCAGCAGTACTTTTTGAACCAATGACAGAACAGACCGCAAGGCTCATTTTGCGACTCCACACCCTCCAGAGTCCAGTTCTCATGTTCTCATTCCTCGCCATGATAATGGCAGACGATAAAAAAGCAACATCATTCGTTCAGCCGGAGAACCCCCGTGGGTACACTTGGGAAGACGAGTACGAAGACATAGTTCTTGTCCTTCCCCATGAACTTCTGGAGTGCTATGTGCAAGGTGGCTTCCACCCAGTGACACTGGGTGATACCTTTCACGGAGGCAGGTACACGATTAAACACAAACTCGGCTATGGTGGTTACTCAACCGTCTGGCTAGCAAAGGACAATTCTGCCAAGTATGTTTCTACCTGCATGTGGTCGTTTCCCCTCATTTGTTACGTGCTAACTCGGGCCAGTCGCTGGACTTCGTTGAAGATCAAACAGGCCCGAGTGTCGCCAAGCATCCTAGAAGATGACAAAGAGGTCAAGGCCCTTAGGCTACTTGAGCAAAAGCACAACTCGCGACATGATGTATCAGCCTCGCGATGCTTTGCCCAGCTTTTGGACTGTTTCCAGCACCACGGACCAAACGGTCTTCACACCTGTATTGTAACCGAATTTTTAGGACCATCAGTCTCTCAGAAGGTCAACGCCTACAACGAACGTGAAACTCCCGAGACATTTCGACCTGATACAATCCTGAGGGTTTCTAAACAACTCTTAGAAGCTATACACACAGTTCATGAGAGTGGGATTGTACATGGAGGTACAGCCCTTGATCTATTGCATGTACCTTTTCTCCACACAAGTTGAAGACTAATGATAATAGATGTATCCCCGGGCAATGTTATCTTCACCTGTAGGACTTTACTTGAAGATGGAGACGAGTATTTGATTGAATCCCTTGGAGGCGAACATCTCATCGCCGAGTATACAGGAACTTCTCCGCGGCCAGCTAACCTCCCAGAATTCCTTATGGATATAGCCACTTATAATAAATGGTTTGATTGCCCTGAAGAAGACATTCGGCTAGTGGACTGGGGGGAATCCTTCCCGATAGATCAGACACAGACAGGTATTGCCCAACCTCCGGATCTGAATTCTCCAGAGACCTTCTTTGTCGGCCATTTCGACTATGCACATGATCTGTGGAGGGTGGGTTGCGTTGTAAGATGCCTTGCGCCCTGACTCTTCCTTTTCTGTTTACCTTGCTTCTATTCGACACTAACAGCGTCGTCATGCTATATTCCAGATTCATTATCTATTCTACCAAAAAGACCCCTTTGGCTTCGCGTTCAGCAACGAGGACGCAATCGAAAGACAAGTTCGAGTACTGGGTCCACTCCCGCCAGAGTGGCATGCCAAATGGGTACAGATGATAAATAACAATCCCGATTACGAACCGCTCTGTACGTCGTGCCTATTGAGTTGAAGATTGACGTGCTTGGTATCTTTTTTTTTTCCTAACAATTTATGATAGCGGAAGGCGCATTATGTCCACTCAGTGACAGCTTTGAGTCACGCAGGTTGACTATTATCTCGAATACTGAAGCAAACGATGGAGTGGAGAAAAGAGAGTGTACAAAACACGATTACGAGGCCCTGGTCTGTTTCTCAGACGTCATGAGGGGCCTGATGCAACACGATCCAAAGAAACGAAGTTCTGCTCTGGAAGCACTGGCACAGATTGAGTGGGAGGATGAGTGGGAGGATTCGGCGGATTCGGCAGGTTCGGTAGATTCGGGCGAGGAGGAAAGTGATGCGGTTGACAGTTGTCGGGAAGACAGCCTTTGATGCGGACAGATTGATCGAAGCATGATGGATTGTCCGGTACACCGCTCGTCAACGATGCGTAGGCGCACTACATTCACTTGATGAACCAGCAGTTTACAACGCCAGAAAAATCCATACCATCTCCCTCTCAAGTCGAGGTCGAGGTCGAAACTTCAAACACCTCACCGACCTGACATCAGAGCGGCGCTTGAGCAGCACCATGATTATTTTGCCACCGGCCCAGGGGATGGTGTCGAGTGTTATCGTCTCGCTGCTTCTCGAGAAAGACTACCGAGAGTCCTCTATTGAGAAGTGTCATGGCTGGTGGATCTTCTGTAATACATGGTTGTGCAGCAGTCCGGCACAGTCGGGCGGAGAGGTCCATAATCAGATGGTCATAAGACTGGACCAGAGGAAGAGAAGGAGAAAATTGATGTCGACCGCGCATCAGTAGCGCAAAAGTCTGGCATGGACCAGGTCCGTTCCATTCCACCGTCCCTGATCAGTGATAAACCACATCCTTTACCAACCAACCCCCCTTCTCCGGGCAATACGCCCTCCTCCGGCGTGCACAACCGTCTTCGCCATGACAGCACCATCCTTTGGTCCGTCCCGCTCCCTGCTCGTCAGATCGTCCTTTCTCCCGCCGGGCTTCTTCATTTGCGGATGCGGATGCGCAACGAGGGAGTGTTAGGGAAGTATGTCAAAATTCGAGGCACGGAAATGAGCTTGTTTATTTCCAAAATAGATAAAAGCCTGCCGTGTACGCTTACACAAAGTTTCCTTGCAGTCGTCGTGCATGATAGCTAAATCCATCGCATCGTTAATCATCAAAGTATATACAACGCCGTTTACATGCCGTCAAATGCATTCCAAATGCAATATAGTAATGATTCAGTGTTCCAAAACTCCTTGCCCAGAATGAACGCAAGTAAAATGCAGTACAGTGCCCCCCCCCCCGGCGCGCTCGCGCGTGTCTAATCCTCAGTAATCTGTTGAAACATGTGCAGATGTTTCGCTGGATTCACTTTCACTCTCCTTTCCGTCCAAGGCATCTTTCTTGGCCTTGCGACGGCGATTCCAAGCACAGCCAATGCACGCCGCGCACCCTACTGTCACTGCGATGATGGCACTGAGCACGCCCCATAGCACGCGAGAGTTGCCGCCTTCCGCGAAGCGGTCTCTTCGGACTCGGAAGACGGTTCGCACTGCCGCGTGGTCTGACGGCCACTCGTTGTTGTAGTGGTCGGGCTGTGGTCTTGGATGGCCGACGACCATGGTCTCCGAGGATAGCGTCTCGAGCCCCTTGTGGTAGATGAAGTCGATGCGGTCCTTGGGCTCACGTCGACCATCGTTAACCAGGTAGATGGGCGACCACGTAAAGCCTGGCTCGGCCAGTGGGTCAGGGTGAATCTCCCTGAACGAGTCGATCAGACCTGCGTCGACGGGGTGCTTCGAGGTGGGCCACGGGAAGGGTCCAGTTCCACAGTGAAGTTCCTTGGTCGCGTTTGTCCAGTCAAGATGCGATGGCGCGTTGAAGTCGCCGGTGAAAATGACGGGGTGCTGGTCCGAGTCGAGCAGTTGATCATGCATTTGGCTCATGATGTTCTTGATTTGCGGGGTGCGTCTCGACTTTGCCTCGTTCTCCAACACCTGCTCCTCTTCCAAGTGGTCGAAGCAGAAGTCGTAGGGGCCGTATGGCGTGTAGCCCAGGTGGCAGTTCCAAAAGTTGAGTTCGTGCCCTCGATCCAAGGCGATGCGGACTGACCCTGCCGCTTCGATGGGGTCGTTGATCTTCGCCATGGGGTAGCGAGAAATGATTCCAACGTCATCGCCTTGCCAGTAGTCCCAGCCCAAAGCCTTGCCCAGGCGGATGGCATGACCTCCCGTGCTCTCCTGAAGTCCCACGATATCGGCGCCGCTGTTGGCGATGAAACGAACTTGCTTGGCGTGATAGTCCTTCACCATGGTGCCACCAAACCAGAGGTTGAATGACACGACAGTCAGCTCCTCGACGAGGGGCTTATTTTTCTGGACCATCGGGATCGTGATTTTCATTTCCGCCGTGGACCCATCGGATGCGAGGGCCTCAACAGAAAGCGTGGTGTTTACGGCTGACGCTGGTGGTGTGCCGGAAATGATTCCATCAGTCGATACCTTTACCCAGCCATTGGTCTGCGAGTCCGCGGAATCCGGATTCTTGCCCTTGGCGAATTTGCTGTTTCCATCGGGAGGGTTCTCGAGCATGCCGCGAATCGTGGCTTCGAAGGGCTCGCCTTGACGGGCATTGTGGGTCTTTATCGCATCCGTGATGAAAGCGAGTTTGCCTTGTCCAGGAGTAAAGACCTCGATTGGATTAGCAAGCCACTTGTATTCGCCCTTGGCAAGAAAATAGGCTTTGTAGGCCAAGCCAGCCTGCAGCTTGGTGGTGTTGACCGTGACAGTCCCACTCTCATCCGGGGCATAGGCCCAGGCCAAGGGGTCATCGACATGCCTCTGCGAATCCGGTCCGCCTCCGAAGGAATAAAAGATTCCGATCCAGTTGTGCGAGTCGGGATCCTTGGTCGAGTAGGTGAAGGACTGGCTAGACGCTTTACCACTCGGGACCGCCAATAGTGAGCCGGCGGTAGTCGCCCTCCCAAAATGCGGCACCCCGTGAAGACCGACTTTCTCATCCATATTTACGGTATGGCGAGCAACGTCGCTAGAAGTTGATTCACCGGCTGTGTGCGAAATGGCGTTTTGATTTCGAACCTCGCGGCTCTCCGGGACAAGAGCCAGCGTGAGACTGACTACAGTCGCTTGTATGAGCAATTGAAATCTCATGATGGGCAATCACGATTCACGACAACGAACAAGAAGGAACAAGAGCGACAAAGACACGCCGAGCGAAGGGGGGGGGAGAAAGATATAAAGAGAGGAGACGAGAAAACTTTCTCTCAGACAATTGCATCACAAGCCTTCGGCCAGTACGCAAGGTGTCAGATGATACTCCGTATGTGCTCAAGGGAATCATCTTGGTCTAGCTCCTCGAATGCACGAAAATGATAGGCAAGACGGGGCAACAGAATATAGGGTTGACCTACAGATTGACGAATCGGCGATTGAGTAATTCAGCGACTAGTGCCCATTCCGAGCACCCAAAGATGGACAGGGCGGTGGTGGGAATGGCACGTCCCGACAAGAGACGGAAGAGTGTGACTATGGAATGGAGGATTGAAGCTACGTAGTTGGAGGAGGCTGCTGGGCGTCAGAGGGAGGCGGGCTGGCGGGCTGGCGGGCGAGAGGAGGCGCGGATGCGGCGGTTGCGAATGAATGAACCCGTCGCTCAAAGCAGCACGAGGCTTTATATTACTTTATCGACTCGTCGATGGGTTCATTCGTAGATTGGAGAGCGGCGATGGAGGTTGTCCAGGGCCGGGAGTTGCAATGGATGGTGATGTGAAGGGATCTCAAGCCGCAGGGATTGAGCTCGTGTGCCCGATTGAGCACAGCATTGGCCCTTGCCAAGGATCCACAGGAACCTGGTCGCATCGCCCCGCATTGCCCGGCATACATACATATGTAGTCCGTACGTCCGTACAGTACATACGCATCGCCGCCCAACTGGCCAGACGTTTATGTAGACGCAGCACAGACGGGAAAATCAGGGTAAATCAAGTCGATTGAGTTTTGCCCGTGAATCCGTCATCAGTTTTCCCGCTCCAAGGGCGGACAACTAAACGCGCATCCGCCGGTAGTCCCAATCCGTTAGAACGACCCACCCATACTATTCCAGTGTGGCTTATGTTCATGATTCTTCAATCATGATGCCTACAGGCTACGATAAGTGCGTAGGTCAGGGACTAACATGATAGGCGAGGCAAGGGGCTTTAGAAACGAGGTCCAAAGGCGTGCTTGTTGTGTTATGTTAAAATAAAAATATTTGCCTTGACTCAAAATTGTTAAGTGAGGCTAGTAAAAATAGTCCGCGTGGCTGGGGAATGTAGCTTTCCTGCAAAGTGTAGTGAGAAGATACATTCAGTGTGTTCTAGAGACAGGCGTCATGTCTGCGGCCCTCATTGTCAAAACTTCACCTCTTGCCACGGAAGGGCACGTCTGAGCCTGCACAATGACCACGATTGCACGTTCAAAGCTGCCGACTATGTAGCACACGGTAGCATCGCATTGTCTCGACAAAACTCAGCTCTATTTGATGGTATAAGTACGAAGTAAGCTCTATCTACATCCACCCATTCTATTTGCGTCCATTCCGCGTGCGCGCCTGACGAGAAGTAGAAATCATCCAAACGAATCCCAATGCGCTTCCAGAACGTCTTCAAAGTCCAAGAATCGTAGGCAGGTAAAAAAAAAGAAAAAAAAAGGGACAAAGGAGAAAGGAGAAGTAAAGTAAACAGGCCAATGGTTAGTTAATAGTTGAAAATCATCAAGCTGGGGTTAAGCACCAATGGGACCAAAGCATGAAGGCCCACATTAATCGCCAGCGGTACAATCACGGTGAAGTCGTCAATGGCCCAGTCTGGTGGTGCAAACGCCCCCAGGTACACCATGCCGCCGACGAGCAGCAAGAGTATCAGATACATGTACTTGAACGTCTTGAAAATGCGAGGCATCTCCTGGAAAAAGTTGCTGTCCTCCTTCTCCTTGGATGTCGACCCCCACTGCATGTCCACGTGGAACAGGTGCGCCAGGATCGCGTTGGAGACGTGGAACGAGATGCCGCCGAAGAAGACCGTCATCATGGGCATCCACTTGAAATTCTCCAGCAGCGCCCTGAGCAAAGGCTTCTCGCCGCTGCGGTAGCGGACGACGGCGAGGGCGAAGGGACCCGAGGCGTTGAACACGACGATCAGGGAGAGGAAGACGTTCCACGAGGTGAGGTAGCACGACGCGAGGTCGTCTCTGAACCAGCCGACGAGGAAGTAGTTGACCGTGGTGAGGAAGAGGGCCGAGCCGAGCGCATAGTACGAGCACATGTATGCCATGATGGAGATTTTGGACGACAGCATGATGTTGGACGTGATAAAGGTGCGGAAGAGCGGGGTGAAGGGGCCCTTGTACCACCGGTGGAAGGGGTGGAAGATCATCTCGTTGACGCCGTACGCATACTTTTGCCAGCGGTTGATCTCGTCGTAGATGGTAAGTGACACGCCCTCCTTGAAGAGATCGTCGTGATAGTCGGCGATGCGAACCACGTTTCCGGCCATCTGGAGGCGCAGGGCGATGTCGAAGTCTTCGGAGACGTGGCTCTCGGACCAGTAGGGAACATAGCCGCTCTCTTCGGCAACTCCGACGTCTTGGACAGCTTGGGAAAAGTACAACTGTCAGTTCCGGCTGGAACAATAAATAGTAGGTGACACTTTCTCTCTCCATGTTTGCTTACCTTGCCATCGGAGAAAAGCATTGTGTCCGACAAACGGCGCCGTCTCTCCTGAGCCGATAGAGAACCGAATCGAGGAGTAAATCAAGTTGGTAAAGTATGTGATGCCGTTCTCGAAGTAGTCATGCGTGATTTGCATGACACCGGTTGAGTGCTGCACGATGGCTGCCTCGGGAGACAGGAACATCTCTGCGGCGCCGTACAAGAAACAGTCCTCGGGCTGTCATATCCAAGAAACGTGTTAATAGTCAAGGAACATGAAATCAAGCTAATGTTGTAGGGGATAGGAAAAAAAAAAAAAAAAAAAAAAAAAGGATGCCATCGACGGCACGTACCACTCGAGTGTCACAATCAACAAGCAGGATGATTTCGCCGATGCGAATGTCCCCTCCCGCCCAGGCCAGCGGGTTCTCCTCCAGAACGCGGCTCAAGGCATCCTGATACATCTCTTCCTCTTCCTCATCCGCAATCATGTTCGTTTCCTTGTCGGCCAGTCTTGCGTCAGCACGTTCCTGCATGTACGCCTCTACCTTTTGCGAAATGTTCAGAGCAAAATTCATGTTGGAAGCCTTCTTGAATTTTCCCTTGCGCACGTAGCCTTCCTCGCCGTTGTGCTTGGGACGAGCGATCCAGCCGATTCTATTGTCCGTGTAGAAGTCTCTGCGCTGCTGTACCTCCTCCTCTGTCAGTCCCGCGCGCAGACCGTCATCGTTGATCAAGATGTTGGCGGAGCCGCCGTGAGACTCGTAGTGGGACATGGCGGCTTGCAGACTGCGAATTGTAGGGATGATGACGGATTCCATGCCCTCTTTGTATACGGGCATCTGGACGGTCACTTTGGGGGGTACGAAGCCATCGGCATACGCTCGGCGCAAGCAGGGTTTATGGGCAGAGAAGTATCGCGAGTTGGTGTTCATGCCGCCGATGGGCCCAATGATTTGGAACAGGTTGGTAAAGATGACCTGGAAGAAGAAAAGCGAGACGCACATCAAGCACGGGACGGGGGCGACCAGAGCCATCCGCGTCCAGTCTTTGGCGAGGATGCACTCCGTGACCAGCTTGCCCATGTATATTCCTATGAGCAGGACGATGGACAGACACATGGCACAGCCGATGAAGAATGCTGATGCGCGCACCACAGGTCTGGCGACAGACTCTGGGCGGTCCATGGCAGTATGCTTCTCCAACACATCTTCGCCGCTGTTTGTTCGCGTCAGGACGCCGGGGGAGGAAATTGCCATGGCTGGCGTGACTGTTCCCATCGGACTCGATATACCGGATGGTATCATGACGGACGACGGGGCGCGACTGGGCATTTGCAGGATATTGAAAGGAAGCTTGGTCTCTCCCCAGACCTACAAGTCAACGTCAGTAATCCGATTCGCCCATGCAAATATTTTCTTTTCTTTCTGAGAGTGGGCTTTTTCAGCCTATGCCACGCACCAGCGACAGTAGCTTCTCCTCAATCATGGTCGCTTGAGGGACTATGTTGGCAAGTTCGTCATGCCACACCAGAACGAGTCGCTCTTGTCGAAAGACGCAAGCATACTGAAACTTCTTGACCGTGGCAGGCTGCGCAAAATTCATCGAGTCGAGAACCTGGATCTGAGAGCCGTCTTTGAACTTGAGCTCCGTCTGTCCTGGTGTCAACGAGGCCAAAATGCCGTCCAGCATCTGAGGTCTCATCGTCGTGGCCACATAGAGATTTAGTCTCATTACCGCCCCGAGAAGGATGTGATTCAATGGATTCGGGGCCGTGATATAATTGCCTCGAGACCGCCTCAGCAGCACACCGGAGCAATCGCTAACAGACACCATCGACGGGGAGGGCATCCATCCACCTGCCATCGCTCTGTTATACAGATAGGTGACCATCTGCTCACATGTTAGCACGAAACAATGCGTCAACCCAAGAATTTCCACCCGCGACATACCGTTCTGAATCGAAACTCATCGTCATAGTGAGCCTGCGGCGTGACATGGCCGGATCTCGAATCATGGAACTCATCTGAAAGGCCAGAGATGGTAGCAAAAGATCTGTCCTCGGCAATGGGAGTTTCGAATCCGTGCGATGACGGAGCCGGAGACGCCATTGTATCGACAAAAGCAACAATTGGTTGTGTGGCAAGTGCTACTAAGGAGCAAACAGTGCCTTGGTGCCAAATGGCAGATGGCAGATGGCCGATGGCAGATGGCCGATGGCAGATGTCAGACGGCAGTCTGTCTCTCTAGTATCAGTTATTTTTCCCTCTCTTGTCAGAAAAAAAAAATTAATAATAGTAATGATACAGTAATATCGGGATACAGAATAGACGCCCGCCCCTCGTGGACCCGTTCTTTTCCAAGAATATCAATCAATATTCTCAAATCAGCACACCGAATATGCAAAAACAGAAATCCGGTTCACGCAGCGACTTATTGTCAGAACAGAGATGTTCAGATGGTGTCGCACACGGAGTCCGGTCGATTTAACTAGCCAATGGAGCGCTGCAATCCCATGGTCCAGACCGGCATGACAAATGGAAGCAGAAAGGAGGAGGAGAAGAACACAATCCTTATCATCCCAGACCAAGAGGTCTACATGTGCATACGAGTTTTTCCCCCATCGCAATCTATTACATACAGTACCGCCGTCCTTTGTCGAGCAGGCGGTCGGTAAAAATAATGCCCCCTTCGGCGCCACAATGCGACCTTGACTCGTTGTCAAGACGAGCTTGTCATTAACTTGATACCCACTTGCCGGAAATGCCTTTTTTTTTTTTTTTTTTCTTCCCTCTATGTATGTATTCCTTTCAAAATTGAAGATCCACACTCAGGCACAAATTGCTAAGACTTTCTCTGACCGACCCCAGCCCGCATCGGTCAAGTTCACTGGACAACAAAGTCCGTTCAACTCGTGTTGGCTTGGCGGCCCCCAGACCGACATGCGGATGGCTCATGCAAGTGAGGCCTTCCTGCTATCTTTTCATCTCGCCATGGTTGTTTCAGCTACATACGGACCTACATGTATTACACGAGCCCCCGATAACCATCATTGACAAACCCAGCACATCACCATGCCTGCCTGCCGCGTTGCCGCCGCCTACCATAGCCGGGGGGGTTAAGCATAGACCGACCCCCTTGTCTGGCTGTCTGGCTGCCCAAACTTTGAGATACAATTAGCATGTTTTCTTGTTCTTGGCGAATTGGACTTTGATTTCGAACCCCCTCCCCTTTCCCCCCATGAGCGTTTCTCGAGTTCACCGCCGTGCTTCGTGTACGAGCTACGCTACGGTTCGCGACCCTTGACTACATATGTACACTTGAACCCCCCCCCCTCGTGTTACTCACGAATACCATGCAGTTCTACAATCTTGTCGAGCAAGGTCGGCGGGTGTCTACGGGCCTCGAGCTTATCACGGACGGGGCGGGACAAAGGCTTATCTCAACTTCGCCAAGATGGAAGGTAATAATACCGTTGAGTTGTAGAAGAGATGCCGTAGCGGGTGGAAGTTCCCTGCCATCGCGTGATGACACCGACAAGTACATGGCAAGGACAATGTTCATCATCACTCGCCAATATTCCATCTTGGAAGGGGGGGGGGTCTCTCAACAGACATTTCTCTTCGTACAGCGAACGATATGAGCACAAGTACACGTAGTAGGGCTAATAATAATACGGCCATCCCGGTCTGTGACTGACGTGCGACAATGTCCCCAGAGAGCCAATTTCTACAAGAGCGAAAAAAAACACACAAAGTCACATATCAGGTGGACTTGGTGAAGGCTAAGCCTTGACCGTTCCTAGTGTGTGTTACCTCTGGGGTTGGACGACACGGGACTTCTTGGCACATCAGACACATGATACGCTGCGTCTCGAGCGCTTGTGAAATTTGCACAAATTTTGCAAAGACCAAGTCTCTCTTCCCCCCCCCCCCCCTTCCTCCGGGAGGCAAGCTTAGCCGTTTCTGGTCTAATCGGGCTGGGGGGGGCCTTCATGGCCTGGATTATTGTAGATAGCCCCGGCAGTGAGCCGGAAATCTATCTGGCAAATGAACAAGGGGGCCCCGTTGATACGAAGAGTGCCGGGCGCCGAGTCAAACAACGCTGATTGAGATTTAAACGGATGGGAAAAAAAAGTCGTTCAGTCGTCATGTCAACACGCTGCAATGGCGTGACAGCCTCCCCCATTGCCAATCTGGTTGGAGGATGTGGGATGTGGGATGTGGGATGTGGTGGATGGGTATTATTCGGATGACGAGATTGAATTGATTTTTCTTTTTCTTTCTTTCCTTCTCGGGACAGAAGTTCAGAGCCGCCTTGCAAGTTGATGGCCATCTGCAACGCGCATGGCTAAAGCTGAGCTTGCAGCATGGTCATGACGATTTGCCAGTAGAAACGTCGATTAATTAATTTTATTTTTTTTTAAAAAAAGCCTCCCTACGATAACCGGACTAGTGTTATTTCACGTGGCGAACCGGGCGTTGGCGTCGTCGACTTCATCTGCCGCCTTTGCCCCCTTCCCGAGGAGAGAATTTCCTGAACAAAGCCCCGTGTTCGTGTTGTGTGAGCTGGCAGCGTCAGACTTACCGCGTCGAGGCGTCCGTCTACTTGTCTCGATTCCCGAATAGTTACATACATACATACATGCGAGAAAAGTTGTGTCGAGGAACAACGGCTCGGTTTTTTTGTTTCTTGGGGTGCCAGCTGGCAGCACCCCGTCCTGCCGGCACCGTCCGGCACCCGCGTCCCTCCAATGCATGATAACCTCGGGTGATGGAAGGCTGGCTCGGATTGGCTGGTGTGAGTGAGTTGAAGAAGGGGTGTCTGCAAAAAAAAAAAAAAAAGCTGAGATTGCATTGCATCGGAATGATCATGGACATTGGATGCAAGGTGGTCCTTTTGGGAAATGTTTGCACGCGCACTGCCTTGTCAATAATACGACACGGCTGCAGCGGACTATCAACTTTCCATGGGCAAGGATGACTCGTGTTCTGGCCCTGGGCCTTTTATCAGGGTCAGGGTAGCATTGGTAGCTTTGGTCGCATTGGGTCTTGGTTGGCTTGTACGATTCATGGTGTTGCGAGGGGGGGGTGACTTTGTCGCCAACAAAACGAAGCAAATTCCAATCCGTAACTCCGTAATAAATCCGTGGTGATCTGGACTTGACGACCTACATGTACATACGTACCTGGGCAGGCAGTCTGCGAGTTCCCCCCCCCCCTCCCGATTCCCAACGGATTCCGTTGTACATGATTAGCTCATGGCAGATAAAATATCGAGTTTTTTTTTTTTTTTCACTCCGAGTAGCACTTACTCGGCTTGTCTGCGCGTTTTTGTGGATTTCGCTCCGCCGATCTAGCCTCAAAGATGTACATATGTACATACATAGCCTAGCATGGCATCCGCCGCGATCCAGGACAGGGGGTCGAGAGGGGGGGGGGGGGGCATTTTCTCTTCACAAGATTGAAGGAGCATGTCATGTAGCATGTATGTATGTAACATGCTCCGTACCGAGCACTGTAGTCCGTACATGCACTCACTCACTCTGCGGTAATAACACGAACCTCGGTCGTGGTTATCGTGGCCAACCGGCCGGAGCGTTGCGGGTCCGGCATAGTCCATGTATGTATGTATGTATGTAGTCCGTGATAAAATTGATGTGATCAAGATTCCGGCAACCTGGATCGAGGTTTTTCCATCTTCTCCCTCCTTTGGTTGGTCCCTGGGAAGTTGTGTGTAACCCAATAAAGGCAGCCAAGGCTTTTTGCAGCCAGCAGCAGCATTCATTGATATTGGTCCGGCGAATTTTGGGGAGGCTTTTATTTTTATTATTTTATCATTATTATTTTTTCGATATGAATGGTGTATGATTTGGCATCTAATCCGCTTCAGCTTCAGCTCTCAATTCCCGTCCCATCATCCCCATTCATCCCCCATCACCTACCTCATTCAGCTGTTGCACATGAGCACAGCGGTCAGAAGTTGGAACAAAAAGCAGGGAAAACACAGAGAAACAACGGTCGGAATGCTGCAACAACCAGGCAGCAGCAGCTCACCCGCTGCCGCGCGCAGAGCCGTCCAGGTTGTAAGCAACAACGACGACTTGGACGCCAGCTCTTCGGCTCTGGACGCGGCAGCTGTGCCATCATCCTCGGCCGCAAGTCGCGACTCATCATCGTCGGACGTTGCGTCCAAGCGAAGATTCAAGAGCTACCGCTTGCGCGGGGCATACGAGAAGCCATGGCTGTCAGACCCTGCCATGAACAAGACGAACTGGAACAACTGGATTGTTCGCGGCTTCATACTGCTCGGCTTCATCCTCGCGGGCGTGGCCGGCTTCTTCATGGTCTGGCCATACAAGGAGGGTTCCGTAAGTCATCATCCTCATCATCATCATCATCATCAATCTTTGTCCTTACTTGCCCAGAGTGCTGCTCTCTTTTGTCTTTCTCTCAAAACCTCTCCTGACCCCCCTTCACTCACCTTCGCAACCGTGACCAGTACTGCCTCATTTACGAAGACAACTTTGCCACACTAGACAAAACCGTCTGGTCCCACGAAGTGCAGCTCAACGGCTTCGGCTCCGGCAGTTTCGACTGGACCACCACCGACGAGAAGAACTCGTACGTCGACCCCAAGGGACTGCACATCGTGCCGACCCTCACCAACGAGACGACGCCCATCACCAACCACGAGCTGTACGCCAACTACACCCTCGACCTGACCAAGGACGGCAGCTGCACGAGCAAAGCCAGCTTCTCATGCATGGCGACCTCAGATCCCACAAAGGGGTCCATGATTCCCCCCATCCGGTCCGCGCGCCTGTCCACAAAGGGCAAGAAGAGCATCAGATACGGCAGGGTCGAGGTCGTTGCCAAAATGCCCAGAGGTGACTGGATCTGGCCGGCCATCTGTGAGTTTTTTTTTTTTTTTTTTTCTTTCCCAACCTGAAATACCATTTACCCCGAGCAATGTGGGCTCCCGTGCTCTCTCCCCCGTTCTCAGCTCTTGAAAAAAAAAAAAAAAAAAAAAAAAAAAAAGTCTGACTGACCCCTCCGCAGGGATGATGCCCGAGGACTCAGTCTACGGCCCATGGCCTCGAAGTGGTGAGATCGACATCATGGAGTCGCGCGGCAATTCCCGCGACTATCCCGAAGGGGGCCGCAACTACTACTACGGCACTCTACACTGGGGTAAGAAAGGGTCTTCTTGTCTCGATCCAAGATTTAAGGCAAATCGACAGAGAACCCCCCTCCCCCCTCCCTTCCCCAAACGATGATGCACCGAAACACCTTGCAACATGAGAAAAAAAAAAAAAACTAACTTGTTGATTCCCCATTTCCTCATAAACACAGGTCCTACCGCCGAGAAAGACAGCTATTGGAGAACAACCCAGGCGAAAAAATTGCGCCGCGGCGACTACTCAACGGGTTTTCACACGTACGGCATACAGTGGACGCCCAACTACATCTACTTCTACATCGACAGCCGCATTCACCAGATTCTCTTCGTCGGCTTCAAGCCCGAGCTGCCGCTCTACGACCTCGGTGGCTTTTCTCGCATGGCTGAGAACTCGACCTTGCTGGCTAATCCGTGGGCCCGGTCCAACGCAACTAATGGCAATGCGCCCTTTGACCAGAAGTTCTACCTGATTCTCAATGTCGCAGTCGGAGCCCAAAACGGCTGGTTCTTGTACGCCAACTTCGTGCCTTTTGTTGCAGAATCATCATTCTCCTTGTTCCTTCACTCGTCAGCTAATCATCTTCTCGTTTCCCAGGGATCACGTTGGTGATAAGCCTTGGATCGACAAGGCCAAAAATGCCCAGTGGACCTTCTGGGACGCTGCCAGCAAGTGGCTGCCAACCTGGGGTCAAGGCGATGAGCGCGGCATGACCGTCAGGTCTGTCAAGATGTGGCAGGCTGGACAGTGTGGTCAGAGCAGCGAATTATGAGCCAAGTCCGGTTGGGGTACAGTAATAATACTAATAATCATGGCGTTCGTTCAGGTGGGAGAATCAAGGTACGGGTAATAGATATAGACCAGAGTTTGCCGGAGCATCATACTACGCACGCATCATCATATGGGAGAAGCTTTCAATCTGCAATCATCGTTTCCTTGTTTATGCGGGACATGTTCCAAGTAGATTTGGCTGATTAGTGTCTTTTTCTGCGGTCCAACCGAGGGTATTTTGCGTGTGTTCCATTCGACTTGTCAGGCGAGAGTCTAGTCGCTGCAGGAACAACAAGCAAGTACGCGGTACTGATGCTGCTGCAAATTCCATGTTCAAATAGTAGTAGCCTGAAGATCAAAATACTATAATCAAGAACAGGAACCCAACAATTTGAAATACACACAGAAGTCGCGAAACTCCATTCTTCCTCTTTCGGTGTCACACCATCGGGTCGTGGTGCGACTTGTGCGTGGTATATCATGCAGGTTTGTGTTTGAGTTTATGATGGGACTCTATTCGGTCGACGAGTTTAAGGGGGGGTAAAATACAAATGGCATCGTTCCGTGCATCACTTATTGGGTTGGGGGCCGTTTTCTGCACCCTTTCGAAACAATCTTTTGGTGCCACCAACCTTGCCGAGCTCACCGAACCGCTTTCTTTCTTCGGGTTGTGACACCTTGCGCTCGCCACTGACCTGGCGAACTCTTTCCTTGACGCTTGCCACCCAGGCCTTATTCTCCTCGCTCATCTCCATCTTCTTGCCCGTTGGCCCGGCGAGACCCAAGAAGGAACTGTCATCCTCCACCCAGCTTAGGCGGGAATTGGGCCTCGAGTGCTGCGAGTCTTCAGACGAGGGCGCATCAGCAGGGTGGCTGGTGGTGGCTGGTGTTTTGGGGCGAAGTCTTGGTATGTCGTGATTGACTGCACCGACACTCCTTCTGGCCTTCCGGATGTTAAGTGGTGTCATTGGGGATTTCTCCGTGGCGGTGGCGGTGGCGGCAGCGGAAGCCGGGCGAATTAGCGGGCTAGAACAGGACGCCATACCCGACGCGTTACTGCTGCTGCGAGGCACATCTTGAACTTCAACCCTGGCTGCTTTGTCTGTGCCAGCTGACCGACGTCCATGGTGGCTGGCATATTCTTTCAAGTATTCGCTCAAGTCAGCCCAGCCGCCACCGACTCGGACCATGACACGTTCGCCGCGCTCGCCCACGCAGCGGATAAAGAGCTTGATTGGCGGTTCACCAGTGCTCCGGGACAAATGATAGATTCTTACTTCTGGCTGGCCTCTGGTGTGTCGGGGTCGCGTTCTCGCTGGTGATAAAGTGAATGACGGTGTGGCAGTGCGAGACGACAAGTTTGAAGTGCTTCGCTTGAATGGCTCTTTGGATGGCTTCTTCTTCAGCCGTGGCAGTTGCAGATCAGGGGGGTTCAGGTTGACGGCGGGTGGTTCTGCTGACAGCTTGATCTTGGCGGGGATTGATTCGATAATGTCGCTGATCTGCTGACGCAGATGCTTGTCGCTGGTAGTACTGTCTCTTCGAAACATCGGTCCTGCCACTTCAGACACAGACGTGGAATCGTCGAAGTCTTCTACGAACGATCCTTCCACTAGCGTCTTGTCGAACATGGATCCATCGTCTTCCGGAATAGAGGTGATGTCGAGGTTGTCGAGGAGTTCGCTGGGTGTTGTCTCACGATCCAGTTGCAGGGGCGGCGAGCTTGGAGGGCTGTCATCGTCGACAAAGTTGGGCTCACGGACGCGATCTCGGGGTACTACTGGCGACGCAGATACTTCGGGGGCATCGCTGAATGAGACATCGAAGCGAATTGCGTCTTCAGGCAGTATTGAGAACCCTTCAGAAACACCACTGTTTCGCCGAACACTGCTGCGGAGTTTAGGCAAGTCTGTCTCATATTCATATTCTTCTTCATCTTCCTCGCCGACCGTAGACATGGTTCGGTTGACGCCCGACATGTCGTGTTCCAATGTGATGCTTTTGTCCTGGAGAAGCATCGAATCGTCTGCGGCTGTGGACGAATCTGAAGCGAGGTTCGAATCAAACGATCCTTGGTCAGATGGGGTCTCGGGGCCGCGATCCTCGTGCATGTCGTCCGAGTTCGAGGCCTCTATATTTCGGGCTGAAGAGTCGTCGCCGGTGGGTAAATGTGAATCATCGTTTTCGCTATTGCTTTCGCACGCGGCCGTATGTGCGTCAACGGGAATAGCCTGTCCACCACTGGGCTTCAACGGAACCGGTAGAGTAATGGCAATACCGGAGTCGCCAGATAGAAGGCCATTCGATGCCGATGACGCCACGCTCTCCTCGACATCACTCAAATCCCGAGGTGATGGTGACTCGACAGGTTTGCGACTCCTGGCTGATCGGGACCATTCAGTCTCCCGAATTTTCCTCTCGCAAGTGGCAACCCAGTCGCTATAATTGTACTCGACGGCCTCCATGCGGTCCAGCCAGCTGTCAGGAAGTGTCTCTTCCATGCCCTCCAGGCTATCGAGCATGGCATCCAGTATGCGGCCAGGCGTAGAGACTTTCTTTACTAGAACCTTCTTCATGACTTCAAAATCGCTTCTCTTCAAAGTCGGCTTCTGAACCACTGTGCCTTTGCCGTCCACTTGGATTGATCTTCTCAGCGGCTTGGAGACGGCGGTCCAACCAGCCTTCAGGCCAACTTCGGCGTCTTCCATGGCATATAGCAGGGCTGGAATGCGCTGTAGAACCCCAAGTCGAATGCTCCATATTCTTAGTAAGCGTGCGAGTTTGGCTAAATTTGGTAGCGTCTGGACAACGATGGTCGTGACGACGACGGACAGGTCTTCCATCTTGGTATACGTCGATGTAGAAGATTTTTCTCTGCTAGATATAGAAGACAGGGTGTCGGGTCGTCTCGACAAGGGCAAGACGTGGTTCGCCAGAACGTGGGTCTTGATTTCCTCAATCTCCAAGTCGGACATTTCTCTCGATATTTCGTCAATCCTTCTCTCGTGCAGAGCAACTTCCAATGCTGGTAAGCTGCCGATATATTCAACGCCGCCAGTCTTGGGTGCGTTGACTTGGAAGGACAATCTACGTGATGTGTTATTAGGGTTCTCGAATCCAGCAGAGCAGCCACCCTCGATAGCAGGCCAATCCCAGTCAGACAGCTCGTCGACCCATTCCCAGATTCTCTGGGATGCTATGGCAGTTCGAATAGCAAAATCTCGTTCCGCGGCAGATGCGCTTGCCAGGTAGTTTCGCAGTGCACCATTGCTTGCGCTGAGGGCGTCGACGGCAGTAGCCGGCCCTAAATGGGCAAAGATTTCGTCATCTACTCGATGTCTCGTCGGCTGCTGGGCAATCAGAGAAAGCCTTTTGGGCTTCAACAAAAATGGTGGGTCGGTCATCATGTCTGCTCGAGGCCTTCGACTTGGGCAGGGGCGGAAAAAGTGCGATTCGATCGAGTTGCGGTTCAAATCAGTGTCAGAGACGACATGATCCGCTCATGGTCCTGGGGAGGATGCAATGTTGATGGCGCGATTCGAAGTAGCGATGCACATGGTCGATTCTGATGGAGAGAGAGGGAGTGAAGATGTGGCGCGTAGGATCTGAGTTGCTGCTGAAAGGCGAAAAAGCAGGACGTGTGGGATGTGTAGGACGTGTACGGATTAGGACGTGTAGGACGTGGGAGGAATTGATGAGCAGCTGCACCAGGTAAGACACGGAGGAAAGAGGGTGGCTATGACGCTCAAATAAAAAAAATGCCAAATGCCCAACACGAGCAAATGCAAAAGCGAGATGGAAATACACAACCTCGAACCCCGACAAGTGACTGATGGTCGGTCACCAGGTCATGTTGCGGCCAAGGCTGATCAGGGTCGTGTTGCGGCCAAGGTGCTTTAAGCAATCCTTGCGGTTGTCAATGGCCGGGTCAATTGTAATTGTTACCGTACTACCGAGTACAGTCCAGGTCTAAACAAAGGGCGTAGAAGATATCACGGGACAAGGAAAGAGAAGGACACAACGAGTGGCGGGACTGCGGGACTGCGGGACTGCGGGACTGCGGAATTGATGAAGCAAATGGATCAGGAGAGGAACAAAAGAGTGTCTGCAATGCGGATTGATTGACGCAGTTGCGAATGGAGATGGGAGACGGATAATAGACGGACGACTGGGAACGGGAGGAGAGGAAAAGCAAACAAAGAAATGGTGGGAGCAAGAGAATTTGCCGTGGGCTGTACTCCGTAGGCTCAGGGGGTCCGCCAGAGTCCGCCAGTCCCGACAAGGCAAAACGGGGCCCTGCAATCTCGTTCAATGCTGTCATCCATGATCCGACGTCCTGTCTTTCGGCAGGAGTCGCAGGACAGGAGGTTATACACAGTCTAGACTCTAGACTAGACTGTATGACTGTGTCTTGCGCTAACGCAGCCACAAAGTTTATCGCCAACTTTGCTCTAACCTTGCAGCTCCCCGTATTTATGACCTTGAAGCTTATTCCTATAACAGGTTCTATCTATTACTGCTATTACGATTATTTTACATGTTAATTGTTATGCTAGCTAGGTATCGCTAGTAATTGTCATGTATGAAGAGAACGGATAAGATGAGAGGGGGCAGTTAGGCACACACCGTAGCCTCAAATCTGAGGCATCACCTTGTCATCTTTCTTCGTTTGATGATGCAGATTCCCGCATCGCGCTTCATCGTAGGCTTCGTTTGAAGACCTAGATTCACTTGTCCGATGGACCTTCTGTTGCTTACGTCTCTTTTGAGAGCCTTGAAGCTTATATATAGCTTCCTTTTTCCGTCTCTTAGATTCCGGAATTCCCAGATAGCAACTCATCTTCATCTTCCCTTCTGATCAACTCTTTGACATGGCCTGCATCCTTCCACAGAACCCAGAAGGGTGTGCTGGAATTCCCCAATAGACCAAAAGATGCGTCAATGCCAGCCGCTGCTAATATTGCACCTTACAATTACTCAAGACCTGCCGCTGCGCCCTATACCCTACGGGCCACGTCATTGCGTGCACAGCGCCTCACACAAAAGCCCTCATTATCTAGGAGCCGAATTTTCCAAATAACGACCCCTCCTGAAGAGGAGCCAGCTAGGCCCTAGGATGCTGTATCTAGTGCACAGCAGACACTATGCGTTTCCAATCACTACGTGTAACAACTCTGATCATTGGAACTATTGCAACAAGGCCAAATCTGTTACGGTGCAGCCAGCTATCGGAACGGAATGCAAACGATGGGACGTCTGCCAGTCAGTTGAGTCTGTGGGCCGACGCTCTGGGAGGACTCAGGAGATCCATCGCGGGTTGTCAAGCGCCCACACGTTGACGTAATACGGGTTGTTAAAGCATTATATGCTCGTTTATCGCAGTCACTATTAGGGGTGCGCACTCCATTTTTGGCCTAGTTAGCCTGGCCATCCTTTCACAGGTTATGAGCCCAGTGTTCTGTCTATACTTCCAGCATTGGCTGAGGCTGACCAGCGCTTACATTTTTCCCTTTTATCTGACTGTCGCAGTCTTGTGTACAATTACACATCTTTTCCCGACATCTTGTCAACAAAGCAGATTGCTTGACTTGCGGGGCGGCATGAAGACTCTTTTTCCCTTACCCAAAACAACAACAACACCACATAAGTCGAGATCAAATTGATCGCAATTCGGCTTGCACACAAAAACAGTAAAAATGCTATACAACCGGCAACTGAATTCGCGACCTTTGTTGCGTTATTTCCAACTTGCAATTGGCACCACCAACCTTTCTCTGAGTCGTCAACTTACACCTTACTCAACACATTGCGAATTTCGTGATACACGCAAAAAAGTTAACCCTTCCAGGCAGATCTATTGAGGACAGCCAGGCTAACTAGGCCAAAAACGGAGTGCGCACCCCCCTAATAGTGGCTGCGATAAACGAGCATATAATGCTTAACACGGGTCATGTGCCCGATCCAATTTGCGCCACGGGTGAAAAAAAACAAGAATTCGCATTGAACAAGTCCCTCCGACTTGCGCAATTGACACCTATATTGCTAGGTCTCTATCACATCCTCACTGTACAAGGATAAGGAGTCATGAAGTCACGTTAGAATTCGTCATCGCGCGATCATGATTCAATTTACCCTTCATTGCCGTGTGACTGTCGACTGCTTCCGTCAATCAGTCAGGGAAGGACATCCAGCGGTACAGACTATATGTATTTCATAGCGGGAGGAACCTTCACGGAGGATTATTTGATTCCGAATATGCAGGATTTCCCGGTTACAAGGCAAAGAACGGGCCTGCACCGTGGCGAAGCTCTCATGACTTTACTAGGATAACAAGTGAAGGAGGGGAACCATGGCATCCTGCCCTACGTCAGTTACAGAGCTGGATAAGCCGTGGACGTACAAGACCCCCGTCTTAATCGTTCGTTACTAGCATCAGGAAGCCCCAAGGTTTAGAGAGGTCTAGACCTCTGGGTCACACCTACACACATCAATAGGTCATTAGGACGGCGAATCAAGGACAAGTGGACTCGTTTCATAGACTTTTTAACATTTTCGACTCGGTCAGGAGAACCGCATACTTGTGCAAACCTCGATATTTCAACCCCCCTCATAAGTCATATCCATTCCGACCCTGAACCAAACCCCCAAACACCTTTTCCGGTACACCAGATGCAAGACTTCGCAACCAAACATGGTTCCAGTACAATAAGATTCCAGGTTCAGGCAGCTTCTGAGGAAAATGATCCGAGTTCCCTCCTGCAAATGAAATGGCAATTTTCAGATGCACAGAATGTAGCAAGTTTCCGAAACATTCAGACGGACAATTCCAATTGGGCGGCTGCCTCGCTCTCCATGGCCACGTCGCCGTCGTTATCGAGGCTGGCCAGGTCGAGTGTTTCGTCCATCAATTTTGTGATGCTCGTATCGTTGTTGTGAAAGATTTTGGCCGTCAGACCGTCGCCTGATTTGGTACTGTCGCTGCCTTTGGCATTGCTGCCGTCACCGGGGAATTGGAGCCACTGATCGACATCGAATTCGGTACCGGCAACGGCGTTCCAGTCGAACTCATCATGGCCTTGCATAAAGTCAAGATCTAAACTGTCCAGATCCACGAGCTGCGTCTCTTCGGATTGGCCACTGGCGCTGGGAGTAAGCTCGGCCGAGTCAAAGTCGGTTTGTGGAGGAGAATCGTTGGACAGCTCCAGCGCCGCAGCATTGACCGTGTTGGGGGGGAGGAGCATGGGCATTTTGATGACCGGGGCTCGCTTGGGATTCTGGTTGTTGAAGAGCGTTTGCGAGCCCGTCATACACGACACGTTCTCAGGAGGTGGCGTCTGCGCATCGAATCCGGCGGGCAGATCTTGCGTAATGGCCGACAAGGTCTGTTGTCCGAAATTTGCATTGATGTCAATGGCCGCCTTTCGCAAGGCCGCGTCCAGGAATCCAGTGGCGTAGTCGGCCGCGGCGTAGATCTCCCTGAGCTTCTCCATGACACGCATGCATTGGCGGAAGCCTCTGGTGGCGCCTTCGCGTGCTTGCGGTGCGGGATTCTTCATTTCCAGCAGGTGAATGATCATGGCAGGGAGAATCACGGTGACTCCTGTCGTGGGCAAGTATCTTTCCAAGCGCAAATGGTGCAGCTCTGAAGCCATGCGAGTGATTTGCGCAGCAGCATCGCGAACACGCAACCTCGACATTTCCTGGACCTGGCGGGAAGCGGTAGGGGCCTGCGTAGGGGATGAGGGCAGGAATTGCGGCCGGTGCAGCGCTGATACCGTCGTGTGGTAGACCATGTGTAGAATGGTTCGCTGAACAGCCACGGTAGATCGGCCAGCTTTGATATCCATGGGATTGAGAGGTCTGTACCGGCAGACATCGGGCAGCGACGCGGCCCATGCGCCTAGCTCCATGTCAACCGAGTTTACGCTGTCCACGTTTTCCACCTGCTTGTTAGGGAACAGCATCATGGTGCTGTTGGTCGTGTTCTCGGGCTTCATCTTGTCACGGATGAGGACTGAGTACTGAGTTTTGAGCATATGGCTGATGCACAGGCACAGTTTGGCTTTCGATATGCACATGGCGGCAAGTTCGCGCTGCATGCTGACGTCTCGGATCAATGTGCACTCGTGCGGCACGACGTTGATTCCCTCTTGCAAAGGTTGTATGTCGAAATCGCTCTCAATGAGCATGGGGACATCAAAGTCCTCGTCCTTGATGCGGGTTGGACGTCGCATGCCGAGAGCAATCAGGCGATCACGCATAAAGCAAGACCACCATATACGTTTCCAAAGACGCTGCTTGGACAATGACATGGTTGTTGTGCCCGGGTCCCGGTGCAATCCAATGGTATGGGCCAGCGATATGGCAACTCCCATCCAGTGCCATGTGTCTTTCTGGTCGTCGGGAGTTTCGTACCAGTACGTCATCTGCATGAGGGCCTGGACAAGGACAAGCCTGTCTTGTTCGTAATCAAAATCATAGAGCAGCTGCATTGCGTTAGAATACACGGGGTTGTCCTGTCCTATAGCACAGGTTCGTCGAAATTTGGCGGCTTGCTTACCCTCGTCTTCTGGAAGAATGCTTTCCTGGCGGCCTTGCGACTAGAGAATCCAGCTTCGCGGAGATACTTCATGTCCACAAACGCCGTGGCGGAGAACATGATGGACTGGTATAATAATAGACTTGTCTGTCCATTGACGCCATCTCGTCGGTCAACGATGCTCAAGAAGTGGCGCAAGTCGATCAATGGCATATACGGGTAAACGAATTCAATGTAGCAATGCAGGAGAGCTTTCTGCAGGGAAATGCTCGGCAGCGTCAGGGCGCCCTTGATGGCGAGATACTGGACATCTTCCGGCGCGATCTTGGCTGGCAGAGGTCTAATGAAGGCCGGCAGCTGAGACCCTGCATCAGGAAGCTCGAGCGAGTTGAGAAATTGCGCGGTGCGGCCGTGCCCGAGCGAGGCGGGTTGCTGTGTGGGAATAATGTTAGAACGTGGACCCATCATTGCGTGGCATTGACATGTCACATGTAACGAACCTGATTGAGCAGATCGTTGTCGTTGTAGTATCCAGCGCAACGTTGATCTGTGACATGTGTGTGTGTGTGGTCAGCATGATGTTGTTGGGCCGTGCGTTGATGTGTGAAATGACAATTTACATGTGAAAGCACAAAACACAGCGTGGCAGACGAGACGGGGGCGGAATATGAGACCCGTGACGATGAATCATGTGGGGCAGGAAAGACGGGGGAAAAGGACGGCCCATGATTGGCGGAGAAGTCGGCGGCGGAGGAGCTTTCCATCCGTCCGTTGTCACGAGATGTACCAAAGACTTACAAAGCATGTGGGGTACATGACCGTCGACGCTGCTCCTGGGCAGCAGAGGAGCAGCGGCGTCGGGACTATTTGTCGAAAAGGCGGAGACGCTTGCACTGCTGATGGACAAGGGAGGCGTTGCCAAAGCCGCAGATGTCGAGGTCGAGGTCGAGGTCGAGGTCGACGGGGCCGTGGAGGTCACCGTGGTGGTCTTGCTGCATCGCAGTTGTGCCTCGGGCGATGCGTCAGATGCGCTCGGGGGTACAAGATTCTTTCTAGAAGTCCGTGTCAGTGCCACGGCAACCAGCAACCAGCAACCAGCAAAAACTTCAGCAACGGAGGCCCCCGGGTTGGTTGGGTTGGTGTCTGGTATACATAGGACGCGGGGCCCGCTGTGGAAACAAGCCCGGAGGCATCAGGGGGGGGTGAGTGAGTGAGTGAGTGAGTGAGTGAGTGAGTGAGTGAGTGAGTGAGTGAGTGAGTGAGTGAGTGAGTGAGTGAGTGAGTGAGTGAGTAAGAAGTAGTGGGCAGGTTCTCGGTGACGCGGGACAATTGACGACTTACTTTCGCCGCCGGCTCTCTTGCACGATGCACTGGGAGAAATTGAGAAATTGTCAGCCGGGACCGGGACGGATGGGACTGGGACTGGTAGTGTGGAACTTCCAACTGCCAACTGGAAAATGGAAATGGAATGGAACTCACCTCGACGTTATCCCAACGGCAATTGCCGCATGGCGCGCCCTCTACTACATCGCAGCGAACCTTGCGCGCCCGGCACGACACGCAGGCCCGCGCAGCTCTTCGCTTCGTTGCTTTTTGCGGGACGCTCGAGTCTTCGCCGGCTGGTGCCATTCGTTTCTTGTTGTTCTTGTCTGCAGAATCCGATGAATGGGATGAGGCGGGTGAAGCGCCGTCATTTGAGGGTTCTGGCGCCATCGTGTCGTGGTAGTTGGTCCCTTGGCAAAATGAATGCTATGTGAATCCGAGGAAAAACTTGTGGATTGACCTCGAGCAATGTCGTTTTGGTGAGGCGAGTCGAGTTTTCGTGGGTTCGTGGGTTCGTGGGCAGCTTCTCTTCCAGTCTCGGATTCCGCTCCAGGGGGGGGGGGGATTCAAATTTGTTGTCGTGATTTCTCATTGAAGAGCCTTCCAGCAAAGAAAAGAAATCGCCAAGGTCTGGTCCGGTCCGTTCTAGACGAGATCGATTCTGTCGCGATAACGGCTCGATGGTCGCTCAAGTGACGCAATTCTGTAAGTAGTAGCCAAGCGGTGGTCTCAAAAGCTCCGTTTGACCGAGCAGTGTATTGCGAGTCGTCCAACCGTGGGCAATAAGCTGATTGGGCCTGGCGGATGGGGATGATGAGAGAGCTTCACTAGCAATGAAACAATCAACCAAACAACCAAGAGGGGAGATGGTCCAGCAAGGTCGGAAGAAGTTGGAGAAACCGTCCAGAAACAACTTGTTCTGTTCTTGTTCACGAACCGTGAACCACAAGAAGAGTCCGGGGGTGGGCTTCGTAGCCCCCGGGGCGTGAAATCCTATTATATTCCCGTCTATTTCAACGACACAGCAGGACCCATAACCATAAAAGCATTCATTCTCACTCGCCGGCCCTGTACCATGACGATGACAACGCTAAGCCTGGACCTGTCCCAGTACCGGAGGCCCGCAGGCAGACTTTACGAGGACCGTTCGAGGTGGCTCACGGGCTTGCCAAGTCCAGCGGAGCAATAGGGGGGGGTGTTGTCAGGTGTGTGTGTGTCTTCATCTCCGGTGGTAAGAAAAGACCCAACAAGCCGTCGTTGATTTATTAGTCCACTTTGTTGGTGCTTCCCTGCACTTTAGCGTACGGAGAACACCGCTAAGTACTATGTATGTGCTTCATGGCACCGGCAACTTGGCCGGCTGATAGAGCTTGTCCCCCAGATCCAACTTTGTCGTCGATTCGGTCCGTTGCCAAAGAAGATCGATTACCCCATGGTTCAATATTCAAGGCCTCCTCCGCGATCTCGGGGCAGCAAATACCCTTACCCCTAAATCAATCAGGAGCCGCGCTGCTTTCCATTCGATATAGAACAACAGGTGAGACGGAACTCAAGTCAATCTCGGACTGTTCACAGCCTTGTGAGTACATACAATCTTCGACAGGACTGCTTCACTCGTTCGTCTCTTGTCCAGGTTCTCCGTCGTCCTGCCGCATGTGCACCGCAATTGACTTGTCACGGGCACGGGAAGGAAAATGTGTAATGTTAATGTTGGATGGTTGTAATAATACTCCAGGGGTGCGCGCGTGTAAAACTCCCACTGCCAGATCATCAGACTCATGTCTTTGACATCATGAAGCACTGGTTGATTATAAACTGACAACTGACCAAGACTTGGCTAAAAGTCAGCTAAATCAATTCCACACCCTGCGCGCAACGCGCCACCCCGACCCCCGATGCCGGCCCCGTCCCGTCTAATTCGAGCCCTTTCTCCGTCATCAGAGCTCGGCGTGCTTGACATCTCGATGCATGCGCCTCGGTCAACCCCCCCCCCTTCCCCGCCCACCACTTTTCAAAACGGGTTGGCCATGGCAGATCCGTACTAGAGCCGTCCTGGAACGAATGTCACCAAAGCGGCCCAGAAAGGAAACCCATCCATCCATCCCCCTTGGAGCAGCACCACGGCGGACGGCCGGCAGTCATCCATCTGCTGTGAAAGTCGGTCAGCTTCCCCGATCCGAACATCGGTCACTGCTGGACCAAGACAAGAACATGAATCATGAGTTCTAATGCGTAAAACCGTAATCCGCACAGCATCTAGTTTAGTTCTGCGACAAGCTGAGTTCGAACTTGTGGCGGAAAATTTCCGGACCGCACACAGAACTTGCCGTCAGGTTTGCTGGGCCAGCAGCGGGTGGAAGTATGTAATTCTTTCAATCCAATCTCTCCGTCAATGGTCAATGGCCAACATCCGATATGCCCCCGGCAAATGTTTCAAGCAACTTCCTCCAGTCGTTGCGCCAACGGCAAAAAATGGTCTTGTCTCCCCGAGCCCGAGGAAAGGGATCCCAGCCCATTCATTCATGGCGAGGCAGATCCGGCAGTCACAGTCAGTCAGTTACACACGGAGTACGGAGTAATAAGTCAAGTCGGATCAGCCCATTCAGGATCCTGCTCCGTCTCCGCCCCTCGCACAAACAATAAACCGTGCCCCTCAACCAGCGTCGGTCCAGCGAGCAACCCCCCGTGCACGGAATCAACAAGACGCGGCTCCAGCGGACATCGACTCCGCTTCGGAACCGACGTCCATAAAGAATGGCTCGCTCCACGGACTTTTCCGTGCCCACAGCCAGACCGCCAGCTTCACCCACCCTACCCTAGGGTAAGTCACCACTCGCATATTTGTTTGTCCTGCCACTCGGTCAGCGAGCAAACGAGTTCGGCCCTCCGACCCGAGCGTTATCGCCGAGCTCTTGTCTTGTGCCTTGAAATCCATCCAGTCCTTCGATACCTTCCATCAAACCATGCTCAAACAAACTTCATCACTCTTCCCTCTCTCTTTCCCTTTCCCTTTCCCTTTCCCTTTCCCTTTCAAAACAATCTCCCCTTTCCCATCCCATGACTGCATCCTTCGCAACAACTTCCGCAGGCCCAGACAGAACAGGTTATTGAATTCACCCTGCTCAGCCAAGAGACATCAGCACAACTTCCCTTGTTCGCGCCAAGTATCGGTTCGTACGGTACCCGATGGAAGCTTCCAGGAGACATGCTTCACTGCATTTCCATGATCCTTTTTTTTTTTTTTTCTATTCCTTGTGGAAAGCTAGTTGGCCCTTCTTGGTGCCTTCCTACCCCACATGTCAAGATGGGTCCGTTGGGCTGAACATGTCGACATCATACATCATATTGAGATATCGACCAGTTGGGTGAGGGAACTACCATCGTCCGTGCCGGCAGTACATACCACGGAATCTATGCCCCGGACTGAACTCATCTTATGTCGACCATGTACGTCAATCTGTGGCAGCTTCCACAATGGCCTTCACTCACTGTATTGGTCATCTCTCTCACATCACATTACGTGTCAGCGTGCATGGAAGCTCATATTGATACTCATTCTATTATGCCGTTGTCCGCCAGGATACAACGCTATCCAAAGCCATGGCTAACAAGTGAGTCTAGCATACTGAATAAGACGTCGCCAATCATCAATACCGCTGTGCAGCAAGCTACCCTTGTCGTCTAGACTGGTGGTTCCCAAAAGAGCAACAAGAAGAAACTCATTCGATTCAACGCCGGTTGCATCTTTTCGTCCAGTTCATGTCCACAGATCCATCATCGAAGACGCGCAAAGCTGACGCCCTTGTCAACGATTGGCCCCCCTTGGCCCTGTTTTGTCCCTTACCACCTGTCGCTCTACAGGCGACCACGAGCATCAGTGAAGCACATGGGATTGTAGATGTGCTGCTTGATGTAAGCCGTCAGGGCCACATCACCCCACTCTTCCCACTCGTGCCAGTAGTGTTCAGGGAGTTCTGAAACGCCGTCCCGTCGAGCAGCCTTCATCACCTCGCGTGCCACATTAATGCTGGCGTCACGAACACGCTCAATCCGAGGATAGATGAGACCCTTGTGAATCTCCTCGGCGTTCAGAGAACCAGCCAGTGCATCAGCAGAAGTATACACCATGTCATCGGTAACACGGGAAGCCTTGGCGAGAATGGCACCGAGACCCAAGCCAGGGAAGACGTAGACATTGTTGCCTTGGTTGGGGTGATACGTCACTTCACCTGCTTCTCCGCCCACCTTGACAGTGAAGGACTGGAAAGGGGATCCAGAGGCGAAGATGGCGGAGCCGTCGGTCCATTGCACAGCCTGCTCGAACGTGCACTCGGCCTTGGTCAAGGGGTTGCTTAGGGGAAATAGGATGGGTCGACGACCGAGACCGCCAGCGTCAACGGAAGCCTTCAATGCTCGAATCACGGACTCGGTGAAAATGCCGTGCGTGGCGGCAAGACCGATCAGAGCACTGGGCTTGACGTACTCAATGACTTCTTCCAGAGTACGCAGTTGAAGACCATTGTTGTCAGTACGAGCAAAGTGTTTCTTGTGCTCGGCGAGCTTGTCACCACGGTCCATGGTAACGAGACCTTTGGTGTCAACCAACCAGAACTTGTCGCGGGCTTCGGCTTCGGAAAATCCCCTACGAGTGTAGTATTCAACTAGTTGCTTGGCGACGCCAACGCCGGCAGAACCAGCGCCCATGAAGACGAGACGCTGCTCCTCAATGGGCACCCCAGACAAGTTTACGGCGCCGATGTACCTAGTGGTATGTCAGTAACATGCCTATCATGGCAAACGATGGGACGTTCGTCGGCCTTTCGAGCGTACGGACCCTCCTAGAACAACTGCACCAGTACCCTGGATATCGTCGTTGAAAGCACGATGCGTGTTTCTATAACGATCGAGATACTTGAAGGCCTTTTCACTTTCGAAATCTTCAAATTGGACAACCATGTTAGGATATACCTCCTTTACGGAATCCATAAAGTCGTCCATGAATTCTTGCTGGACGTCTACGGGCGGACGCTTCTGTCTAAGACCAAGATACAAGGGATCCTTCAAGTTGGCCTCGTTGTTGGTGCCACAGTCCAAGACGATGGGGAGAGTCTTGGAAGGGTGAATGCCTGCGGCAGCCGTGTACAAGGCCAGCTTGCCAATCTATCCAGTGTTGTCAGCATCTCGCCGCTGAAAGATTTGTGTCACGTTTCAATGTGACGCCGTGAATGTTGATTCCCTTTTACTTACGGAGATGCCAACTCCATTCATGCCCAAATCGCCGAGACCGAGGATGCGGGATCCATCTGTGACAACGCATATGTCCGGATCTGAGCACGGCCAATTTTTCAACATGGTACGAATCGACTTTCTTTGCTTGATGGAGATGTACAACGCTTCGGGCCGAGTGTACAAGCTGGAGTACTGCAGACAGACGTCACCGATGGTGGGCGTGTATACCAACGGCATGAGGTCGCGAACATTGTCCATCAAGAGGCGGTAGAACAGATCGGTGTTCTGGTCCTTCAAGCTGGAAAGGTAGAGGTACTTGTCGATGCTCGTCTGGCGAGTCTGAATCATCTTCATCGCTCTTGCGCATTGAGTCTGCAGGCTTTCCATCGTGTGCGGGAGGAGACCGGTGAGGTTCTTGGCAACACGCTCTTCAGGGGTGAATGAAAGGCCTGCAAAAAAAGAAACACACAAAGGCAATCTGATTAGTACAAGCAAGACCTGAAAGTATTACGGCCGGCAAAGCGACCTCACGGTGCAAACAGCAGCATCTCAACTGCGAATATATCGAACGTGAAGAGACGAAGCCCAAAGTTTCTACCGGGTGATGCTGCGATGGCGAGATTGAAAATTGGCATGGACAGATGAGAGAGAGGGTGTGAAGTTGAACACGTACCCTTGTTCCAGAGAGGCTCGCGAATGATTTGGTATCCAGCAGCCTGGGATTTGGCGAGATGTTCAGTGGTACGGTCTTGCTTGACCTCGCCGTGTGAGTCCTTGGCATAACCGCGGTGCTGGTCAAGAGCAGCCATCTTCATTGCTTCTCGTACAGCAAAGAGGTCAATGGTTGACAGGGGGTTAAAGTCGGTAAGCCTGCGGCTAGAGATGGACATTCGCTTATTAGATACAGAGGTACGTGGACAACGGCCGGAGCTGACAGACGATGATGGAGATAATGATGGAGGCGTTGACAGGTCTGAGCTTTCAGGACTATGAGGCGACGCCATTGACATGGCTGTGGAGGAAGACGTCAAGGAAGAAGAAGAGCTGAGAGGGAAAGCTGAAGGTGTGTGCACAGATGTAGCAGCAGGGGACGTGGGAGCTGACGAGGAGGAATATACGGAAGAAGCAGGGCAATGCTGACGGAGAGCGGCGGAGACAGTTGACGAGGGTCTCGCCGTCGAGATGGATGGGCCTTGAGCTCCATCGGCAGCGAGGTGGGACAGGCGGTTTAATAAAAGCCTGGGGGAGGACGATGGACCGCCCGAGGGAGCCCAAGCAGACCCGGCCAAGGTCGAGAGCCGGTGCTGATACATGCGAGGCAAAACCAAGGGGACGACGGCGGCAATAGGAATAGTGAAAGAGATGGAGGGACGCGGGAATTGGGGGGTTGCGTGAGAGACCAGGGCTCGTCGGAGGACGGAACTGACAAGTACGCTCGCTGCTTACGCCTGGGGCGGGTTTCAAGATGGCGCCAAAGAAGCTGGAAACTGAACCAAACCAAGACGCTTCGACTGAATGCAAGAGAAGGAGAGAAAACACTGTGTAGTCGCGATGTCCAGACCGGGCCGATGGATGCTCGTGGTGTGCAGGTGGTGGATGGATGGGGATGGATGGGGATGGATGGGGACCGACGAAATGGTCAGGTACAAGGTACAAACAAGGTACCGAGTACTTCCTGACGGTACCGTTCCCGAGCTGGTCCCAGAAGTTGCGTCCCGGTCACGGTGTTGGGGACAGCCAACGGTCTGTGAGCACGGAAGAGTGAGGAAGAAGGAAGGAGTAGTCATCAACAATGAGAGACAAATTGAGTTGCACTATGGAATGGACTGGGTAGTCAAAGACGATGAGGGCCGTATAACACGGTCAAGTCGGCCGTGCAGAGTAAGTATTTATTGTTGCAGTACTGTATTTGGTCTGAGCTGCCGGTGTCGCCTTCTTGTCAAATTTCAAATTTGTTGGGACAACGCAACGCCGCAATGGCTTAGGCTGAAGCCCCCAGAGTTTTTTGTTCTGTGGAAAAGACACCAAACCTCGGCAAAAATGTGTCTGACTTGGGTGAATCCATGGGCGGCAGAACTTACCCGAAAACGAGACCAAAATCGACGTCTGCAGCACTCCGTACCTGCTGGCTGTCTGTCTGCATTGTGTTCCTGGTCAAACGCAACTGATTCCGAGTCTCTACTCCGTAGTTTGGACGAAAAAGACAACGAAGGCCCGCAACGCCGTCGAAAAGGTCTGTCTCCACTCTCCACCGTCTCCACCTACGAGGCGGAAGGCGCAACACAGACAGCGGCCACACGACATGCTCATGCTTCATCCCATTTTCCCGACCCGGCCCAACGACGAGAACGAAGACCAGGCACCCTGGTCTTCGAAAACTCGATGCAGCTCCAACAGAAGAGCACTTTGAAGACCCGCTTTCCCATGTGGCCGGCCCCTGGTCTTTGAGACTTTTTGCCGGTCAATGTTTGGCTTGTTGGCTGCCTCGAATGCACAGCACAGGCCGTTTGACTGTCGGTCGCGTGAGAGCATCGTGCTCTTCTGTTCGGGTCGCAAGACCATCTACAGAGAGAGCTCTCTTTTCTCGCGCAATGCTGCTGCGACTTTGTCAATCAATTCACGTCCGCTCGCCCGTTGTCCCCCCCCTTTGGTGTGGGTCACTTTTTTGGAAGAAAAACAATAATCTGTTCTGTGGGGGCGACAAGTGTATGTAATGCGCTAATTCGCCGTCATTCTTCCGACTTCCTCCGCATCGTTTATTACCAGGGGGTCCCATTTTGGACATGGAATTCAACGACAAATTTGAAAGAGGCACCGCCCGGCATCGGCACCGCGCAGAACAACCACGCACGGGACTGGGTCTGGTATTAATAAGATGGTTTTCTCGGATCTGTGTCTGCTACGTTTGGTTGATGCCAAGATGCGAATGCACAACGCACATGATTCTTCCGAAGAGTCAATTCATTCCTCCCAAGTCTCCCGGTTTGTGCATAATTCTCGATTGAGCCCTGATGCGACCGCCAATAAACCCATTGGATGATTCTGCAAACCAACCGTTGCCGCATCGCGACAGGACAACCACAGAAATGGTCCGTCACGTCTGACTCGACGCTTGCAATGAAGCAACCTCGGCCCCCGCAAACACCCCCCCTATCAGCATCATCTGCCACAGGCACAGCATTGTCTGTTCCGATATCTTCCACCTGCGACCGCTCAGGAACCACAGCTTCTCATCGCTCCTTCTAGCTCCGCAGATCGGAACCGTCCAAGTGGAAGTGGAAGCCACAAACCCAGAGCCCCATTTAACCTAGCCGTGAATCCCGTCATGGTGAAAATAGTCCCGCTTCTCCACGAGGTTATATCGCACGAGTGACTAGGTCCCCGCATCGCATTACATTCAGTCGTCTTGCAAATTATCTTCTCCAGCACGTGTCAGTCTAGGCCGGCGATCGACCTGCATCTCTGCAGTGCTCTTGGCTCGGCTCGACATGAGCTAGCAGAGGATGGGATAGGTACCCGGGGGCAAAGGTAGCAGGTACTTTGGGTCGTCCATGATAGTTCGTGTAAACGGCCAAGCATGTGAAGTTGATGAAGCATGTGCAATGCAGCCCTGTCTCGTCCAGGCCACCAGGTCAATCATGCCCGAGTACGTACAACTACATGGCTTGGTACGTATAGAGAATGAATTGGCATTGACTGACCCATTTTCACAACATTTGCGTTTGAACGGAAAGGAAGTGCATGAATGATTTTTCACATGCCAACTTGGGTGAGCAAATATGCTCCGCTGCGGGTAGACGGCTATGACGCCTGAATCGAAATTCGTAACTCGTCTGCTATCCTCTCTTCTTCATACCAACTGAGTAAACCATTGTGGTCGCATATAGGGAGGGTATAATCTTCTGTGTAGTTCGTTCCCCATTCTGATTTTTTTTTTCCATCTACGAGAGCAAAAATCACCTTGTTTCTCCCCGCCATATTTCAATTGACCTCCATTTTCAGACTACACCTGCGCTTGTGATAGCTTCTGCGTAATCTTTTCAATCTTCCCCAGGGCCTTTTCATCCAACGCGTCCCACCACTTCCGCAACCCACTTGCATACTCTACGTCCTCGTCGGTGACTTCCACGGGCGCCCCTTTGATTTGCGCCAACATCTCTGCGTCGTCCTTTTCGAAGACGGCCCACGTGGACGCATCAGTGACGCGGACTCCGAACCCTCGTCCCTTCATGGAAACGACTTGGACTCGGCGTAGGAGAACTACGTCTCCCTTGCGGACAGTCGGCAGTGATGTCTGATGCGGTCTGAAGATATGGCCGACTGTGACTCCCGTAGGCGCAGAAGAGGGGTCGGTCAATGTAAGCTCGAGCATGTAGTCCCGGGGACCGTGTTTGGGACGGTGCGGCAGCGGCGGTGTAGACGTAGCTACCGCTAGTATGTCGGTGATCTTGTTGAGGCTGGCGCGGAGAGATCGTAGCGATAAATAGTCGGGCAGTTTGGTGCGTAGGTCTTTGCCTAGCTGGCGCTTGAGAACAGACAAGGACTCATCTTCCACAAAAGAACCTGGTACGGAAGGCGATTCGAGAACTTCCTGCTCTTGCTTCGAAGGTTGGCCAGGCTCGGGCGTTGTGAGCCGCTTGAACGCTCGGGTTCCAACTGGGGATGAAGTCTTTTGTTCCTCGGGCTCAGAGTTCTCGGTCATGCTCCGTGTAACACGGACTGGTGGTATAGCTGGCTCGTCTGGCTTGGTGGGTGTTTCGACGGATGCCTTGGCCAGAAGGATGCTTGGATCAGCCTGCTCAGATTGGGTGCTGCGAGTGACGCGCAGAAAGCTTGGAGAAGCAGGTGCTTCTTCCGGCACCGGCTCCGGTTCTTGTCTAGATTCTGGTTCTGGATCTATTGATTGCTCTGCCGCTGCCAGCTCCTGTTTGGTAGAAGCAAGCTCAGTCTCCGCTAGTGGACTAGCCTGGGCAAGTAGGAGACTGGGATCATCGATCCGCGAACTCGTGGAATCGGATCTTCGCCTCTTTCGGTGTGAGTGACTTCGAAGCGATTTGACGGTGATGAGAACGTCAGGCTCTTGTGCCTGTTGGCTTTCTTCTGAGGCCTCTTTCTGGGCTTTTTCTGCAGCATGCCCCTTCGCGTCTGGGGATCCATATTCTCTCAGCTCGCTCATAATTTGGGTTTCTGCAGCCGCAGGGTCATCGTCGTCCTGCTCTTTCTGGTCCTGCTCCATCAAGTTGGACATCTCTGGAGCTTGTGTCTGAGCCGGTGTAGGATGCTGCTGGTTTTTGGGGGAACCTTCGGGGACCTCTGTGCTTTTCTGTATTGACTCTGAAATCGGTTCAGCGTCCTGGACCTCTTCACTACTCGTTTGACCAGCTGGTTCCTCAGCATCGTCAGCTTGCACCGGGTCTTTCATGTCCACGTCGGGCTGTTCGTTTGTGGGATGATCAGTCTCCGTTTGCTCAGGCATCGCGTTTTCACTTCTCTGAAATTCTCCGTCATGTTCAGCATCTGACGTCTTTGCCGTGCTCTCGTCTTCTTCAGCTTCCACGGCGAGCTCGTCCTGCATCACTTCGTCTTCGGAAGTTGTCTCTGCATCGACATTGCTTGTTTCGGCTCCGGCCACTGGCTGTGCTTCCTCATCGTCCACGTTCATAGCATCTTCGCCACCGTGCTCTTCAGCATCTGCTATTGCCTCAGCATCTTCCTTTTCTTCAGCGACTGCCATTCCTCCAGCGTCTGCCATTCCTTCAGCGTCTGCCGTTCCTCCAGCGTCTGCCGTTCCTCCAGCGTCTGCCATTTCCCCAGCATCCGGTTCCTCTTCAGCGTTTTGAGTATCAGTCGCTTCTGGCTCCTCTGGTCCACTTTCCATGGCCTCAACTGCCATATGTCCAGATGCCTGACCTTCAAATCCACCCTCTTCGACTTTATCGTCTTGGTCCTCAACCTGATCGCCCGCGTCCTCTTCCTCCAAGGGCTGCTCAACAGCCTCCACTTGACTCGCTCCGCCTTGAGTAGATGGCAAAGTCTCAACAAGTTGATATCCAGCACCCTCCGGCCGGAGAGGTTCCACGGCGGCATCGTGCTCTTCTTCCTCGTCTTGTTGATCATCATCTTCAGACTCTGATAGCAGATCGATAAAAACAGTCTCTTTTGGACCGTTCGGCATTCTCTCCTGCTGAGCATTGTCGTCTGCCTCATCTTCGTCATATTCTTCTTCGGACTCTTCATCGGAATCCTCTTCATCCAAGTCTTGGTCTTCGCCTTCCTCGTCACTCTCTTCATCGTCGTAACCATGTTCAGCATCAACAGATTCCCCGTCCCCTGAACCAGTGAACTCTTCACTCATACCGGCCGGTGATCTCCTTGGTTTCTGTATGTATTCTTCTGCATCGCTTTCCACTTCGTCCTCCTCGTCATCTACCTCCGCCTCATGCTCATTTTGTGCATCCTCATACTCATCCATGTCTCCATCTTGTCGTAGCGCTTGCTCATCACCTTCGTCCTCCTGCTCCTCAAAGTCAATGGCCTGTTTTTCGACATCACTACCATCAGACTCAGACTCGGACTCGGATTCGGATTCGTCGTCATCTCGAGTGTGAGAATAGTTTCGTAGATCATAATCTTCACCCTCGAGGTCGCCACCCTGGTCATCAGAGTCAGATTCCTCGCTTTGTTGCTGTTCCTCTACTTCTTCCGCATCCGCATCCAGAATTAGTGCAGCGTCATTTGTCAAGGGTAGCTCTAATTCCGATTTCTCGCCGACCTCGGAAGGTGACTTGTGATGATCTCGTCCTTCATCGTCTCGTTCTTCTGGTGCGGGAGATCTTTCTATGACCGTCGCTGAAGGTTCTTGAGGAGGCTGGTCGGGGATTAGAGGATAAGTCGAAGTATTTTCCACTTGCCATTGCATTTCCCCTCGGGAAGTGGGATGAAACATGCCAGATGTCTCATGCGCATTCTCATGAAATTGTAGGTTTGGGTCGTGAGCTTCTTCTGGGTCGGGGTAGATGTGATCCGCCATGGTCATGTCAGGGTATTCCGCAGCAGCAATAACTTCGGGCACAGGAGCTGCAGAGCTCATTAATCCAACCATCGCTGGGCCCTCCCCTTGAAAGCCGTGAGGAGCTTCATCAACTTGCGTTATAGGCAGGCCGTGACCGAAATGCTGATATGAATCATCAGCCACTATTTGCGAGTCCATGGGCTGAACGAATGGCCTAGACAGGTCATCCTGTGAATGAAGTTGACCGAACAAAGTTCTCGACGGAGTTTGAGTGCTCGCACCGCGCTCTGTAGCATAAGCCGGGATAGGGGATTCGTGTGCTATTTCTTCGAGGAAGTGAGTTTGTGCAGAACCACCTATGTTGACAGTTGAAATGAATTGAAGCTCTTGTGTCTGACAACCCTCATCTACCATGATTGATCGTTGGGATGTTGGTGCCGGTGTGCTTGAAATGTTATTCTCTTCAACCGTCTCTTCGGTCGAATCGGCGTGGGGAATTTCTGGCTCTGGAGAGATCTTGTCATCTGGGCTCGGTGACCTGCTACTATATCTCCAAACGGCATTGTCCATGCTGAATCGAGACTTGCGCCTGCTTTGTCTCTTTTTGTTCTTTTCGTCACCAAACAAGTCCGTATCGCCCTCGAAAAGCGAGCCATACGACACCCTCGCTCTCTTTATGAATGCCGGCGAAGCATATTCTTCTTGATTAAACGTATCCGAAGCCAGTCGTTTCGATAGGACGGTGGGCTTTAGCGGTTGTGGTTTTGGAGTCGTGGTGTCTGGTCCAAGCTCCGCGTCAAGAGATTCGATCGGTGAAGTGGCTCCCAGTATCGAATCTAAATCCGCCGCATCGTTGTTGCCATTTTCGAATGCATCAACATCGAGAACTTCTGACTCTTGAGACGTGTCTCTGCAGATGGTTGCCAGTAGCCGGTTGGTGTAATTGAGCTGCCACTCCAGAGAACCGGCAGGCAAGCCAGCCCTTGCATCGTTCTTCGTCCATTGAGCCCCCTCTAGGCTTAGTCGTAACTTGTCACCACCACCAATACTGGCATCCGCGAGTGCCCTGCCAGACGCGCCATGAAACTGGACTCGAAGTTGACCTTGGTTGCGCCGAAGCAAGACATCGTGTTCAGCAAGTATAAATGCAATTGACTTCGTCACGATACTGTAGGGCCATGTGATCGTTACAACGCCGTCTACTACTCGAGTATCTGTATCGACATTGTCGGGGCTGAGCTGAGCTATAGGCGTTGGAGTAGCTTCGCGAAGCGCCTCCAAGGGTGGCTGGTCTACCATGTCGAAGTCGAAAATCACAACCTAGGGGGAAACACGATGATTGCGAGCGAATGCGGTTTCAGCACGTAAAACGCGTGTTCGCCTGAGTCGCATGACCGGGCTTCAGCATCTCATAGCTCATGCGATGCAAATACTACCCAAGTGTGGAGGGCTCCCGACGCGTTGTTGGTCTTGCTGTGATGCTTATCGCGAACTTGTAATACCTGCGGTCGGCAGCTTGCAGCTGTGTGCCGCTCCAAGTGGCAGGTGGTGTGGATACCGTTACAGCTGGCAGGCCGCTATAGCGGGCCGGCAAGCAGATGATGCCATCAGGACTGACTGATATGGACGAAGGGAGAGTGCGTGGCACAGAAACGCCATCCAAGCATGACACCTTTAAATCTACCCTCCGCGCTCGTATACTGATCTAGATTATTTATCTCTGCACATATTATCTCATGTTTCCACAAACATATTGATTCCTGTCTCCAAACCCTCCACCGTCAAACATGGGCTCGCTTTACCCGAGAACTTTCGATGTCAGACGCATTGCAATCATTGGCGCCGGGCCTTGTGGCTTAGCAGCCGCCAAATATCTCAAGGCTCAAGGCACATACGACAAAGTGACTATATTCGAGCAACAGGCAGAGGTCGGTGGTGTCTGGAATTACGACATTGTCGTGCCAGCGCCCAACCCGATACCACAAACCAGTCCATTCTACCCTCCAGACAAGCCAGCTCGCGTGGGACGTGACAAGATCCCCATTTTCCCGTCCCCCATGTACGATGAACTACATGCCAATATCCCCAAGACGATGATGAAATTTTCAGATGCCGACTTTCCGCGAGAGTCATGGGCATTTCCCAGCCGACACGACATTCAGAAGTACATTGTAAGATACTCACAAGATGTCCGGGATTTGATCAAATTTTGCGTTCAAGTGAAGAGCGTGCAGTTACGAGTTGAAGGAGACGACGACAGATGGCAGGTAGAGGCACAATCTATCATTGACGGGGAAGTGCTCAGCGAGACATTTGATGCAGTGGTAGTAGCGAATGGGCACTATTCGACACCGTTTGTCCCAAACATCAAGAACATATCGACTTTTCATGAAGCACACCCCTCAGTCATCATCCATTCGAAGAACTATCACTCCGCGGACATCTTCAGAGACAAGAAGACTGTCGTTGTCGGCAATGGACCATCAGGATTAGACATCGCCTACCAGATTAACCGAGTGTCCAAGGGACCGACGCTCTTGTCCGTCAGGCATGAAACCCCGCCTGACAAGCTTCAACACACGGGGTGTCGCGAGATTGCCGAAATCGAAGAGTTCCTCGTAGAGGATAGGAGTCTGCGACTCAAGGACGGAACCATTGAAGCAGACATTGACGCCATGGTCTTCTGCACAGGCTTCCGATTCAGCCTTCCATTTCTAGGCGATCTAGAAAAAGACATCATCACCAACGGAGCCTGCGTCCACGACTTGTACAAACACCTCTTCTACATCCGACATCCCACTCTGGTCTTCTCCGCGCTCAACATGAGAGTCGTCCCATTTCCCTTGTCCGAGACACAAGCAGCGGTGTTCTCGGCAGTATGGTCCAACAACTTGGAGCTGCCTCCGAAACCAGAAATGGTCCGATGGAACAGAGAGGCCGAGAGAGAAGCGGGCGATAAATTGCACGTGTTGCCGCATCTGAAAGATGGCGAGTACATGAATGAGCTGCACGATTGGGCAATGACAGCAATCGAGCTTGGCAAAGAGCCGCCGAGATGGGGCGACGAGGAGTTCTGGATCCGGGGTATCATTGCGGCAGCCAAGGTCAAGTTCGAGGAGCAAGGCTGCAAAGCGAAGACGCTCGATGAGTTGGGATTCACATATCAACCTGGCGGTACGAGCGGAGAATAATCGACATGGTAGGATAGACGTGACAACGAACGAAATGAACCCCTCGTAAGATTGATTATCGGTGTCTTGCCGAGAGTCAGCGTAAGCCATACACTGATCAGCCTGATGTGAAATTCCTACCCGACCTTTGCGTATCCAAATAAGTGATACGTACGCTGTATCGGCAGGCAGCACCGCTTATATTCGTGGATTTGTCCTAACATCCCGACGATCAGATAATCAGCGCAGATGATGTTCCTCCCCCACGAACCCAGCAGAACAGGCAAATCATATCGTCAAAACTGCCCCGAGTCCATCCTTCAAGCACGAATCGTCCGTCGTAAGCAGATATCTATTTCGACTACTTTCAACATTTTTCATCACAAAAATACACTAGCTTCAACAACATTCACAACCAAGCATGTCCACCCACGCCACCACGATGCCGGCTCGAAGATAAGCTCACCTTCCTGCTGTGCCTCACGGGCTTTGTTTGTAGCGTGGGTGTTCTGCGGCTGTGAGGGGAGGTGAACAGAAGGGTTGTGCTTGGGATGAACAGTGGACACATTAAACGGGGGTACAGGATACTGTAGACCGGTGAAGTTACAATACAGGCTGGAGTCCACAATGTTGGGGAGAGTCGAATGGTTCAGTGGGGATGAGCACAGTACAGTTGCGCGAGAAGAATATCGGACGGGGAAAGATGGTGATATTTGGTTGTGTCCTCCACCCTTGCAGATTCCAAGGCCACGGGCGCACTGTAGTCTCTACTGCTGCTCTTTGAGTTTCCCCGAGAAGCACTGTCCAAATTCAGGTCACGTTTGCAAGCCACAAGACTTTAAACAGTCAAACTTCTTTTTGATTCATTCAAGAGCCCGACGATCCATGACAAGGCCGTTGCGCCTCAATACAATAAAAGGTGGGGGGGGCAAATAATCGTCATCCCATCCATGACCAACCCGCATTTGTCATACTATGTTCATTTCCATCTCCCTGCACACCCAGTGAAGACGGACCAACTTCAATTGGTGCTCCAGCACAAAAAGCAGCATTTACTGCTTCTTCTGGGAGTCCTTAGCGAAGACAGAGGCGTAAGGGTTCAGACGCAGCATGACCTGCTTGTTGCGCAGAGGGTTCTTCTTCTGAACGGCGCCACGGCGAGTGACAGCCTCACCCTTGGGGGCGTTGAGAGAGCTCTGGATTTCAGAAGAGTTGATGAGACGGGTCAAGTCAGCCTGGGAGACGACGTTGGAGGGCAGGAAGAAGTCACGCTTGTGGGCGGAGGCCTCGGTAGTGGAGCCGTAGATCTCGTCAAGGGCCTTGAAGGCGGCAGAGGTCCAGACGATGAAGCGGCCGAGGTGACCGCCAGGGGCGAGCTGGAGGAGGTTCAGAGCACTGACGGGGCTGGTCTCAACACCGGGGATGTTGCGGAAAGCCTTGACGAGCTCTTTGCCATCGACCTCGGGGTTGTAGACGACGAGGGGCCCGCGGCGCTGGCGGTGACGACGGCCACGAAGCTTGCCCTTACCGGCGCGGAGCTTCTTTGAGTACTTGGCCTTCTCCAGATCGGGGCCAGCACCGACAGCCTTGAGGAGGGCCAGGGCGGGAGCAGTGCGGGTGTAAGCACCGGCGTCGAAGAGGTCAGAGTCGACGACGAGGGGAACCTCGGCGACGGTCATGATCTCGTGGCCACGGGCCATGAGAAGAGGAGCGGCGGCGGAGGCAGCCAGGGCGGAGCAGGTAGCATAGCGCCTGAGAAGAAGAAAATCGTCAGTACAATAATTTCATCGACTTCTCCCGTTGGCGTCGAATCTCAACCCGAGACTGTTTTGGTGGAGGAATTGAAAACTCACTTCTGGCCCTGGCTGACCTTGACGTGCCACTTGCGCCAAATCTTGGTAGGGGCGAACATGCGACCAGATCGACACATGTTACCGAAAGCAGCCTGACCGGCACGGTGAGTACCACCACCAGAGACACGGGGAATACGAGCAACAGCACGACCTGGAGTGATTCCACGTTAGCTTGTTCCGGTCCCACTGATTCTTCGCAACGCTCAAGAGAGCGATTCCAGGTTGAATAGGATCAGATCAACCCCCTCTATCCGCGTGTCGTGACTGTCAATAATCAGACACCAAAGTTTGTCATTCCTGACAACCCCGAGTAAATTTCAACAGCACTTCCACGTCAAGATTGGTGTCTGCCCATTCCTCACCCGTTTTCTTCTGAAAGCTCAAAATCCCCTCCCCCCCAAAAAAAAATCAGGGAAATGCCCACTAACCAGTTCCCCAGGACTCAGCAGAGGTCTGGTGACCAGCCTTCTCGCTCACGGCATAAGGCTGACGCTTGTTCTTTGCTATGCCAGTGTGCACGCGCTGCACGATATCTGGTCGGATAGGGCTGGTGAAGACAGCAGGCATGGGGTGGGTGGCTCCCGTGGGAGCACCATCTTTGCCGATGATGGAGACGGTAGGTCGCGAAGCCATTGTGACGGATTAGACTGGGACCTGGAAGTTGAAAGAAAGCCAAAAAGAAAAAAAGAAATTAGTAAGTTGTCTTTGTTTCGAGACGAAATTGACCGGGAGGGCGAATCGAGAGGGTTCCTCACCTCGATCGTCGGGCGGCGTCGGAGATTTGGTGGATGAAGTGGGATGGGAGGTAACAATTTCGGACTCGGGGGGGCTTCACGATAAATTCCACCCACGCCGAATTTTCGCTGGGCGCTGAAACTTTTTTCGGTGGGCGGGTGGCCCTAAAGTGAGGGACGTTGCTTAAGCGAGGACGCGGATTGGACATTGGCCCCACCAGACCGTGTGAGAGGTACAGAGGTACGGACCCGTACAGAGGACTTACAATCCACAACAAAGCTGCAAACCTATTTTCTTAGTGATCGATGCTCATTGTGACCAGAATGACCTCGTCGAGCCGCCAAAGACGTGGAAAGAGGTTCGTTTCACGTGTTTCAAAGAGAAACGCTCCAGATGTTGCTAAGGTAGCGTTCTAGATCGGGCTTGGAACGCCTGATTCGCTTCCAAATGTTTCTTTCTCTCAGCTTGTCGATTTCTCTCAGCATTGCTTCCATCCATTAGCGCTCAAGAGGCTCTTGAGAGGGTGATTAACAACCCCTCTCCACGTCCTTAGCGGCTTGACGAGATCATTCTGGTGTAATGCAGAATAAACCTACGCGGCAACGCTTATAGCGCGCACGTTTCGCGTCTTCACAGCGCCAAGTGGCATAGTTCAACTTAGAAACAAGGCAATATGACGTTTATAGCGCATTCCTGTACGCAAAGCAAAGAGCAAATTCGACTCCGATAACGTGCGAGCTACCAGACGGGTTCAAGGTTACTAACTAGGAGAAGTCATAATATTGACCCGCGCCAACTAATCTACGACCCATGGACATGCTTGCTTGGCCGTGCAACACAGGCGTGTGTGCGAGGCTGCCTCAATCAGTACCAGCAGTTGAGCGTAGCACTCAACATTGATCAAAGACATCGAAGGCATCACGCTCAGTTTCTATTCAAATTGCCATGTCCATAGACTACCGTTGTGTGCCGTCATGTCATCGTCAAGTCGTAACGTATGTTACATCATCAAGGTCATATACCAACCCAGTCCAACTATTCCGACCCGCCGAATCCTCCTCTTCCCCCATCCCCATATCTACTCCCATCGCTTCCATTCGTCGACGAGCTTGCCCACTTGTTCCTCCTTCCAGGAGCTGCTCACGTTCGCGCGATCCAGCTTCACCAACTGATCATAAATGTCCTTTTCTTTCCTTCGCCTCTGCATCACCCTTTCTTCCAAATACTTGGGGTCATTCGCTTGACAAGACCGTCTAAAAATCTCCCTCATTCTGGCCGAGTACAGCTGGCACGTGGCAGATGGCAGTCTTTGTGGCTTCATGTAAAAGTTTCGTGCAATTATGTTTCCGTCGCCGAGTTTTGGTTTGACGACGTCTTCGAAACAGCTGCCACATACTGTAAACTCCCTGAGGAACTGCATCGTGTGCCAATATCCATTTATAACAGGTGTGTCCTCGTGGCATTTGGCGCCGACGGTGAGATGCCACAACTGTCGGGCCAAATCATCCACATCAGGAGGCTTCTTGGCCACGAGGGCTTTATCTGACGTGGTTTCCAAGACGTCAAATAACAAGACAAACTCTTTTCTCTCTGGTGCAAAATGAAGAGCACATTTATCTGTTCTCGGCCGAGAGTCAAGTGGCTCAAAGACGCCAGTCAGGTTTGGCAGCAAGAGCTCGACGATTCTTGCACAATGGTAGCAGACAGAGAAATTGTCAACTGGCAGCCGAGTGCGAGGGTCCTTGACCGTAAGCCAGCTCCGCGTAGCTTTCTTGCTGCCAGGACAAGGCTCTCTGTTGGATGCTGAGCCGACGTTGGCGACTTGTTGTAAAAGGCGAAGGTCGGGCACATCATCCTTGAGGGTGAGAAGCCAGGCTATTCTGTACCAAGGAGAGACACCGAAATCACACGAGATCGGTTCGTCTGATGGCCGCAGTATCGGCTTAAAAAGGGTTCGATACCCAGACATCGCGAATATGGTACTGTAGCAAGTGGGACATATGTTGAAACTAGTATGCGGGAGCGTCAGCCAGTCCACCAGGCCCGCAATAGGCTTCTGCCGAGGGCACTCTGGCAAAATGTTGGCGCCATCCTTGCTGTGGTTTTCTGAGTAACGCCTGTATGCGCCCATAGACCTTTCGGTTGGTAATCCATCCTTCTCGGGATCAAACGGCGCTGGCGTCCAGGGCTGTGAAGTATTCACTGCTGCACATGTGGTAGATGTGCCATTGGTTGGATTAAGAGAACGCCCCGGTGGATAAATTGGGGATGGTTCTGGCATAGATAATCCCGACACTTCCGCTCCTTTTAGCTGTCTCACCTCGGATGGTGAACACCGTTTGCCCAAGCCCACGTCAGGTGGAGGATCGTCGTCAGGATATGGGAGCTGGGTCTTGGAAGCCCTCGCGGTTTGTTCTATTGGCCGAGACGCTGGTTTTGCAGCTTCTCCAAATGCCGCTTTGGACGCGTCGTATGCCATTGCACTCGCTGCTGCTCCTGTTGCTTCTGCTGTAGTCAGAGGGAAAGTACTCGCCCGAGAAGTAGATCGGCTGTGTCGAGATGTTTCGTCTCTTCTGTCACGTCGACCCGCTGGCTTTGCATCTTGAACAACGAGTGGCTTTGACGACAAGTAGCCCGAGTCACGAGGACTGTTGAAATGATCATCCGTGGAACGACTTGGATCCCGAGAGGGCCGGGGAGACAATCTCGGCCTTGGTCCCTCCGGCCGAGGATAAGCCTGCGAACCATCCCTCTTGTCGCTCCTTGCTTGCATGTATCCGTCTCTAGACCGAGGGTCAGCGTCGTTGGTATTTCTGCGTCGCGGACGGCCACTGTCCAGGTCTGTGGTCGATTGTCTTGCAGAAGACATTCGATCTTGCTGATCTTGCCCGTGGTAGTCACGTTCCGTGCCCCCATCACGGCTCTCAAACTGGTGGCTTGTTCGTGATGGTGACCGAGCACTATATGCCCCTGAAGATTGTGGCATGCCGCGGTATGCCTTTTCCCGCCCTTTTAGACCATTTGAAATGATCTCCGGGGAAAGGAAATGATCGCCATGAGGACGAGACTGGCGATTGTCGAAATAGTCAGGTCTAGGCCCGGTGGCGGCTGATCGAGTCCGGTGATGTTGGGGAGAGCTGTGAATGTCCATCCCGGTATCTATCGGCGGTAAATCCTGTTTGCTCTTTCGTCGCTCCAATCCATACCGTGAAAGATCTGCATCATCTCTGTGCTTGGTTTCACGCGGCCTCGGCTTCCGTCCACTCGAGCTCTGGTCTCTCAAGACATGCTCCTCCGGTTGTCTCTCAACGTCTGTTGTTTGTTCCCCAATAGGCGGCTGGTCTTTCGCATTCTCCGGTACGATGACAAAACGTCGCTCCGGATTATGCTCATGTACCTCTATGATGATTGGATGTTGATCAACATCGCCTCTGGACAGCGGCTCCTCTTCGGAGTCTAGAGGCGGCGTAGAGGAGCCATATTCCTTGGCAAGCGACTCGACCTCTTCTTCAACCGTGGCTGGAGGTGGGAAATTCTTCTTGGAAGGCGGCGCTGGCGCAAGATAGACGGTTCTGGGTACCTGGCCGTGAGCGGGGACTGGAGGAGGGACAGTGTCTTGAGGAACAGGCCGCGACACGGGCGGAGGTCGTGGTGAGATCGAACTGGATATTTGAAGTCAGCAGACAGATCCATTCAAACACGCAGTTCAAGAGAAATGCACATGGGGGGGCGAGGTGGTACAGACGGGCCAGTGCTGCGAGCTCGAGACGTGGTGAAGTAGCCCGTGTCGAGCAGATTCTGGATGTTCAACGCGTCACCCATCTTGAATTGCTGCTGTCTACAAATAGCGGTCGCACCGCACGAGAGACATCGCACCAAGCTCCAAAGGCAGCCAAGGTGTCAAGATACACACTACTAGTGAGTATGTAATCCGTAGCAAACTTGCCGTTGGGGATTTGCATAAACAGCTAAGTGGGTCGTTGCTCGTATTAGTGAAGGGGCTCGAGGTCTGAAGGGACAAGATCAGACAAATGGCGGGGAAGCCTAAATTCAAAGAGGCTGGAACCTGAGCACACTCACTGGGTCGAGGATGGGATCGACGGCCTTTATTCAGAAAAATACGATCAACAAGACAAGAACCACACTCATTAATTACTTTGTACATGTATTGTTCGACTCCGTACCCTGGTGCGAATTGGAGCATGGCGGTCTGGGCAAATACTTGGCCATCGCTGCTCTGAATGGGCCAAGAACGGGGTACCCGAACCCTCAGCCTGGCTCGGGCTTGGCCGCGGGGGTGCAGCAGGAGCGTGGAAGTCGCTGGAACCTTGGCCGGCACCACAAACCCCTCTCCGGCCCTCTGAGCTGCAGCGCCCAGAACAATGTACTGTATTTGTATTACACAGAGGGTGTCACGCCTGGGTGTACAGTGTAATACAGTGTACAGTACGGAGTAATACTCCGTGCTACAACTACCCTAGACGGACACCAAATACCAACGACGAAAAGTCGACAACCACGATTCTCAATCACCCCTGTATCCCTGTACTGACCGAAATAGAACGAGGGGAAGAACGTGGACGCCAGGGATAACAGGTGAAAGTCCTATGCTTCCTGCTCATGCGCGAACTCATTTCGACTTTCACCTGCATGTATTCGGACCGGCAACATTTCGGCATCCAAGACCAATAGCAGAGGTCACCAACAATTGCACTGTGCTTGATGCACCCTTTCAAGATGAACCATTGCATTGAAAGCAGGCAACACGATGAAGGCTGATCAATTCCAGATGACCCAAAAGGCCCAGCAGCCACTCTATTTTATAGTACACGCTCCACAGACTGAAGCTGATGTTGATTATTCTTACATGCCAATGAACCCACGTAACAGCAACCAGTGCGCCAAGTATTTGCCCCCACCCCCCATCCTCTCTCATTGTGACAAAACAAACCCCCCTTTCCCCGTGTTAATCCTCCAAGAACTCCTGGATATCAGCGTCCTCATCCTGCGCCGCCCTCCGCCTCTCGTCCGCCTCCAGCAGCTCCCTCAGCATCTGTCTTTGACGCATACGCGCCTTCTGCCCCCAATCCGAGCCCGTCCCGTCTGCCCCGTCGTTCTCGTCATCCGCATACAGCTTCTCCTTGATACCACGATACTCATTGGGCGTGAGTTCCGGATGGGGCAGCTCGCCTTCGTCCCCGCGAGCTTTCCGGTCGTCAGCCTCCATCTTCCTCACAGCGCCCTTGGTGACGACCTGCTGGAGGTAGGGCCGGAGGAGCATCCATCCTCCTGCGATGACGACGATGCGGATCCAGCCCTGGATAGTCATGCTGCTGAAGCCCTCTGAGATGTTTCGCGTGGCATTGGCACCGTATTCTGCCAGAAGCGCCACGGACTGTCCCAGGAGGTTGAGCTCGGGACGCTGGCCGCCGTCCACGGGCTGCGCTTGTTGCGCTTGTTGATCCATTGTGCGTGTGATTTTCCAGCAGAGCGGAAGGGGGAGCGGCCTCGGATTTGGCGGGATGCGTGCGCAAATGAAAGCGGGCCGCAACGATGAGTTTGTTCGCTGGCGCCAAGAATGCTGATGTTCCCCTGGTGAGGTGAGGTGAGGTGAGGTGAGATGAAGTTGGCAGAAAATTGTTGCGGCAGGTGGACCCGGTGGCCACAGCCCCCTGCACACACAATTCCCAGCAAAATGATTGGTGGACTCGCCCGACCGTGCCGGTGGCGCCCACGGCCATGGCCCGGCTTCCACGACGGAGCGGGCTGGGACCCTGCTGGGACTATTTTGCTTGGGAATTCCGAACCCGGGGCTGCACCACAGGCGCTGGACTTGTTGCTGCGTTATTCGGCTCCGTTGGTGGCTTGGTCACATCTCCTATGTATTGCTGGGGCTATCATTCAAGGATTAGGAGGAGCAAATGGTTTGAAAGCCTTTGCCGGAGCCTTTTTATGCTCCTTGGCACCACGGGCATTGTCGCAGCACGAATTCCGCGGACAGGATTCAAGTTTGGCGTCGTTTTCTAACGCTGTTTACATCTAATGTGGAGACTCGTGGGACAGACAAAAAATCAAATGCAGAAACTGCGAATTGTAGGCACCAGAGAGACACGAAGGAAGAATCGAATGTAGAAAAGTTATTGCATCACAAGGGATCTGCGAAAGGCATTGAGCACATAAAGTTAGATTGGGCATTCCCTTGGAATTATGCATTCAGAGGGAACAGCGGCGTTTTGATCGATTATATCGACTTAAGAAAGTTCAATAAAGATCAATATTCATTCCTCCCAATCTGTTGAAAGTGAAGCCTGAGAAACGCGACTTGAAGATCCTTTGAGAGCAGTAGGCTCACGTGACCCACTCACCAACAACGCGCTGCGAGAACTTGGAGTTGACGGCCAGCCGGCTTCTGACCCCCCCCCCTGGTCCTAAAATATGCAATTGCATTGGAGCTCATAAAATTTCAAAGACGCTTTTCTTCCCTAAGCTCAGAGTGACTGCAACCACCCACCCCTATTGCATCCTCCGCCCGGTTTCTTCTTCCATCTTTGTATTTTTTTGTCGTTTGTTATTTGAGAGTCCTCAAAATGTCGTCCGCTTTCAGATCTGTTGCGCCGTTCTTGCGGACTGCGCGACATGGCTTGCGCAGTGGCCGTGCGAATCCCCTTCAGTCGGCCCTCAAGCCTCAAGGCGCTGCTGGCATGGTCAATATTTACCGCTCATACGCCACCGTGTTCGAGCGATCAAAGCCCCACGTCAATATTGGTACAATTGGTCACGTCGATCACGGAAAGGTATGTGATTGGGAAGGCCTTATCACAAGCAGAGTCGAAGATGGTTAACAATGCTTTGTCACTTAGACCACGCTTTCCGCCGCCATCACCAAGCGACAGGCTGAGAAGGGCCTTGCCAACTTCCTCGAGTATGGTGCCATCGATAAGGCTCCCGAAGAGCGAAAGCGAGGTATTACCATTTCCACCGCTCACATTGAATACTCAACCGAAGCCCGCCACTACTCCCACGTCGATTGCCCTGGCCACGCCGATTACATCAAGAATATGATTACTGGTGCTGCCAACATGGATGGTGCCATTATCGTCGTTGCTGCTTCCGATGGTCAGATGCCCCAGACCCGAGAGCACTTGCTGCTTGCCCGACAGGTCGGTGTGCAGAAGATTGTTGTCTTTGTCAACAAGGTCGACACTATTGACGACCCTGAGATGTTGGAGCTTGTCGAGATGGAAATGCGAGAGCTCCTCAGCACTTATGGCTTTGAGGGTGATGAGACCCCCGTTGTCATGGGCTCTGCTCTGTGTGCATTGAACAACCAGAAGCCCGAGATGGGCAATGAGAAGATTGATGAGCTCATGAAGGCCGTTGACGAATGGATCCCTACCCCTGAGCGTAGCCTGGACAAGCCTTTCCTCATGTCGGTTGAGGATGTATTCTCCATCTCCGGCCGTGGTACCGTGGTTTCCGGCCGTGTCGAGCGTGGTGTTCTGAAGCGCGACGAGGAAATCGAACTTGTCGGAAAGGGCAAAGAGGTTATCAAGACCAAGGTTACTGACATCGAGACCTTCAAAAAGTCTTGTGACCAGTCCCAAGCTGGTGACAACTCTGGACTCCTCATTCGTGGTGTTCGACGTGAGGATGTTCGCCGTGGCATGGTTGTCTGCAAGCCCGGTACCGTCAAGTCGCACACCCAGTTCCTCGCCTCTCTCTATGTTCTTACCAAGGAGGAAGGTGGCCGCCACACCGGTTTCCACGAGCACTACCGCCCTCAGCTCTACCTCCGTACCTCTGACGAGTCTGTTGACCTAACTTTTCCTGAGGGCACCGAGGATGCCGCCGGCAAGATGATCATGCCTGGTGACAACGTTGAGATGGTTGTCAATATGACCAACCCCAACGCCATCGAAGTCGGTCAGCGATTTAACATTCGTGAGGGTGGCAAGACCGTTGCTACTGGTCTGGTCACTCGTATCATGAAGTAAGCTGAAGCAAGTCGAAAATGAAAAACGGAGGTTAGATTCGAGGATAAAACCAGACAGAGTTGGAATGGTGGGCCAGTGAACCCAGGTCAACGGAGACGACGCTCCCGAATTTTCGAGATGAAAAAGGGTGGTTTATGAGGCGTATGTTGAGTGTAAGATGCACGAAGGAAGCACCCATGTTTTATGAGCGCATAATGCTCACTGTACATTCCCAGGAGGGAACCTGGCGATCTCCCAACTCTGATTCTTCCCATGTCTTGATTCATGTACCTTTAGACGAGCATTTAGGGAAGGAACAGTAATACAAGAAGAATAAATGACAAGAACAAACGCTGCTACATATCAGCAAATGTACATAAAAATGGCACTGATATGAAGTCGCGACCTGTCGAACAACATACTCGGCACGAAGGAGTCGTTGGTATTGAAAACTACTTTATACAAGAAGAATAAATGACAAGAACAAACGCTGCTACATGTCGGCAAATGTACATAAAAATGGCACTGATATGAAGTCACGACCTGTCGAACAATACACTCGGCACGAAGGAGTCGTTGGTACTGAAAACTACTTTCATTTCACAAAGTGCACGCCATCAAATTCAGAAATCAACAACATCTCGAGTATAGGCCCATTCAAGTTAACATTCGTTTATCCTCGGGAGAATGTTCGTCAGACGCACGATCTTCCTCAAAACCAAGCAAGCCATTAAACTCCGGTTCTAAGCGGCCGCTGCCCTGTTTTTGCCTTATCTCGGCGCGAGGCCATGCATCCTCCCCCCGTGCGTTTCAATCCATTTCTCTCCTCCCACTTTCAAGATACTTTTTTTTTTTTTTTTGCATTGCTGAAGACAAAAATTTGTTTCATCGGTACTGTGAAGAGAAACCCGAGAGTCAGTCTCTGAATATACTTTGACGTATCTCGGTGGTCGTGACGATTTGTAATGAAGCGAGATAACGATTGTCGTAGCGTGTTAGGTGGAGGATATTTTTTCTTACCTTGACGAAGCCAATGTCCTTGGACTTCTCACGGAAGCACTGACGGCACAGGTTGAGGTCGTACTTGCGGATAAGACCGGCGGTGTGCTTGCAGACGCGGCTGTTTTTTGAACGTTAGCAAATTGAGTTCCTGTCCATCGATCATCGACAAATCAAGCATTCCAGTTTCAGAGGAATTTTTTCTTTTGGGAGAATGGGCGAATTTTCCAAATCGTCGCCTTCAGAACCCTCACGACTGTATGGATGGATGCAGGATAGTGTCTTCAGACCAGTGGATTTTTTTTCGAGAATGAAAGAGTTTAGTTCGTACCAGCTGCGAGAGCCCTTGCCGTAGTTACGGGGGCGCGAGTTCCAGACGCTTTCGTGAGACATGATGGCGGTGTTGTGGTGACTGGAAGGATTCTCTAGTGGAGGGGGAAAGAGCAAGAAGAATTATCGCGACTTCGCACACAATACTGACTTAGCACACCGGTGGGATTCAGTGCTGGCTGGCGATTGGAGGGTTGTTAGCCCCAGTGGGCTCCACAATGGGCAAAGTCACGTGCAAAGGGGCCTGAAAGCTCGCCAAAATTCCCTGGGTTATCTTATCGTCACGTGAGAGAAGGCGTGTCGTCTTCCTGGGAGAGTGGACTTGGGCGCAGGGGTGGATGAGGAGGGGGGCGGAAAGGCGGCATTGGCTGCGTGCCGGCCGGAGTGAGCTTCATGTCAAGTGGCAAGTTCGCATCTTAGAATTTCCAAAACGTCATCTTGAGGGCCAATTATCTCAACTACAAATACATTACTTCGAAGCTTTCGCCAGTGAGTTCGAGAGCCTTGTGTGAATTAGCCACTTTATTTCCGTTCTTGGAAAGGAATTGGTCCCCCGGTTCTTTTTGCGAGATTCGAATTGGTTGACTGACTTGGCCCGTAAGAATCAACTCCACATCATGGTTTTGATCAAGAGCTTCGTGCTCGCCACTTTGACCGCCGTGGCGGCTGCCGGATCCGCTGTCATCGACCTCACCCCGTCCAATTTCGACGATGTCGTCCTCAAGTCCGGCAAGCCCACGCTTGTTGAATTCTTCGCTCCCTGGTGCGGCCACTGCAAGACTCTTGCTCCTGTGTACGAGGAGCTTGCTTCCGCCTTTGAGCATGCCAAGGACAAGGTCCAGATTGCGAAAGTCGACGCCGATGCCGAGCGAGCTTTGGGAAAGCGATTTGGCGTCCAGGGTTTCCCTACGCTAAAGTACTTTGACGGAAAATCTGACAAGCCCGAGGAATACAAGTCTGGCCGTGACCTGGAGAGCCTGTCTGCCTTCATCACCGAGAAGGCCAGCGTGAAGCCCAAGAAGAAGCTGGAGATGCCCAGTGAGGTTGTCATACTCACGGACAAGACTTTTGCGGAGACTATTGGAAGCGACAAGAACGTGCTGGTTGCATTTACAGCTCCCTGGTGCGGACGTAAGTGCTACGATGGATATTCTTGATAAATGAATGGGACACTGACCTTGCTATGCCCCAGACTGCAAGTCCCTGGCTCCTATCTGGGAGAGCGTTGCTCTTGACTTTGGCAGTGACAAAAACGTGGTCATTGCTAAGGTTGATGCCGAAGCCCCCAATAGCAAGGCCGTCACCAAGGAGAATGGAGTTTCGTCTTACCCTACCATCAAGTGGTTCCCTGCGGGCAGCAAGACCGGCGAAGCATACTCTGGTGCACGATCCGAGGAGTCCTTGCTTGAGTTCATCAACGAGAAGGTTGGCACGCACCGTGTTGTTGGAGGCGCCCTAGACGCTGCGGCCGGTACCATTGATGCTCTTGACTCGTTGGTGGCCAAGCTCACTGGCGGTGCCAAGCTGGAGGATATCGCAGCCGAAGTCAAGAAGACTGCTGGCGAGTATAACGACGAAGCCAAGTACCAGTACGCCAAGTATTACGTCCGTGTCTTTGACAAGCTGAGCTCCAGTGACAGCTACGTCGCCAAGGAACTTGCTCGACTCGAGGGTCTTTTGGCCAAGGGCGGCCTGGCCCCCTCTAAGCGCGACGAGATCCAGAGCAAGACCAACATCCTCCGTCGTTTCGCCGAGAAGGCAGCCAAGAAGGCCGAGGAAGTGAAGGACGAGCTGTAAATCAACGGCAGCAGGTTGATTCAAGACGTTTTAGGAGCTGGCAGTCACTCTAAATGAATAGCACGAGCGGAACATCTGTACACAAGCATATAAAGAGCTTTCTGGAAGCATGCAAATACCTAGTCAGGAATTTCTAGGTAGCTGAAATACCAAGACATGAAACTTTGTATTGAACATCTAGACCCATGGGAGAAAAAAAACTGACCAAAACATACACATCTCTGCTTCTGTTCGATCATCTGCAGCTGAAATCCTATTCCGCCATCATACACTTATCAGTTTGTTCACGGTTTTGATGAATTTTCCTTAACTTTGCTTTCCCGAAGGGCAGCCTCCAGGTTTTCCAGTCTGCGAGACATTTCATCCACTACGCATCGGAAAGTCAGCCCGTTGTGTCTCATGCTTGCAAACTTTTTTGTGAAAACAGGGGCCGTTTGACGTCCCTATGACGCTTGGAGATGCTCCCTCGGGTTGACGAATCAATTTCAACTAACTTACTCTTGGCAAAAATCTCTGATGACACGCTCGCAAACTTGCTGGACAATGTGTTTAATAACTCCTCCACGGCGACTGAGACATCGAGGTGTGAATTTTCAGGTGATTTCTTTTGTTTCGATCATTGGAAGAGTCAGCATGGCGAGTAAAATATTCATCTCTCTAGGGGAGTGAAGTGGTGGACGCGGGGCTTTGGATTGGTAGATGCAGAGAGGGAGGAACCAGAGGGAAAACAAACATACGCTTGGTTGGTCTGTTGAAGAGTCCGGATCGTTGGAAGCCATTCTGATGATTTCTTCTGAGAGATTGGTAGGGTATGGTGGCTTTGAGATTTGATGCTGGGACGTCGGCAGTGCGCAGTGCGCAATGCTCGAAACGATGGAGTTGGTGAATCAACTGGAGAAGGCTGTGCTGGTTGTGCTCGACCCGGACATGCCCCGACTGGCTCCCCGCCTTCGGAGGCCCCCATGAGTCCATGACCTCGCAAAGCTCAAGTTGATACCCAGCCGAAAACCTTTTCAACCTTTCTTTACTCCGTAACGTAGATGCTCCGCTCTTGACGCTGATTCGAGCGACTTCTTTCGTCCCGTCTTCTTCTCCTTCCAGCTTACCGTCCCGCGCGCAGAGCAGAACTGCTAGAATGATGATGCCCAGGTAGCCAAGCTAGCTAGCTTCACGATTTACGACGACTGCAACGGCGGTACATCATGCCCCCGGCCCAGAATCCGGCGGGAGCGTTTCTGTTCATCCTCGTCCTGATATGGCTGCTCTTCCCCGAAAGTGACCATCGGAGCCAATCTCTCGCCCTGTCCGATGTGGCGGTCGACCGGTTATCGCGGTACCGAGACGCTCTCGGCATCTTGAACGCGACGAAATGGGGTGATTTCTCGCCTCAAAACAAGACTGCCGAGAATGGCGACGTCGCGACGGCCAAGTTCCTGAATCTGACGGGATTCAGAGAGCACGACGGTCTCGCGTGGGATGACCTGGAGACATTTCGACAAAAGGGCCTCCGGCTAAGCAGACATGCCGTACCGCCCGTCGACGGCCATCAGCGTTGGGATGTTGCCCAAGGAGAGGCCTTATGGACGAATGCTTCGGGCACCGTTCACGGACAGTGGCTTCGCCGCCCAGGCTCCGTGTCCCGAGGCTTCGACAGGTACAATCTAACGAGGAGCGTTCCAGACGTCGAATGGGTGGGGAACAAGGTCGAATGGGCGAGGAACGTCACGGGCGAGTCGGGCAAGATGATGCTCCGACTAAACGGGAACAAGACGCTCAATCACTATGAGCAACTGCCCGTGAACATGGCGCCTCTATCAGGTGGCATTATTCGCAGCTTGAGAGGTACAGCTACGATTGAGGACACGACCGGTTCCGGCTTGAACTGGGAGATGAAACTATGGGGTGTACATTGGCCACGACAGGGAGTGATTCTCATGACGACTACGAGCGAGAAATTCGAAGGCATCTTTGCATTGCCTCACTTGTCTCCAGGCCCTGATTTCTTCCAGTCGAGCCAGATGCTGCTCAACCAGACGCTGGCAAGGGTTATTCGGCGCAAAGAAAAGCATGTCTACGTCGACCAGCAGATGCCGTGGAGTTCGGACATTGAAAACCCAATGTACACGGCGTATCCATCTCCACACTGTGAGTATATCATGTATGCCCAAGTCCACCCGCCGCTGCCGCAAGCATACGACAGCAACGGCGACCCTCCTTCGCCTATCAATACGGAAGACACGATCCGGGCCATCGAATCCGAGCTGCAGTACCCGGTTGGGGCGCCGATTCCCAAGATTCCCAATCTCAAGATGTCGGCCGTCATATACTCCCCCGACTGCTCGTTCTTCCTCGAAACCAAGGGGAGCCCAGACTTCCCCCCCAGCGAGGGCGACCACCTCACCGGCGCGAAGAAGGAGGTCCATACGCACCGTATCAAAACATGGTTGCTACTCTATGCCCTCGTCGTGTTCGGCCAAGTCCGCCTGTTGAGAGACCAGATGAAGGAGTCGTTTACGCCCTCGACCATGGGACGGGTCAGCTTCGGAACCATCAGCATGATGCTGATAGTCGATGGCATGACCTTCACCGCAGCCGCAACCTGGGTTCCCTCCGCTGCGGCCACGTTTCTCCCCACACTAGCATTGATGTTTGCCTCGTTTCTCAGCATGACCATCGGAGGGAGTTTCCTAGCCAAAATACACGAGGTCCAACTCCCTGAAAGCAGAGCCCGACAGACGCAGCCATCCACGGCTCAAACATCCAACACTTCGACGTCACCACCGTCACCACCGTCACCACCGTCACCACCGTCACCACCGTCACCACCAGCACCACCAGCACCACCAGCACCACCACCTCTCGACACGGGCCCCCTTCTCCCCGGGCCCGTCACCGCCTCCACGCCCATCATCATCATCCCTTACGACCAAGATATATCCGCCGAGATCGCAGACTCCGCCTCCGCGGTGCCCCTAAACGCCACAGCTTCTCCTCGCACCGATCCCCCCCCGGCCTCCACACAACTCACCTTCCAAGCCATCATCGGCCGGTTCATCCTCTTCTCCCTCTGCATCTCCTTCCTCGGCATATCCTCCTCAACTTGGTATCCCCTCCCCCGGTCCGTCTTCCTCAACGCCTGCGCAACAATCTACCTCTCCTTCTGGGTTCCCCAGATCTACCGTAACACCCTCCGCAACTGTCGCCGCGCACTAGCCTGGCCCTTTGTCGCAGGCCAGTCCATCCTGCGCCTCCTACCCGTGGCCTACTTCTGGGTCAAGGAGGATAACTTCCTGTACGCAAACACCGACACCCCCGCCTTCATCTTCCTAGCCGGCTGGGTCTGGATACAGGTCGTTGTCCTGGCGGCCCAGCAGATGGTGGGCCCGCGGTTCGGTATCCCCCTCACCTGGACCCCCGACGCGTGGGACTACCATCCCATCCTGCGGGAGGACAACATCGAGGCAGGCGGGTTGCCCATCGGCCTGGTGGCCCCCGAGGAAAGGACCAGTGTGGACAGGACCACCGGCGAGAAGAGCACGTCGCATGGCAGCGGTGTGAGGGCCATTGACTGCGCTATATGCCGAGAGGTCCTCGAGGTCCCTGTTGTCAGGGCGGGCGAGGAGGAATCTTCCGTCGTGTCGGGCGTGTTCGCGCGCAGACTGTACATGGTCACGCCGTGCAGACACATTTTCCATACGGCGTGCCTGGAGAGCTGGCTGCGCTTTAGACTACAGTGTCCAATTTGTAGGGATGAACTTCCGCCCGTGTGAGCGAGGCGGTATTGTGTTACATGACATGATCTTTTTTTTGTATCTTGCTTCTTCCCCCGCGCCCTCCCGCCCTCCATTCTTACACGCACACACACACGGGTGGGTAACATGGCTGGCTGGCTAGTGAGATAGAATATTGGGCCATGATGTGAGTCATTCATTACATTTGTTCGTTCCACTACAAGGCAGCTTATCCGCGACGAATTACATGGCATTGGAGCCTAGTTGTTTTAAGCTTTGATATAGAAATGTGAAATGCGCCTGGCGGGATCTCTCATATGATACAAATGCAGCACTGGCTATGAAAATGAACAAGAAGAGTATGCATTCTCTGAAAAACGGAAGCAATGATGCCATCAAAAGTCCAAATCCAGACCGCACGGCAGAGATGACTCGCTCTGAACATGGACACACGGGTTCCACCGCCACGGTCGGTAACTCATCATCGGTGAGCCAGTTCCATGTGCTACCACTCAATGAGGGTCGTCTTGACCCGATCGTCAACCTGGCCTTCGTGCACGGCCCTTGTGCCCGCGCGGAGCTCCGCAACGCGCGATCGGAGATCAAAATCTACGGATTTCAACATGACCCTCCTCTCTTCGGGGATGGGCTCCGTCGGTATAGGGGAGGCGACGTCTGGAGGGAGCGACGAAGGGTCATTTTCCTCGATTTGCATGACCCATTGGCCTATAATCGCAGCCAGTTCGCTGTCCCACATGCCTTCTCTCCTGGCACTGCTTCGCAACAGCTGGATTGCCTGCCGGCGAAGTCTTGGCTCGCGACACTTGGTGGCGACGACGAAGAGCGGCGGCACAATGCCCAGGTCTGCTGAGAAGCTGGGTTTGATGTGGCTGGAGTGGAATTTGCCGGCTCGGAAGGCCCCCCTTGTGTTTGTGCTAGTGCTGGTGCTGGTGCTCGTACGTTCTTGTTCGTCATGCTGGCGCTGTGGAATCCGAGAGCATCTCTCTGCGGCGGCTTTGCGCTCTTCCACCCCGACGACTTCCCAGCCCAGATCGACAATGGCTTTGAAGTGTGGGAAGAAGGCGTCGAAATGGACCTCGGTGTCGCAAAACATCATGAGGAAACAAACGTTGGTGTTGATCTGGAACATCTTCAGCGCCGCGATGCCTGCCTTCTCGACGTCACTGACGCGGGGATCAAAACGTGATTGGAGAATGTGCTCAAACGCCACCGCCCAGGCGTCGAGCTGTGCTTTGAGATCCATGCCGTATTGCCGCCAGGAGGCGGGCAAGACGTTGCTCGTGTTGTTTTTGGCGATTTGGAGGCGTTCGATGAAACGCATTAGTTTTTCGCACAACTTGTCCGAGGCCAGACGGGCGACTACGAGATTCTCGAATTCATAGGGAATGAGTATGCTGTTGGGAGAGCCTGGGGACCCGATTTCTGACGAATTCGTAGAGGGGGAGGGAGACTGGGGTTGGTGGGGAGCGAGCCGAATAACATACGGCTGGGGGAAATGAAACGCCATGTCGTACGACTTGGCTTGAATCGCTAATCGAGTGAAGATGATGAGAAGATCGTCTTCGATGTACCCCTCTGGCCGAGGAGTTCGATGGTCTGGATACTGTGATTGGAGCTGTTCGAGCAAGCCGAGACCTGACTGAATCTGAACAATGGCCTGCTTGTGATCGCCGATGAATGAATCGAAACATGTGAGCAGAACACTGGCCATGAGTCTTGTTCGGTATGACCGCAGGCTTTGTCCGTTGATGAGCATGACCGATTTGCACGCCTCGGAGTACTGTTTGACAGCCACTTGCCAATGTGTCATCAGTGAGCTCATTTGCGTGCCCCTTTTCTCGAGGGGCAGGGTCGGGATGTAAAACGTTTCTTCCAAGGTTTTATATAGGGCGCCCAAGGCCACGACAGAGTGACGAATTGCCGTTTCTGCAAGGCATTCCTGGATGACTCGCTGCGCCCAGAAAGTGGTGTTGAAATATCCCGATAGTTCTGAAGCTGTCTGGACTCGGAAGAGCTCGAAGTACAACCCTTCTGAATCTTGAAAGGCCGGCGTCAGGCAAGGCTCATGTAAAATTGGCATGGACGCAGCCATGACGGCCTGCTGCGTGGCCCATTCTCGTTTACGACGTTTGACACGGCGAGGGGGCAATACCGTTGGCTTGATGATGCCGGCTGGTGCAATGGCAGAACCTGCTGCATTGGGGCACGTGGCCAACGTAGGCTTTGGTGCAATCCTGATATCTGCGACGAGTGCAGCACCCCTTGGTGGGGGCGGATAGCCGGTACAAAACTTTTTGCTTCTCACACATTGTGTGCAGGCAGGCCGCACCTCATCGCATTTGATTCGTCTCTGTCTGTCAAAGGCTTAAGTCAGAATTTGACAATCGTTATATAGGTCCCACGGCAAAGACATGGCGACGACGACAAGGAAGACGACCATCATCACCATCATCATCGCCTAGAAGAATACACCAAAACCCCCCCCCCAAGTTTTCACAGTCGACGGGCCGACATTACTTACTTGCAGTTGGAGCAGCCGGTCTTGACCTTGGGATTACTTCGCCGTCCCCGTTTCGACAACTGAGCATCGGTAGAGCCGGGGAGGACGACATCTGTGGAACGAGAAGATGATAATGACGAAGATGAAGAAGAAGTGGAATGACGGGCCAATAACTGAGTTGGAGCAGCAGATACCTTGGCGGCGAGCATGATGGATAACTCGAAGTCCTTGGCGGGTTTACTTGTGATTACACCCGCGGCAATGAATCTCGAACTTGCAGGCTATGAATTGGGTTCCGCAAGGAACTTGGGCTAGCATTAGCAAAGACAATGATGGAAACGTGGAATGTACGGTTGGCGCAGAGAGGCGTCCATGTATGTGGCAGTGGAGTCGATTCGATTCATATAAAGTAGATATCGAGTAACTCGTAACTCGTAACTCGACGAGCCCAACAGTGCCGTTTGCTCAAGACAATGACACCAAGCTTGGTTGGCTATCGTGCATCTAACACCAACAAGCAAAGCAACAACTCCGTCAAAGTAGATTCAGCTGGCGAGTTGTTCTGGCGCTTAGCTAGGAACATGTATATATATATATATATATATATACATATACATGTATTGGTATCAGGTCGATGCTGTAGGTTTGGCTGGAGCTGGTGCGATGGTAGGATTTTCGAGAACAATGACCAAGAAGCTTCTGCGCGCACGCATACATATAATAGCCAGACTGAGTGAGTATCCAGATAATATACGGACTACTCCGGGGTACACTCCGGGGGGCCAGCGAGAATGGCTACTCAGTAGCAGTAGGGGCGCCCCGCTCGACTCAGACGGATGATGATGATCAGCCAATTCTTTGTAAGTGGAAGAAAGGTGGGCGGTGATGATTCGACATGTACTCCGTAGAGCTGCGATATATATCCTGGGCGGAAGGGATGGAAGGCGACTTTGCGAAGTAGAGGTGACGGGCCTCGCGACGGACTGGGAGGGTACGGAGTACTTGTACCTGGTAGAAGCAGGAATTTAGGCTGAGGTTGGCGCAGACAGGCACTACTAATAAGGCCGGAGGATAAACGGCCCCCCCCCCTTCGACACAACCAATCTGGTTTGCCTTTAGCCAAGCGTCTCTCCTCTCCACTGCCGGTGGTCAGTGTTGTACTTGCTGTATTAAGAGAGCTATGTACGGGAACCAGCTGCCCGAAGCACGTGGACTAACTAGTTGTTCGCCTAGCCCCGATTGGGCGCCCGGGTGGTGATGGTGATGGGGCGATGGGGCGACGGGGCGATGGGGCGATGGATGGGTGATGGATGGGGGGTGATGGATGGGTGGTGGGAGAGAAGAGATGGATGAGATCATGAGGACAAGACGAGATATTTTTGTCCATGGAACGACCCGACGTCTGGCGGAGTGAGAGAGACGAGACGAGAGGACTCCGAGGAAACTGGACGCAACAAGGACAGGGACAAAAGGTCAATTGCACCTTGCAATTGTCACCTTCCACTATCAAGCATCCGACATCCGACATCCGGCAACCGGCAACCGGCATCCGGCATCTCCTTCTTGGATTCCTTTCTCCCCCTCCGCTCCCCTCCTGCATTGCATTGCATCGACAAGCCATGCACAGGCACAGGCACATCACGGTGCTACTGGGGTCCCGGCTGCACGAGGCAGTCAAAGACTCATAATGCTCATATTAAGTATGTATCTGATCATGTCGCCAACTGAAAGAGTTGTGTCTGCCGCGAGAGGGAGAGACGGAGGGAGAGACGGAGGCAGAGGAGGCAGTGAATGCGTTGCACTTGGAGCCGACCCAGCCGAAGAAAAATCAAGCTTGGCGGGGTTACAGTTACAAAAGGTCCACACAGATCCAGTCGACCCAATCAATTATTAGCATCCGTGCAAGTTAGCGCGATGCGAACCCGAAGCAAGAATACAAAAATAGTCCTGAATTGATATCTAGAAGAACAAGACGTCTGGTCGATGTATATGTATAGAATAATGCGGAAACGGCCCGCCAATCGACGGCGCTAGTGGACGTTCAGGCTTGCGTTGTCCATCCATGCCGATATGCAGCCTCGTTTAAGCTTGACGGGAGCAGAGCCGGAGAGGAAGCCGAGAGCGAGCAAGGGGCAGCCTGTGCACGACGCACAGCTCTCGGAAGTTGCCCAGTCTCAGGGTCAAAGCGTCAGTTGATTTGCTGGCGGCTGAATACATACATAGGAATCAAGTCAAGGGCGATTGTGGGTCAAGTGACTTTGCGAGGCCTTATCGCTTCCAAAGAGATCCCTTTGCGTGCGGCAAGGCAAACAGCCACGTCACGAAAATCAGATCTGACCAATTACAACCAGGGTAGCTGAGAGGTACTTCAATTGACATGGCAATGTTACTATGATATAAGTCCTGCCAAGGTCCGTCGGTATTACAAAGAGGTCCGTCGGGTCCCGTGACCTGGCTGTTTGTTGCCTTACCGCACTCAAAGGGATACGATGAGGTCAGATCAGATCCCGTTGGATGCGATTTGACGCGCGAGAAACCACCACCCCCGCCCCATATTAACATGTACACATGTGTCTGTGCGAACTCGTGGTACAGTACTTCGCATGCGTTATAACTTGTTAGAAAAAGATGTCTGGCGCTTCCCGGGACCTTCTGCACCACTGTACCTAGATGTTCATACTAAGAAGACGAGAAGAAGAAGAGATCATCAAGCAAACTTAACGGAGCCTTTTGTTTCAACGTGATGGAAACTGTTCACTCCTTGGACAATATTGTCTTACTGGGTTAAAGCCCAACCACTGCTACGCGTGCTACGCAGCACAGAAGGATATGCATGTGTCATTCTAGCATTCTATGTATACCTAATTGTATAAAAGTACAGCGGACGAAGCACCCTCTTCGTACCATTACCGCTGTGGGCACAATACATGCGTGGGGCCTATGTAGTTAATTGTCCATGCGACAGGTTGGTCAAGTCCACTTGTTGAAGTCGAGTCAGGTCAACAAGTCTGAGCGGGTGATGAAGAAGTGTGGGGAGGCGGCCGCTCAACAATCTTGACTGCGAAGTCAGAACTGACCCGCAAAAAAAAAAAAGGCTGATCTTCCAACTCATGCCGAATCCACGAAACATCGACAAACTCGCAGCCGGCCAACAACTCGCCATGTCGCAAGAGCAGTCTACGGAGGCACCTCTGCCACCTCGAAGCTCCATCATCCACAACATGGCCCTCGCAGGGGCCATTGTCACGCCTCTTGCCATGCTACTGCCGCCGAGAAAACTAGACATTCGATTCTTCGTCCTTGCGGGCACCTTCTCCATTGCCACCAACCACCTTGCCTACGAATATACTGGCCAATCAATCTACTCACGATGTGGGAACCGGCTCGGGTCAGTGTTTGACAGCAGCCTCCCCGAGGGAGCAAGGCGGACGCAGCAGCTCTTGAAGGAGCAGAAGGAACGACACGCTGCCGAGAAGCAAAGGCAGCTGGCGGGTGACAAGAACAAGACGGCTGGCCTGGTCAATGACATCTGGATGGGTGGCGAGACAGCAGACTGGCAAGAGAAGCGGGCAGAAGAGCATCGCAAGAGCATACAAGAGGGCAAAGGGCTGAGCGGCATAATTTTCGAGCAGATTGCTGACGTGTGGAACGGCAACTACGGAAAGAAGGATCCTGACGCCAAAGAAGACGACCGACCATCAGAAAAAAAAGAGTGAGGGCTAGGTCAAGACTGCACAACGAAACCGGAAGATGGGGCACGCGAGAGAGAATTGCTCATGTACAAGACATCTCTGTTGTACTACTACTCTGTAATGTGATTATATCCGCCGCGAAAAAGAAAAAGAAAAAAAGGCAGGCTTAGGACAACGTGAGCGTTCATTTCATCACAACAAACGACTTGTATCAAGGGGTCAAGAGGGTGGAATCACAAGAACTAGAGCTGGTTTACTCCATGACAGTGCGCAACTCGGCAACGCAAGCGAGATCAAACAAAAGCCTCGAGGCCTGCGCCCTAAAAAACCCTCCCTGTCAGGCGCCAACGCAGAAACTCAACCAAGGCATCCAACTCTGCAGATCAAAGGCCGACACATCAGCAATTGGCGTTGTCCTTGCGCACTTGGCTCTGGATCTGCTCCATTGCACCACTGAAGTTCTGCTGCTGCCCCGGGAAGACCTCGACGTCTCATTCGAAGGAGTGGATGCCGTATCCTGGGAAGGGACTCGTGAGAGCGGAACGAGCCTTTGCAACACTTGCTTTTTTTTCTACTGTGAAGCCTGACCTCTCACCGTCACACGCAGGCGGTGGGCGATGTGATGGACTAGGACGACCGTGTCAATCTGGACAATAACGCATCGTTTCTTTCAATGGATAAGGAAATACGATGACGCGCGAGAAAAGCGGCTGGCGGATTAGATTGGGTTTCCACATTTCACCGAGATCGCCTGTCTTGCAAGCTGACTACACATAAACGCAACGACAGCCGTGGCGCGTACAACTCGAGCTGTAAGGTAGAGTTCAAAAATGGAGAGAAATGAAATATGCGTTCCCCTGTGGTCGGAAAAGTTGTCAATGCCGACGAGAAGATCGACATTGAAGTGGCTACGATGAATCTTATCTCCTCCGCCAACGAACCACGCTACCCATCCCCGAGGTCAAAGCTTGGGGATTGAGGGCCGATGATGCCCTCGGAATCGGTCCCTTCATCATGATGGATTTTGTTGAAGGTATCCGTGTCGATGATATTCTTCAAAACCCCGATGCCAGAATCATGCGACAGGACATTAGTGAGAGAGCCATTGAGGTTGTACTCCGTCAGATGATCGATTTCTCGCTGCAGCTCCAGAAGCTTGACTTCCCACACTTCGGCAGCTTAACCTCAAAAGTCCACCGCCGGCGAAGGTGGCTGCGACGGTTTATTCGCGGCCTGTGACCAAGAAGTCACATGAGCTTGTTCTGGAAGGCGGAGTTAATGTTCTTGGTGGGCAACGGTACTTGCATTCCTCCATACTGTTGATATACCAGCGGATGAGAGGTTTGCCAGGTTTAAAAAAAGACAGAGAGATTTGGCAAGACGAACGCTTGGTGTATCGAACGAATTCTGTTAAAGAAATGAAAAGAGTCATATCCAATATTGATAAAGTATGGAAAAAGGTATTGTGATGGATCAAGCTGGCTAGCCACTGCCGTAGTTCATCGCCCCGAGAGGCCGAGGTGCAACGTTGGTTGAGACTGCATGCAATGCTCATCAGTCTCACTCCAGCTGGATTCGAACATCAGTCAGTTTGTGATTGTTCGTTGTTTTTCTGACAGTCACCTCAACACCGACGATGCTGAAAGCCATGTTGTCCTGTAGTTGCAATCACAGTCTTGTGCCCGCATGTATCACTACCGACCGGCATGAAGGAGAAGACGTGTTGTTTCTCACGATAATTTGGAGGTAATGAGACTGGAAAGTGGGGAGTGTGATCTGCGTACGCAGCTGTACGAGACGAGAGGAGGCTGAGTCAGCTGTTTAGGTATATTTAGCAATCTTGGAGAGTAAGCATGGAGCGCTTGAATTTTGCATTAAAGTGCCGAAGCAAGGTGAGGATTCACCCGTCGTACAACAGAACTCACACTTTGTAGCAAAGGTACTCTTTGTTCAAATTTGTCGACCGCTTTTCAGCTTAACACGATATGGCCAGTGGATGAGTGACGTTTGTTGATCAGCAATGCGCTTTTCTTGAGGCGCCAGTGAAAGCCTCGATGGTGGATCAACAATCAACAAGCCCCATTCTGCCCCCTGTTGTGGATGACGTTGAACACGCACGAACACGCACGAACACGCACGAACACGGGTCCTGTCGGTGTCGCGCTCTCCTCTGCTGTTGTCGGTTGTGGAATCCTCCTTCGTTCGAATGGACTGCAGAGAAAATCTTGACTTCGGTTGTTCATTTTTACGCCTAGTTCCCCTCTCGTCGAGTTGTGTTTCGACTTTGATCCGACTCCGCGACTAAAAAGACCCTGAGACGACGCCAACACCACATGTGTGTGCATTTACCCTGGCCAATCATCAAGTGGAGCGTAGCACGGAGATTTGCATCTGCGCTCGACAGCTACGGCATAAATCGTGCCGGGAAATAACCATTCTCTCTTCTTCATATCGCAAGATGATAGTCCGCGAATGACCCTGGTAGTCATTTTTGTGGTGTCTCGACAATTAAAAAAAAAAACTTTTGTTGAGAAGAGATCGACCGTCCTTGACGAGGCAGTCCTACCATTAACACCCAGCCAGCTGTGAGGCTCAGCACTGCAGCTGTGCGCGCGAAGTCAACTGGCTGCCAGCCGGGTGGCTTGTCAACTCGTTTTGACAAGGCGAGGCACAGTGCAAGTCGCGTCGGCTGACGACACGCACCAGCCAGGCTCCTTGTTGGCCCTGGGGCCTGAACACAGCCCCGGTCTCACTGCTCTTCCTCGTCATCGTCCCATCCATCCATCTCAGAACCTACGGAGGAATCCGTTCTGGAACAGCTCTTCATAAGTTAACTCTTTCATCGACATCGCGCATCGCATCGACATTGCTCGATACTCTGGCACGTTTGCTTCGTCCATCGAGCGGCCTCCACTCGTTTCGCTAACTCTCTTTCCGGCTGTACCTGACGCTACGCCTTCTTTGAACCCTCGGACCCATACTCTGCCTCAAATCTCTCGCTCGCCCAGCTACGAAACCCGATTTTTTTTTTCCCCAACGCCCTGCCAAACGCCTCATCAGCTGTGCGCGATATTGCGCTTCCACCCATCTGCCAGCAGAGCGTACATCGCCCACCATGGCATCCAACAACTACTATTACGGCGGCACCGATCCGCCGAGCTACAGTGCCAACGTCAACGCTAATGCCACCCCTTCTTCACAACCATACCAGTACGACGGCAATTACTCGTCGACAGACCAGCATCTAGGCCAGCAGACACCCTATGGAGTTGGCCGCAGCGGTAGTCACACACATCATCCTCATGCCACGGGTCCATCACCCTTCGCATCCGTGTTTGATGACAATCATGCTACGAACAGCACCAACAGCTTACCGCATCAAGGAGACTATCCAGACACAACCTATCATGGCAAGAATGGCCCTGGTGCAAGACCTCACGATGATATACCGTTGCAAGATCGAACAGCCAAGACCGGCGACATGAACGATCACATCTACGATGCTCCGGAGCAAGGGATGGCGGGTCAGACCAGAAAGAAAAAGAAGAAGGGTATTAGAGGCGGAGAATTGGGAATGCTTAGTTCAGACAAGAAGAGAATTCCTTGGGTTTGCTACATCTTCACCGTTGTACAAATTGGTGTGTTTGTTGGCAGCATCATAAAAAATGGTATGGAATTCCTTTGGCCTAGAGTCAATCAAGGCGTGAGGTATGAAGGACTTTTGGACTGACCAACTTTTCTTTAGGATTGTTGACGGGCTCTCCCATCATGGTTAAGCCCCAGTTCAACCCCATGATTGGGCCCTCGACGCAGGTTCTCATCAACATGGGTGCACGATATGTGCCTTGCATGCACAATGTCAAAGAGATTCAGGGCTCCAAGGTCCCCGTCTCCTTCATGTGCCCGAATGCTACCCAAAACGACCAATACTGCCCTCTCTCCGAAGTGTGCGGTTTCGGCGGCGTGCCCAATCCGACTTTCAGCGATGCCAACCAGAGCCCGCAGCCGAATCAGTGGTTTCGCTTCATTGTGCCCATGTTTATGCACGCGGGTCTGATTCACATAGGATTCAATCTATTGCTTCAGCTGACCCTAGCCAAGGAAATGGAGCAGGTCATTGGCTCGATTCGATTCTTCCTCGTCTATATTAGTGCTGGCATATTCGGGTTTGTCATGGGCGGCAACTTTGCTGCTCCTGGTATCGCGTCTACCGGTGCCTCGGGCTCTTTATTCGGCATTCTTGCTCTCACGCTGCTGGATCTCCTATACTCATGGAGTGAGCGTCGCAATCCCGTCAAAGACCTCATGTTCATCATCTTGGACATGGTCATATCTTTTGTGCTGGGTCTACTGCCCGGCCTGGACAATTTTTCCCATATTGGCGGATTTTTGATGGGTCTTGCATTGGGTATATGCATATTGCACTCTCCCAATGCATTGCGGAGAAAAATTGGAGGCAGTGAGAACACCTCCTATTCCGCCGTCAGCTCTTCTGGCGATGATACCGCCCCTGGATTCTTTAAAAGCCCTATCGGTTTCTTCAAGGGCCGCAAACCGCTCTGGTGGGCCTGGTGGCTCGTCCGAACCGGTTTCCTGATTGCCGTCATTGTTGTTTTCATTGTCCTTCTGAACAACTTTTACAACGGAATCCATACATGCAGCTGGTGCAAGTACCTGAGTTGCCTGGTAAGTAGACTTGCCGACGCCAAGTGATGATTTGCTGTATGCTAACATTCTCTCTCTCTCTCTCCAGCCCGTCAGCAACTGGTGTGACATTGGGACGATCCAGACGACTACGTAGATGTGATGTATGCAGAAACGGAATCAAACATAACATGTCAAGCTGGTCCATCTCATGCGCGCCATCACGCTTTATTATCATGTGATTGTATTTATTAGACTGGGACTCGGCGAGACTGGTTTGGACGACAAGACAGATCAGCTTCAAATTTAGCACAGCGATGGCGTTGGGTCTTGTATGCATGTGAATGGGGTGTGGGTTGCATGGTAAAAGGATGATACAGGTTCGCAACATGAGCACTAGTAAGGAGAGGGACGGGCATGCGCATAGTGACCTTTTATGAAGTAATATTCCAAATTCACTTCACTCACATGATACGCTTCGCTGGATCTTGAGGTTTTGACATTATTATTTTTTTTTACTATAAGATAGTGCCCATTCGATTGAAGACCAAGTCTCGAACCTAAGAACAGTCACTGCGTCTTTTGAGATGCTCGAGATGCCAAACATTGATAGTCCGTCACGTAAAATCATGCAGTCACGACGCGTCACAGCCAGAATCTTCGTCCAAGCCCGGGGACTCATCCAAGGCGTCATAGTCCAGATCAATGCCCTGAAACCAAATGTGCATGGTCAACTCAGCGGCTCTTACCGCCTCTGCGGAGCCTTGGCCTGGTCTGTGTAACGACTTGTATGCGTCCTCCTCGTAGACGACGCCGATACTGCCATCGTTCCGATACTCTGTGAAGAACCGTTGTCTCGTGAATCTTTTGACGGCGAATCCGAGAGACGTCGTGTTGAAGTGAGGGGAAGCGACTCTGGGCAGGTGGATCGTCGTCCTGATATCAGAATTGGACGCGAGGGCCTGCAAGGGAGAGAGGACAGCGTGCTCGTTGACGCTGGACCAGGATGATTCCGAGTCGTGGTCAAGCGTGATGTCGACGGTGCGGAGGTGCCGCAGGGCGGCGATGCGTTGCCAGAGGCAAGACCACGAGGTCGGAGATGATGTGCCTGGATGAGAGGGTGCGTCCCCGGTCGGTGTGGAGTTGGAGCATGCTTCGACGGCCTTGAAGACGGCGGGCGGGAGTCTGAAGGAAAGATTCAGACGTCTCGTGTTGAAGAATGCTTTGTTCAGGAGATGACCGGGACGGATTGAGAAGAGGGAACCGTCTTTCCCGTCGAATAGCACGTCGAGAGTGGGAAGATCGTCGACGTGTATCACAGATGTTTCGGCGAGGAGGCACGCGACATCTTCGAATCTAGGATTTGCACCTTTAGTACATGTCTGATGTTTGCTGATGTGTTTTTGATACATTGATTTCGAAAGGAAGAATGGCAGCAGAAATTACGTTCTCCTACATGTACTCATCAAGGCTCGGGCCGCGTCGTGCCGTGTCTGGATGCCGGGCACATCGGGATGATGCAGGCGCTTGGCGACTTCTTCGCATCTCCAGTGCCCTCCCCAGGGGGACTGTAGACGACGAGCCCAAACCTCGGTGGATGGATCGCCGAGTGAGCGACGGTCGAAGCAGTAATGGTCATTGCTCGGCTTCGGCGCGATGCAGGTTGCGACGTGAATGGTCCCCTGATCTTGATACACATGAGCTTGTGCTGGGACGATGTGAGCGTAGATCTGCCGTCGAACTTCGGCTGGCAGTTGGACCAGAACGCTTCGTAGTTGGGGATCAATATGCCCTTCGACACACATGATAAGCAAGACCTATTAATTAGGTGAAGAGGAAAAGTTGCCACTGCTACTCGCTAAAACGAGTTCCTTTTGTGGTTTTTTTTTTTTTTTTTAAGAAGGGCAGAGAGCAGGAGAAATGGATGACCCCAATATACTACGACGGGCACTTCAACTACATTTTGCATTCATGGCACCCAGGCATCAACTTGATCGCAATAAGATTTGCGAAAAATCGCGGAGAGGGTAAAAAATCGGTCTAGAGAAGGCTGTACACTTGTTGCTGACACGGGTACGTACCCGCTAGCCGACTATACATTGTACATACAGGACCGTTTGTACGTTTGTACGGACTACGGACCTGTCATTATTGAGGGGGAGGGGGGCATCGGGGAATTAATGCCATGGGTATTGATTGGGTGGGTGATTTGGTGTCTATCAACCCTTGTCCACCATGTGTTCGATGGGCCGCTTTTGGACCCTCGTCGTGTTGGCTGCGATGCGAAATCTATCGGGCCAGAGTGGGGCACAGAGGGGGACAGAGTTATTCCGCTCTGGCCTCGCACCAGCCGGCCTATCCGCACTTATTTGGCGCATGATGGGACACAGCTGCTCGACGGCGATCGGGGATCGGAGTCGGGAGAGGTAATACGACGAAGGACGCATATAATTATGGCGGTGCGGCACGCACAGCAAGGCATGATGCACGGCGATGCACGGCGATGCACGGCGATGCATGGTGATGCATGGCCTGGTGCAGGTGCAAGCGGAAGTGGAAGTGGAAGTGGAAGTGGAAGTGAGACTGTCGAAGAATATCGGATTCCCTCACATCATCACAATCATCACATGCACGGCACGGCGGGGCCTGCAACATTCCTGCAAAAGTACATGTACGGAGTAAGCATAATACAAGACTGGCTTATTAACGATGCACAAGTACTCCGTAGTCCGTAGTCCGTAGTCCGTACGGACCGTAGCACTGAGTCACTGACAGCGCCAAGTCACGTGGCTGCCACTGCCAATGCCAGCCCATTAAAACTTCCAGGTGGGTCTGGCACGTCACGCTCGCCCCGGCGCGTCTCTCGTGGTGGGACATACGGGACAAGGCCAAAGAAAGGGTTCGTGTCGTGACTTGGTAAACTGGCTCCAGACAGATGCAAGCACAACCAAGAAAGAGCCAGCTGCCTTCCTCCCTGTCCAACCACCAATTGTATAAACCCAAATGCCATCTTGTCACCCCGTCATTGATTGACCCTGCAACTAGTCGGCACCAAAGACACGCCCCTGCAAATCTCTGGAGCAACCGCACTGGCCTGTCCAGGACAATCGGCATCACCAGTTCACTATGACTTCAGTCCTTCCCCAGAAGCGGGTGCTAGGCGAGGCTGGTTCTCGCCAAAATATACCACCCTCAACGCCAGGGTCGGTCAAGAAGAGAAAGACCGACATATTCTCCTCATCCCCTGCACCCCGGTTCACTGGCTCACAAAGAGACCCAAAATCGAAATTTGGGTCCAGTCAGCCCAAGAGCGCCTTCGAGACCGAAGTGCTCGAGAAGCTGAGCCAAGACATCTCAGACCTCAAACGCAGCAATGCCGAAAAGGATCAGGCATGGGACCGTCCTCCAGTCCAAGATTTTGAGCCCAATCGGGACAGCTTGTGCTTCCAATCTATCGAAGCCGAAGAGGGCACCTTGCATGGCGGAAAAGCGACCGTCAAGCTGTTTGGCGTCACGCAGGAGGGTTACTCTGCCATGCTTCATGTCACGAACTTCAAGCATTATTTATACGTTCCGGCACCGCCCATGTTCCAGCCACAAGACGTCAATGCGTACAAGGCATTCCTCGAGTCACAAATTGCCCAGAGTCAACCCGCCATCCACTCCATTGCCATTGCCTACCGAGTAGACATTTACGGCTTCAGCGGCAATAAGCAGAACCCGTACCTCAAAATCACCGTCAACGACCCCAAATTCATCAACAGGGTGCGATCGACTATCGAGAGCGGCAATGCCAACTGGAAAGGCATGTGGAAAGGTGATGGCATCAGGACATACGACAACATCCAATACGTCCTTCGATTCATGGTGGACTGCAAGGTACGACGTGCCATCGGCACATGCCGCAATATGATATCAACAAAGAATTGACTAACTCTTCCGTTTTCTTCTCCGAACCAGGTTCAAGGTATGGCTTGGGTCGAGGCACCAGCGAATACATACAAGCTTCTCACCGGGTCCGAGAGACAGTCCAATTGTCAGATTGAGGCCGAGGTTCCCTATCTGGACTTGATTGCTCATAAACCCGAAGGAGATTGGGCTAAAATGGCTCCTCTGCGTATCTTGTCTTTTGACATTGAGTGCGCAGGCCGAAAGGGCATTTTCCCCGAAGCCAACCAAGACCCCGTCATCCAAATCGCCAACGTGGTTACCAAATACGGGGAGAAGAAACCGTTCATTCGTAATGTATTTTGTCTGGACACTACCAGCTCCATTGTCGCGACTCAGATCCTGGAGTATGAGAAGGAGGATAAGATGCTGAGCGACTGGCAGCAATTTCTGATCAGGGTTGACCCGGACATCATCATCGGCTACAACATTTCCAACTTTGATTTTCCATACCTCCTAGACAGAGCAAAGCATCTGAAAGTGGCCAATTTCGATCATTGGACCCGGCTGCCGAGCGTCCAGTCTAGAGTCAAGGATACCAACTTCTCGAGCAAACAGATTGGCAACAGGGACACCAAAGCCACCAACACCAACGGGCGATTACAACTGGATTTGCTGCAATTGATTCAAAGAGATCATCAACTGCGAAGTTACACGCTCAACTCCGTATGCGCGCACTTTCTAGGCGAACAGAAAGAAGACGTGCACCATACCATGATTACCGAACTTTTCAATGGAACACCGGAGTCTCGCCGACGTTTGGCTCTTTACTGTCTCAAGGACGCGTACTTGCCACAGAGATTGATGGATAAGTTGTCGTGCTTGGAAAATTATACGGAAATGGCAAGAGTCACGGGCGTTCCGTTCAATTTCCTGCTCTCTCGCGGGCAACAGATCAAATTCATCAGCCAGCTGTTTCGAAAGGCTCTGGAACAGAAACTGGTAATTCCGAACATGCGATCTGAAGCATCGGATGAGCAGTACGAAGGTGCTACGGTCATTGAGCCAGTTCGTGGCTATTACGACGTGCCTATTGCCACACTCGATTTCGCATCTCTGTACCCGAGTATCATTCAAGCGCACAACCTGTGCTACACAACACTATTGGACAAGAAAACTGCCGTTCAGCTGGGCTTGGTGAAGGACGAAGACTACATCGTCACACCCAACGGTGACATGTTCGTCACGGCGAAGCAGAGGAAAGGTCTCCTGGCACAGATTCTTGAGGAGTTGTTGACTGCTCGAAAGCAGGCCAAGCGTGAGCTAGCCCAAGAGACGGACCCTTTCAAGAAAGCTGTGTTGAATGGTCGTCAGCTGGCTCTGAAGGTCAGCGCCAACTCTGTCTACGGTCTGACTGGTGCCACCACGGGCAAGCTACCGTGCTTGGCAATCGCCAGTAGTACAACCAGTTTTGGACGACAAATGATTGAAAAGACCAAGGATGAAGTGGAAAAGAAGTACAACATTGCCAACGGATACTCACATGACGCGCAGGTCATCTACGGTGATACTGATTCCGTCATGGTCAAATTCGGCACCAAGGACCTGGCAGAGGCCATGAGGCTGGGCGAGGAGGCATCGCATTACGTATCAGACAAGTTTGTCAAGCCGATTAAGCTCGAGTTCGAAAAGGTCTACTTTCCCTATCTCCTCATCAACAAGAAGCGTTATGCAGGACTGTACTGGACCAAGACGGAGAAATACGACAAGATGGACACAAAGGGCATTGAAACGGTTCGGCGAGACAACTGTCTTTTGGTGCAGACAGTTATCGAAAAGGTGCTGAGAATGATCTTGATTGACCGGGACGTCAGTGGCGCGCAAGAGTAAGTGCTTCCCCGGTCGCCGGCGGCGCAAGAGTTTCAAGGTGGTTCTGTTGCTGACATTGGTGGCACACACACAGATATGTCAAGGAAATGATTGCCAACTTGTTGCAAAACAAGGTGGACATGTCAAAGCTTGTCATTACCAAAGCGTTGACCAAGGATGACTATGCAGCGAAGCAAGCGCACGTGGAACTAGCCCATCGCATGAAGAAGCGAGATGCTGGCTCGGCCCCTGCTCTAGGTGATCGTGTAGCGTACGTCATGGTCCGTGGCGCGGCCGGCGCAAAGAATTTTGAGAAGTCAGAGGACCCTCTCTATGTGCTAGAGCACAACGTTCCCATCGACACGAAGTACTACTTGGACAATCAGTTGGCCAAGCCTCTAGGACGCATCTTCGAGCCCATTCTGGGCGAGACCAAGGCAAAGACGCTGCTGACGGGCGATCACACGCGAACCATCTCGGTAGCCGCGCCGTCGGTGGGTGGGTTGATGAAGTTTGCCACGAAGACGCAGACATGCATGGGCTGCAAGAAGCCGCTCACAGGCAAGCAGGAAAGCAACGGTGCGGTGTGTTTCAACTGCGCGCCGCGCGTAGGTGAGCTATACAAGAGGACGTTGGACAAGGTGTCTGATCTTGAAGTCCGGTTCGGGCGACTTTGGACGCAATGCCAACGATGCCAAGGCAGCATGCACTGCGAGGTGATTTGTAGCAGTAAAGATTGCCCCATCTTTTACATGCGAATGAAGGCCAAGAAGGATTTGGAAGATGCCGGCAAAGATTTGTCGAGGTTCGACATGGATGTGGCTGCCATGTGGTGAGCCGGTCGTGCATTTATACAGGGTCGTAATCTTGGAGCACGTGTATGCATTGGGCGTTGGGGGCGCGCACGGGAGAGAGAAATTGGGGAATGACTTGTCGATTGACGAGGGTATCCCGAGCTGTTCATTGTATTATAATCCGTATAGATTACAAGATGCGCATCGTGTGGAAACAAGCTATAATAATACGAGATGATGGCAGCTAGTCAAGCCGAGCTGCCGACGCCTCCGATGCCGGGGGACTCTGGTGTTGGATGCAAGTTCGGGCCGATGGGTAAGGGGAGAGAGATTTCATTGCCAGGCACCTACTCCGTACGGAGTACTCCGTACGAGACGAGTTGGGGTAAATAAAATACCTCGTGCTTATCGGATGGGCGGCCACAGTGATTGGTTGTCGATGTCGCCTAGGGGGTTGCACATCAGTTGCGGCGACGCAATCGAATCCGGCGACCAGTCTCTGAAGTTGGTTTGCGCGTCATTTTTCACCATGAATGTGGGTGGATGCGTATTATGCATGGCGGCGTTTTCCTGCCTGTACTCCGTAATCCGTACGTCTGTACATAATTTATGTACGTACTCCGTAGTCCGTAGAAGACCAAGACGTCACCGATAAGGCTGCGGAGGCTAAAAAAGTGGTAGAGCCCCGCCACATGAGCCGAATTTCGGAGCTCCCAGCCCAGTTGGTGTGGTGGTGCACGGAGTGCGCGCGATGATGAGAAGACGCGGGATGACATGCGGACGGACATGAAAGGGTTCGTTTGGGTTGGGTTGGGTTGGGTTATTTTGGTTTGTTTGTTCGTTTTGTTCGTTTTGTGAATATATCTCTCCTCCATCGCGCACACCTGCTCGATAAACGTCCCTCACACTCACACTCACACATGACGCCAATGCCTCATCTCAACGGCAACGGCAACGGCAACGGCAACGCTCCCTCCTCCACGCCCGCCGCCAAAATGTCTCACCTTGCCTCGGAGCCTGAGTTCGAGCAGGCGTACAAGGGTATGTATGCCTTGATTTTTTCACCCAAGCAGCAAAAAAAGTTTTGAAAGAAGGAAAGAATGGAAGACCAAGACCAGCTTCGCTAACCCCCCCCCCCCCCCCGGCAACACAGAGCTTGCGAGCACCCTCGAGGACAGCACCCTATTCCGCGACCACCCCGAGTTCCGCACCGCGCTGCAAGTCTGTGCCGTTCCCGAGCGTGTGATCCAGTTCCGTATCGTCTGGGAGGACGACAGGGGCAATCCGCAAGTCAACCGCGGGTACAGAGTGCAGTTCAACTCGGCGCTGGGCCCGTACAAGGGCGGCTTGCGGTTCCATCCTAGCGTCAACTTGTCCATGTGCGTTCGTTGGCTGTCCCCCTTTCTCTGCCCTTTCTCTCTCTGCGGAATTGACACTGTGTGTGTGTAGCCTCAAGTTCCTGGGCTTCGAGCAAATCTTCAAGAATGCCCTGACTGGCCGTACGTCAAACCCCCTACCCCCCCATTGCTTCTGCGAGCCCTCCTATATTGCCATGGCAGAATTGGCACAATGAAACGTGGACAATGGAGGGAAGCTAACGAGGCTGCTCCCTTTCACACAAAAGTCAACATGGGCGGTGGCAAAGGTGGTGCCGACTTCGATCCAAAGGGCAAGAGTGACGGTGAAATCCGCCGCTTCTGCCAGGCTTTCATGCGCGAGCTGTCCAAGCACATTGGTGCAGATACAGATGTTCCCGCCGGTGATATTGGTGTGTCGGGCCGCGAGATCGGCTTCATGTACGGCGCGTATCGTCAGGCCAGGAACCGATGGGAGGGTGTTTTGACTGGGAAGGGCCTCAGCTGGGGCGGTAGCTTGATTCGACCCGGTAAGTTCCATCATTGGGGAGGCCCCCCCTTTCATTCGAGCAGCAAGTGAGTGCAACAGCAGCTGACACGATTTCGATCTCGATTCGGGGGAGAAAAAAAAAAAAAAAAAAAGAGGCCACGGGTTACGGTCTCATCTACTACGTTCAGCACATGCTGGAATACGCCGGCCGCGGCGGCTTCTCCGGCAAGAAGGTTGCCATCTCGGGATCCGGCAACGTCGCGCAGTACGCCGCTCTCAAGTGCATCGAGCTCGGCGCTCTCGTCGTCTCGCTCTCCGACTCGAGGGGCGCCCTCGTCGCCGCCGGGCCCGGGCCCGGCCCGGAGACGTCCTCGTTCACCGCCGAGCACGTGGAGAGGATTGCCGAGCTCAAGGTCCGGCGTCGCGCGCTGAGCGACTTCCGAGACCACGGCGGACGATACGAGTACATCGAGGGCGCCCGTCCCTGGGTCCACGTCGGCAACGTCCATGTCGCCCTGCCGTGCGCGACCCAGAACGAGGTGAGCAGGGAGGAGGCCGAGGCCTTGGTGGAGGCCGGTGCTCTGGTCGTCGCCGAGGGCTCCAACATGGGCTGCACCCAGGACGCAATCGACCTGTTCGAGGCGCAGCGCAGGAAGAAGGGCGGCGAGGCAATCTGGTATGCTCCCGGGAAGGCCGCCAATTGTGGTGGCGTAGCCGTGTCTGGGCTGGAGATGGCCCAAAACAGCCAGGTATGTCACAATACATATATATATACATGTATTGTCCTCTCCCTTCCTCTCCGAGTCTTCCAGCCCGTTTCGTACGAGATGAAGAAGCTGACAGAAAGAAAATCTGCGTCTGTAGCGCCTGAGCTGGACATCCGAGGAAGTGGACGAGAAGCTCAAGGGCATCATGAAGAAAGCCTTCACCAACGGTCTCGAGACGGCCAAGAAGTACGTCGAGGCCAAGGACGGCGAACTCCCCAGCTTGGTGGCCGGGAGCAACATTGCTGGCTTTGTCAAGGTTGCTGAGGCGATGCACGACCAGGGCGACTGGTGGGCATGATGTCGCTTGACGTTGCGTTGGACTCGGAAGTTTCTTGGGAAACGGGAAACGGAAATATTGGATTTTTTTTTTCTTACATGATCTTCTTGTACGATTTTCTTATAGTAATTCTTTTTTTTTACTTCTTTTCCTTGCAAACACAGGATATTGTCGATAGATGTTGGTTTTAGATTGATAGTTGCCAGGGTATGGCTCGGCACGAAGACCGTGAAGCATGACTTTTTTTGCCCAGCCTTGCGACAAACATGCTCGAGTCTCGACCATGTTATGCGACCCGAGGAGACTTGTCTTTTGGGGGCCTCCTCATATGCTGTTCTTGCCGCTTCAACCTTTTGGGGTATAACTCACGGTTGTTTGTTGCGGAAGACTTCTTGCACAACGTGGCCGACCGTACAGCATGACCATGAAGTTACATTCATCCATCATGTTGACAATGAATTGCTAGCGCGTGGAAAAGAAGAAAAAAGGCAGGGCACGCGACAGACATTGCCTTCGAGGCAGTGCGGTTTCTACATGGCGCTTCTTCACCTTCACAGCGGCAGAGTTGTGTCCTCGTGGCTTCATGGGCATCTGGAAAAACCCGCCTTTCCGTTCCAAGACACCCCGAGCGAGTGTGTCAGATGCAACATGAGTGAGAGGCAGTTCCGCGCCCGTCCGCAAATGGGTTTTGGTGTCAATGTGGAGCAGCCGAGGGCCGCGAGGAGGCGAAACAGGTGACGCTGGACTGGACATTCGGCCAAGTGAAGCTAAACATAGAGTCAAAAGGTTCGAGGCGACAACGGATGTCTTTCATGCTGACAGCAAGGCCTTCACCCTTCGCACGTCACGACTGGCAGACATTTCTCTGACAGACACCGGGGCGTATCGCGCGGTGTCTCTGTAGAATGGCACACTTTTTCCCCCAAGCGAGCATAGTTGCATAGTCCGCGGATGGAATCAAGCACAAGAGTCGGCGGTTGGCATTCCAACCCAGCCCGCAGCAAGGAATGGAATGCACTTTAACCATCTTCCGTTGGGGGCATTCGTGTCTGAGACATGTCAGACAACTTCCATCAAGTCCCAGTGGCCTGCCTACCTTGCCTTGCTAAGAGCTACCCTTTTTTTCATTTCTCATTTCTCAATGACAACAGGGCGACGGTGTCTTCACACATCGTGTTGTCACGTAAAACATTGTTTCTCAGTGGTAGTCCACCCGTCGCGTTGATCTGCTTCGATAGGGCCGCCGGGCTGTCTCGGTTGTACTTGGAAGAAGGGCACCCACTGTTTCCTTTCTGTTGGTTTCGTACATGATGGCAAGGCAAAACTAATAAAGCCAAATTGAGGGCCCCGGTGAACTGCATTCTGCGCAGCCACATTATGCTTGTGCTTGCTAAAGAGGTGACCTCTGCTCAGATAGGCCTCTCCAGCCACCAAACGACCAGTCACCCAGCGCATCGAGTGAAGAAAGCGTCACTTCGCTTGCTGATCGATCAAATATACTTCCCCCCGGGCTTGGCTTGCCATTTTCTTCTACCAACCGAGGAGTGCTACTGTCCGGCCATGAGATATGAGAACCGATCTGTCACATTGACGCCGTCCCTGCCGTACCTTTTCTTTACGTCGGCTAGGGTTGATTAGGCGAGGCAAAGCTTCTTCGTCTTCATCGCAGGGGTTCCGCCTGTTGCGAGCTCTCTCATCCATCATGAAGGTTTCAAGCCGGTCTTTCTGCATGAGCATGAGCACTTGGCTGCTGATGCTTAGCACTTGGCTGCTGATGCTTAGCACTTGGCTGCTGATGCTTAGCACCAGCCTCGCACATGCACAAACGACGAAATCGAATCTGAACTCGATATCCATCTCCGCTTCCGACCTGCCGTCTTGTACTGTGTGTATATATATACTCTGTGCTCGACTTTCAGTCCGGTCCGTACAATGAGCTGACAAACATATCGGACGTCCAGTTGGATTGCGCTGGTCGGGACATAGTAGAAACAAGTTGCACGAATCGAGCGTGTGCATGCGAGCTTGATCATGCATTTGACAATGCTGCATCGTGCCTCCGACACTCATGTACTTATCAAGACATATCAGGTACGTGGTCGGTTCTTTTGTTTTCATTCTGCTGTTCCAATGAAAACAACATGGAGGCTCACCAGAACGACGGAAACCGGCAGCGGCCAAGAAAATAAGCAGTCCAGCATGCCGCGGCAAGATTCATGGGAGAGACCGATCAACCGAGTATCTAGCCGTCAACATGGCTCTGGGTATCGTCACCGCCGTCGTCACCATCGCTCGACTCGTCTTCAAACGACGTTTCAGCGCCAGTCGCCGGTACAGCCCGGACGACTGGGTGGTTCTCGCAGCGCTGGCCGTCGGCCTCCCCTGCGCCATTGTCAATCGCCAAGGCCTGGTGCACCACGGCCTCGGAAAAGACGCCTGGACAATGTCGGCCGAGGACGTCTCGACCTTCGCAATGTACTTTTACGTCCTCGAGGCTCTGTACCTTTCCGCCATTTCGCTGGTCAAGTTGACGCTTCTGGTCTTCTACCTCACGATATTCCCGAGCGTCAGCACGGGCGCCTGGACGCGTGGCATGCTCTGGGGCTCCATTGCGTTCAACGTCGTTTTGGCAGCAGCCTGTGTCTTTCTCGCAATCTTCCAGTGCAACCCCGTCTCGTACTACTGGAAACAATTCCTTCACGACGACGTGACGGCGACTTGCATTGCTTCTGCTCCAGTAGCCTGGGCCAACGCGTCGCTCAACGTTGCCCTGGATCTGTGGATGATTGTCATCCCTCTCAAAGAAGTGTGGAATCTTCGGTTGAACTTCAAGAAGAAGGCTGGCGTTGTAATCATGTTTCTCATGGGGACCCTGTACGTTTTTCCTTCCTTCCTTCTTTCTTTCTTTTTTGGTTCACATTCCGAACCAAGATTTCACTCCTTCTCTGTTCATGTACTGACAACCTGTTCGTAGTGTGACAGTCGTATCCGTCTTGCGACTCGCCTCGCTATCGCGTTTCGAAGCTTCCATCAATATAACATGGGACTATTTCGGCGTTGCGTTATGGTCCACCATCGAAATCAACGTCGGCATCATATGCACCAGTCTCCCGACCATGAGATTGATCCTGGTCCGCATTTCACCGGGAGTCTTTGGCTCACAGGGTTCCAATGCAAAGTCGAGACAGAGTTCACATTCGTCAGAATTGGCCGCGAGGAGGCAGAGACGGCTATCGAGCATAGGAACGTTTGTCGAGGATGAGGAAGAGCTGGGCCCGTATGTGAGACCGAAGCTGTTCTACGTTGGCTCGCACGAGGCAAATTTGAACCCCGCCTTTGCGTCGTCTCCGCATTTCGGCAACGTCCAGTGCGCGGAGCCTCGGCACAATCTACCAGCTTTGCATCCAGCAACTTTTCCAACGCAAGTTGCTCAGTCATGCAATATTGCATCTTGATCCGCCATGGCTCGCTTTCAATCTGCTTATTACCCTCGGGACGACCCATCTCTTGCTGTTTCATGGTAGCGACTTTTGCAAACCCCTTGATATTTCCACAATCTCGACCAAGTCTCTCTCTCTCTATCCATTCGAAGCTGAAAGCCATCACCTCCCCCCCCCCCCCCCAAAAAAAAAAAAAGCCATCATGGCATCGATCGGGCCACCGCCCCTCACGGGCATCAAAGTCCTCGAATTCGCCGGTCTCGCGCCATGTCCGTCCTTCAACTTCCATCGTCATCACCTCCCAACTAACGTCTTTTCCCCGTCCCAGGCCCCTTCGCAGGCATGCTTCTCGCCGACGCAGGCGCCTCCGTCATCCGCGTCGACCGCGCCTCTGACACGCGCTCCCTTCCAACCAGCGACCTTCTCACCCGTCGCAAGGCCTCCATCGCCGTGGACCTCAAGTCCACCTCGGGCGTGTCCTTCGTCAAAGAGCTCGTGGCCCAGGGCGCCGCCGACGTCCTCATCGACCCCTTCCGGCCCGGCGTCCTCGAGAAACTCGGCCTCGGACCCGACCAGCTCCTCGAGATCAACCCGCGCCTCATCTACGGACGCCTCACGGGCTTCCGCCGCGACGGACGCTACGCCGCCATGGCCGGCCACGACATCAACTACATCGCCGTCTCGGGGGCCCTCAGTCTCCTCGGCCGCCCAAACGAGACGCCGCATCCGCCGACCAACATCCTCGCCGACTTCGCAGGCGGCGGCGCCAACCTCTTCCAGGGCATCCTCCTCGCTCTCCTCGCTCGCCAGTCCTCCGGCAGGGGCCAGGTGGTCGACGCCAACATGGTCGACGGCTCCGCGTACCTGGCTACCTTCCCGAGATTCGGCCTCAAGAGCGGTATGTCTGCTCGCGGCCGCGGCAACAACTTACTCGACGGCGGGTGTCCCTACTACGATACCTACGAGACCAAAGACGGAAAGTACTTCTCCGTCGGCGCGCTGGAACCTCAGTTCTTCAAAGCCCTCATCAAGGGAATGGGTCTCGGCAGCCATGCCCATGGCATTGAGGAGAAGCGGTTCGACTTTGACGAATGGCCCGCCATGCGAACCCTCTTCAAAGACACATTCAAGAGGAAGACTCGGTCGGAGTGGGAGGCCATTTTTGACGGGACAGATGCATGTGCGGTCCCCGTCTTGGATTATGAGGAACTGGAGAATGACCCCGCCAGGGAAGGCGACCAGCGTCCGTCGGTGACGTTGCGCGGCACGCCGTGTTTGGCCATCAATCAACGGCGGCCAGCGAGGTCGGATCCCGTCACGCATGGGCAGGGTGCCGGGGTCGCCGGGGACGGGTACGCGGGCGAACCGCTGGCCCCGGGAGACGGCGGGCCGGAAATGTTAAGATCCTGGCTTGGCTGGGAAAAGGGAGAGCATTATCATGTGCAGAACGGTGCATATGTCTTATCGAGAGCTGGCTCCAAGTTGTAATATAGACTACGGAGTATAGTTCAACATAACAAAATTCGAGTCATGGGGTAGGAACATCTCACTGCCGTCTGGCTTGCCTAGTATGCATGCACCAAGTCATCACACTTCGGCTGCAAAATAATGCGAAACAAAGGCATGCTGATTAATAGGAATTCGGGGTAAATGCTTGGGCCTATCTAAGTCTTAACGGCCAATACACACACAACTCCGTGAGACCAAGAACCACCCCCTGCACGCGACTTTCAGTGCGCTACTTTTGAAATCGCTTGTCTCCCACCTTTCGTGACCAAGATAAGTCAGGAGCCAGCACTGTTGACACTCACCATCCACTGGAGAGCTATGGCAGACGGACGAGTGGCTCGTCAGAATGTCTCCTTCAACTTCGGCCCGTCTCAAACATAGTCTACTCGAAGTCCCATATATAACCGCCCGTGGTATCGAAAATGAAATCTGGACACCTGGATGGGAGATCATTCTGCGCGTCGAGAAAATCAGCAGTGTTGCCGTATGAAACCTTCCTCCTTCATCATTGATGTCCAGCGAATCGTCATGAAACACGTTTTTTCAACATAGGACCAGCTCGTCATTTCTTTACTGGACTTGGCTGACGATTTCGCTGGCCTTGCCCAATGACTCAACCATTTGCTGGCACTCTTTCCGTCTGCGAACGGTAAAGTCACTCTCCTTGAGCAAGTCATCGAGCGTATCGGTTCGATACATGTTCTCGAGGAGTTCGCGTTGCATTTCGTCCTTGGTAAACCTGCAAGACACGTGTGAGAAGAAGAAGCGCGAATGGAGCAAAAGGGGTGGAACCTTTCGGAACTTACTGGACTAAGTTTAGCATGATGGCCTTGGGGACCATGTCGATCATAGTTCGTTTTACAATGTTGAAGTACGAAGCAATGAGCAGCTCTATTATGGGTCAGTATTTATCACCTGCTCGGCAATCATTCATGCCGACACAAGTGGGGATAAGAAAACGTACTGATGACCTCAACCTCAATATTCTCGCGTTCGGAGAGGGTGCCAGACGCCTTAAGGGTTGGAGGGGGTGCCTCCATAGCCGCAGCCCTCTTCTTGTTCTTGGCAGCGAAAAAGCTGCCAAAGAAACCAGCATTGCCATTGCCATCAACCTCGGGAACTGTAGGACTTACGGCTCGTGCTGGCGTGCTGGACTGTGGTAGAGGCTTGCCGGTCTTGGGGTCTACCTGGACGGCCTTGGGGGGGTTGTGGCGCTCGTTGACGATCGCCATGGCCTGAGGGAGTGTGTCAGAATAAGTTTTGCAGGGTTCAGAAGCTGTTGAGAAATTAAACTTACGCGATGACCGTTTAAGAAATCGGGGTGGCCAGTATTGACGTAGCAAGCTTCCATGGCCACGAGATCACGGACCAGCTTGTTGGTGGGCTCCATTGCCTTTTTGAAAAAAGCAATGACAACGCCGTGCATCTTCTCCTTGAGCGATGGGTAGCGACGGAACAGTGTCTTGCCGAGAAGTTGTGACAAGATTCGAACCAATTCGTCGTAGGCAAGAGAAACGCACTTCAAGCTGGGATCCTCGAGGCGCTTGATCTGCTGCTTGACAATGAGCTCGAAAGCCGTTGTGCCAACAAACAGGGCCGGGGAAGAACCCGACGAGTTGTATAAGATGGTTCGAATATCGACATCCTTGACAACATCAAAAGGGTCCAGAGCTTTGACACCATTCGAGTAAAGTTCGTGAAAGACGAAGCTGATACGGGCGCCGCCGGATAATTCAGTGCTGGAGAGCTCGGTGTTGTTGCCATCAAGAACCGTTCGCCACTCGTTTGTAAACTCCGTGATGATATTCAGCACAATGTTGGCACTGTTTCCGAGCATCGAGGGTCCTAAGCTCTCAAGTTCAGAGGTATACTTCTGCAAAGAGCTGGAAATTCTGGCCTTGATGTCGGGGAGTGTCTGTTTAATGTGCATCATCAGGATCAAATTGAGCTTGCGCGCAAGGTAAGGGGTGCCGCAGTATGAGCTCTTATTCCGATACGCCTTGTGGTTTTCAAAGAAGGCTTTCTCGGATTCGAGGGCCACATTTATGGCCTTCTTGTTGTCAATGTCTCGCTGACCACGGTTCACAACCGGGACGTAACCCAAGCGCAGGGGAATGACGCGGTTGGACAGAATATCAATGACATCAGTTCCGTCGTCCATCAAGTCTACCTTGGTCAAGACACCAATGGTTCGCTGACCCTCCGGATCGACCTCTCGCGCGAGCTTGAGACCATCCGAGTTGGCCAGATCGATATTGGCCGAGGTGACAGCCAGGATGATGGCATTTGATTTCCCAATATATTTCAGAACCATCTCTCGAATCTGGCGCTCGATATCTCGCGGTTGGTCTCCGACGGGAACCTTGGTCAAGCCAGGCAAATCAACCAACGTCAAGGTGAGGACATTGGGAGAGTAGATTCGAAGGTTGATGGGAGAAGGAGAGATTCCCGCATTTTTCCCAACCTTCGCCTCGGTCTCGCGAGCAATCTCTTCTCTGATTTTGCCAAAGTCGTAGTATTTTTGACCAGGAATGTGCAAGAATTCTCCCCATTCGTCGGCATTCGCGGCCTTGTCGTCGGAATTGGACAACTCATCTGGCTGTACACCGTTTGACTGTGCAGGGCGGTTGATGAGCTGCAGCACCAAGGGACGCCGCGTAACGATTCCGGAACCTCGGGGCAAGCTGGGTTGTAGATGGATTAGAAATGAAGTGCAAACATGCAGTTTTGTTATCGTTGAAATGACCTACAAATCTCGACCCACAATGTTCTCTAACACTGAACTCTTCCCGCTAGACTGGCTGCCTACGACGACGATCTGGGGCAGATCAATCGGGTTGTTGACGCCGACAGTGGCAAAAACATCCTGAAGCTTGTTGACGAGTCTTGAATTCGAAGGTCAGCATCGGCAGCTCGCGGAAGCACGCAAGTTGTTGAGGGGGGGGGGGGTAGGGGATGGCTGCTCACTGAATCAAGGCAGGATCCGAGATACCGCCCGGGGTCGTAAGAGTACCGCTCATGGTTGCTTCAACTCAACGGCCGCTCTACAGTTCGATGTGGTCGGAACGGCTTGCGTGCGTGTATAGTATAGTTGTTTGTGTCGTCGTTCGACCGCGAAAGCTTTTTCTTGGATTGGCGGTCCGTGGACTCGATGGAGGGGGAGACGTCACCAGGAGAACTGTCGGGAAGAGTCGCTACCTGATGGAAGTTGGGCAGGACGGAAGGCACAGATGGATGATTGCGGGTCGGCAAGTATTCGTCGGTCGACGTTTGAGGGATGCGAGGCTGAGGAGAGAGGTTGCGAGGAAGGTTTTGTGATGCTGAGGCGATGGAACAGGACGACGGGCTGGCAACGACATGTGGTCGACCCGATCATGAGCCCAACAAGGGAAAGGACACTAATAAAAGTGTCAATGCATCGTTGCCCTGGCAGGGGTAACGGACTCCTCTGCTGGCTCCAACAGTCAGGTCCCTGAGTCGTCACTTGAGCAGGTACAGTGGGGTAGTATTACAGCCACATGTGGCGAGGTCGACATGCTTGCTACATGTCACTGTACCAAGCACTGCGCCACGTGAGCACGCGTAGCTTGGCTTGCTCCCAGCCCTCTGAATAAACGTACATCGCAATCGCAACTCGTTCCGAATAGTATTCAAAGCCTCTTTGAGATCCGGAAGCCTAGCCTCGGCCATGGACAGACGTCATCAAACTATGTGGCCGTGAATCTATTTGTCTGCAAGCCGTAGCACATGGCAGGCAGCAAGAAACATTGATTGATTTTGGTGGGGGAAGCGTCTGGTCTTGGTGGTAACGCCCACTAACTTAACCGAGCACTCACTAGTAAGTCACTACGGATCCGTAATCCGTACCTCGTCATCTGGTGAGAGCCCCACCACTGACCAGCACTGGCTGGGCTAGGCGCTCACTGCTGGCGGATTCCCGCTGTTGATTATGACGACTTCCCAACTTGCAACCTTGCCCCAACATGGAGTCCACCCTCTCCAGTCTAAACTACAACTTCTTCTTGCTATGCTCCTCTGCCTCGACAGATCAACGAAGCCGATGCTTCTTTAGCGTCCCCGGCTCTGCTCAAAGCGATTTAAACTCAACGATACTTTCCTGAAGCATTCTTTAATATTGACCGAAGAGAGCTTGTCCTGTGTCTCTCCTTGCCATCGACACGTCATATGGGACTCAACTTCGCTGGCTCTTCTGACAGGTTTGAACGGGAACGGCCTCATCAGTTTCCGTCAAGGCCTTTGCGGCCTTTGCCTCCTTTGCCTGTTCTCGACACAGGTAAATCGACCACACAGTCTCGATCTTGCGTCAATCCACCATCGTTATAGAAGTCTTTCTTTCCTCGAATGCCGCCTTGACGGGACTCGACATCCGGGTTAGATAGCTTCGACCTAAACTGCTTCCAACCGCGGCTCGCCCGCGGATCGGTCGTCGTGGACCAACCGTCGGAATCTCGTTCCCTTCACCCCATCGCCAACTCCGACGACCCATTCGATCCGCAGACATCCCAGAATCCTACCAACACCGTCCTCTTAGCACTTGACCTACCCTCACCGCTCCATCGTTCCAACCATACCTCCGAATCCGCCCCGGCTTTGACCGCGAATATAGAATCTTCCAATCCAGGACCGGGTCTCCCATTCGGCCAAGTACGTCAAGTCCTCGGTAGGCGAAGACGGTCGTCTGGCCCTTCTCCGTTGCCAGAAGACTCTGAGTCGACCCTCGCGGGCCACGATACAGCCGGCGCCGATATCACTGCTTCTACAACTCCAAGACGATCCAAACGAAGGAGGCAAGCTCCGTCAGCCATGGCATCAGATGCTACTTCCTCCGCGGCGGCCAACAGAAGTGCGGTCACTCGTTCAAATGGGTCCACTGAGCTCGGTTCGCAGCGAACAGCTTCGTCTGGGGACGTGGCGAACGGCGCTCACAAGATTGCCCCGCTAGTCGCAAATGGCTCTTCAAATGGAGACAAGACGGCAGTGTCGGCGCCACGGCCGTCATCTTATTTTGGGCACAACAGAGAAGAGGTTACACGGATTCTCATCCAAGCACTATCGGACATGGGTTATCAAGCTGCCGCCGAGAGTGTAAGCCAAGACAGTGGATATAAGCTGGAAAGTCCTGCCGTGGCAGCGTTCCGCTCAGCGGTGCTCGACGGCTCGTGGGCTGAAGCTGAAGAATTGTTGACGGGAGCTACAATCTCGGGGCAAGACGACGGTCGTGGTGGTGAAGGGAATGGACTCGTGCTGGCGCCAGGCTCGAATCGAAACATTATGAGATTCTGGCTGCGACAACAAAAATTCCTGGAGTTACTGGAGAGGAGAGATACAAGCCGTGCGTTGCATGTGCTGCGAACCGAGTTGACACCGCTGCATCATGACACAGGCAAGTTACACTTGCTGTCGAGTCTGTTGATGTGTCTTTCGACAAACGACTTGATGGCAAAAACGAACTGGGATGGGGCACGAGGCCAGTCGCGTAAAACACTTCTCTCAGAGCTGTCGAGTACGTTCTATTACAGGACCCACAACAATAGAGGGAAAAGCTAACGACATTGACAGGATGCATATCACCTTCGGTGATGTTACCAGAAAGCCGTCTCGCCATTCTTCTTCAACAAGTCAAGCAAAGCCAGATCAACAATTGTATCTATCATACGGAGGCATCATCTCCCTCGCTGTATTCTGATCATATATGTGACAGGAAGAACTTTCCAACACATGTTGTGCTTGAACTCTACGACATGACGGGAGAAATTTGGGAAGTGCAGTTTTCTCATGATGGGTCAAGATTGGCTGCCTGTGGGTCAGGAGATACAGTCATGATCTGGGATACTACGTCATTCATAGTGACGACGACGTTGACAATTCAAGTTCAAAAGGACCATGAATCTGGCGTAGCAAGCATTGCCTGGAGTCCGGATGACAGCATGATTGTGACTTGCTCGCGGGATAACTTTGCCCGAATGTGGGATACGAGGGTATGTTATCTTCCGAAAGATGGATTACGCTGTTTTCATCGTGGTGCCGATTGACTGCTCGCTGCTAATACATGCTCTGAGTAGACTGGATTACTGCTCAAGAAGCTGAGGAGGTTCGACGAGCCAGTAAGTGCCTGTGTTTGGGCTGCAGATGGCAGGTCTTTCATTCTCGGAACGCTGGACAACAAACACAGCATATGCACTTTTGATGTCGAAGGCGAAGAGTTGGTGCAGTGGAACAAAAAGCATCGTGTCCAGGCACTGTGCGCCTCACCTGACGGGAGATGGCTCGTTGCTGCTGACAATATCACCACAATTTACGTTTACAACGCTTCGACGCGAGAACTTGAGTATGAGCTAGATCTTGGAACACAACCCACCTCACTGTCCATGAGTCAAGATTCCACATCACTACTTGTGAACAAAGCAGACAGCGAAGCACAACTTATCGACCTGACGACGAGGAGTACGCTCCATAAATTCTTAGGGCACAAGATTGACCGTTTCATCATCAGGTCGACTTTTGGTGGCGCCAATGAAAGCTTTGTTGTGAGCGGCAGCGAAGATGGCAACATGTTCATCTGGCACAAGAAGATAGGGGCTGCCGTCGAGAGGCTCCCGGCACACCTGAAAAGGTGCAACGGCGCTACCTGGAACCCTGCAGATCCATGCATGCTCGCATCGTGCAGCGACGAAGGATCCATCAAGATGTAAGTCAATGATTGCAGAAAGCTCTAGAACACACACACCACACTGTCTCTTTCTCTCTCCTCTTTCCCTCTCCTCTTTTTCTAGGTCTACAACGTTGACAACTCTGTGCCAGATGGTCCAATCCAGCCAAAGGCTTTGATCTAAGGTCACGTCCGCCGGGGATTATAAATGGCTGGCGACCACAACCTGATGTCGCCTAGGGGGTCAGAACACCTAGAGTAAACAGGCCCTGGTGCCTTTAGTATCAGGCATTGATTGGATGGACACTAATAAAGTGACTGCAGCCGCATTCTCATTTTCCATCTTTTCTGTTCTCAGACCACATGCCCTCCCCTCCTCCCTCTGTACGCTTTTCTTGGTTTAGACATGGTTTCCAGTTTTGACGAATAGAACCAACGCACATGAGCTTGGAGCTTGAAACACACATGATCATTTTCGTTGGTATTTTGAGAGGAGGATTGGCCAAAGCCCTGAATGATTCTAGTAACCCTATTTCATTCTATGCTCATGTGTGGCCGTGTTTCTGACGTACAAAGAGGGTGAAGGCATCGGCCAGACAGAATTCCTGCGCACTATTCTCCAACCATTCTCTCATGTTTTTACTCTATGCAAGGTTTTCATCATTTTTTTTCGCTGGCTCATTTTTCCCGTGGCGTTGAAGCGTTTGTTGTATCACAGCGCCCTGGAGAAGGGCGTATCAAATATCATGACAAGCAGTAGTTAAGATGGGGTTGATTTGAGCGTTCAGGGGAGAAATGGGGTTCAATGATTCTGATTTCTTCTTTGTCTCTTTCATCTTTCGTCTCCTGTCTGTCTATCCTCTCGTTCGGATGCAATGCTACATACATGCGATATGGCTCTACTTCTTGTCGACACTATGCAGATAGATACATGACTGACCCTCATTCTGAGTAGCGAATTGGGATATTAAAAGATGGATGTCACTGGCGATTTACGACATCTGATGCGTGTGGGATGATGTCGTGTTCACGTCATCACTTGCCTTTGATACGTTGTTCGCGTAGATGTCTGTTTTCTTCAACGACGCACTTGCTTTGGAACTGGTAGGTTGATGGAAATCGAGTTGAAGCCTCGGTCAGCCCAGATGTCTTTGATCTCACTCATCCCAGTGGGCGTAGTACTCGGCTGAATGTTGATTGACTTGAGTCACTACCGTTGATTGGATCTACGGTTGACGAAGCTACATGTATAGGTAGTTAGGTTACTGATTTGATTTGGTTGTGCCGTGTGGTTGCAGTTGTGGGTACAGATGTTTAACGTATGGGGTTACGATGGTCTATTTACCAAAACCCCAGGTGAGACGGGATATGGGATTACAATCATCACTGGTCTTGCTCCTCTAGGAGGCACCGTCTTTGATTGAGAATAGACAATGGATCAACACTCTAATGCAACTTTGGCGAGCATGTGCCCTGCCGGCCAGCAACGCTGCATTGTTACATACATTGTCGGGCTTGTCGTGGCTGGAAAATTGGAAACTGTGCCGGCGCTAGAGAATCACGGGTTAAGATAGGAGACAAGACAAGGAGACTTTGCGCAGTCATGGTTCATTTTGATATAGATTTTGTTGATGTGAGCCGGATCGACAAGTGGGCGTGACGTGTAGGTCGTCGGCGAGGTCCCCTGGGTGGCTTTGACACCCCTTGATTATTAATGTCCAATCGTGCCTGTTGTTTCTCGAGATGCTGCTGGAGGTTCCAGGAGAAGAATCATCATCCGCCCACCCAAGCAGAAACCAGCAAATTTACCGTAGTTGACATCACGGTCTGCATTGTTTGCACGTGGTCCGCCCGTGCCTAGAGGTCGTTTGTAGCATGCTTGCAAGTTTTCGGGAGTTCATTGAAGATCGCTTTCCACTCTGTGATGACACTGTAGCCACTATCCCCGTCAGGCATCGGCATGCCATCTGGGCATGGAGTTCGTATTCGGTCCCATCCTGTCTTGTCCGTATCATCCTCGCGCTGAGGCTTGAGCCAGAATTTGCGCTGCAGAACCTCGCCCAGAAACGAGACTGCAGAGTTTGGCTAGGATCGACTCAGAACCACTCATGTCGGGTACCTCGTAGTTGCTACCTCGTAGGCCTGGAGGGAGGCATTGTCATTGACAAAGTAATGGATGCCTCGAAGTTGGCCACTGTTCGAGGCCAGCTCTGGTCGGCGTGTAAAACAACATGTGCAGTTCCACTTGTGTGGGGGAAGCACTATCAACAACATTATGTACATGTACGGATCCGTACAAACCCCTCCTCGTTTACTGTACGGGTTTGCCCCACCCAGTATTACGCTCTTTTAACACAACAACTTCAACGTCAGGGATTTCACTGGGATTTCACTGGGATAGACCAAATGCTGTCGACTTCGCACACAGCAAACTTCGAGGCAGCTAGCTTCCGGGGACCGAAGGTCGCATTCTCGGCGCCAGACAAGAATCCCAGCCGAGCAGACACGAAAGGATCGACCTTTACTAGTGATTGTGACCCGCTCTCAAATTCCCTGCTGGTTTTAATATGCAATCCCCTTCAATCTACGGAGTGTGTTCCATAGCCATCATGGAGTCACCCGGCGGTAAATCATCCGCCAAGATATGTTATTGGAAATTTCAAGCAGTGGAAAGAGTTAGTGACGACTGTGATGCTCCATTAGCTGCCCCGTCACCGGACAATTTCCCACAATGGTTTTCCAACCATGTATCGCAGGAGTTTAACGGCGCTGAAGGCTCGTGGCATATCTAGCTAAAATGTAGCGTCCGAGCATGAGGGCGCTGATGACGGTGCACGTCTCCTCTTTTACTATTCCCACATCACCGTCCTCCGACGTACAGACGAGATCATTGGCCAGTTTTGTCGTAATACGGACGTAGTTGCGTTTGTTATTAGGAAAGACTATTAACGTCTCTGCCGGTCCGCACACCAGGTCTTCGCCAGCCAGCCTACGCGGCTCTTCTTACATGGCTTCTACATACGCGGTTCACTGATGAAACTTTGGTTCTTGATCGATCTGGCCTATACTATAGCGACGTATTCGATATTCGGAGCGATTCAACCATATTTCTCTCAACATCATTCAGACTGATGAGGACGGCACCTACATTTTCCTTGATAGCGCGAGTATGCCCCCCTGCGGAAAAGCTCCATCTCGAAAGCCAGCCAATTGCGTCCCGCGAAGGCCTTCTGGAATCTCAAGACGATATCCATATTATGTAAAATGTGAATCGTTGCAGGGGCTACGTGCCACCGTCGTCGTTCGGGACTTGAATCAAAACGGGCTTGGCTATCATGGAAACCGCTAATAAATGTGCTTGGGAGTGGCTGCATCAAGCGCCTATTAAACCAGTCGCAATGATGCACTCGATGCACTTAACAGAGTGTGCTGCAGCCTCTGCAGGCACATGGGCGCAGATCTCCCGGGCTGCAGGAGCAGCGACCCAAAATGGCCCCGCCAATATTAATACGGAGCACTCAAACATACTAATAAATATTAAGCGCTCTCACCAAACGGCTAAGGCTAAGGAACCCCCCCCCTCCCTAGTCCCCGGCCGAAGTCCCTGTTCGGCCCGTCAACAAGGCCAGTTGTAGTTATTTTTGGGGACTATCTCGACTGTCCTCCTGATCAATATCCACAGGCAATTCCGCAAGAGGATAGCAGCCCGAGTGTCATGGCATGGGAACATGCAACTCCCGGGCTGCCGGCTTAATTACATGTAGAGCACTTGTGTGCACCGACCGTCACCCAAGACAAGAGACAAGCGAAGAGGAGGTGGAGTGTCTTGCATTCCAAAGTATTCTAAAGCATTCCAAACTTGCCAGACCACTCGCTTCGTTGGAAAATGGAAACATGCCTCTTAATACAGCGAGCGCGTGGCCTGTTTCCCATCCATTTACAATAATGACCAAGCCAGCACGCAAAATTGATTCGGGGCGAGCAGGCAGGCAGCTGGGAATATTGAACTGGCCGTGGATTCCGCAATGGGAGGGAACAGTTTGCGCAGCGCAGCGTAGCGCAGCTTTACATTTTATTCACCCATGAAACATGTACAGTGGGTCCAGGTAATTCCGAAGCATCAGTAACGCGACCATGTACCGCGCGTACCTAGTGTAATATTTAAACCGCGATTTCTCTACTAATTTAATTATAATTTAAATTTTATAATAGTGTGATGATCTAGGCTTTGCCTAGACCTAGCAATATAGGTGTCAATTGTACAAGTTACAGGGACTTGTACAATGCGTATTCTTTTGCTATGGCGCAATGGAATTGGGGTCAAACCCACATGGTGGCGCAGGCACCCGCGATTAGCCCTTAGGGCTAGACCATGACAAATAGACAGTAAATACCTTAAAGAATTCTCTATTAATTAATATAACTAATATTTAGTGTACTACCTATTTACATTAGTAAGCGCCTTAATTTAGTAAGGCATTATAATAATTAGCCTCTCTAGAAGCTTATTAGTAAAATCCTCCTAGACCTTTATAGTAGCTATTTTAAGTCTAGAAAACAGTCCTATACTCTCTATTATATACATTAGCTTAGGATAACGCTTATAGATTTTCTATTTTAGTAATTTCTAGACATTCTTAATTAAGTTAAGGTTAGGTAAGTATAGTAGCTATAGCAGTAATTTAATCCTATTCTATAAAGTCTAACTATATAACTAATTTTACACGGATTAAGCTCTAAAGGTAGGAGTATTATTATATATAAAGATATTACTAGGTTCTAAAATTATAGGTAATTTAGACTATAGGGTATTATATATTACTTATAAAGTCACGCCTTATTACGCTAAATCTAGATTACTAACTAGTATATATAATAAAGAGCGTTTAGAAGCGCTAAAAGCACCCTAGAATATTAGTAATTTATATATTATATATAGCTTTAGTTATATAAAGTCTAGTTTAAGTCTCTCTCCCTAAAGATTTTTTACTAATTAGTTATAAGACTTTCTTTAGAGAAGTACTTTTACTTATATAATATATAAAATACCACTCTAGCTTCTAATTATTAGAACTTACTATAGAAACCTTATTAGAGAAAAAAACTTTACATTACTATAAGATTAGCTTTTAATAATAAAGCTATATAAATCTTAGCTACTAAAACACAGTTTCTAGTGTTAATTTTAGTTATTAAATTACGCGCTTATATTAAATGCCCTCTTATTAAAGGTAGTAGGTTAGAGTTAAAATAGAATACACTAGAGATACCTCCTAAAGAAGCTATTTATTTTAGATAAAGGGGTTTTTACTAATAATTTAATTAATAACTCTTTTATTATAATTAGATAGTTTTTTTAGCTATCCTAGACGTAGTAAATCTTAACCCTTAATTTAATATTAATACTACTACTATATAATACTATATACACTACCTATAGGAATATTTTCTTCCTTAGTAATCTATTATAGTAAGTAGTTTTTTTATATAATTTATAAATTCTACCTCTCTTATAAGAACTCTAATTCTTTTTTTAAGTAATATAAGGCATTATAGAAGGAGTAATTATATCTGTAAGAGACCTAGAAGGTGTGCTAGGAATCCCAATAGACCAAAAGATCCGCCAATGCTAGCCGTTGCTAACATTGCACCTTACAACCGGTTATAAGGCCTGTCGCCTAGGGCTCTTGTCCCCGTACACAGCACCTCACAATATCTTAAAGATAGGGTCTTTATTATTATAATTAACGCGCTACTTAAAAATACGCGACTTCGGTGGAAATTCTTCGGAATTACCTGGACCCCACTGTATGTACATCCAGACTACATAAATCCGTAGACCCGTGCTTGAAGCCAATCTCGCCTCTGTGCCTGGCAGGCAGGCTAGGGTGGCAATGGGATGATGGGACGGTGTGTGTGTGCCTTGGTCGTGCCCTGCCCGATGGATTGTGCAATAACACCCCTCCCCCCCCCGCCCCCACGCCTTCCTCCCACCAGGCAACTGCTGCCATGATTGGTCCATATGTACAGATGCCCCATATGCCGGGAAGCCCAATGCGGGATCGTCCTTGATCTAAGTTGACTTAGCCTCAACACCATCAAATCGGACCCATAAACAGCACACAGGAATAAGTTCTACCGTCTCCGTTGTCCTGTCCTAGGTTCCGCGGTTCCCTGCTAGTGTGCGGCTGCGTCGCTCGTTCAGTTCACTGTTCCTGGTCTCAGCAGCAACTCTCTCCTCTTCTGACCTGCCTGGTTGGTTGGTGCCTTGTGCCTTGGCAGCATGTGAAGCATGTCCCAGCTGCCTCCTGTTACACACCAATGGTTCTTGAAGGACTGCAGTCCTCTTCCTGGTTGCTCATCATCTCCCTCGGAGCATCACCATCGTCTGAATCGACGTTGTCGTTTGCTGTTTTCGCCTTGCTCATTCCTGTCGGTTACTACTTTACTTCGACCTTGATCTTTGACCCTGAGTTCCGACGGCTCGGCCAAGGAGGGAGAGGGGGGCAAGGCCAACATCCACAAAAAGAAAGGGGTCGATGCAGCGCAACAGCCGTGGAAAAGAAACGGACTGACGGAATCACTCAGCTGCTGAACCCTTTCCCTTGTCATTTGCTGCTCATAATGCCATATTCATCATTATTACTCTAACAAAAACACCGGCCACGCGCATCGTCTCGAATTCTGTGTGGCCAACGATTCCCTATATATCCCGCTGGTCATGGACAGCCTCGATGGCCACCTCCAGGTCCCTCCGGATCGGAGCCAGATCTTGGGCAGGCAATCATGGAAGGTGCGCAAATATATCTTTCATGGCCATTGTTAAACAATGGAAGCTAACGAGTTTGTCCTCTTTCAGACGAGATACATCACCGTGGGTTCCCGCCAAACTGCCGCCAGAGATCGACAAGGGAGCCAGGCTTTCTCCCTAAACCCTTCCAATCGCGTCAGCAGCGTCATTTCGAAATCAGTGAACAAAAATGCGACCAACGATTTGTATCTCTCTGTTTTTAAATCCAAGGTATATTGCACATTCTGCACTACGAGCTTCTGTTTACTATGCGACTGACATCGATATCTGCGGATAGGACGATTGGGAACCCATACAGCAATGGCTGCTATCCCACGTCTCTGATTGTCAGGTCCAGCTGCTTTCCCATCGCAAGCAAGGTCCCGTGCTTCCGACTCTCGTCGTCACTATCTCCAACAACCAACGAAGGCGTCGATCCACCCGGGCCACTGGTTTCATCTCGTCGAACAAAGATTCGGGTGTTACGACTTTATGGTTTCGCACGCCACCCGATGACCACCGTCCTGGCCTTGACGAGTGGGCTCGGTTTATCATGGCCAAGAAGGGCTCGGCAAACACTGTGGAGAGCCCCGTATCCCCCGTCTTCACGTCACCTTTTCAGACCCGTAGTCATCAGGATAGCCCGGATTCTCTCCCACGATCAGGCAGTGGCAACCGAGGGCTCCAGCACAAGAGCTCCACTGCCACATACTCGACAGGACCTTTGGATCATCCCGCAACATTCAGTTCAGAATCGCCAAGTCTACGTTCGAAACGAAGTGACATCTCCTCTCCCACAAGTAACAATCATCCTACCCAAAAAATACCGTATTCCATTCCAGAACAACACTATACCGCCATTTTACCCGGTGACATTGTGACTCCGGGACGGGATGGAGAATATCAAGGACAATTCATCGAGGGATGGACCTCGGCTCAGGGCCGCTCCTCCACAATGAGTTCGCCGGTTCGAGGCAGGGATAGCATAGGCTCACAAAGCCAGCAACTATCTCCCATGGTCGATGTCGCGTCACCACCTGCCCCTGGGGAGACGATTCTGGACCGCGCTTTTCAACTCGGGCAAATTCCTGGAGCTGGATCGTACATCCCCGGTCAAGAGAAATTGAGTTCGATTGCCCGATTCGATGCCTTGATGCGTGAATCAGATGGCAAAAGACGGAAACGAGAGACTATTCGGAAGGGCCAGCAAGGCGTCATCCGAAGTGCTTTCGATGATGACGATAGCTCAAACGATGGGGAAGGCGAGGAAGATGAAGAATCTGACGATTCTGACGACTCTGACGATTCTGACGATTCTGATTCGGAAAGCGACGCTTACTCTCCAGATCAGAATCAGAGTGATGCCCACAGCGCGGCTCTCATGTCACCGTCTGCGCAACGTGCATTGGCTTATATCACTTGTGGGGGCCGAAATGAATCGGATCGCAACTCGAAAAAACATCGCCCATCTATGTCACGTGCTCATCTGAGCTTCCATGCGGGCATGGCCCCCCCGCCATCAAAACTGGCACCCCCTTCGCGGCCGCACACTGCTCATGCCAAGAGCAGGCCCAATGCCTCCCGAGCCAAAAGCACTCCGCACCTCATGCCGACAGCTACAACAAGCTTGGACCTACCCTCCGGAACAGCCCAAGACGAACCTCATCCCTCTACTACAACCACGGAAAAACGCCACTCCAACTCGAGTGCTAAGAGGTTGAGTTTAACCGGGCTTACCAAGAGGTTCTCTAGCACCAGCAGCTTATTGCTCGTCCAGACCAACGCCAGTGCAGGAAGCAGTCACATCAGCAGCGAGGCGGACATCCAAAACAGTACCTCAGCGCCCAGGGCCAACTTGGGCCTGCGTGGCTCCGGCCCTCCTCCACGACCCAAGGAGCTAGATGACCAGGAGAGACGTTGCAGGTGGCGAAATAGCGTCGGCATCGTTGCGGCCGAGGGGGGCTTTTTGTAATCGTGGCTCTGGGAAGCCACAACCATTCCAGGACAACAACAAACACAGTTTGGCCTGGCCCACTCGGTCAACTACGCACAAGTCTAATCTACCGACCCGTTCGTTGATAATGTCTAAGTTTACGCCAACATTTTGCAGTACCATTTGGTTTCTGAGCGAGGAAAGAAAAGAGAAAGAGGAGGAAGGAGACGATATGTGTATGATCCCATTTCGATACCAATCAGCATGTCACCACGACTTTTTATCATTCACGACGGCATAAACCGCTTCTTCATCAGCCACGATTGGCCCATCATTTCGCATTACAATGCCCAAAAGAGACTCCGAGCACCCAGTGTGGTTCCCTGTGCTCTTCTCTTCACGATATACAGTTTTTATTCCGTTTGATTTTCTTTTTTGGATTTTTTTATGCGCACCTTGAAAAAGCATTCAACCTTGTACCCATCGCCTTCATCATCCATTCCGACCATTGTGGGTCTTCATCGTCAATTATCAGGAGTATACTGCGTCCACATGCTGTGCGTTGGGATTTTCATTGGATTCGGATGGACACGTCATGACTACCAAGATTTACGATACCACATTCTTCTATGCTATTGTCTTGTCAAGCCCCCTTTTTTGTCTCGACTACACCTTGTATGTAAAGTTGATGATTTCAGCCTCGAGGGTGTCATATAATTTCTACCTACCTACGTTGATTTTCCATTCACGCACATGATGACTTGATTGAATGTGAATTTTGAGCAGCAACCTTGTGCATCAAGGACGAGTTTTATCGAAATAAATACGAAGACACCGTGACGTGGTTTGCAAATATGGTGAGCTGCTCACTTTAGCAGAAGGAGTGACTGTGGTGCAGCCAGTTCTGCCGTGCCATGTGTTTCATTCAATTCGCATCAGCATTCAAGTGGATATCCTTGTGCGCGCAGAGGTTTCTCCATCATTCTGTTATCTACAATGGGTCCTAGTAATTCCGAAGCAGTAGCAACGGCGACTCTGGTGGAAATTCTTCGGAATTACTGGGACCCCACTGTAGACTTGTCTGTTTGTAATATGTCCTCGTGGTGGTCATTTACCCGCTTGCCCCCATCACCCCGCATGGTCACGGAAGGACATGATGATTTATCATCCTTGCTATGCTTCCATGGAGCTCGCTCCGTCTTTGCCGTCTCAGACAGTATTATATCCACACCCCATTTCAGTTGTTTTCTAGTTTTTTTCTTTTTTTTTTTTTTTCGCGGCCGACAAGTCAACTTTTGTTATTGCCTGATAAATAGGAAATATGGTTCCGCCTATTCTTTCCATCCCCCTTTTCTTTACGTTGTGTCCCGGAGTAGACTCTTCAAAGGACGACGACGGAGACTTGGGTTGCCTAGTTAGTCTCGAGCCTTTTTTTTTTTTTTTTTTTTCAGCGAATGTACTGCGCAATCGCCTCTTGCTGCTCAGGGGGGAGTCGCTGCGAGATGAAGTTGGCAATAGCCCCATTGTGTCGCTGGTTGGCGGCCACCATGTACTCCTTTACCCATGAGGTTACGTTCTGGATTTCAGGAAAATCGTCGCGCGCAAGGGGCTTGCAGGTGTTGAGAGCAGTGTACGTCATGCCAAATCCGATATCGTCCACCGAGGCTTCAGTGATAATCTCATCGCCTGCGCCAGCGGCAACTGCTGGCGGGTTGGCAAGTAGAGATAACAGTATGCGACAGGTGTTGGCCCATCCCTTCATGAATTTCTCGCTGAACACTTGTGAGTCGCAGAGCGTTTTGGTGAGTGATACCACGGCGGTTTTGCGGTCTACGGGCTTGGCGAGCTTTTCGGTTTCAGCCAGCACAAAGGGCGGGTATACTTGGGCGAAAGCACGGTCGTCAATCTGGTCGGATTGCTTGATGAAGAAGTCTGCGCCATATCCGGCTTCAAGTCTGGCACTGACTAGATGGTAGAAGCGGGCGAATCGGATCTTGAACGAATCAGCGGGTGAACCTTGCAGCTTTGTGTATAAAAGCTGAATTATAGTGCCAAAATACTTGTCCAGAGCCGAACTATAGCATAATTTTGCGTGTTAGTTTGATAAACGTGGGTAGATGCGCAATACATGCTGAAGGATACAACCGTTATACTCACGGCGCAAAGGAATTGACAATAGCGTCCAGGATATCAAACGCCTGACACTCGGATTTCTTCAGGGCAAGAAGCTTCTGGAAAATGCCAAGGACAGCCTCTAGCTGGTTGTCGTTCTGGATGTGCCCTGATGCCTTGGGAACAACAGCCGACAAAAGTCGCACGCATGCCGGGACGTTGCCGCGGGTTTCCCACAGTGGGGCGGCGAGTAAAGGTCCCAAGAGGGTCTTGTAGTTTTCCGAGATGGCGTCCGGGGGGCTTGACTCGAGCAGTTGGGCAAGAATTTGGAAGATATATGGAATGAATTCAGTGACGTCTTCTGTGAGAATAAGGTTGAAAGGCTCCCAGAGTTTCTGGTTGAAAATGCCGGCATTATTTGCTGCACAGTATCTGACAAGGGCCCCCATAGCCTCGAAGTGGTAGTAGTAGAAGCGAGGATTGCTCGGGTTGTGTTTCATCACATTTGTAATGAGAAGAAGATGGGTCAAGACACCGTCCAGCATAGGAGAGGCGCCGTCCTTGATGACAATGAGGATTCTCATCACGCATCGCATCAAGAATTCGTTCTCCTGAAGCTTGGCCGCATTTGACTCTTGCTCAATCAGCTTGAACAAATGGTTCAGTAGATCTTTTGCGAAAGGTTCAATATCGGCGCGAGGAAACATTTGGTTTCCAGCATCGTCGGCCAAGAACAAGACACGCTCAACAGCAATGGCTGCATATGTATAAACCACGTAGTTTGACGAGTTCAGGTTCTGAATTAATGGCTTGATAGCAACAGTCCATTGCTCCTTCGACAGTTGACTGCGAAACGTGTACAGGTACTTGATGGCGTCAACCTTGGATATGGGTTCGACCCCGTCAGTAGCCATAAGGTCCTGAGCGATGTGCTGTTCAAAAAACTCCACCACATTTACCAAAGGGTTGACCGTCTTGACACCTTGTGCCTGTGTGACAGCTCCCTTTGCGGCTATGGACAGGAACAGGTAGACGGCAGTGTCCTTGGCTTTCCAGTCTGTCTTGCCTTGTGCAAGATAATGGGTGATGTACTTGGAAACAGCCGTAGTCACAGATGTCTCAAACCTTTCTTGCAACTTTCGCAAGAAATCTGTAGATGATCGTCGTCTCGAATCGGTATCCGAGCCTTCCAAATCTCGTCGAATAAACTCAATAGGTTCGTCCTCAAACATTTCAATGTCCGATTCGCGCAGAGCAACATTGGGCAGAATGACTTTCTCCACGATTTGTGCTAGTACGTTCTCGTCGTTGAACACGTTGGCGTGATCGGCAGTGGATGCGACAGCGGTCAAAAAGTGCAAGCTCTTGCTCACCAAGTTGTCGTACTTCGTGTCCGTACCAATCGTAGTTAAGAGATTCCATGCACTGGTGATAAAAGGCTGAACATATTTTGAAAAGTCTTCGTCATATTTTATGGTGTATAGCTCTAGCAATTCGCAGATGCCAGCCTTGACTGTGTCCACGACGCTAGTCTCATCGGCGTCGTCGGTGACCAGCAAAGAGTTGGAGTAAGTCAAGTATTTGTGGAGTAGCTCGGAGATGCTGCCTAAGTTCTCTTCGAATATAGGGGGGAGGTCATGGGATGACATGTCGTGCAAGATTCTGATTTGCAGATCCAGCGTCTCGAACCATCCCTTGAGGGCATCCTTGTTATTGACATGCTCGGCAATTTTGCGGTCGGTGGTCTGTAAAATTTTGTCAGCATCAATATCTCATCTATATGAATCTATCACCAGACTTACAACTAGCAGTTGAACAAAAGGCTGGCCAAATGTGTTGACGACGTGATTGATCTCGTTATACAGTTCGTTTGACCGGTTCAGAGGGCGCCATCTGTTGAAAATAGAGTGTGCGACTTCTAGAACGCCTACATTGGTTTTCGGGTCATTGGAAGAGAATCGGCTCACTAGTTCCTAGACGAAGCTTCTTAGCAAAAGAGTTTCTCGTTTTCATATCGGGCGAAATCACCTGTGTGAGCGTATCCCATCGTCTCCAAAAATCGGAGTCTGCAATGACGCTAATGGCTTCGCCCAACTGCTTCTGAACGTTGGGCGGGCTCGAGATCATCAGACCGATAAGTTGCTCCTTGATGGTTTGGACCTCATCTTGGGAGATTTTGTAGTTGCCCTCCTCGTCCTATCCACCGCATAGCTTAGTATTCGTGTCGAGCATGTCAGGGTGGGGGAAGAATCGAGTCGATACGAACCACATAGTTGGAGCGAATGAAGTTTTTGAAAGCGAGGGATGCCGCAAGCCTCGTTTTCACAGGAAGAGAGTCGGAGCTGACGATGTTGAGCAGGGTGAGAGAGTACTGTGGTCTTGCGGCCTCTTGCTTCAGAGCATTTTCGGCTGCAAGATGCGTTTATTTGTTAGCACTCGGGAGCGGGGCAGCAAGCTTGTCGGCCGCAGCAAGAAATGTGACGTACCTTTGCGATGCTGTGAAGGATCGAGGGTGGCATTCAACAGCCGAGAAACATGTCCAACATCTGCCGCCATTGCGAGATCTCTTTTAGGAGAGCTGCACTGTGGATGGGATGCAAAAACAGATGATGCGATGCGTTGTGGTCTCGTTGCAAAAGGTGGAGGACTTTTTGACAATTGCCCATGGCGACGGTGAATTCGAGGCGACCAGGGGTCTGTCTGGTAACTCTGGTTCTTCCACTTGCATGTGGGGAAGCTCGAGAATCAACTGCAACCAGGCACTTCTGTAATAACAATAACGGCTATTACAACCTCTTTCAAGCTTTTTGTCAAATTTGGCCCAATACCTGGAAAGAGCAGCCTATAGTTTAATCTGTCCTGCTTCATGTGCTTCTGGTAAAGAGATACCAACCGTCTCTGGCTCTGGCCAGAGGTTATCAACGAACATTGAAACAAAGCTTGTGGTGAGGAGCCGCGCAGACGAAAAGGGAAAGGCGGCAATGGCGTCGCTTGTGCCTGGGAAGCAAGCTACCCTATCATGCATGATGTTGCAAAAGACCAGCAGCAACCGCACAACTTGTGTTCGCTTTTGCTAGCTAGTGGTACTGGTTCACTACTTTGTAATGGTCTGGAGAAGTTGCGTGTCCTTTCGTGTCCTTTCGTGTCCTTGCGCAGGCTACACCATGTAGTTGATTTGCCACTGGCTCTCGCTCGAGCGAGGCAGACGGCCCAGGCATAATAAGCAATTATTCTTGGAGGCCTTGTTGGTGACAGTTTGTGGTCCGGTGGACGTTTGGAGGCGTTATGAAGTGGCTGCAGAACCTGCTGCAGAGAAGCTGTCCTGTCTTGCCTAGGTCCTGTGGAATAAATAAGAAACAATTGACCTAACTGCTAGGGAAGAGTAGAAACATGGAAAAATAAAAACAGACCTGCCCTCTGGCATCGTAGCATTAGCAAAGAGTAGAGTAGATAGGCGTCTGCTGGTGCCGTCGCTTTTTTGGCCTGTTTTAACTTGGCGGCGTCCGGTCCGGTCTTCATCAAACCCCTTCAGCTCGTCCACCTTAGACCTACCAGTACAAACCTTCCATAGCTACTGGTACCGACCCAACAAAATGCTGGGTGAATTGCCAGCAAATGCAGGTACTTGTACATCGGAATTTCTCAACAGCCACTTGCCTCGCCTGGCTCTGCATCATCAGCTCTTCTGGACTCATCGACTGTGCATCCCATTGTTGGCCTTCCCTTCACCCCTCCCTCAAGTCACATCCTAGAGGTTGACCTAAGTTTCCTTACTGTCTCAAGCCGAATCTTGTCCTTTGCCAATCCTGCATTGTCCATGTCCACCACCCACACCCACTCACTACTTCTCGCGTCTATCTAGCTATACGGCCTTGTCTCTGGCCTCATCTCGTCTCTCGAACTCTAGGCTCTTCAATCTTCCGACTCAGCGCTCGGTGCGGCCTTATTCCCGCCGCCACTACTTTTGATGCCCTTTGATGCAGAACGCCCGCTTGGACTGATCACCCGGTGAGTTTCATTCACCATCTGGCCCCTCCGCCGTGTCCTGGATATCGCCGGCCGATTTCAAGCTTCCTCTGAGTTGCTCTTTTACAAAGCGGTGCCAGACCATGGATGATGTACAACCCTGGTGGAAGAGCATCGCCTAGACCCCCCCCTGATCTCTCCTTTGTCGTTCTAACTTGCAACAGTCCACCTTTGCTATCAAATCATTCCCCCAGCAGACGAGCACATGTCCCAGCGACCAGAAGATGATCCCTCTGTACCGGATTCGAGCCGCCCCAGCGGACTGGCTACTGTGTTCCGAAGCTTGACAAACTCCAAGGGCACAAAAGCTCCGCCGCCGTTATCAGCATCATCCGCTGCCTTGCCACGAGCCGAGCTCACAAATGCAATACCCACAAAGTTCCGAGAGCTGTCGACCAATCATATGGATGCATTTGAGCTCCTCAAGCATGGAAGCCCGAGCGAACGTATCTCTGCGGCAAATACTCTCAAGTATGCCATTACAGAGTATCCTCTGAACCCGATACTGGACATCTGGTACGCGGCCAAGGACCTCATCGATCCATCGAATCCTTCGTCAACGAGAGCGGCTGGCTGGGAACTATTGACAGAATGTGCGAAACATCCATCGTCGACCGATTTGGAGCGAAAAGAATACTTCCAAACTTTGTCTGCTGTTGCCAACCCGGAAGACTTTCACTTGCAACTTGCTGCCCTGGTGGACCTGACGAACCATGGCCGCGTGCTCGCTGGCTTTGACTACGACTTGTTACCGCTACTCACAACCTGGCTGCAAGATGCGTATAATGCAGCGCGTACCGCGAGGAAGAATTCGCACCCTGGTCGCAATGCGGGTAGCTCAACAAGAGGGAAAACTGCGGCTTCGGGAGAGGACAAGAACTTTGCACAGCTTTTCTTGTTTCTTTTGGATGTCATCAAGTTCAGTTTCAATACTGCCGATGAGCCGGCTGTAATTGACCTCATTGACACAGTCCTTACCATTTGCATGAATACTAGCCAGGAGGACGACCTGCGATCCTGTATCAACGTCATGGATGCCATTGTGACCTTCGGGTTCATCCCACAAAGCAAGCTCAAGGATTGCGTTCAAGTGCTTAGCTCTATCTATTGTATGGTGCAAGGCTTGCAGAAAAATTCGTGGCACACAATTGCCAACCTGTGCAAGTCTCATAACGGACAGGGTACAGTTCGTATCATGCTCGACATTCTCCGAAATCTGCAACCGGGCGTAAATGACAAAGATTCAAGCAGAGAGACACGCGGTAGCCTGGCTGTGCTCCAGAAGTTGCTGTCAAAAACTGCTGAAAAAGGGTATCCTGCCGTTCCTTACGCTTTGTTAGTTGACGGCTTGTCCAATACACTGAAGGCAACTAAGTCGCTGCGGGTATATGTGTCTATTCTGCAGCTCATAAACTCGCTGTTCGACGATGGAGAGGGTCACATTCACCGCCTGATTGTTGATGAGGACTGGTCAAAATCTCTGGACGTGGCTGCTGATTGCTACCGACGGATCAATGACATATATGACAGGCAACAAACATCCCATGAGGAGTCGCAGGCGGCCAACGTGGACCGTGAGCTCTCAACGCTAATCCGGCGACTCGATGCAGTAATAAAGGAGAAATCCGGGGACTTCATCCCGCGGCAAACCATTATCGAATTTTTCACCGATGTGCACACCTTGCTCCCGGATGAGACCGCCAGAACCGTTTTGGATTACTTCCAGGAGTTTCGATGCTGCTCTCCCTCTGACTTAAGGTGGGAGGAAAACCTCAACCTAGTACTGGAAGCGTTCTTCAGCAACCGAAGTCGAAGCTCGGATACAAGACTCAGAGCTTTGCAAGCAACCATGGATGCGTATGAGATCGTCGATCTGGTTGGCGATGGTGCAGAACAAAACTTCATTCCGAGATTGGCCAAGAGCATCTTGCAGAATGTTGCCGAGGAGGGTGATGTTTTGGTGCTCGACGCAGTAATGTCGCTGATGGTCTCTGTCGTCGTGTCATGCGATCTGGAACTCTTTGATTTCGTCGTCGAGGCACTGAGGACCCTTGTTGTCAGCGATCGTTTCAGGTCTTCCATGTCATCAGCCATGTCAGTATCAATCTCTCCGGACGCACCGCCACCACGTCTGGCACAGCCCCAATCGCCTGCCAACGTGGTAACCACGGGATATGTCAAGATGTTTCTGCGGACTATGAACTCTCATAATGAGAAGAGCGTCAGGCTGTACAACGTTCTTGTTGGTATTGCCAAGCCGAGCCACTGCGAAATCGATGCCAGGCTTACTGCAATGAAACTCCTTTTTCGATTACGCGCCGATTGGGCTCACAGAGTCTTCGTGACAGATGATCTGGACAACACGTCTCTGGCCACTGCCATGTGCCGTACGGATGCATCCCATGCTAAGAAGCAGGCTGAAGAGGCCGCACAATATCTTCGAACGTCTCGAGCTGATCATGGCACCCAATCGCGACCATCACGCGGTGTCTCTCTGGGACAGACTCAAGTTCAAGAACGAGCGACACCAGTTCGAACACCAAGTGGCGGGAAAGGTCTGCTTGGGAGGCAGCATCAATTATGGAAATGCCCTGATCGTAATGCTCTGCCCGAATCAATTCCAAGTCTCATCAGTCCTGTGCTGGTTTCACACAGCTGGACATCTGAGTCCTCAGACGATGACGAAATCCACCCGAGCGACAGGTTGCACAAATCTTCTGTTCTCAATATGGGAATTTGGCTCGATGCTGTGCTCGAACTTCTTCAAGGGAGCGAATGGGAGGTGTACAGTTTCGTTTTGGTTCATTTGCCATCCCAGCTCAGCAACCATGGGATTTTTAGTGCTGCAATTCCGCAAATTCAAGAATTGCGACGAATCATCTGCGACCAAATACGGACCAATGGTTTCCAAGAGCCTCCCTTCATCTCTGGTCTTCGGCGAGCAGATGTAGCCATCTGCCTGTTCCACAGCTTGACCATGATTCTGAGCTACCATGAGCACTTTGGCAAGGGAGACGAGGACGAAATCGTCAAGACTTTCATTCTCGGCATTGGTACTTGGGAGCGGACAGCCAAATATTGTATCCACGCCCTGTCGATTTGCTGCCATGAACTCCCACTCTCCACCAGCAAGTCACTGGTACAAATGCTCAACCAAATGGCGGCCAGCATCACGCAGCCTCACGTGTCTGTACACATTCTTGAGTTTCTGGCGTGCTTGAGTCGCCTGCACAACGTCTACGTCAATTTTAGAGAGGATGAGTATAGGATTGTGTTCGCAATTTGCTTCCGATATCTGGAATATGCCAGAGACAAAAGACAGTCCAATCGCAACAGCCATACTAGTGAGCCAGCGACTCCAGGAACACCGAACATAGGCGGGGCAGATGCTTCGCAGATGGCTGCGCCATCTGAGGAACTCCCACAGTATGTCCACGCTTTGGCATATCATGTGATTTTATTCTGGTTTCTCGCTCTCAAGCTCCCGGATAGAGCTACACACGTTGGATGGATCGCAAGGAAACTCTTTGCAGATTCCGACAATGTCGGACAGACTGCTGATGAACAAGCATTGACATCGATTGACTTCATGCAGAGGGTCACCTATGCAGACGTCGATGAATCCAGCGAGGATCCCTTCTTCACCGAAAAGCGGTTTGGAGAAATTGTCAGCAAGCGGTGGTTGATTGGGAACAGCATTGTGACAGTGAAGCAAGCCACAACTTCTGGATGGGCACAGATTATCAAAAGACAACCGTCGGGAACATCAGCATACACAATTCGCGAGACGTTCACTCCGCCCCCACCTCACCAGATCGAAAACCATGTTGACGTGAGTAGAGAAGGTCAGGCGAGCACCAATGCCGTCCTTCCGAGCCATGTACTTCTCCAACTCATGTCACCAGTACCACAAAGCTTCGAGTCGGCACGCCCGATCCCGCTCCCCGATGATGAGGCCATTGATCGCGCCATCAGGGTGTTCGATAGGAACTCGAGCGTAGATAGCCACAAGGTTGGCGTTGTCTACATCGGCGAAGAGCAAAGTGGCGAAGCTGAAATTCTTGCCAACGTTTGTGGCAGCAGTGACTACACTGAATTTCTGAACAACCTAGGCACTCTGACGAAGTTAAAGGGCGCAAGCTTCAACACCCAAGGCTTGGACAGGGAGTATGATACGGATGGGCAATATACCTTTTGCTGGCGAGACAGGGTGACGGAAATTGTCTTCCATGTTGTTACTCAAATGCCGACGAATTTGGAACGCGACCCACAGTGTACTTTAAAGAAACGACACATCGGCAACGACTTCGTTAACATCATATTCAACGACTCTGGCAAACCGTTTAGATTTGACACATTCCCAAGCCAGTTCAACTATGTCAATATCGTTATAACGCCGGCTTCCCGCGCATCCTTTATTGCAACTCGTACGACCACTAACTTTAGTGGCCTACGTGGCCAACCGTTCTATCGAGTCCAGGTTTTGAGCAAGCCTGGGTTCCCAGAAATATCACCCGCGTCGGAAACAAAGATGATTTCCTTGAACGCCTTGCCAGGCTTTACTCGTCTTGTTGCACTGAACGCCTCTGTCTTCTGTCATGTCTGGAATGCCCGAGAAGGTGGTGAGCATATCAGTTCATGGAGTGGCCGATTGCGAGAGATTAAGCGTCTCCGGGAGAGATATGGACCCAAGGCAGTGACGAACGCGGTGCCGTCGCCGCCACCCACGTCGTCATCACAAGCCCAGCCGTCCGAGTCCTCGCGCCCTAGCAGCAGTGTGAGGGACAGTTTTAGCAGTCTACGACGTACGAGCGTCGCAACCTTTTTCACTAGCACGAGCGAACAGACTTCGCATCGATCCTCTATGCTATCCACGTCAACATCGACGAATGACACCGAAACCGGGCACGCGAATGGAGTTAATCCGCTGGTCGAGTCCGTAGACTTCTCCAAATGGGCATAGTGCCAGGTTGTCTCCTGCGAACAGACTTGTATTTCTGCTCAATTTTTTTTTGGGGGGTGGGGGGGGAGGAATGAACATGTATGATGATGTAATCTCCATTTTCTTCTTCTTTTTTTTGTCTTTCTTTCTTTTGGCATATCATTATCTTCCCCTTCAAGGCGTCGAATTATGGATGGCAGGTTCTTTCGGATCAAAAAGTTTTTAGTCTATTTCCCGCTATCTGCCTTTGGTTTGTCATTCCGACAATGCCCATTTGTATATTTTCGGCATAACTTGTTTGAGACATTATCTGGTCACAGCTTTACACGGATATCCAGCCGTCAGATCAGCGAGTGGAGAGGCGATAAAGGTCAAACAGAGACGAGGAAGAGAAAAGGCGGTGCATGGATTAGAGTTGAAAGAAACTCGCCGGAGAGGAATACCATGATATTCCTTACATGGCTCGCTTGAAGAATTCTGTGAATGTGTCGCCCCCTTCTCGATATGCCATGGCGCCCTTCTTTGGAAGATTGGTGTAAACTAAAACTGGCCGGCCCTGCCCCACAAATAGCCGCCCAGCAGCCACGAGTTCTACACGAGGAAGCAAAACGCGCGTCGAAAAACTTTCAAACCGTGTTTGTAGATTATGCAATGGCCGGTCGATGGACAAAGTCGGCGATTTTCACTGGAAAATTGCATCGTTTCTGTCAATGGTCTATCAGTGACCGACATGTCTCGTGTAGGCCGGTTTAAATGACTTCCCTGATGACGCGACGATGGCAGACGACAACATCAACAATCTCATTGAAGATGTCATTAATGGTACACTCAACCAACCAACCAACCAACCAACCACTTTGGCCCTAGTTGTGATCAGGGATCTCCTTTGAAGAAGCAGTCGCTCACCATCATCACAGCATCCAAGCTTCCCGCCAAGGCTCGCGCAACCAATATTAAACCAACCGTCGCATCCCTCTCATCACTCGCTTACGAGAACGGCGTCTTGCCTTCCGCCCTCGACCAACTCGTTGATCTAGTCACCACGCCAAACTACCTCGATCAAGCGAGCTTGGCAGCCATTGTTCGGAATCTGTATCCCGCCGAGAGGGTCTCGCCAGATGTTGTGCTGCGTGTCGTGTCGGCCTTGGGGCATGGCACCCTGAAAGCATCCCTCAGTCTACAGGCTGCTCTGCTGAAATGGCTGGTCATGGTGTACCACGTGTTGAGCGAACCAGTGGTTCTGGCGCAGGTGTACTCCGTGTTGTTCAACTTGCTGGACACAGCGGCTATTCGGCCGCAGCTGGCGCATCTGCTGGCGTTGATTACGAGAAGGCGCCACGTCCGGCCGTTCAGGATCCAAGCTTTGTGAGATTCACTGTCACCGCGCATTTGCCAGATGGAGCAACTAGAAAAAAATACTGATGAGTTAACAAGGTTGAACCTATCGAGACAAACGGGCAATGACCCTCCGCTGGTGGGACTGTTGCGCGTGTTCAAGGATTACTATCCTGAAATTATTGTTGGAGAGGCTGTTCGCGGAAAAGCGTCTGCATTCAAGGTAGATACGGCAGAAGACGCCGACGCATGAACTAACATTAATAATCATGGGCAAACCCCCCAGACTGACACAATGCTGCGATAGCACCCGGATTTGTTATGGCGATCGAGACTTGATGAGATCAAAGATGCTCATCGTCAACGAGCTGCTGAACAGAGAGCGTCCGGACCCCAGAGCGGGTTCAGGGTGAATCGACCTGTGAATCGGGCTCAGAGAAACAAGGCTGTTCCTCCTGTTTTGACATCTCATGCTACAGAGGTAAAGCACGCTCGATGGAATAACACCACTGCCAACTCGGGTCAAAGGTTTGATCTGACACACTATAGGACTCGGTGACTCTGGAAGAAGTCGAAGATGTGTCGAGCTTTGTATCAAAAATGGACAGACTGGAATTGCCGAATCAGCTCGTCGCGGTTCTCGCAGACCCTCTTCTACAGAAGCTGCTGATTTTGAGACCCAATCCTGAGTCGTACCAGCGGATATCGAACTGGCTGAGTGCGGTGTTTCAGGAGGTCATGTCAGGGGATGCGGATGAGGCTACATTGTGGGAAGTTCTCGAGGTGGCAAAGGAATTCGTCGCGCGCACGAGGACGATTCCACCTCTGCTGCTCGGCTTCTTCAGCCGCTTCTTCGAGATCTGGGGAGGGGAGGGAAAGAGAGAGACTGTGTTTGACATTCTCGGATTTGTGCCGTTTCATAACTTTGAAGGTATTCATTTCAGCAGGCATCCTTTTTTTTTTGCTATGGCACCCACCACCTGGGGGATCTAGTTGTGCTGACGAGATATTTGCAGAACTACATCAGCATATTTTCAAGCCTCTTGAGGCGGCGGTGCAAGGTTTCGCCCCAACCTCACAGCTCGGCTTGTTGAAAATGTACACGCACCTTCTCCGACATTGGACGGCGATCCTGCAATCCGACGACGGGGTACCGGAGATGGCAAGCTCGACGGTCTCGGAACTCGTTGAGCACGTCAACACGCTTGCGTTGACTGTACTGCAGACCACACCGTCAGTTACCACAGACTCACTCATCCTCGACTTTTACGAACAAGCAGCGCGTCTCGTGACCGATGGCAGGCTGAAAAGATACATACGCATCGAGTTGCCCCCATCCCCTCTCATATACACGTTTCTCTTCAACAACTGCCTCGCCACCGTCTCACGCATGTGCTACATCCTAGCAGTCTACAAGAAGGGCATCGAGACGGCGGTAGCAACTCGGCCACGCGCGCCAAATAGCGACGGCGGCGCGCACAGAATCGACTCCCACACGTATGACCGATCCTTTGTAGATCTCTTCAACGGGTACATCATGGACATGTGCAATTGTTTCTGGAGAAGCCGCGCGTTCAACGACACGGATACCAACGCCAGAGCATGTACCATCTCGGCTGCGACCATCAACGCCCTCGCCACATACGCCCTATCAGTCGATCGAGCACTGCCGCTCAACTCGTACTTTTCCCTTTCCCACTCCCCTGTTCTTTGCTACCAGAGCATAGAACGCGTCCGGGACCTGGAGGATGATGCCATGGAGCACGATGAGCCCATCCGTGTGAGACACGGTGGTCCCGTCACGCAGAGTAGCCTGACGAGATTGGCTAACGCGGGGGGCATGAGGCTGAGCTGGCAGGATTACAGGATAGAAGTGCTCAAGAATTTGGCGGATAGTGGATTCCCTGGGGTGGCGGAGCTGTTGAAGAATGCCATGACGGTGCTTAAGAAGTCCATTGATGGCAGGTTGAGTATCCAGGGGACGCCAATTCAGATGCAACATTATGACATGTGATGGGTGATGGGTGATGGCGAGCATGTTGAGTAGAGTGAGTACCTGGCACCTACTATTTAATGCGCATTTCGATGAGATGGATGCATGAAGAATGGATGAGACGAGGAAACTTGGCTTGTATACCACGACTTGAGGGCCAGTGTATGCCGTGGGAGATGGGTTACGGCAATCTTAATGATACGTTGAGTAGTTAGTCATGATGAATAATAGGATAGTAATGCGATGCCTAATTGGTGAACTCCCGATACTCAACTCATTGCGAGCACACTCTTGAGTCTCGATCGACCCTTGAACACGCGATAGTGTTTGTTCTCTGGTTTCAAAAAATGTCCGGTTGCTCATAGACTGCACAGGTCTTTCCAGCGCCGGGGGGCGTCTTTCTCTGGATAATACTCCTCTTCGGCCCCGAGTCGAGGTCGGGAAATTGGGCGGCGAGAAGGGGCTCTCTTGGATTCTGTCTGGCGGACCTGGAAAATTATCCAGATTTGCTTGGCGGTTCGGTTCATCTGGGTTCACCAGCCGAAACGATATTTGCGGCCCTTGTTCCCAGCGGCGCCCAATGCTCACACGGATAACTGGCCACGCCCCGGCTCAGCATTTATCGGAGACGCCGAGAGAAAAGCCTTTGCTAGCTGGGCATCTTACAGACCTGGAGAAGTGAAGTCCTATTCGGTCGACATCACGAGAAAACATGGCAATGAGTGAGTTCCCTGTTGTCATAAAAGTCTGCACATCGGTGAACATGTTCGAGTTCATTCTGTCGTGCGAAACGCGTTAAAAAAAAGCACCTTGTCTATCTGAACGACGTGTGCACCGCCCGCCGTCAAGGATATGTGAAATGGTGTTCAAAGAAGGGAAGCAAAAGAAAAACCTCCTGCCTTGCGCGCCGAAAAAATGATGCAGCTGAGTGGCCCAAACCATGACTGATGTTGAAAAAAGTCTTGTTGGTCCGTAACGCCGTGTGGTTAACTCCTTTCCCTTCTTCTCCAAACCGTCTAAGAACAGCGCCGAGATGATGCAGTTGATGCGGTGTGCCCTGGCACCTGCGTGGTTCTTCCTCTAGAAGAGAACGCTGCAATGCTGAAGATGGGGATAGAACAAATAAACGGGCCGAGATGAAAGAAACCAGAGAAGAAGGAGAGGGAAAAAAAAAAAAAAAAATCAAAGGATTGCCAATGCAAGGAAGGTCATGTTTCTTTCTGCCTTGACTCGTCCCCGTACCCGCCGACCTTGATGTTCCCAAAACCGTACGTCTTTCCCTCCGACCCGAGCTTGAGCTGACTTCGTGGTCCTCTGGCCTTCAGGTCATCCTTCAGCCAGCCTAGCACTAGCTCGCCTAGGCGACTATTGCCGGAGCGTCCCGCGGAGCCATCGATGCTCTCGAGCATCCTGTCTGCTTCGTCACATTCCTTGATTGAGCCGAGATGCATATGTACGAGGTGAGTCGGCCATCCCGCCAAGTTGTCGAGAATGTGCGTGGCGTAGACAATGGTACACTCTCGCTGTTCAGTCTCGCGCTTCAGCCAGCCGAGAAACTCGGCGCGACTGAGCACGTCCAGGTCGACGGTGATTTCGTCCAAGAACAAGACGATCCATGGTCGCAGAAGGCCCATGGCGAGCTGTACGCGGCGGCGTTCACCGTCCGACACGGCGTGCATACGCCAATTGGTGTCAATGTCGAGCATGGAAACCAGTTCGTCTCGTCGATCGGGGAAGGCGTCGCCACCGACGGAACGGAGGAGTTCCACCACGCCAATGTCGTTGCGCACGATGGGATTCAGGACCCATTCCAGACCCAGGTATGTGGCTCCCTCGAGGGACTCTTTGAAGGGATCGACGCCGCAAATGTTGATGGTGCCGCTGGGGGCGAGGCGCTTGCCGGCGAGTAAACGCAGGAGCGTGGTTTTCCCCGCGCCATTCGCACCGATTAGGAGAGTCCGCGATCGAGGGGGCAGGTCGAGGGTGACGTTGCGAACGCCGGTTGAATAATCGGGGAATTTGTACGAAAGATGGTTCACCAGGATGCGGGGAGGTTTGGGTGGAGGAGTCGACATTGTGGATGGGCTGGAGCGTCGAGCGTCGACAAGGTATCGTGGGGGGGACTGTGAATGGGAGACGAAGGAGGTGGTTTCCAAAGGAAATCACATCGCTCGGTCAAGATTCGCAATGAGAGGAAGTTTGCAGGAATTTTTGTCGTGTCATGACGTCGACCCCAACTCACAAAAAAAACCCGGATATGGCGGGGGCGGGGCATGCATCGTATGAACCGTATGCATCACCAACAATTGAGCCTCCCTCATAATGATACAATGACAAATACAACAAGCGACTGTCTCGTCACCGCCGTGGCCTACGTCATGGATTGCTATCACAATGTGCGTGAAGAAGATTTTATTTCACCCACTCTCAGCAGTTCATTGATCACCAAATCATTGACGCTAATTGCCCACATTCCTACCAGCAGGGACAAACATGAAGTAAATCCCCCGTGGGCCAGGACTGACCAGGGACTCAGTAGTAGGGCAGAATAAGAAGCACTCACTAGCCCCCACCGAGGTGAATTCTCGCTCCTTGATCGAGGCAGTCCGAGGCAATGTATCGATGGGAGACGGTCAGCGCCTTCGGAAATGCTGTGTCTGGCATGCTCATGGCTGCGGATAGCCAGCCTCATGCGGAGCAACCCAATGGGCCTTGTGCGACAACCTGGGCATAGATGACGGCCGGGCATGCAGCTTACATGAAGGGCTTTCACATGATGAGAACGCCGTAGAATAGGGCGAATTGAGATTGATACACGGTCTTCCTACAGCTTGCGGGAGGGTCAGGTCAATTCGTCAAGTTTGATGCTCAGCTGAGTCGCAGGTTCATCACGTAAGATGTGATTCCCATGCGTCTCTTCAATTGGAGGAGCAGTCGCAGGCTTGTGACACGATTCAGTGCTCAGATTACAAGTTTTTTTTTCTCCTGCTGCTGACATGGCGTCGGGAATTCTGTCGTTTATTCTGACCAGGGTACCCTATTTCATTGCCAACACACTACTCTGACGACCTCCATGCGCGCGCGTCATGACTCCTATCGTTGTTCAAACACCAAATGTAGGTTCCTTGGGCAGAGTGGCCCGGCCTTCACGGAGCCACAGTCAGTCATGGTACGGAAACCGGTTAAGACAGCCTGGCCGGCTGCCATGACAGGCCATAAACTTACCGGAGTCATTCTATCCGGCCATGCGGGATCAAGCTTCCACCGCAAGCTCTTCACAAGAACATATAGCGTGACTTTCAATTGCAGCAGCGCGAATCGCTCTCCGAGACATGCTCGCTGTCCACCGTGGAAAGAAATGAACTCGGCGCGGGCCCTTCGTCGTCGATACTCTTTCTGAATGTCTTGGCACGAGAGCCCCCATCTGTGTGGCCGGAACTCGTTCGCGTCGACTCCCCATGCCTTTGGGTCGCGGTTGGTGGAATAGCAATTGTATCCAACATAGGTGCCTTCTGGAAGAAAGATGTCGCCCCCTAGCTGAGCTGGCTGTGAAACTTGTCGGTTGATCAACTGCCCTATGGGTGGGAACAGCCTGATGCTCTCATACACGACGGCGGATAGCAACGGCATGGACTGAAGGCCTTCCTGGCTGATCTGTCCATCTTTGTAGAGCAGAAACTCTTTGTAGAGGCCCTCTTGTATTTTCTGCATGGCACGATTGATGGTCAGGACTCGGAAAGAACTACAAGACTGCATTACATGTCCTGCCTGCTCTGCTCGGGTGACTTACAGGATGTTTGGCCAGCAGGTAAAGCGTCGAGATGATTGACAACTGTGGGTTCTCCTGGCCGGCCACGAACAGGACTGTGACATTGTCGCGGAACTGCTTTTCTGTAAATGTGCCGTCTCTTCTAGCATCTAGTAGTGCTCTTGGAAGGTTGCCCTTGGTATCGCGCGACTTGTCGTCGTTGCAACTTTGTTCCAGCCCCGACACTAGCTGGTCCGTGAAGTGAGACGCAAGTTCTCGCGCTCTCTGACGACTGGGGAATCCGAAGTTGTCCAAGAATGGAAAGTTCAAGAAAATGGGCTTAAATATGTCCTTTTTGATCTTGTATTGTATCTGGTGGAGGTATGCATTGCTGGATTTCATGGTCTGCACCAAAAGGGTTGAACCGTGTAGTTAGTTAGACATTCCTTTAGGGGTATTTGGGGGAGGGGAGGGGGTTTCTACAAACACCAAAGTCTACTTTGAAGTTGGTCTGTGCAAAGTTGGCGATTGTGTATCTCTGTATGCTTGATTGAATGCCAATCCCACCGTTACGGCATTGTGCCTGCGACTCGATCAGGATGTTTCGCAAACTGTGCGCGTTGCCGAGTAGTATGTCGAGGTCAGGATTGGCTTGAAGACCAGGCTTGATGACTCGCCGATAGCGCCTCCAGGTTTCGCCATGGCTTGATATGATGTTGTCGCCCAGGAGAGCGGCCAGAACGCTGTGAGGAATCTTTTTCTGGTTCCCGCTCTTCTGGAACAAGTCTTCCTGCTTGAATATCTCGGCCACGTACGACGGACGATGGACGAGAACATTCCATCGGGCTGCGAAGAAGACCTTGACAGCACCGTGTCTTATCAGCGGCTCTTTGATGTATCGATTGAAGATGTGTTGCTGGTCGACATCTTTGACGAGAGGAAGCAGAGCAACCCAGAATGGGATGGTGGGAATCCCGCCAACATTTCTCAAGGGGAACAGGAGATTGCCTAAAACAAAACCGACCACGCCAACCAGGACAAGACATGAGGCTGCCACGAGACACATGACTGCGGATTCCAGAATCGCGGGAGAGACTCACACAACCAACCAACCCCCCCGCGTATCCCTGTAGAGCGAGCCCAAGTCAATTAAGGTTCCGGCCAAGGCAACGTCGCCCTTTTTTTTTTGTTCGTTTTTCCTTCTTTTGTTCTCTGATCCTTTTGTCCTTGGAGACACGTCATCAAGGTTGGCACGATTTGATAAGAGATACGAATATGTATCTGCTTGTGCACCCCGAAAGTTAAAGCACATCCCTAGCTCCCGGTCTGCGGGTCTGGTCCTTGTAAATCTCGAAATCGACGACAATTGTGTCAGAAATACTTGCTCAAACACCGCGCGCGCCAAACCATTAATGAGCATTGCCAAGACGGGTTAATTTCGTGTGATGCCCGCATTGATTTGTCCGGGACCGTAGATTGTCTTTTCTTCCATCTATCCTTTTGTTCTTTGGCCAGGAAAAAAAAAAAAATTCCCCGTACGACCTTGTCTGGTCAGCTGGTGAGCAAGGCGCGTGCAGGCTAGCCTTGTATTAATGCTGACGTTGGATATGTCTTTTTCTTTGTCTTGGTTCATCTTCTTATTTTCGGCAAGTACCCGTTTTCACCAGGTTGCTCTTTCTTTTTATCCAATCTATTTAATATGCCCTCTCCGTCACTCAACACACCAGTCAACAAGTTTCAAATGTGCGGGTCGACCCACTCACCACCTGCGATGGCGTTATGTGACTTGAATCCGAAATCCTCCATACACAAACGGTTTGTTGCAGGTTTTGTCCGACATGGCTGCGGTGAGCTCATCCAGTGTTTTGGACCTTCCAAGAACCTCATCACGTCGACATGGTCGGAGATTCGGCCGCAGCTCTTGCAGAGCCGATGTTACAACGCATACGCGAACCGCCCGTCTCAGACAGCGGTAGGGCTGCAGGTTGGGCTCGAAATGATACACGGCCGCCAAGCCCAGACGTCGACGTGCTGTTACTCTGTTTTTGAGACGTTGAATCCATCCACTCGGCAGATTCTGGGAATCGTCCTGGTTCCTAATGCCGCAGCCTCGCCGTGTGGGCACGAGGCCGAGCAGGCCAAGCAGGTCGATTATTTCTTTTCATCCTTGATCCTTGGCAATTTACATGTTGGCACGGCGGTTGACAAGTCCGTCCTGCGGCAAGTAGACGTTGAGGCCGTCACTGATTCCATCGTGGACCTATTTGATGGCCGCCTTCGGTATGTATCTAGCTGTGACAAATGGGACCAGGGAGGCCGAGAGGTCTTTCGAGAGAATGTCAGCCACTTCACGAGGCGCGGACAGAAGGTGGAATTCTGCCTTCCTGCTTTCCCCTGCAAATCTTCCAGTACTGGCAAGGTCTTGTCCAAGGCGCCGGACCGGGGAGAGTACTTGGCCTTGGCCAACATGCACACCTTCGTGCGAGACATAGAGGCCATCTACAAGCCCGGCGCCAAGCTTTGGATCATCAGCGATGGCCACGTCTTCAGCGACTGCAGTGAGTAGCGTGCGTGCTTATTCCAAATTTTGTCCGAGCGACGACAAGCTGATTCAGGTAGTTGGAGTCGATGACGATGTCGTCGATACGTACGGCGCTCATCTTCAAGCCATGAATCAGGAGATTGTGAGGCTTCGAGGTGGAGAAGACGGCATCGGCTTCATGTCTCTTCCGGAACTATTCGCATCGCGTGACGGCGAAAAGTTGTCTGGCGCACGGGGGATTATCAGCATGCTGCCAGAAATTTGCCACCATATCCCGACCAAGATGACAGACGAGGCCGAGATGTGCCGCAAGATCCTGGTAATGGGGTTCCAGCTCGATGATGCTGAGCTTAGAAACTTGCTGTCGTCGCAGGACGCCAGCACGATTGCACTTTATCGCGGCTTCTCCAAATTCATGCTGGAGGACTTGACTACCAATAAATATACCAGCCATCTGAGTCGGAGTCAGTTGCGGAGGAAATCCGCCAAGGTTGCATTCGAAATGATTCAGGTATGGTTGAAACTTTTCGCTGGTAGCAATGATACTGAGAGGTGCCGTGACAGAGAAACCAAGCGTACTCCAATCTGGTACAGATACTATTCCCATACCACGTCCGACTTTCTATCCACGCGTGAGTTGGCCATCTCCCCTTTCATGAATGTGGGTTGTCATGCTGACGTCGTCAATAGACATGATAATTCAGGACCCAAATTTGGTATTCAGATGTTGGGAAAAGGCGTCGTTCCAACAGATGTGCTTCCGCCCGATGGAACGGACATGAATTGCTGCGATAAGCTGCATGTGCCTACGCCCTGGCACAACTGTATAGTGGAGATACATGGAGATCCTAACCTGTATATCACCAAGTCAAGTGTGGCACGGTCTGCTCTGTCCTCGGGTGACTACGTGGGCAGACTGCACGAGTCTTCGGATCAAGGGGGGTACGTCTATTTGATGCGGTGGTGCGGGCACGTTTGAGTCTCCTTTTTTTGCTGGCAATTATACCTAGATGGATGAGTTGATAGCGAATCATCAGGTTTGTGCTTGAGATGCAGAGATGTGTTGTCGTGTGGCATGGCTGCGAGTGCCCATGTAGTGTGGGCTGATTCATTATTTGGTGATAACTATTGAACTGTGGAAAAGAAGCACAAGGCATGATATCAAATTGCCCAGCGTGATGGTATTCACGTGACCACCCACGACCGCTCTTCTTGTATATCGCGCATCAGGCTTCCTTTCCCCTCTTTTCCATCCCTTCTTTTAGTAGACCAGATAAAGAATATATAGTATATATTCCTGGTCTCGCAACGCTCGCCTGTACGGACTATATACAGGAACCTTGTGGACCCTACACAAACAGATTGCGGAATATTTTGACACAAGTGCTCCGACATGACTATCCGTTTCCAAAGAATGTTACGTGTGCCAACAATCTGAGGATCACCACAATAATCTCCACCTCATAATCTCGAACATCTAGCAGCTGCACTAAAAGATCAAGTCTGAAAACGTCCAACGCATCGTCTGGAAATTATGGACCTACCCCTGAAAATCCGATTATCCCGCCGCCACGGCAGCTGGCTCCGATGCCAACGGTGTCTCGGCATCCCGCATGCCCTGATCAATATCCGTCCAAACATACAAGCCCAAGGCGACAAGCATAAGCAAAAGATTCGGAATCATGGGAAAGCGAAGGTTGTGCGTTTTGTTCTGGATGACCCCCTGTACGAGCGGGTTGATCCAGCCGGTGGCAAGATCCAGCGTAATCTCCAGCCCAAAAAAGGCAGCCTCGGAGCCCCTTGGAATCAGCGACGCATAAAGAACCCTGTTCAGGGACCGCAATGCGCTACTGGTGCCCATAAAGAGGAAGACGGCAACCCAGAATTCCGCCTGGTGCTTGTATCCGATGGTGACGCTGTCGCTTACGCCGATGCAGCCCCAGAAGACGCAGAGGATGTTGACACACAGGAAGATGTAGGCCCAGCTCTTGATGTGCAATCTCGCTTTGCCAAAGGTGAAGAGCCAGCTGAGGGAGCCCATGCACGCGAAAATGACCATCATGAAGGTGTACACGGTGTACACGCCGCTTCCTCTCTGGATCCCGCTCGTCTCGAGGAACAGCGCACCGAGAAGTTGAAGAAAGTTGCTGTATCCCGTGTTCCATAGCACCCATCCTATGCAGAGCTTGAAGGCGTTTGGGTATCGGCGGATGGAACCGAGAAGTCTGAGCCCTGGAGGTTTCTCGTTAGTTGTCGCCCAACAAGGTTCGCTTATGCCGGTCGTCGTCTTACATGTGCGCAGGGGCAGTAGGAATATGCTCTCCCCCTTGGGCTTTTGGGCCCCGGGGACATTGGGCAGTAGGATGTGGCCTACTACTGCGCATCCAACTGTGGAAAAGGGGTTAGTATTGAGATTTGGGCACTGCGGGGACTTGAGCGACGCGATACGTACTTGTGAGGCATCCGCCGACTGTGATTGCGAGGAGGAAGCTGAAGTGCGTTGGGGATCAGTCAGTTGCAAGTCTGCAAACAAAGCTGGGGGCGAGAGAAATGCTCGGTACTACTCACTTGAAGTATCCCTCGGTGACATAGCTTCCGCGGGAGTAAGTGATGATGACACCTATGAGCAACGCCAAGATGGCGCCCAGGTTACCAGATACCAGGCCGAGGACACTGGCCTTGCTGCCTTGGATCCAGGCCTTGTTCGCGGAGGGGGCAGTCTGCTCGGCGTCCTGCAGTCTGGCTCGCTTGCCGAACCAGCCGACGGACCTCATGAAGATGGGGATATACGAGGCTTCGATGACGGTGTAAACGCCCGAGACGGTCGAGATGATGACGTAGAGAGTAGAGAGGGCGTTCAAGTGGGTGTAGTCATTGCCCGTGAGCCCTGCAAAGGGGAGAGCGAGTGCGCCAAAGAGGTAGATGGAACACATCATCATGGTCTTGCGGTAGTCGGAGAAATCTGCCAGCCCTGATGCCAGGATGGACACGACGCCCTCGGTCGCCCGGCTGATGGATCCGAGATACAGTCTGCTGTCATGTTTAGTTTACGGAGGCGCCTGAGGTAGGGAATGTGTGCGTTTGGCCGGCGGAGGAGTCCAGTCGCATGACGTACAGGTAGCTCAGATAGTCGACGTCCCTGCCTCCCAGCTTGACGACACACTTGATGGCGCCTCTTCGCGCACAGGGTTTGTTGGTGCCCGGGATGTGTCCCACGGCATTGGCGGCGGACTGGATGCTGGCCGTGACATAGTTTTTGACCATGCCGTGTGTCGGCCCGGTCTATCAGGTCGTTGTCATGTCATCTTGTTAGCGAGTTTGGTTCGTTGTTTCCTCATCACGTCGCATCATGACGGGGAGTCGGGACGTACCGAGAAACAGAGGATCAGCCATGCCCACAGCGCCTTCTTGGTGCCAAGCGGCGCGGCTGCTTCGTCAGGCTCGGTCGGCGACGAGGAGCCATTGCGAACAGTCTGCTCTGTTGCGAGAGCTGCTTTGCTGCCCGGGCCCGCGTCGTCTTTCGCAGAGTGCTCAGGATGCTGCATGTGGTTCATCGACATGGTGCCGTATCCGTCGTGTCCGCTGCGATCTGCGCTGTCTTGACGAGACATGAAGGCGAGTGGCAGAGGTAGACATGATGATAACGACGGGCAGCAGCTTCCGTGAGACACATGATAATCTCATCTCATCTCTCGATTGAGCAAGTTTCCCACCCAACAGAACAATGCGCCGACTTGGCAAGAGCTCTTTTGTCTCGTCACGACAACTACATACGGATCCGTAATGCAGGAGTGGGACTGGGTCGGAGTGGGTCTGTCGCAAAAGATTGGGCCCTTTTAATTTAATCCCCGAAGGGAGTGGGTCCCCACTGTGGCACTGTCCAACAAGGCTCAGCCTTTTGGTGCTCACTGCTTATTTTGAGGCTTACGAGTCTGCAAACTTGCTCATTCTCGCGCAGATGGGCGCATCACGACAAATTCGCCGCCATGCTCATCGTCGTACGACATCCTTCTCATTCTTGCGGTGACACAGACGCCGCTGCCATGCGCAGCCCGAATGTCTGGACCGCAGTCCGGCCGCTGACAGTGACACACAGTCCCATTTTCGAGATTTGGCTCCTCTCTGGGGTCGGGCGTGGGCGTGGGCTGCCTTGCCTTGGCGGTGGCTCAGCAAGATACTCTTTCCTTCTCGGATTCTCGTTTCCGTGTTGGTTCCGCAGAGTGTGTGGGTAGTCTAAAATGACCCCGTTTTGTCGTTGCAGGTTCTAAGCTGCACAGAATGTTATTCTTACAATTTCGTCGCCTGTCAGGTGCGGTGCGCAGAGTCGACATCAACGAAGCCAAAGTGCCATGGCGGACGCGGATCGAGCGCATGACAATTCGCCATCAGCTACGAGCAGCCGCGGGTCTTGGAGCAATCCGACTCGACCACTTCATCGTGATGCCGTAGCAAAGGGCCATGATGCATCCGCCACATCCTTGACCACCTCAGTTACTGTTCACGCAGAGGCGGAGCAGCCACCACCGCCTTCATCACAGTACTGTGCCTTATCACCCGCTCGCCGGCGCTTCATCCTCAGTCTGGTCACCTTGGCCGGTGTGGTAGGGCCAATATCTGGAGCGATATATCTACCAGTGCTGCCTCTGCTGGAAAGAGAGTTCAATGTCGGAAGCACCAGCATCAATGCGACAGTCTCGGTCTTCATGATCACTTTTGCCATTGCGGTAAGACGACGTGCAATGCTGTCCCCTCTCACGAATCGCGAAATGTTGAAATCCTTCTGACAACCTCCAGCCGCTATTCTGGTCAAGCTTTGCTGATTATGGAGGCCGACGGCCACTCTACGTCATATCTTTGGCCGTCTTCATCCTGTCCAATGTTCTTCTGGCGGCGCTGCCGAAGAACTTTGGCAGTTTCATGTTTCTGAGGATAGTCCATGCCTTTGGTTCGGCAGCGGTTGTTTCCATGGGTGCTGGAACTGTGGCAGACGTAAGTCCTTAGAATGGTCTGCGACGAGTCGTCTCGTTCATGCGCGCGCAATCTAATTCATCTTGATACTGCTAGATTACGGAACCCAAGAAACGCGGGAGTGCCATGTCTATATTCCTTCTTGGACCACAGTGTGGCCCCGTCTTGGGACCAATTCTCGGGTCTGCCTTGGCTGGTCAGCTCAACTGGCGATGGATTCCCGGATTTCTGGGTTCGTTCGTCCAAAGCCCCTCTGTCGTCCCCCCCCCCCCCGCGCAAATGACTGACAAGATGCCTATCCAGCAATTTTTTGTTTTGATCTATGGCTCATCATTATTTTCATGCTGCCTGAAACATTGAGATATCGCGTGGGCAACGGCAAGATAAATCAAGACAAGGGCTGGATCTCGCTGCCCCCCAAACTCACATCGGCGCTTGTGCCCGAGCCTGAACGCGGACCGAAACCCCCCAAGCCAACTCTGAAGGGCTACTGGACGCTCTTCTCGTACCCCCCCATCGGGATTGTATCGGTTAACACGGCCATACTGTACTCGACCTACTTCGCCATGGTCGTTGCCCTACCGCACGCCCTGGAAGATGTGTATCACTGGTCTACAACGGAAATCGGCGTCGGCTATCTTGCAGTTGGGATTGCCCTCATGATCGGATCCCTTGCTGGTGGCAAAGTAAGTGATTGGCGCCGTGTTAGGAGAGCCGCAGCCGCACCAGACGGCCACGTGGAACCCGAAAGTCGACTTTTCGATCAGATATGGGGCGTTCTCATCTGTGTGGCCGGCACAATCATGTTCGGATGGTTTGTTTCCAGTTCGCTGCATGTGTCTTCGGTCATCGTGGCTACGTTCTTAAGTGAGTACCATCAACTCTCGGCGCGACCAGCACTGCGCGCGCTATGCAAAATGTCGAGACTCGAACTGACGCTGTGCAAGCCGGCTTTGGCATGAGTTGGGTCTTTGTCACCACTACAGCCTTTCTAGGGGAATGTGTTCCGTTGCAGGCGGCTGGTGCTTTCGCGCTGGGAAACATGCTTCGCAACCCTGGCGCGGCCATCGCTGCAGTTGTATATCCCCCGTTGGTGAGAAAGATGGGCGTGGGGTGGTTCTTCACCGGATTTGCTCTGCTCGATCTTGTTGTCGTTGGAGGGGCAGTCATTGGTAAGTCCATGGCGTTAGAGCGAAATGTCGCCGAGAGCATTGGAAGTATACTAATATGAATTTGCTTTACAAGTGTTGCGTCTCTACGGGCCATACTGGCGAAAGCAGAAATCCGCCAGTCCTCCGAAATAAGGAGTAGTTCTTGTACCCGATTTGACATGGTCAAGGTTGATTCATGCTAATATGCGTATCGCAAACTCTGTGAGAAATGATGAACGTGCAAGGCAGGATATCTGATTATGAGATGATGGGCTACACAAGGTTTACTTGAACGTTGGTCGGTGCATAATCGCTATTTGGACCCCCTGAAAGCGTGATATGCTCTCACATATTGGCAATGATAAGCGCACTGAGCGCCGGCTTCGAATGAATGAGATTCCACGTATGCAGTTGAACTTTCCGCTGCCAGTGACAAAGCCATTTGCTTTTTTTTGTCCGTGGGATATACAAGGCGCCGTTGCAGAGCCCCGAATCGACATGCGGCCGTTGAGTCGAAAAATCTGCCAGATACAGAACATGGCAGAGTCAAGCTCAGTCAATGCCGTCATTGTTTTGTTTTCTCCTATGTTATACAGAACGAATGCATAGGCAACTGCACGGAAATGGCAATCCATTACGTGATACTGGCGGAACACGCGGCACCCCCCTTTTCTCCATTCGTCTTCACCTCGACACCTGCAACAATTTGTTTCTGTCATGTTGGGTCTTCAACTTTGATTGCTATGCACTCTTTATTCACAGTCAGAGCTGACAGAATGGCCCTAGATGCTGTTGCTTTTGCCGTCGGATGGCTTACCATCGCCGTTCTATTCACCAAAATCCTGCACTCCGCCATCATCCACCTTCTTCCGTCGAGACTTGGTAAATATGCCCACCTCTCAGAAAACGGCGATGAACCCTGGGCATTGGTGACCGGCGCCTCGGACGGAATCGGTCGAGAGATGACACAGCAACTTGCCAAGCAAGGCTTCAACGTGGTACTGCACGGCCGCAATCGTGAGAAATTGTCTCGTGTCATGTCCCAGCTGCGACATGACCATCCCGACAGGACATTTCGCGTGCTTGTTGCTGATGCAAGCCGTGTGCCCTGCATGGCCTGTCTCCACCACGACCAAGAAGAATCAGAATTACACGTGAACGCTGATGGGACGAGAGCGGCATCCGCAATCGATTTCCGCTCAATCGGCGAGTCCCTGCGTGACCTGCATCTCACCATGCTGGTCAACAATGCCGGAGGCAGTCTTCCCATTCCGCAGTTTCTTCCACTGAGCGAATCGTCGGAGGCCAGGATCACCAGCAATGTAAGCCTGAACGCCCTGTTCCCTCTCCATTTGACGCGGGAGCTTCTGCCTCTTCTGGTCCGAAACGGTCCAGCTCTAGTGATGAATATAAGCTCGATATCGGATGAGGGGTTTCCTCTCCTGGCATCCTACAGCGCAAGCAAGAAGTTCCTCATGAATTTGACTCGCACGGTGGGCCTCGAGATGAATCTCGATGGCAACAGGGGACAGGTTGAAACTTTGGGCGTCCGGGTGGGCAGAGTAACTGGGGTCTCGGGCTACAAGGAGAAGACGTCATTGTTCTGTCCCGATGCAAGGACCATGGCCCGCGCCGCATTGAACCGTGCTGGCTGGCAACACGGTAGCGTGGTCGGGTATTGGGCTCATGCCTTGCAGGGCGCCGGCATTTCTATGCTGCCTGCATGGCTGCGGGACAAGGTTATCATGGCTGCCATGGGGCAAGAGCGTGCGAGAAGCCAGATGGAGCAGTCGGATATGAAGCTGGCATAGTGCTGGATACGGGCAATGACATTGCGGCCAGCAGGTGTTCAACGATACAGTGTTGCAGAGCTTTTTGTCTGCGTATGCTTTGCGAGTAACGGGGGAGATGTCGTGCGTTCGGCCACAGAGCTTTGTCCTTGGATCTTGTGTGTTTGTGGTACATAAATACATGGTCGGGGTGACTCCTTAGGCGCATGTACATGTACCGTGACTCTCACAAAGCAATCCCTTTTTCCAGTGTTGTTGTCGAACTAGTGTTTAGCCGAATTCTAGCGTGGCGCCGGGCTGGAGCCGAGGTTTACTGTGTTCCCGGTCGGGTCGGGTCTCCCCACAGCCGCAATCTTTGCCAATTGCAAGTTGGCAAGGCGAGGCGCGCATTCACCTATGACGTCATCAGGCACATAAATACGTGCCGACGCTGACGGGTGGGGCCAGGTGCGAGGCACCTGGCCTACCTAGCACAAAAACCCCACTCAGCAGATTTTCGCCAGGGTTTCTTTTCTCCCTAACTATCATCACGAGAATTGATCTTAAGTCAATAAATTCATCTAAAGCTTCGTTCCCGTTCGTACAGTTCTTGACGCCGCAGAACTTCCGCTCCTGGGGGGCTCCAACATTGTTATTTCTCCCAAGCACGTCAAAAGAGAACAAAGTCGGCACATTTCAATTGCCACAATGGGAATCCTTGACTTCGTGCGGCCGTCTCTGCTTCGCCAAACCTTTGCTGGGACGCCCACATTCACCGAAAAGGACATTCAGAATCTTTCGGGCAAGGTATGGGTCGTCGATATCCGCAGCTCATGTCGACTTGACGCTGACTCTCGACGCAGGTATACATCGTGACCGGATCAAACTCGGGCGTGGGCAAAGAGCTTGCGCGCATACTGCATGCCGCCCATGCCACCGTCTACGTCGCTTGCCGAAGCGAGAGCAAGGCCGAGAAGGCCATGCAAGAGATCAAGGCGGCCAACCCGGAGTCAACGGGGTCGCTCAAATTCCTCCATCTGGATCTCGCCGATCTCGCCTCGATCAAACCAGCTGCAGAGGCCTTCACGCGGCAACAAGAGAAGCTGCATGTTCTCTTCAACAACGCCGGCGTCATGGTGCCGCCCGACGGCTCGGTGACGGCGCAGGGACACGAGCTACAGATGGGCACCAACTGCCTGGGACACTTCCTCTTCACCCAGCTTCTCACCCCGACGCTGGCCAAGACGGCGGCGAGCGAGGCGGCCGGGGCTGTGCGCGTAGTATGGGTGTCGTCCATGGCCGCCGAGCTTTTCTCTGTCCACCACGGGCTGGACGTGGACAAGCTCAGAGAAGAGAGCTACGTGTCGGATCTCAAGTCCATGACGAGATATGGCATCAGCAAAGCGGGGAACTACTACCATGGTGTAGAATACGCTCGTCGGCACAGAGAAGACGGCATCATCAGCATAGTACGTGATTGCTTCAACGGACGGGCTCGTCACCATGCATGGCTGTGGGGGGGGGGGGGGGGTGGTTTTGCTCTCCGCAGAAGCAAGAAAGCTAATGGCTCACCTTAGGCAATGCATCCTGGAAACCTCGACTCAGATCTCTATCGCACCATGGACAGCCAGACGGGTTTCGACAGGATATCCACGCTCGTCTTCACGAAAACCATGCTTTATCCACAAGTATACGGCGCTTACACTGAACTATTTGCCGGGCTCTCGCCGGAAGTGACCATGGAAAAGACTGCTTCATGGAGTGAGTTCTTGTATCTATGTACATGGCGCCCTGTTGTTGCTCACCGGTCTAACATTCCGTGTAGTTGGTCCCTGGGGCCGATTCTTCGACATTCGTCACGACCTTGCCGAGGGGACAGAGCGAGGGCCAGAGGGGGAGCAGAGCATCTCGGAGAAATTTTGGGATTGGAGTGTTGAGCAAACTCAAGCTTATTGCTAGACGTTTCTTTGCAAATCGATCAAAAGACATGCATGACCAGTGCAATCAAGTATATAGACCTAATCACTTGGATGAATTGCAGGAAACCATTTACAAGAAGAGCTGCTAAATACGGAATGAAAGCAGCTGGTCCGCTTTATATCAAGGGCAGCAAGTTGGAAAGACACGGTTACAATGAACGATGTCCTCATTTATATACTGCGCTTCGACCAGGGTCCATAGCGCCCATGATGACCATGTGTCTGTCTACCTCGATGAGCCATAGACCTCTGTAAATTGAGAAAGATTTGAACTTCATGTCATTACTACCCCTAAGTCATGGTACTAGGAAAGACACTACGAAGGGTCGTCTCAAAACTCCGTTTGTATTGGAGCATTGCTTCTCAGAGCTCGCCCTGCATCGCGCCTGCATCGCGTCTGCCGGAGCTAACTTTCCTTCCTTCTTATCAAAATTCCCATTTAACAAACGTATCTCTACGTAATATAAGGCTTACCTTATTAAATCGCCTTACTGACCCTATGAGGCGGCTATGATGATCTCTTTGGCATAACATCACTTCACGCTCACCCGTAATGAAGACGTTTGCCTAACTGGCCTCAGGTCGCCGGTGTAGGTGCCGGTGTAGGTGGCTTGCTGGGCCCATTCCATCCCGGAGGAGGCTCGGGACTTTCCATCTCCGCCAACTGCGCCATTTCTGGTCTGGACGGGCTTGGCGAAGTCATTCTCGTTGGCGGTATGGGGTTGAATGTTCCCAGCTCTTCTGCTGCATGGTGTTTGGGCTCCACCCAGCCTGGCGATGGACTGCTCGCCCCATACGAAATGTACGAGTCGATTGGGATTCGCCCATGATGGCTTTCCTGTTGATCTCGACCGTAGGCATACTGTGGTGGTGGAAACCCGGAAGGATATGCGCCGTGCATGTGAGCAGTTGCTGGGCCAGGCGCGGGTGGAGCATCTGTTTTCTGTTGGTTCCGGCGACGGAAGAGTAGAAACATCCCTACAGCCAAGAGAAGGACAATTGCGCTGCCAATGGCGATCCCTGCAATCACGCCGGGTGAAAGTCTAGACGAGGATGAGGGACTGTCCGACGCTGGGGATGAACTGGAACTAGAACTCGGCGGAGATGATGATGACGATGGAGAGCTCGGTGACGCAGAAGTGTCGACACCGCGCGGTTTGACGTTATTGTACGCGTTGCAATTCGGCGAAGGCGCAGCTACTGGACAGTCCTTGGCGAGGCAGATGGAAGTGAGACTATTGTCAGTTGGCGGCAAACAGCGGGCATTGTACTTGGCATTCATAGCGGCGGATAGGGTATTGGCGTCAGAGTCTGAGAATCCGTAATACTTGCTGGCGACGATGAGCTGTTGAATGAAATAACCGACATGTGTTTGATTCAAGTCCATGTATTTGTGAACGTAGGCGGGATTCAGGGGCTCGAAGGTCTTTTCCAGGAAGGTTCTGATAAGGGAGCAGGAGAAGACTTTGCCGAAAACATAGTACCAATGTGTAAATAGCTTGCTGATTTGGTGGTATTGAACTGTCAGTGCTTACTGCCTGGGAGGAAGAACAGGGAATAACGAGGCGTGACAAAAAATATGCACGTACTACTGGTTTGTGCCCTTCTTGATCTCGGCAGTTGGCGTAGAGCCGTTCAAAAAGGCAACAAGCGGCGCTGTACCTCCTCCGTCTAGCCATCCAATATTGACCGCCTGGTCATTGTTGTTCGAAGTTGCTTCTATTCCTCGCGGTGAGTTCCAAGGTTTTTCTTTTCATTTCAGTGGATGGATGGATGGAGGCTCGTTCAATCAAGGGCAACAACATACTTGACCCATCGAACCACGGCCGAAGATAGACCTCTTGACCGTTGTATTCACCGTAATTGAATATCCCAGTGCTCTCCTTGTCTCCGTTGGGCAGCGAATTCCCCCCGGCGTATGCGTATGCCACGATTGCCTGCATCAGCTGGAGCTGCGTAGTAGCATTGTTCTCCCCAAACTGCTTGGCTGCGTAGTAATCACAAATACTCTGGTCACCCCGCTGCTGCTGCTGCTGGGCCGAGACAGAGACTCCTCCCTGCCCCGTTGACGACAAGAGAAGAAGAGGGAGAATGCTGCGCCGCGTGAAGACGGACAACATGATTCGGTTCATGCGCCAAAGCGAGGGGCAGACACGGGCGGCTGAAGTATGCGGAGGGCTCAGGAGTCAGCAGGGAGTTTTCAAGAAAAGATGAGGAATACGGACTGAAGTTGGAGTGAGGGAATATGCATTTTGGAATTGAGCAGGCAGTGCGGAGAAGCGAGGCTCGGACCATGTATTCGAGCAACGGGCCAACAACGTCTTCCATCTTGTTCAGCTTTTCAAAAGTTTGCGCCTCCGTGGATTTTGCTCCATCGCCGCCCCCAACAAGCTGGCCTCTGCGCCATGCGGTGGACAGTCGATGAAGCTCACTCATTGGATGTGTTGAGCGAGGCCTCTGGTCGCATCGAGTCCGCGCCCGCCTCGTACGACGCCGGACGGTCACGGACTGCACTGCGGCATAAGCGCTCATGAGCGTCCATGAGCCGTCCATGAGCGTCCATGAGCCGTCCACGAGCGTCTCGCAGTGTGTACTGTGTACTGTGTAGCAATGTGACTGTTTGGGGGCCGCTGCATCGTGGCGGCGTACGGTCTGACTGCGGTGGCACCTTGGGGAGGTTCCAACTTCCCGCAAAGAGCTGCCGTCACGGCATCGGCGGCGGGGGGTGATTGGTGATTGATGAGGCTTTTGATCGTTGATGGGAAGGAAGGGAATCTCGAGTAAATTCGCCCGCGTTCGAAGCCAACTCTTTGCTCCCACGTCAACCTACAATTCCATTCCAGTCTACTGAATTGCAAGACATGTCTTCCGGCAACAACCACCTCTTCGCCACCGGGCTCAGGAACCGCAAGGAAGTTGTAGGCGATGCGTACGTGTACAATACGCTGCAGAACGGCAGCAGCGAGTTTGCGTATCCGCAGCAGCAGCTGGTCACCGAGTAAGTGCAGGAAAGGAGCGGCTCGCTCTCATCAATCGGATCAATTTGATCAACTGACCTCCAACCTCCAACCAGGTGGTGCTGGGGAAATGTGTGGTCAAGGCCCGGCCTTGAAAGAAAACAGCGAAGCCTCCTCAGTATGTCACGCTCGCCACATCTCATCCGCCTGGTCTAATTGCTCCCAAACACCAGACATCGGTATTCTTGTGGCGCTCAAGAGCTGGCCTGAGCTTGGCGTTCATGTTCGAGGCGCCGTGAACAATGGATTGACTGAGCTGGAGATACGGGAAGCGCTTCTACAGGCCACCGTTTACTGCGGAGCTCCTGCCGGTATGGAAGCATTCAAGGTGGCCGAGGCTACTTTGAATAACATGGTTGAGAAGGGCGAGCACAGCAGAACGCTGGCGAGTCTCTCTCCGGATGCAAAGCTTTCGTGATCTCAGTGAGAGAGTGAATATATTATGTGCACCACTGTATATTATGAGATGGTGCACCCTCCCTGTGTTTGGCCTCCTGAAATGCCTGGAATGCCCGCTAAATGCCCGCTGAATGCCCCGCTGAATGCCCGCTGAATGCCCCGCTAAATGCCCGCTGAATGCCCCGCTGAATGCCCCGCCACTTTACAGAAACGCGACCTCGCCAATTGGCTCGTCGCCGACGCGTCTCCCAACTTTGTTGCGAGAGAAGAAACCACTTCCGCATTGCCATTCCGTCTGCATGCTGCATCTGCATCACCATCTCAAGCCCGGCATGGTGACCCTCGATGATGTATCAGGGCTCATACCCAAAACGCCAGCGTGAGTGCATTTACTCCCCATAAACTCTCGCCATCAACCCTCCCGCCTGTTCTGACCTCCCGGTCACAGCGATGCCGCACATGCCACACCACCTCGAGTCGCCGATTGCTACCAGCCTCTTCACACATTCCAGCTCGACAAGCAGCGATCCTACAAACAACAATATGGCGACATGTACTTTCTGCGCCTCACAAAGATCAAGCCCGCCGTCGAACAAGTAGCAGCTTCATCATGGGAGGGTACAGTCATTGGCGGAGAAGAGGTCAAGAAGGTTGAACGAGTACTCAATGTGCGACAGGGAGACTTGTGCTGGGTTGGAGGGACGGTATACATGGACATGCCCCTCAAGCCTAATATTCTTGAGGATGTATCAAAGGATGTAAGAGTTTTCACACCAAGCGTTTCTGATTTGCAAGCCAAGGGTGTAACTTCGTTTTAGGTTGTGGAAAACTGACTTGGACCAGAGATGGATCTCGGCCCCGATATCCTCCCAACAAAAATATTTCTCCCCAGACGGTGCCGACCAAATCATGCTAGAAGACGAGTCCGGCCGCATTCGTCTTGTTGGTGACCTCTTACAAACCATTCCTCTCGTCACAGGCTGCATCATTGCCGTGATGGGCACCGAAAACAGTAGCGGCGAGTTCGAAGTCATCGATATCAAATTTCCTGACCTGCCTCCCCAACCTGAGCGATGGGCGCTCTCTAAACCTCCCAGCACAAATGATGACGGAACATCCAAAAAAAATGTTGTCAAAGACGAAGACTCGGATGACGAAATGACAGATCGGAACCCCAGCAAAAAGATCGCCATCGTCTCTGGCCTCTGCTTCTCTGCAACCGATGCCTCCCACGCCCTTGAGGTGAACCTTCTCCAAGAGTACCTCCTCGGCGAAGCACTCTGTCCCAATGATCAAGATGAAATCGCCACAATCAGCCGACTCATCATTGCAGGAAATTCCATCTCCACCTCCGTCGCTGAGCCCAAGCAGGAAGATGCCACAGAGAAGAAGGCGAATAAGAAGTACGGGTACGACGCCAGTGCATACAACTCTCTTCCATCGCAACTGTTCGACGAGTTCATCAGCGAACTCTTGCCATCGATACCCATTACCCTACTTCCGGGCGTTCAAGATCCCGCCAACGCTAGTTATCCACAACAGCCTGTCCACATGGCCATGTTTCCCAACTCAAGGGCGTATGGACCCGACCCAGCAGCCAAGTCACAAGAACCAGGGTGGCTAGACGTGGTCACGAATCCGTGGGAAGCTGAGATTGAAGGGTGGAGGGTACTAGGTACGGGCGGGCAGAACGTTGACGATGTATTCAAGTATGTAGATAGCGAGGATCGATTGGGCATGATGGAGGCCATGTGTCGGTGGAGGTGTTGTGCCCCCACGGCACCCGATACTTTGTGTGAGTCTTCATTTCCCCCCCCCCCCCCTTTCTTTCTGTCGCCATTTCCACATCCATCCCTCGTCGAAAAGAGAAAGGGCTGACCAGATAACTCAGGGAGCTACCCCTTCCAAGAAGACGACCCCTTTGTCCTCAAAACATGCCCGCATCTCTACTTTGTCGGGTGCCAGCCCCGATTCGCAACAAAAATCATCGCCGGCCCAGAAGGCCAGTCCGTTCGACTCATCACCGTGCCGTCATTCGAAGAGACGAAGCAGCTTGTTCTCGTAGACACGGAAACATTGGAGGTGGAGTTGATCAGTTTTTCCACCTTGATGGATACATAGATGCATGGAATCTAGTCAAAAAAGTGTAAAAGTACTATTACCCAAATACCCGTTTTATTTCTGAGAGAGAGAGAGATCATTGAAACCTTGCATCCCATGTTGCGCCGTGAAAAGTATATAACAACAAAGCATTATGCACTGTGAGCCATTCTTGTCAATCGCTTCCTTGATTTCCCAAGTTGATCAAGATCCCGTCAACCCCTTTCTAACCAAATCACAAATCGCCTAGTACCCTTCCCATGCCATCGCGTCCGCGTCCCGACTCAAAATCACCCACTCACTCAGTAATCCCCCTCCCACGCATCAGGGTCATCTCCCACGCCGAAATCAATGGCATCCCACGCCTCCTTATCCCACGTCTTCTGGCTCAGAAACTTCTCACAAAACCTCTGGACATGGCCGTCCAAGCATCGCAGCGCGCCCTCGGCCACGCCCGCCTTCCTCCTCCTCTCCTCCTGCATAGCTACGTCGCCGTCCCACTCATCCTCCCCCTCGACCTCGACCCTCTTCACAAGCCGTAGAAACTGGCAGTTTACGTTTTCGATGGCCCGTATCACGGCCGACTGGGAGCTGAAGAAGTCGACAAAGGTGAAGCTGCCGTAGCCGTCTGGGCCGGACGCGGCGTCCCATTGGGGGGCGACGCGGATGGTCAGTGTCTGGATGTTGGTGCAGCGGCTGCTGCTGCTGCTGGGGGACGATGCGAACGCGAAAGCCTCTATGGCGCTGGCCATCAGCCTCCTCGTGCCCTGTGCGAAGCGGTTCTTCTCCGCCTCGATGATGAGCCGGCGGAAGAGGTGGAGGTTCTTGTCCACGTTGATGTCGGGATCCGTGATTGGGGGCCGCTTGGAGCTTGGGCGCGTCCGGCGGGCGTGCTGTGCGCGAGAGCGAGAGCGAGAGGCGGGTGTCTCTTCTTGCCAGTCCGGGTCGTTGACGTCATCTGGCTCCGGGTCGGCGTCGTCGTCGTTGTCGCCCCCTGCGTCGTCCTCGCTGTTGTCGTTGTCGTTGTTGGTGGTGGTTGGCAGCGCGGTGGCGTCGTCGTCAATGAGCGCGACCTGGTCCACGTCGGTGACGCAGGGAAGTCTGTCTCGCAGTCGGTACAGGAAGGTGTTGCAGCCGTACAGGACGCCGATTGCTTCGCGGTGGAAGCGCTCGCAGGTGCGCAGGATGCCCGTCGGTATGCAGAGCCGTTGTCGCTTGTACACTTGCTGCCATCCCGAATGTACCCTGATTGGCCTCGGCACTGTGAGAAGTTCCTTGTAGATGATGAAGCGGATTTCGATGGGCAGTTTATCGAGGGCGGACGGGATGAAGCTGGGTCTGGGTTTGTGACGGGACTCGCGGGAAGGTCTTTGGCGAGCTTGTCGAACAGCGGGGGTTGGGAATGGGGTTGTCGACGGCACAGGTGTGATAGCTGGTGATTCTTGCTGTTGCGAGTCCTCCTCCTGGCCATCCGTGGTCGACGCGGTTTCATCCTTGACTTGTTGGGGCCCGTCGTCCAATGGATCTGGGACTTTGGGATGTGTTGCCCTTGCTCTTGGTTTTCGGAGCGGTGCTCGTGCCGGCAAATCCTAGTTGGCGCCTCGATACTTCGCTAGTCTTTCTAACCAGTTTATGGGCTCGGGTTTCATGTGCTTTTCCTCGGTCTTGAAGGTGGCCTTCTTTTCCTTGCTCCTTTTGCGCTTGCATGGGCGGGGTTTCGCTTCTTCTTCTTCTTCTTCTTCTTCTTCTTCTTCTTCTTCTTCTTCTTCTTCTTCTTCTTCTTCTTCTTCTTCTTCTTCTCCTTTATCTTCTTCTTTTCCTTCTTCTCCTTTATCTTCTTCTTTTTCTTCTTCTTCTTCTTCTTCTTCTTCTTCTTCTTCTTCTTCTTCTTCTTCTTCTTCTTCTTTATCATCTTCTTTATCATCTTCTTCAATGGACTCTCTGATAGTCTCTGCGGAACTCGATTTCGAATTGGCCGAAGGGAAGTGGCCAAGATGTTGGATCACCATCGACTCGAGGCTCGTTTCGGTGACCCGGCAGACTTCTGCTGCCATGTCACTTGCCATTCTCAGGAAACGTCTGGTTCTCGCTTTGCGTCAACCTCTTGGAAGTGAATACGGGTGTTTCCGACTGAACTTTTTGAAGAGAGTGATCCGTTCATTTGAATCATAATCATAAACCAAGGATGAGATCACGTTAGGCGATCTGTTGAGCTTTTATTGGAAAAACTGAGTGACAATGAATCTTCTGATGATGAAAGGAGAAGAGGACTGGATGCTCTTCTTGCGTGCTTTTATAAGTGTCAAGTGTTCGCAAAAGTGTTGTCGGTTGGCGGAGAGCTCTTGCACCAGGTGCAGGTGCGCGCAGTTGGCATGCTTCTTTCTCACGCCAAGTTGCCAACACTGTTTGTCACTCGATATTACTCCTTCGCAGCCGAGAAGCATGAAATTCCGAATAACTTTACAACTCACGGGTTGACGGCAACAATGTAGTGTTCTCAATTCTGTGTGAATATCTAAGCATCTAATCTGATGCCAGGATTTGTCGCATCGACACGCAAAATATTACCAACAGCGACTGCGTCAGCATAGTGATAGGCATGGGACTTTTATAAAACTCAGCGACGCTAACTCAATCATCGTAGGAGATGCTCTGAAAAAGGGAGGTGGTGAAAAGACATGTTATTATACAGTTGTCCGCATGACTGCGCCATGTGGCCGAGGCCAAGCCATCACCGCCGCCAGCAAGCGCCCGCATAACCAGCATAAGTAAGTGGCTGCACACTCACTTGGACTCGGACGAAAATCGCGGTTGACATCTTTTCCTCGGGGTCTGGGCGGTAGGCACACGACGGACATACATGTTCGGGGTTTCAATTGCGCCAGTCTCTTCAATGCCGAGTGGGCTGCGACTAGATCAGCAAGCGGTTCGAACGAAACGAAACAGCTAGTCTTGATCAGTGAGTTTGACGACGCAGCCCCCAGATTCGCTACGAAGCTCAACAATTTGTTGACGAGGAGTTCATGCTCCGATGTCGCTATTGTCGCTGTCGCAGCACATCAAGTGAGCGCAGCTTATCTTGCGGTCAGCTCGGTGACGGCGTGTTCGTGTTATCTTGACAGTGGCACGGGCTGTTCGGTAGAAATACGAGATAAGCAAGGCATGTGTGATCGCACGGCTGTTGTCTCCTGAGTCACGGGCCCGTGTTGTGTCAAGTCGAGTCTTGCATTCAATTTCAAGAAACAAAACTCTGCCCCATGTCGTGTCGTAAACATTAGGTTTACCCAAAAATTGCCGGTCTCCTCCCCTCTTCCAACACCGAGGCATCTCCGGACAAAGAATGCGCACTGTCCTGTGGCCAACAAGAAGAAGAAAAAATCTCAGATATCCAATCTGCAACTTGCACACCCCCCCACGGCCCCGTTTGGCGGCGGGGCGTCCAAGCCGGATCGGGAACCTCTTACCCTATAACTTGGGTTCGATTACCCCATAGAATCTTTTTATTACTCTATAACAACGTAATCTGGCACAACAAGCTTCCCATCGGCATGCCAAGACGATGCAGACGAGAGAGAAGCAGGCAGGGGGTTGCAGGGGTGGGGTGCGGGTGAGCACTGAGCAATCAAGGAAATACAGCGACAGCGGCACACAGGCGGCATACACTGGTGCCTGGCGCCTGGGAAAGTCGCTGGATCTGGATCGCTCCTGCCTCCCACGTCGAGACCCTGCCTGCTCACCGCGTAATACTCCAAGCCAGTCTGTGCTCTTTCTGTCTTCCTCGAAAGCAGGCCATCGCATCCGTGAATTTATTATCGTCATGATGGTATCTTATCACGACTTTGGCTCGATCCGACACCCACCACTAGGACCGTGTCAATACCCTGGCTCAGGGCTGTGCCGATAACAACATCATCTGTGTGCTTCCCGTCTTCCACGCCAGGGCCCAGCACCCCCTCCCCCGTCTCCCCAGCGCAAACCTTCTCTTGGACAGCATTCTCGAACAACAGCATGTGCAGGATTCATTGTCGTCAGGTTCATCTTGCAATGACAGCGACCTGCTCCCTAGGCAATGGGAGCCAAAGTCTTTCATCATGATTTGCCCTACTCCCTCAATCTAGTGGTATCCATCACAGGGGGGGGGGGGGAAGGGGGCGTGTGAACAAAGAAAGAAAAAAAAGAAAAGAAAAAAAGAACCCCTCCCCAACGCTTCACCAAGCCAAATAGCCACATGGGTACTGGTATACATCCCAACGACAGTGCGCAATTCTGGCGTCAAAGTATAAGGCATTGACGAAGAGAGGAAAAATTTCCCAGCTGCCTCGACAGTGAGTGCCGAAAAGTCATCCCGCTGCTTCGCATTGTCATCTCGGTTCTCAGTGCTGAATGGATTATGTCAGAGTCAACATGCCACAGCCGCGCACTCTGGTGTCGATGATCAATGAATGGCCATTAAGCATACACCCCCCAACAGCATAAGGCGTGTCAGAGGTGTATATATGAGTCCGATAATGGCGTCGCCTCCATCCACGATCCATATCTTCTCCACAGCCAACCTTGGAGGGCTGCACCGTGGACAATGCTCCCTGGGCGGCTTCTGACGGATACCTGGATACCGCTACTGGCCCGCCCCTGCCAGAAACTATATATCACGACCATCATCTCCCACAACTCATTTGCTTCTCGTGAAGAGTATGAGTCTTGATCTCTGATAAGGCATTGAGTTGCGTTTTCAACAATCCGGGATCCTTTCAACCAGCCCGTCCGTTTATACAAACAACATTAACCCCTGGCATTCTGTCCAGACCACCACGCCGTATTCCACCAATACTCGCTGTGTCTACTCTCCCACTCCTCTTCTCCTTCTTCAGTACCATTACTACATCCCTGCCACGATGGGATCAGTAGGTGGCGAGCCCAAGTTGCCTTGGACTAACACTCCTTGTGCCTTGAGCCCTCAACTTACACGAATTGCTGGATGGTATGCGCTTTTCGGCATGGCAGAGCTCGCCTCTGAGGGTCATCACTAACAATCACCGTTATCTTAGCAACATATACCTGAAGCTAGACAACCTACAGCCTAGTGGCTCTTTCAAATCCCGCGGAATCGGGAATCTTATGACCCGAGCTGTCGCGACAAGCAAGGGCCATGTTCACTTCTACTGTTCATCTGGTGGCAACGCTGGCCTTGCCTGTGCCACGTCTGCAGTAGCTCTTCGGCGACCTGCTACTATAGTTATCCCTATGACTACCTCCGAGTTGATGAAGAGCAAGCTTCTGGATCTTGGCGTTGAAGTTCACCAAACTGGCAAGAACTGGGCTGCCGCCGACGAATATCTCCGCACCGAACTTTTGGCCAAGGATCCTCACGGTGTTTATGTTCCGCCTTTTGATCACCCTCATGTTTGGGACGGCGCATCGACCATCATTCCGGAATTGCGAGAGCAAATAGATGAGCCCATCGATGCCATTGTCTGCAGTGTTGGAGGTGGTGGCTTGTTCAATGGACTCATGCAAGGCATTGAGAGTTTCCCCTGGTCTGGCCACAAGCCAGAGGTTGTGGGTGTCGAGACCCTTGGCGCCGACAGCATGAGTGCCTCGCTCAAGGCCAACGCTCACATCACTCTTCCCGAGATCACATCCATCGCTACCTCTTTGGGCTGCTCCCGTGTCTCTGCGGAGACATGGAAGTGGTGCCAATACCCCAACACTCACAGTCTAGTCGTCACAGATGCCGATGCTGCCATCAGCTGTGTCCGCTTTGCTGATGATGCACGTCATCTTGTCGAAGTATCTTGCGGCGCTGCCCTGGCCACCGTCTACAAGGGTGACCTGCGAGATCTCCTTGGTCGCGGCCTCACGGATGCCGAGTGGGCTCAGAAGAATATTGTCGTCATTGTTTGCGGTGGTTCCGGCGTCACATTGGGCATTCTCGACCAGTATGTCCGGGACTACACATCCAAGACCTCCATCAAGGTTTGAGGGAACAAGGGAAAATGGCGTTGTTTGATTTATTACAGTTCTGGATGCACCAGCGTTTGAGATGTCATAACTTTTTCCCTTCTACTACACGGCATGATGATATACGGGTAGGAGTTCCCTGTGAGTAAAGAAGTTTTAATGAGAAGGACATTCACGAGAATGATATGAAAACACCGGGTGTGTACTTTTTTTTTCTTTCCCTCCCGTTGGGGATCGATGGGCAGGTATGCTGAAGACGATCTTTCGGGCCCTGGGTTGCCGCCATACCTTGATCATAACAAAGAACTCGACGGACGCATGTTTGTTTGTATGTCAAAAAGGTGCAACGGCTGCAAGCCGGCATTGCAGTTCCATTGGCAAGGGAGGCATGCGGAAAAGGCCCGGGAAACGGGGATAGATGGCGTTGTAAATGTGGCATTGGATACAACGATGATTCTACGGAACCAAGGTTTAAATTTACATGGCCAACTGCGCTCTAATGAATCAGGCAGCCCAGGTTGGCGCATTGTCCATGGAAACAATCATTCCGAGCAATGCGGTCGGATGTTTATTAACTTGTGCTCCTATCACGTTACGTCTGTACTCGACCCCGTGGACGTCTACATTTGGCGGCGGTTAATACAGTGCGAACAGGCAACCACCCCCCCGCTGCCGCCGCCGCGGTCCGGTCTTACACGTAGACAGACAGACCCCACGTTGGATTCCGCCTCACAACACGAGGCCAGCCGCGCGCTGCCCATATTCATATTACACGCGGTCTTTTTTTCTTTTCTTAATTTCTTTAAAAAAAAAAAAAAAAAGGAAGCCCATCGATGACAAAGTCTGTCGGTGATGAGATGAAGACCAGCGGTGCACCAATAACATCACCTTCTCCCCCTAACAGTCCTCCCTCCCCTCCCCCGCGCCGTCTTGATGTCCTTGCGTTCTTGCACGAAATCCCTCATTATCTGCTGCAGATCGGGGTTCTTCCTCGCCAGGAGGAGGACGTCTTCCGTAGTGACATTTTGGCGGGACGCGTGGTTGGCGAAGCTTTCTAGGTCGATTGCTATGTTTTCTGGACGGGGGGCGGGTGGGGGGCCATAATGTAAGCATTCGTGTTCTTTTCCGGGGCGGTATTTGTGTTGTCATTATGAGGGGGGGGGGGGGATGTAGCGAGCGCATGGTTGAAGAATGGGTGGAAACTTGGAAAGTCTTTCCAAGGGCATGCCCTCGTCGCGGAATGTGAAAGGAAAGGAAAGGAAAGGAAGAAAAGAAAAAAAGTCGAGTGAGAGAGAGGCATGGGCAATCCGCAATCTGCACTCACCGATCTGCGTCCAGACCAGCTCCGTCAGGGCCCCTATGAACTGAGGCGTCGCATTGCGATTCCGTCGCAGACACTCCTCGTCTACGATTTGGCCCACGGCGAACCAGAGGGCTGATTTGAGGCGCTGGGACGGGTCAGATCTTTCCGCACCAAGTCTGGGGGCGAGGGGAGCGCAGAACGACGTACTTCGCGGTCGTCTTCGCCGGCTGTGTCTGTGTCGGCCATCTTTGGCGAGGGCGCGTTGGTTGGGTCAAGTTGGGGCGCTGCGTGAGGCTGAACTGAGAAGCCGAAGCCAGACAAGACAAGATTGGAGGCAGGCAAGGCAAGGCAAGAGGGCATCAATTGTGGGGCCATCTGTTGCACGAAAACGGCTCAGAATACAAATTCCCCTCCTATATTACATACGGATCTGGATTTACCGCCCTATATTGTCCTCAACGGCGAATTCTTTGTTTCCCATTCTTCCCATCCTTTCCCGCGCTGCGAGGCCCGGTAGGCGGCGGTGTGGTGACCTGCTCCTTCTTATACACCGACAGTCGGTTGCTGGCACCGCAGTATTCAGTGCTACTGCCAGCGCAGAGCATTCTGCACTCGGCGGCCGGGGCCGCCAAGGAAGACGTGGCAAGACTGTTGCCGCAGTAGCATTCTCGTCCATACTCAGTACCAAAGTATTCGTGGTCCTTGCACCAGTTGGCACAGACTTCATTGGTCATGTTGTCTTGAGCAAGCGCTGATCCCGCTAGAGCCCTCGTGCCATTGCCCTCGGTCTGGCAACCAACAAGGACGTGGTCGCCGACAGCGGCTGGTTGCTCGGGATTCCCAGTGGTGATGCTGGGGTTTTGGTAAAGCTCCAAACGGCTGCTTGCACCGCAGTACGCATACTGATCTCCTGAGCAAGGCATATTGCATTCCTCAATGGGAGCCATCTTGCTGCCATCAGCCAGGTAACTGCCACAGTAGCACTCGCTTCCGTACTCAGTGCCAAAGTACTTGTAATTCTTGCAAAAGGTCGCGCAGGCCTCGTTGGTCATCTTATCGCTAGCCGTGAAGCCTTGAGTGAGAGCGCGAACTCCATTCCCTTCACTCCAGCAGCCCACAAGAGTGTATGAAGAGACGGTGCGTTTATGAATCAAGGTGGCCGTGGGTGTAGGCGTGGCCGGTGCGCTCGTGGTCGAATACAGCTCGAGACGATTGCCAGCACCACAATACTCGCTTGGCTCGCCACCACAGGGCATGTTGCAGTCGCCGATGGGAGCAGCAGCACTCGTCTTGTCCAGGGAATTGCCACAATAGCCTGCCGAATTCGTGTTAGTGAAATTAGGCACACGAGACAAGAAGCTGGAATACAGGTGACGCCGTATCATGGGACCGGACCGGAAGCTCACATTCACGACCATACTCGGTACCCCAGTACACAAAGGAACGGCAGTATTCGGCACACTTCTCAAGAGTCATTGTGTCGTTGACAAAAGAGATGCCGTCCAAGGCGCGCAGAGAAACACCTTCAGTCCAGCAAGACAAATGCTTGTAGCCGCCAACAGTAGCACGGTGACTTGGGACCACAACAGCTGCACCAGAAGTTGTGCTCCTGGTGGTAGAAGGCTCTCCACCGTCACAAGCTCCAGCATTTGGAAACGGAGTACATGTCCCGCCGATACCGGTCAGGGCCTTGAAACTATCTGCCTTATCTCCAGCGAGGACATCAACGCGGGACTCGTATGCCAAGCCACCCGGGATTGTGTAGTCGGCCGAGAACAGTGTATACTTGCCAATGCAAGCACCCTTGACCAGGGCAATGGTGGCATTCTGAAGGAGAGCGACGGGACTTTTGTTGTCTTGAGGAACTTTGTATGAGATGTGGGCCTGGGCGCCTTTGCCAGCCACATCGTTGCGGACAGCAGCGACAACAGTGAGAGCACCCGAGGTGCCCTTGATGCAGCTTTGGGGTGTTTGGAACAAGACGTCGTCCTGGAGGGGATATCCCTTGCCGTTGTTGTCGTAAAGCTTGCTCGTTCCGTCATTGTTATTGACAGTCACAGTGAAAGATGAGATGCCAGTCGAGGCAGGAATAACAGCTTCGATCGGGTAGAAGTTGAAGATGTCATCAAAACCCTTGCCGGCTCCCTGTATGGTGCTCGTGATGCTGCAAGAGCTGGAGCCGCAGTCGGTGGAGCCCCTGCGATCTCTGTACGTGAGTGTGACGCTCCTGATGGCGCCATCTGCGAGGCCAGTTGCTTTGACTCGAATGTACCCCGAGAATTGCAGGGCGGATCCTCCATTGGTGAGAGTAAGCTGCAAATTGACAGGCTTGACGGTATATGGAACCACAGGCTCGCTTAGGGCAACACCAGGAGGAACGACATCAATCATCTTCTGCAAGACCTTCTGACAGACAGTCTTGAACGTGCTGGCGTCGGCCAGAGTCGACATGGTCTTGTTGCCATCCGCGTTGTAAATCTTGAAATCCGAATTCTTATTGTGCTTGACCGATATGCCCACGACGAGAGGGTTGGTGGTGTTGCCACCAAGATACTCGGTAACGACTTTATTGTCGAAAACTGCGTCGGTTGTATCAAATGAAACATTGCCATTGACCGCGCCAGTGGCAGGCATGAGGTCTGGAAACTCTTCCTGATGAACGCCTCCGATAGTGTGACCACAGGCCGTGACCTGAATCATCTCCTCCGTGGTAAACCCCATGCGTTGGAATTGTTGTTGAAATGTAGAAACCGAATTTTGGGGTTGGGGTACACCTAATGCGCCAGCAGCAGTAGCATCTCTTCTGCCAGCCCGAAACGGAACTCTGGGACCGTCGGCACCACCACAAGAGCGAACAGACATGTAGACTCCCATGGCGAGCAAATCCGATAACGAGGAGCGAGTGGTGACATAGGGCGCCATGAATTTGCAGGTTGTTCTGTGTCCAGGGCCGGTATTCTCGCCATTGTCCAGCTCATATTGAAGGGAAGCGTCGAGGCCACCGGTTTTGAAGAACGTGTTGGCAGTGGACATGTCATGGAAGGCCGATCGCAACCATTCGGCGGCATTGCGTCGACCCGGACCCGAGGCTTCGGTGGTGCAAGGGTTCACTGTATCAGCAAACTTGCGAGATCGAAACGAGCTGATTTGGAACATGATCTCCTCGAGTTCGTCGATATCCGAAGGCCAGGTCGGATCAGCCAGAGCAGATCCAGCCAGGCCAAGGAGGCCCAGCAGGACTGGTGAAGTTTTCATGGTGTGCGGGAGTGATGAAGCTGCGCTAGAAGACTTCCAAATTAAACAACTAGTATAATGAAAGAATGAATGCTCAAGAGGACCGAGGTCTATGCAGTCTAGCGAACCTGGTATTCGTAAAGGTCACGGGGGTCTTGAATGAATAAAATAAAGAAACGAGCGCGGGTGAGTATATCAGCCCCCAAGTACGATCTCCCCGAGAACGAATGACAACCACCAAACCAAAAATGAAATGTAAGGCGAGGGAGGGTTAAGGAGAATTTTGAGAAGATTGAAAACACGGCGAGGAAAGCTGAACACACTGCATATCAAGAAACGCCCGTGACTTGTCCATGGCCCTCGCCCACCCGATGACTGCAGATTCGTACATGCGAAAAGGAAGAAGTGCCACACATGGATTGGACGATGTCAGCAAATGGACCTCCGGCCGAGGTCTTGATTCTTTGCTTGACCCATGGCTGAAGGGGGTCCTCGTATTTTTGGCGGACCGTGCATGAGTGTATCATGTGTATGAGCTGATCAGGGGGTTTGTCGTGCCTTCGCCGTTTGGGCGCTTGTATGTAGTCCGTACGGAGTACGACACAGGTCAGCCAGCCGCAATCCCTGAATATTCATTCCGTGCCCACCTGGGCCATGTACCATCGTCTGTTCCATCTCCTGTGCAATAAGAAATTATGATTGCAGTTCAGTACGGAGTACTGCCTGGACATCCGGCGTGATCCGGACACTCGGGTTTATTAGCAAGTTCCGCCCGATTCGGACGAAGATGAACGCCACAATTTGTGCTAGAACAGAACGGCTAGAAAGCCTCGGAGCATGTCTACCGCAAATGTCTTATTTCGCTCTTGATCAGTTGGTCGAACACCGAGGCAACCATGACTTGTTGAACGTTTTACGAATGATGTTGATTGACATATGTAATGGGTTCGCTCTTCATGCGCGAGATCAAAAACAATCAGCAATGGGACGAGAAGGAACTTGGCGCAGGGCAGCTGGCATGGGCAGCTGGCACGATGGGCGGGCAGGCGGTCAGGCGGGCGGGCGGGGGTGCGTCTGACAGCTGCCTGTTGTGGTGCGAAGCGTGTGAAGCGGGCCTGCGCAGCTGACTGCTTGTTGACTTCGCTGGCCAACAAGTCATCAACTTTGACCCGCCGCCTATTCGCTACTGTCAGCACGTGTGGACTGCCATTCAATCCTCGTCCAACGTTGCTCGGCCTCGCAAGAATCAATCATCTATGATCAGCTTGGCGATACCAGTCCGTTTCGTTCTCTGGACTTCTGCTTGTGGTGCCAGTGTTGCATGCTTGGCCAAGCTAAAGTATATTGAACAGTTGTACTCCGTATGTATTATGCCCGCGGCACAACCACAAGCACCGCCCGCTTTCACACTTTCACTCGTTGTACCCCGTACAGACGCGGGTTTGCCTTGCATATTTTATGCAGTCGAGATTATCTGACCGCATGACCTGACAGGCCCTGAAAGGAGGGAGAATGGAATCATGATCCGATTCTAGTTACTTTGCCATCTCTCCCTCTTCGACTCCGTACCCCCAGGACCTCTTCTTGGTTTCAATGCGAGTCTTCGGCCAAATGACTCTTCTGCAGTCTCACGAGCCACAACCGCAACCCTCCATGGCGAATTTTTTACACACCGTGGAAACGTGGACGTGATTGGGCATCCGGTGCGTGATGACGTTGATGCTGGCTGCCTTGCATGAATGAGCATGATGTGCAGCTGCTGCGAGAAGACGATCGTGTGAGCTGCCTTGTCTGTCGTCTTTTTTGATTCTTGCTTGTCCCGTACTCGGCCTGAAGATGCTGGCCGAAGTCTCCTTGTTGGATAGGACTCGGGAGAGGTGGCGGGTTTGCCGACCCCACGGATTATCCTAATCATATTTTTGACAGATGCGTGTTTAGAGGTCCTCATAAATACGGATTAAACCCTTTTGTCTCAGTCCTCCCCCCCCACAGCACCCACAGCACCCACAGCATCGGGACAAACCCGGAATTAAATCGGCTACTTCGACTTGGCAGCGCGGGCTCGAGACCTACCGTTCATTGGCGATTTCGCTGCCGACTTCCGATCGGGGTAGCCAAACTCAATAAGCATGGTTGGAAGCTAGGACCGTTGAAACTGTTGGATATGCCGATCAACGGGCCCGAGCGAATCCAGAGTTTATTTCTGAGATGCTTTCAGTTATAAACGCTAGTTTCTGGAAGCTAAAGAATGACCTACTACGTGTGTGTGGCTGTGGATGTGGCCGAACTTCGTCTGCAGCCAATCAAGAGCCAAGCCTCACCACTTCGATGACATAGCCATCACGGCCAGCCACAGATGTGTCGTCATATTCATCATTCACATGAACCACATCGCGACAACCGTTTGATGGAAGATGGAACTTGTTGGGTTTGCATCCGGGGCCAGCGTAAGGGAGGGTTCCTCTTGCGTCGGCACTTGAACCTTAAATCCCCAGATGACAATCCCAAAACAACCCGCGAGTTGCATCATACATTTCCTTGGCTCAGCTTTGTGCACGGCAGTCAGACCCCTTTCTGAAAAAGTCTAACCGTTCCCGTCATTCCATCTCGATTCTGTGTCTCTGCATAACGAGAGCTCGCGAGGGACAGATAAAGACCGGGCGCCTCACCTCAGGCTTTCCTTCATCGCCAAACCTCATCTTCCTCACTATTCTCCATTCTATTTCCATCCATCAACACAGACTTTAGCCCTGTTCTGTTCCGTCATGGGCGCAAAGTCGGGTCTAGCCCTCAAGGGCCTCCAATGGTTCATTCGCGGGATACAGTTCCTCTGTGCCGCCCTCGTGCTCGGCATCTTCTCGTACTTCCTGGCGGCTCTAGCTAACCACGACCTTCACATCGATACGAATGTGCGCGCGGTCGAGGGCATCTCGGGCGCGGCTGTTCTGTATACCCTGATCGGTCTAGCCTTGCTCTGTTGCGTCGCCGGCCGATTATTCGCGTCGATTATCGCAATCGTGCTGGACTTTTGCTTCATGGGCTGCTTCATCTATGTGGCCATCGTGAACAAGAACGGCACAGGAAGCTGCGGCGGCTATGTCGACACACCATTTGGTCGTGGGCAGTCGGGCGACCAAGCGCCCGGGTCAGGAGGGTTCACGGCACTTCCCAGCTTCCACACGGCATGCCGCCTGCAAACGGCCTGTTTTGCCGTGTCCATCGCTGCCATGTAAGTAACTCGGCGTCTGACCTACACGGCGGCACGCAGTCCCCCGTCCCCGAATCAGACGAGTGAATGGCTGACCGATCAAAATAGCTTCTTCTTCCTCGTCTCCATGCTCATGGAAGTCGTCCTGCTTCGCCACCACCGCAAGGAGAAGCGCTTTGGTCCCGGCCCCAAGAACAACTACACGTCTGGCTCTGGCGCCGGTAGAGGCGGCTTCTTCGGACGGTTCCGAGGCAACCAACACGAGGACATCACCGAGTCCGACCGGCTGCCCCAGCACCCAACCCCTGACCAGGCCGACCACACCCGTCAAAGCTACGCCACCGAGAACACGACTGTAAATCACGACGTCCGCGGTGCCAGCGCCGACTACCACAAGCAGGAAGTTGGATACGGCTACAACCAGCCCGGCATGGCCACAACCACCAGCGGCACCGCTCCGCCTCTAGCACACACCGGAAAGCCCATTGCCCCTGCTGCCAATTATCGATATACCGACGGCGTACACCAACCTGTCTGAGCCTACGGGGAGATGGGCCATTGAAACAAGATGTAAATAAATAATGAATACCTCTTCGTCTCCCTCCCTACGGGCTTCGCGATAACGAGGCCGTTCCTCCTCTTTAGTTTAGTGCACATAGCTATGATCAAGTAGCTTCCGGGCAGACCATTCGCCACACTTAATAGTCAGTACTGATGATGAAGCCATCACTCGCATTGTTTTCCAATACACCGTGACCCATTAGCCAACAGAACGTAACGCTCAAGTTCACCCGTCCAATCCCCCCTCCAATTGTAAGCTATTCAATCGACACGCCCGCCCAAGAATGAAAGAAGCACACGACGTATATCAAGAATCTTGTACTCTGTGCTACAGCTACACACCGTGCCGTGCCCATCGAGTATCCAATACTCTCAATTCATTCCCTCCTCAATCCCATCTTCTTGAAATTAAAAAAGCGGTGTCCGAGACGGGGCAAGGAAAAAGTACCGCTTACAAGTATTGCGTATAAAGAGGCGTGTTATGAAGCAGGGAGAGTCACCGGGCTGGTTTGGCGAGGAAATAAGTAGACGTGGAAATCGAGTTGATACGTACGTACGCATTACACTTGTATACACGCCTCAACGTGACGAATCTATCTTCATTCTACATCTACCCACCCCCCCCAATCGCCATGAATAAAAAAAAAAAAAAAAAAAAAAACTACTCATAACGAAACCACATCATACTTTCCAACTTAAGCCCACCCCTCCACATGCTCCAACTCCATCTCATCCAGCCGATCCTCCGCCCATCCCCCCTCCAGCTTCTCCAGCTTCTCCAGCTCGCGACTGAAAAAGTCCTGCTCGTCTCTCAACGCAAGCCGTATATCCGGCGCAATCTTGTCCGGATACCTCGTCACGTTCATCCAGTGCGTCAGGCCCCTGAGCGCCTGCTCCAGCGGCAGCGCCGAGTCCACCTCTGCGTCGACATCGCTGCCAGCGAGCCACTCGTCGCGCAGCTCCGGCCGACAGTGCAGGTATACGGCCGTGATGACGCGCATGTTGGACTGCCGCCACTTTCGCCCACAGTAGGGCACCTGGTTCTTGAAGAGCTTGAGTGTGTACAGACGGAGTTCGGGCTGGGGCACGCGCAGGGATTTGCGGAGGATAGTGGAGGATTTGTACTGCACGAGGAGGAGGTTGCGGTGGGCCTTGTTCTTGCAGATCTTCTGGAGAATGCGGAGGTAATTGATGAGGGAGAAGAAGTTGCGCCATGAGAAGTCGGTGATGGGTTCTTCTGGGGGCGCGTTGACGGGATACCCGAGTTCGTCCACCTCGGGCCGCGTGGGGCCTTGATCGTCACCGGCCTCGGCGTCCTCCTCCTCCCCCTCCTCCTCCTGTTCTTCTTCTTCGTCTTCCTCGTCGGCGGCCGGTGCGGCAGCTACGGGAGACCTGTTTCTCTTGATGGGGGGCGGCACAGCGTCGTCTTCGTCTTCGCTTTCCTGTTCCGAGCCCTGCTCGCTTTCTTTTGACTTCTGTTGCCCGCCGCCTTGTGCGTGCCCCGCCCCCTCTTCTTCGTTTTCCGAGTCACTGTCGGACCTGTCCTTGAATTTCGAACGCAAATTACAGAATTGGAAGAAACTGGGAAACCGTGTTAGCAGGGGGGCGGCGACTCAACTCAAAGGAGACGGGCGGTCGCTTTGCTTACCTATTCTCGACCCTGTCCATCTTGCTGTCAACAACCTGCTGGACGTCTTGATGGGCAAAAAGCTTCAGTACCAGCGGGACGTAATTCGAGTCTAGTAAGAGCTGAGTAACGTACTCAAACTTGAGGACGTCTATTGAGCAAAAACACAAGTCAGTTCATGGTATTATACGGCCGACTAAAGAGAAGATTGAAGAGAGAAGAGGGGAAAAAAAAAAAAAAAAACCCCCGAAATTCCAGCCAGGAAAAACTTACGAGAAAGTCGAAGCCATTTCAGCAGCAGCAGCAGGATGCCCGTCGTTGCTTTGGACGTAATCTCCCGAGTCCTCGCCGCATCAATCTCCTCCGGCGACGGATCCGGCTCTTCTTGCGCAACAATCTGCCCGGACAGGTCCGGAGCTCTCGGTCCATTCGGGCCGCTGTTCGTTCCAGGATTACTGTTGCCTCTACCCGCCACGCCATTCGACATTTGATTCGTCTGCTGGGCCACAATGGCAGTCACATTGCCTAGAATAGGTCGCAGCAGCACAATGACGAGAGACTGGAGGTGAGGAAGTGATTCCTTGTAAAATCGCTCCACGGCCGTCAATCGTTGCTTGTCCCTCTCAGACAACTGGTCCGGATGCGGACCAAAGTCCACCTCCTCAGCCTCGCCGTGACTTTGGGCGGCATTTGACTTCTTGGGCCTATCTTCAGCTCTGATCTCCCTCAGGACCTCCCTCTCTTCTAGTGTCAGCTCGTTGAGATTGAGGTCCTCAATCTCGTCATCGTCCTCGTCGGCATCGGCATCGGCATCGGCCCATCCACGATCAAACTTGAGAAACTTCTCTCGCTCTTCCCACATTTGCCGCGTGGCTCTCGTCATGCGCACCCTGGTGGAGAACAGCTCCCCGGCTTCTAGGATTGACGCAGGAATGTCGCTGCCTTCCCATCTCCGACTAACTATGGAGTCATCTATGCCGGCCATTCCCTTGCCTCCAGCGCTGTTACTAGTCGCATCTAGCGGAGGGTACATGAATGGAAAATTCTGGTTAGTCTGATAGTTTTGTTTCTTTCCAGACTTGCCGCCTACGCCGGGCGAGGGTGGTGGTGATGGCGCAGGCGTCGCAATGTGAACAGGCTGGTTCAGGATGGAAGCGCCACCGATCTGGGAATGTCCCGGTGTTGCTATGATCCCATTGTTGCCATTATTGCGCGTTGGCTGATTCGGTATCGGCGGTAACAACGAGGCGGTCTCGTCTTCCAGGGGTAGAAGAGGCTGCGGGGGAACATAGGCAGGATATTTAGATGTGATTTCCTGCCGGAACACATGGTAGTCCAGCGGTGACGCCGTGATTGTAGTCTTGTCCGGACCTCCTGTTGTTTCCGACATGGCTGCCTTGATCTTGGCCAGGTCCTTGAGTCCGCCAAAAACGAGTAAGATGGATTTCCAGAATAACAAGAAAATCTGTGTTGTTTTTCCCATCTCCAGGTCAGCTTCCCGTTACATCTTGTTTGTCCATCACCACACGGCGGTGTGCAACTTACCTGCGTGAGCGGCATCGAGTTTTGTTCATTCAACCGTAATTTCGACGTCGCCGTCAGCATAAAGTCCGCCAATCCTGGATTCAGTTCCACTACACCGGCCCGTCAGTTCTAGTCACCATCTTCTTCAAGCCAGGATCGCACGACTTACGCAATGCCTTGTACGACGACGACATGTCCTGGGGATCATTCAACGTCTCCTGAATAGCAATGTACATAATCGTCATCAGATTCATTAATTCATCCTGCGCTTCCTGCGCCTCCTGTGGGCTCGCTTGCTGGTATACATCCCCTGACCTGGCCGTCCTCAGATTAGTACACAGCTTTTTTATTTTTTTTCCCCCGGATCCCAGCACAGCCTTATTTCACCCCTTGAAAGGGGCGTGCGTGTACTTACCAATGCAATTCAAAACAGCTCCTCAGAGCCTCCCAAATCACAGGTAATCCCTCCAACGACGTCAAGCATTCCACACCTGCCCTGATAGCTTGCAGTTGCGATTTGCTCCCAATCGAACGACCAAGCCCGTCCGTAGCATTCGGCATCGCCGTGTCTCCCCAACGCCCCAGGACCAGATAGACAATTTTGCCAATTGATGCAGACTTCAATGCCGCATCGTTGGATTGCACCCCTGCGATTGCGGCCCGTACAAACCTGGCTCTCGTGTCATGGTCTGCATCGTCCCACGAGTTCTGGCCGTCTGATTCCTGGTTCCAATGCCACTCGAATGCCTTTTGGGCCGCACTCAGGCGAATCCACTGCCAGAACTGGTACACGAACCACTCGTCGATTTCTTCGGCATGCGAGTCCATATCCGAGTAGACAAAGTCGTAAGCGGCGGGTTCGGCTCGGTTCACTTCGGCGACGATGCGGCGCAGTTGGAGAAGCGATAGCGAATCAGTTGGCGCAGGGCTCTGTTGCTGCTGCTGCTGCTGTGAGTTCGTACCACCTTGCCCTGTTCCTGTCGCTGCGAATCCAGAAGGAAATGTATTTCGCTGAAGGCCCGGTCGCGAAGGCGGTGCCGGGACCGGGAATTTCTCAACCTGCTCCGTTCCCCGACCACCTGCAGCAACTTCTCCCGTATCGGTCACATCGTCCATGGGCCGGGGCGGCTCGGGCGCCTGCTCAGGAACTGGTTTGGATGCAGGCCACATGTTCCGAAGAGTTGCGCTGTGAAAGAGGTTGGGATGTGCAGGAAGATTTTAGGTCGGGGATCTTGCAAACGCCGTCCTTGCTAGACGCATTGCGCGTCGGCCAAGTGCTGGAAGTTGCTGGCTCGGGTTTCAGTCCATCTATTCGTGATTGCTCGGCTGTGGGCGATGCTGTCAGATGTCGCGCGTGCAGTGCAGTTGGAGAGGTGGTGCTCAGCAGAAGCTGTCGAAGCTCGAGGTGGTCGTCGGTGGTCGTCGGTGGTCGTCGGTGGATCCGTGGACGTGACGTGACGTGACGTTGGTGGACGCTGTTTGTTGGTGGACGTTGTTGGTGGTGGATGCGAAGGCAGCGTAGTTGATTGGCTGCTGCCTGGAATTTTGGCGTTGGACCTGGGCCTCTCTCTGACGGCAAGAAGCAAGAAGCAAGAAACGGGCAGCTCGTCTATTGAATTGGCGAGCACTCCAGACACTCAATCGAAAGGAAACATGGAGGGGAGGGGGAGGGGGAGGGGGGGGGAATCGAAAGAAGAACTACATTGTCCGGAACTGGTATCATCTCGCATGCATTGCCTAGCCATGTACAATTAATTGCTCGCAGCATCCCAGAATCCCCATCACTTGTTGCCCTCCTCCCCGGCCTTCATCTCCTTACTCTTCGCCCTCTTCCTCAGCTTCTTCAGCCGATTCAACCTCTTCTTCTTCTCCCTCAACTGCTCTTCCTTTACCACCGCCTTCATCTTCTCCGCCACCTCCCCCTCCCTCTTCGCCCTCGCCTTCTGCCTATCCGTTATCCTCCTCCTCTTCCCCGGCCGTTTCCTCCTCCCACCTCCGTCGTCGCCATCTACATGCGTCGACACCCCATCCTTCTCACCAGCCCCGGCCTTGCGCGTTACAGTGGTCCTGGTGACTTTCCAAGCATGTTCCAACCCCCATGAGGGTCGATGCGATCCCAGGATCACCTCTTCGCCGCTCACCGCGGCATAACGATACTCGCTTCTGAGTTTGTCGGGAATTTTTCTCACTGCGTAGAACGAAGACGGTCGTGGGTAAGCCAATGCACCCTCATGGGGTCGCGCTGATTCATCTTCCAGTGTGACCTTGGCAGGGGCGGCCGAGGAGAAGAGGCGGAATTCGAACTCGCCTAGATCGCCGTTGTCGTGCTCGTCGTCCGCCGTCTTGTTGCTTCCGGCCCTGATTGGGGGGAGGCGAGAGGTCTGCAGCTCGGGCTGTTCGGACTGTTGGCCAGTCTTTTGGGCATCTAAGCCCAGTGACTTGGCAATCTGTGCATTGAGCCGCGCCTTCAGATGCGAGTCGATTGTCTCTTCGACTGCGTCGCTCCACGAGTCCGCGTCTGACGCGTAGAGCTCCTCGCGACCAACTCTGGCAAATAACTGGGTTTTTAGCTCAGTTTCGATAATTCGAGGCTGTGGCTCACCACGGTGACTGACCTTTTGGCCTCGGGGAGTTCGAACATGTTTTCTCCTCTGATACCTGCTCCGACTGGCGATTTTCCCAGCGCATGCGCCGTGGGAAGCGAGCTCGTAAACGGCGATTTAGCAATCTGTAATTTTTGTTGTAATATCTATCCGATGCATCAGAGCCAAGAAAGTTGGGGGCCAACTTCCTTATCTTATCGTCCGAGCCTGCCATCCACTTGAACCTTTCGCTACTAAATAAGCGCTAGCTATTAGCCGCTCGTTCGCTGCCCACAAGACCATTCGCGCTAACATCAATGGGTCCGACTTGACAGGACTCGATGCACCAGATCTTTTAACAACAGTCTAAGCTCTCATGGCCTCGGAAAAACTGGCCAGAATTCAATTCAACTTGAATGCTACTATTCAAGAAGCGCAAGAAAATATCCTCAAGTCCTGGACCCGACGGACTGTCGAGCGGACAAAATACATGTGCGAAGACGACACTCCGTACAAAAAAATAAAACAAAATAAAAGATGTGCTAATTACAGCTCTCAACACTCGAATGGTTCCCCTCCCAACGCCGTGAAAGAAAAGGAAAAGCCCGCCTCCAAAACTCCATTGTCCCACTACCTTTCCCAATTTTGTCCAGGCCTTCATGTTCATGGTACGTAGCCAAGTTGACAGACCATTTGCCATCAGGCTACACTACTCACGCCACCCAAGCACTGGATCCCAGAACGTGCATCGTGGGCATCTTATCCGAGAGCCTTTTATGTACTCTGTAAGCCGTAGATGCCTATATGTACATGTATGGTTGGATTGAATGTGGTGGGTTCCGCAATATGACAATTGACCCATGTTCTTGGTCGCCAAGCAACAACAGCAAACTGGCGGTATGTGATAAAACCCGAATAGTATGACACAACTAGAAGAGAAAGAAGAAGAGGGGTTGCGAATTCCGGTGTCTTCCGGCATGCAGAAACACACCAAAAGTCTGAAAGCTGCTGAAGTACTCTGATCGCCAGATATTCCTCAGGTGGCTTAGGTCCAATCGCTCAATTATGCTGCGGTCCATGAATAATTGTTCATGCTGTCAAAGGATCCACGGGCACTGCTGTCGTAAGATGGAGTCTCCTGCTTCAAAGGCGGAACCCCGGGATAGGATCTCCCATCATGGCTGGCATACGAGAGGGTTGAACTTGGCTCAGCGGCTGCCGTGGTCCATGTATTCGCTGACGGGTAGTAGTCTCTGCCCGCCGGAGGATTGCCCCCAGGGGAGACATCACCTACACCACTGTTCATGCCGCGAAAAGAGCCATACCTGTAGTCTGGGCCTTCAGCGTGCTGGATCGAGCTATTGCTGTGGATGGATTGATGGCTGTGGTGTCGTGGACTTTTAGATGGTCTGGGGTTGCCATCCATGTATCGAGGCATGGTGAAGGTGCTCTCAGACCCAATCGTGACAGTGCTCCCAGGTATGTGTGGTGTTGATGTGGTTGTGTAGTTGTATTGCGACCGGAGACCTGGTTGGCCATGATCTGCTGTCGCCAGTGGGAGGGGTACGGATGATGATGGCATCGAAGTATGGAGTGGGAGCTCCTGTGGTTCGCTTGCAAAGCCGGAGGATCCGGAGAGAGGCAATTTTGAATACGAGTCAGGTGCCATCGTCGATGGGACTTGCGAGGTCCAAGATGGGTAAGAGCTGGTTACGGGAAGTGTCAGTTCGATCTTAGTTTCCAAAAAAAAAAAAAAAAAAAAAAAAAAAATTTTGGGGGCCGACTTACTTTGATCTCATAGCACTTATGCTCGAGCTATGTGGCTTGGGTGGGCTAAACGTGAACGCAGATCTGGGCAGCTGCATATCTACACTCCTGGCCTTGCCGCCCTGCTTGAGACTGATGGCACTGGCGACAACACCGAGACCAGTCTCTACCAAAGCCTGGCCTCTTGAGCCAGCACTAGAGCCCAGAAGAGGAATTTCTTTACGAGCCTGAAAATTTCGAGGGCTTCGACCACGAACAACGATCGGAGCAGTAATCGACTCTGATAGAACGACCTTGGAGTTATCAGGCAGAGTACCAAACACCTTCAAATGCAAGACGAAGTGTTGCTGGAGCTCCTTTCTTCGGCCATTGTTGGCAGTTGCGCTGCAAAAGCCTGTTAGGCTGGAGACAGACGGGGAAACGGTATTTGTGCAAATGGCAACTTACATTCTGAACTGGAGGCGACGCCAGCCGATGGGATAAACGGCAAACTCGCCATTAGCCTCCGCTCCATCTTCTTGGAAGGGAATAAGTGGCAGAGGAGAGGGCTCTTGATCCGGCCCTTGAATAATTTCGGGGGAGTTCGGTGGAGGGGTCTTCCAGGGAATGACGATGAGTCGAACTGGGTTTCCGTCGACGGATTCGATGGCAGAGACGGCAACTTCCAGGTTGCTGACGGGGAGTGTCTCGTTGGCCTCGTTGACGACAGACAGTTGGCCTCGCGGCATGACCAGTGAGCCACTAATCTGGAATAAGTTGCGTCGGTAGCAAGTGAGCTCGGGCTGAAGCGCAGCACCATCACCTGTGCTGGCTGGCATCTCGGACAGGAAGAACATGCCATGCAACTGCGCAGACAGATCGAGTTGTTGTACACGGCCTCGCTGGTCAACAACGGTGGACTTGTCCTGGGAGCGTCGGAAGGATAGCAACTTGTGGTCTTGGTTCATGGTGAGTCGTGAGCCATCGTCCCTCATGTCGTGAACGATTTCTTGGTATGCAGGCTGTTCAGCCTGAGAGAAGGACCGTTTCAAGCCTGTGTATGAATTATGTCGCTCATAGGACGCCGATTCGTCCTGGGGGTATCGGTTGTAAGAATAAGGGTGTTGCATTTCTCCTCGCGGTCTTGCTGAGAGATGTGCTGATGAGGAACCATGGATGGACGAGTCCATGCTTCCGAGTCGGCTAGGCAGATGGGAAGAGCCGCCATAGTTGGACCAAAGACTGGAGTGAGCGGGCTCTCCTCGAAGCTCCGTCATGGTGGCCGCTGGGTACGCTGCTGTGGTCATCATAGGCGCATGTCTTTGCAGACAGATCCGGGTTGTCGTTGCTGTTGCTGCTGCTGCTGCTGCTGTTGTTTTTGTAAGTGAATGTAAAGGCCAAAATTTATCAACCTGGGCCAAGGGAGTCTTTTAATGTCCCACGGCAGTATATTTTCTCTATGTCCCGATTTAGTGGCAATATAGACAACGGAAAGAGGTGAAAGTGACGATGCTGCTGGGTTTGTAGGATTTGAGTTTGGACGATGAGACGGCAACAACGTGTGGCTTTTTTTTCTCTTCCCCTTCCCACAGGCCGAATCGTAGGGAGAGAGAGAATGAGTACTTGTAGAAACAGGCGAAGATTGAAGTATGGCCGACATGGATGGAGTCGAGGAGCAAGTTGCGGGTAAGTAGTTTTACTTGTACATTATACACGGATGGATCCTCCCCAGGACGGCAGATGCTGTGGATGCTTGTGGATGGCTGTGGATGGCTGTGGGGGGGGGGGCGTGTGATGCCAAAAGGCCCGGCACTGGAGCCGGGTACATTTGAGTTTTTGTCGACCGACCAGGGCCGGCTCTTATGGCAACCAGGAACGGGAGCTAATAGGAATTGGCCTCGTCAGTTGTCTGCAGTTGTCTGCAGTTGTCTGCAGCAAATTGAAACCTACATACATACAGTAAACAGCGCGCCTTGGCTTGGTCAAACGGGCCACCGTACATGCTAGCATCGACACGGATGTCGTCCGTTCTAATCTGTACAGTACACTGGCCATCCATCCCGTCGAGGTAACTGGTTGGTACCGGTACTGACTACGGATTACGCACGCGCACACAACGCGCACACAACGCGCACACAACGCGCACACAACGGCGTGGGCAACCCCCTTCTCTCTTCTGTGCAGGCGTCTGTCTGTTCTTGTCTATTCCTGGGAGGAGAAGAACAAGAGAAGAGGATCCAGGCCTGACAGGCGGCGAAAAATCCGAGACTCGTGAGCTCAGGTCTGCCGAGGGGTGACGATGTTTCTCGTTCGCTAACAATGGTGTGGTTTACGTCTCGAGCACGGCAAGGCGAAAAGGTGAGTTCGTGCCTGCCCGTCTCTCTCTGCCATGCACAAAAGCTTGAAATGATACCCCAGGAGCACAGAGGAACTCGGAGCCCTAAATGCTGCCCATGACAGATGGACGGTTACGTTGGGGGCGAGATCAAGTCCGACAGTACGGGAAATGCAGCCGCCATGGAATGGGACATGGCCCATGGGGCAGTACATACGGACTAGTACTCCGTACACATACGAGATGGCGACTGACGAGCACACGCCCCTTTTTGCTTGGTCGCGACCTATCCAATGTTTGCCGAAGACGAGGCCGTCGTTGTCCCTTGTCTGATGACTTGTCTGATGAGAAAGGAGAAAGGCCCAGGGGGGTGGGGTCGACTCCGTCATGAGCCTTTTTTCTATTGGCCATTGGAGACGGGGCCAGGGTCAACCAGAGCAGACGTACATATTACAGACACACATTATTATGTAGACGTTCTCGCAGCCGTGACTTGATTGTTCGTAGCGCATTCGCCTAGCTTGCCAAAGTACACCGACGCCAGTGAGAGGCCAGCCTGGGGGCCCGGGGCCCGCAATTCTTCTAGAAGGTGGTCGTTGAGACAATGGTAAAATTAATGAGACTGACCAGCAGTGGCAGCAGGACGAGCGAGGCTTGTTGATTGGTGATTCCTTCGCAGCTGGCCAAATTGAATTGTCAGTCGCAGCAGGCACGCGATGGGCTCAATAATAGTCGGCGCGCTATAATTTATAATTCCATCGGATGCAATGCATCCTATGTATTACTACAACACATTCCTTGTATCGCAGGCCAAAATAGGGATGGGCATCCTGGCAAGCATGCATCTTGAATAGGTTCTCGAGCGGCTGAGACTGACAAGACAAGACTCGGCCGATCGGGCGTCGCGGCTTGCGACGATACACAATGCGGAGTTGCTTCCATGCAACATTGAACGTAGCCCCCACGAACATTTGACAGGACTGTTCAGTAGAGATGAGATGATGCGCCTTCGAGGGTTCCATCAAGCTTCATGTGTAGCATTGGTAGCTTCGTGTCGGCCGAGAGAGCATTCGGGCCTCGTGCCATGTAGATGGCACGGCACCCCAAATTGGTCAACCCGCTCGCTTCTCAGAGCCCGCCCGGATCTTGACCGAGCACGCAGAACGCACGGTCGAATGACAAGTCCGTCAGTCCGTCAGAATGAAGAAAACAGGAAACAGGAAAGAGTGGTTTTACTCGGCGACTCGCTGAGCCACTGAATGAAGTGAGGAGCGTCAGGTCTTGCGAGCCATGGAGAAACCCGCGTTCGCAAGATGGATGTGACCAATATTATGCCTAGCGGCGGCATTCGGTTGCCACCTCCCCAAGTCCTTATCGTCGACAAGGATGTGTGGACATGGGACGCACGGATTGGCCGAATCGCTAACGAATGGTGGTGGGCAGCTTTTTTATCACCTCCGCGATCCATGATCAATGGTGGATCTTTTTTTTTTTTTTTGGCAGAGACGAGGGAATGTGACCATCTTCTCGGCCGGCCAAGCCATTATTATTTTCTTCTCTCACTTGGCGTCCGCTCTTCAGAGCCTGCGGCCTTATTGGTCTACAACCTACAGCCATGTTTAGCGTTACTATTCAAAGGCAATGTGGACAAGTTGTGAGGTGTGATTTCAAACGATACAAAACAAGGCTAGAGCTATGCCTTAATTGCTTGGCTAGTTCTTTTTCTAATCACTATTAGAGAACAAACTCTTTGGGAGATGAATCTTGTCCCATCATCAACAACAGATAGGACCTGGCCACCAAATTGTCACGCCATCGCTGTTTATCCCACCAGCACAGCCACGATACATAGCATGGCCAGCTCGGGTAGTAAGAAAACGGAAAGATCTACATCGAGCGCAAGATTGTAGTTTCAAGGCATGGCTACTGATGAGGCATGCAATTAATTGCCAGGGCTGTTGGCCTTGATCATATGTACTGTATTTCACAAGAGGCGAGTGCTAGCTGGGACGTACCTCGGGCGGCGGCCCAAAGAGGCGCAGGATGAGGTTAAAGGGGGGGGCGTCTTGGCATAATAAGTCAGATGGATCTCAAGAGGCCGATCATGGCCATATTAAGGAGCGACAGTACTCCGTATTAGCTGACCAGTAGTAGTTGGTCTCGGAGGCCGAAGATTGACAACTTTAGGCTAAAGTCCCCCAAGTGAAGGAGCAATTTGACTTGTCACCAGCCATGTATTTTATATCCGCATCTCCTCCAGACTAAGATTGATATATATTAGTATGATCTCCTATGCCGGTACCGATGCAATGGAACACCGCTCGGCTCGCAGCGTCCAGGTGTTTTAGACTGTTGCTTGTTATGTTGAATGTTCGCCCCAACACCGAGCCGCCGGATCGAATAACAGGGACAGAAGGAAGCCCTGGGCGGTTCCAAAGTGTCGGTGCTTCACCAGGCTTGTGAAAGGGATGCCAGGACCAAACTAGCTGCATGATTGATCAGTGGTGCCGTGACGGGCACTAATAAGAGCATGTGGGAATGATGCAGGAAGTAAATACCTTCCGCTCTAACTTCATCTGGGGTCGTCGAGCAACCGTCACTAGAATCAAGTCCAAAGCAGACATGTGCATTGCATCAGAATTTGTTCAGTTAATGTTCCCCATTCGTACTCTGCCTCTGGATGGTTGTGCAGTTCAATAAAAGAAGAAGAAAAAGGCAGTTCTTAGACAACGACTTCCATTGCTCTTGGCATTCCGGTTGCCTGAAACCCGGCCGTCCAATAATGATTGTTTCCGTAAGGATGCACTAAATAAGCGCCCATGAATGCCCATTTTGTTCTTCGCAACAGCCCAACAAGACAGCCCAAGACAGCCGGGCAAAATCCGAGATTTGGCAGGGGTCTGCCGTCGGGGCTAACCGTTTTACGTGGTCCTCCTCCAGGGCAATCGGGCTGTAAGTCGTAGCAGGACGATGATGAGGACTTGTTTGTACGGTATTAATCCATTCACAAGTGAGGAACTCCCCCCTTCCATGAAGATCAGGGAGATCAGGTGAGGCCAGCGTGGTGTCACAAGTTGCGGAATCAGTCTCGTGAACTTCATGGTGATCTCGTGTTTTATTTGTACCACCACCAAATGGTAGATGAAGAGAAAGGAAAAGAAATGCTGCTGAAGAACATCGAGTGAGCCGCACAAGACAGAGGTGGGCTCACCAGAGAGCCTGGACTGTGTGCGATTCGCGGCATTGCTTCCTTGGTCCATTATCGATCACGAACCAAATGGTACTCCCTGCATCCGTCCTCATAATGCCCGATGAAGAGGTGGGGCCAAATCGGTACGTCTCCAAGAAAGATGCTGAGACAATGACGATAGTGTTCGGATGGATGGAATCCGGGTGTGGGCGCCGGATAAAACCAAGCCAAGAAGGCGTTTCCGCCGTAGAGGCGTTTGAAAGCCAAAACGACGACCAGAAGCGCACGAGAATGGCAGACCTTGCGGGATGAGAAAAAAGTACATATTTGGACTAATTATGTCGACAGGCAAACCCTCCAATCAACAAGCCCGACGGACCCCTGCCTAGTACTGCATGCCTCAGGCAGCCATGAGGCGCGCAACAGGCGCACCAGGTGTTGACAGCCTGTGAACAGAAAAGGGCAATCCTATCCATCCTATCCCTTTGAGTACGGTGATGTGAGGCCCCACTCACAACACAGGTGCACCAGCGCACCCCGCGGACAGGCCACGCCCCTAGGGCTAGGTTCACGTGACACTGGCGAGCCGCTAGCTATCTCCTTAACTGTTGTCCACCTTGTGGAGTCACGTTAACCAGGGTCTATATGTATCCAATTAGATAAAAGTAGAACAGAGATACATATCTCCTTGGACTTGGCCTACCTTGTGGAGTCACGTTAACTAGGGGTCTGTATGTATCTCTAGTTTACTTTTATCTAATTGAATACATATAGACCCCTGGTTAACGTGACTCTACAAGGTGGGCCGAGTCCAAGGAGATAATATGCAGACCCCACAGACCCACAAGGTGGACAACAGCTAAGGAGATAAGCCAGCGACTCGCACGCATAACAAACTTAGACCTAGCAAGCTTCAGTCAATATACACTCTACCCCCTGAATTATTTTACAAATCTACATGCCCCAGTTATTCGTCCCTCTCTAACAGCTGTGATCGGCTGTGAATGCGGTATAACCCCTGTATTGTTTTAGAGAGCTACAAGGAAAATACGCAGGGTATAAAGCGCCATAAGAGAGTATATTTATTTCCATGTGAATCACTAGTAATAAGATATACTAGCCCCTATCTCCTTCATTTCCTTGCTAACATCTGATTGGCCTAATTACCCCTGTCATGTAGATTTGTAAAATAATTCAGGGGGTGTATTGTATCAGAGCCCCCATACCTCTTGCCTAGCTATCATTGTTCTCACAGGTGAGGTCACAGCCAGGTCACGAAACGCGGGTCTGACCAATCACAACCAAGGTGGCAGAGGGGTACTTCAATTTAGGTGAGAATCTCACTACAAAATAATATAAGTCCTAACAAGGTCCGTTAGTACAAAGAGGTACATTGTAGCCTCATTGTGACTGTGGCTACTCAGAGATACTAGTGAAGTATTGAAGAAAATGTGGGTCCCGTGACCTAGCTATTACTTTACCGCACTCAAAGGGATCTCTTGAAATTCTACCGTTTGCCTATCCCCTTGGCCCCAATTTTTTCAGGCACATGCAACCGCAAGGCACCTAAATCTACCAGAGAATCCAGGCTTAGCAAGGTGCTTTGTTGTATAGATACAGTCAAACCCTTGAATGATTTTACAATGACTAAAAGCCCCACGCGGGGCGGTTACTATTAGCTCTTGGTGGCTATAGTAAGTAAAGCTATTAGGGATACTATAGGGATATTCACGCTAGTAAAAGATACTATTACATTGATCTGCTGCCCCTAGCTCTGGACCTCCGGTAAAACAGGGATTAGACTGTAGATCTTACGATATATACATATATCATGTACGCTACATAGCTAACTCTATATAGTGCTAGTACTAGTACTCCTACTGGTTTGATCTTACGATATAATTGGCTCACATTTACTCCGTACGGACGTATCACTGCCAAGGACCCATCGCTAAGGGGTTTTGTTAGATGGCGAAAAGTGGATAACAGTTCGCCGATGCATGATGTGCAGGATAAAAGGGCATGCATGCTTCTTGCCCATCTGATGGCTCCGCCAAGCTAGTCGACTATTACGGAGCAGCTTGCTCTTACTCAATAGGACAGCGTCCGTCAGTTCCTACGCGATGAGTAATCGTGCCACGCACGTACAGGAGAAGGACGCCAACGCTACGGAGTAGTGTCTAATAAATGTCTACTGTGTACGTACATTCATGAGTTGGGCAAACGAGCAGATGATTTGTTCATTCGCGGCGGGATTTCCCATCCGACGCAGCCGGCCAGCCAGCCCATGCGCAAGATTTCATCGTTGCTCAAAGCAAGCATCCGGAATGCTCGCCATATTAATACCTCCCTGTGATTCACGGGCTAAACTGTTTTAGCTTGTCTAACCAGTTGCGCGAAGCAAGAAGCCTAATTTTTTTTTGTTTTTGCTTCTTTTTCCTTTTCTGCTCTCAAGCATTTCTATTCCCCAGACTGGCTCAATGGTTTGGTCAACGGTGGCACTCCAAAATCTCGCCACAATTGCCTAACGCATTCGGCCGAACCAGGATATTTTTACTTGATCCTGCGCCGTTGCGATGTAACCACCAGGGATGCTGTAACCGTCAAACTTGCCAGATCTCGCCATCAATAACTGCCACAATGCCACCCAAACTGCTTCTGTCTTCACCAGGCCTTCTGTCGGCCTCTGGGACTTGAGCGGCGCATTATTAAGGGTTACTTCCCGTTGGGACCCGCCGAAGATGATGCAATGCCTTGATTTATTCTTAGACTCCACGCGACGGGTCCTCCAACGGAAGAAGAGATGTCGTACGCAAACCGAGACCACCATCTATTTACGTAGTTGTGAGTCTCACGAGTTGAGAATCGTTCGCAGAATGAGCAACGGAGCATCTGCACGTGCACGGTCTTGGCCAAAGCAGCGCTCTCTCTTAGTCAAATGGCGGGATATACCTTCCGTCATGGTCCGTGCATATGGTTCGAACAGACCTTCCTAGATCGCTCTTGGGATTCAATGGTATCTCCTTAGAGGTCATACACCTTGTGAAGTCATGTCAACCAGGGTCTGTATCTAATCGGATGAAAGTGCATTAGAAGTATATATGTAGATTTATATGTAAATTAGCCTATAATAGTTATACTAGTACTTTTCTATTACATATATTACTATGTTATACTTATTAATTATTCAGACAAGGAACGCGTACCCACGCGGTCTCTGACCTCGTGGCAGGGGGCCTGAGGGGGCCCCACTGACCAACAAGGTGCACGACCTCTATGGAGATCTGCCGTTGATCGATATGAATTGTACGTGTCAAACTTCGCGCAAGCTATCACGACCATGAACCTAAATGCCCTCTCAAACACTCCGGGCTCACAGAAGGTCTTGTCCTCCCACATCTCACTGCCCGATGCTGGCCGTGCTGGCCGTGCTGGCAGCAGAGTCCTGATTTCAGGCAGGTTGCCCAACCTGAAAGAAAAGGCTGCGAAGTGCCTGACGATGCTCCGTACTCCGTTCCGTCCGTACTGAGTATCTCAAAGCGTTATGCAGGGGACTAATATAATGAGCCAAGTGTTATATAGAGAAAGAAGGCAACCCGCAACTGGTCTAGTCAACAATGGTGGTTCCATCTACTCCGTGGGCAGGAGTGGATGCATCTGACTATGGGTCCTTCGCACGACCATTGGTTCACGCAAACGTTCGCCGAAAATTGGCCTACATGAGGGTGGGCCAGCCGAGTGACCCACCTAATTTGGTGACGATCTCCCATGCCATTCCTTGCGCACAGGGTACATTTGCCCACGCCCCCTCTCACCCCCCCTTGTTCCCTTTGCACACAAAGTCAGCGTCGAGCACCTGCTACTGCTGGACGTGTCGGCCGAAATCCCTTGAACTGAAGATTTGTCGATTGTCCAGATATCACCAACAACGTCGTACTCCGTACATAATACTGAACACTTATCACACCCCGTCCAGTCCAAGTCGCAGAGGCCCAAGCTCCATGCTCATCCAGGCCCTCTGACCCCCCCCCATTTCAGCCACCATCGTGGAGTCGCGGGGCTGTCAACGATGGACCGATCAGACGCAAGAGATTGTGAGGTCGGCTATTGAGCTGCTGCCTGGAAAGCTCATGTCCACTTCTAAACCATCAGCGAGCCGGTCCCACGGCGTCAAGCGCTGTGTTACGAGCGATGCAGCTCATTTTAGGTGGACAAAATGGCTGCGTATTAATATGTCTACCGCCAACATGCATTCATTGGCGGCACAACTTGCGGGCGGAATAACAAAACGAACTTTCTCTCATGGCCGGCACGAGACAGCCGAAGTGGATGAGTATTCACGGATAAGTGGGTGCAACTCAATTATCCCGCAATCTGCTGCGATGCAAGGGGTAATCCGTACAAGGCGTGAGGGTTTTCTTTTGTCCTCTAAACGCCGACAACCGCAAACACCTTGACGCCTCCGGCGCTTATAGCCACTGCCACAACGTGCAATGCAACCTTGTTGTGTGTAAAGGAAGGACCTAGAGAAGAAACCAGGCAATAATGGCACATGCGCAACTGTCCGTGTGATGCATTCTGTCAAGGACATATCCGACAGACTAAAGGGAGTCAGCCACTTGGTTCTCCGTGACTTCGGGTCCGAGTCAAGTTTCATTCGGATAAGGAAAAGGATGGCGTCAAAGGAAATAGCAGCTCGACCTCCATCATGCGCCCCGGCCGGAGAGGGGAAAAGGCGCGAAACGGGTCAGGTCATCCTACCAGCCAGTCAGCCAAGTCGTCCGCCACCTGAGCAAATGATTTGCGGCCAAAGCGGCCGGTGGTGGAAATGCTATTGCCACAAACCAGTTGGCACAATTAGTATAACAGTGTTCGCAGATGGGCAATGAAGTTAAGTCCGGTTCGAGTCAGGCAACCAGGCAAGAGAAGGGAAGAGTGGGTGCCAAATTCCCACGAGACAGCCGCGGCAGCAACCTTGTGATGAAAGACTGACCGACTGAGAGATTGTGGGGAACCAGGATTCGATCTTAGCGAGACTACTCCGTATGTATGTACGGAGTGGTCCCTTGTTGGCTGTAGGAAATTACATATTACACCCAAAGACAACAAGAAGATCGTTCAACATCAATCCGATGGGCCCTCGCAAAAGACCTCGCAAAAGATGCAAGAAGCGGCAGCCGGTACTCAGTACGGACGGAGTACAGAGTACGGATTAGGATTTTGACTAAGCTGCGGCAGCCACGCCACGCCACCCCCCGTTGTCAATGAGCCAAGGCGTTTCTTTTGCTTTGGAAGGTGGAATGCCCGAATCATTCAAGGCACTCACTGCGTACCCCAAAGGCTCATTTATATCAGTTGAAAAAGTTGTCAATCCTATCTAGTCAAGAGGGGCCATTTGGCGACGAGGCCAATTTTTGGACGCAACGCAACATTATTATTACCTTTACGAATTGTTTGGTCGGTGTCGGCACTCCAATCTCTGGTCTTGGGGTAATAATTGCCCAAGGATCCGTGTTTGATTACTATGGAGACTGCCGTGCCCGAACATGTAGGCTCCATGTAAAGAACACCCCTCGTAGTGCATCGAGCACCCCAAACTGTGGCTAGGACCCGGCGGCAGTGGCTAAGGACATCCGTTACCGGCCGCCCATAGTAATTCTCATAGAGACCACGTAGTTATTGTCCTAGAGGGCCCCACTTTTATCTTTACTTTTATGATGCATGCCCACGTATTCTCATTATAATAACTAGATTAATTAAAGCTATCTATAACTAAAGCTATTTATAATGTAACCTCTTGTAATGCCTTTAAGAATGCCTTTTCTTTATTAATTTATCCCTAAATCTAAGTATTAATATCTCCTTTAAAGTCTATAGGAATATCCTATTTAAATTAAGAGGTATCCTTATTAATCTAATAAGATAATAATACTAATATTATAATTATTATAACCACTATAATTATAATATTCTTCTCTAGGTTTATAATATTCTCTTCTATATCTTTAATTATATCTAAAGCTCTTAAATATACTTAAGGCTATACTATACCTAGCTTATAAGAATTACTAGATTTAAGCCTCTAGAGCCCTATAGTAGTTATAGTTATTTAAGTTAAATTAATTATAGCTAGCACTATTAAAGGTAATATAATAAATACATTAGCCTTCTTATAATCCTAATACGCTTTAGCTTCCTTAGCTACCTAAGTGTTAGTTACACCAAGGAACGTTGCACTAGTGCGAAGGGTTAAATTTGATAATAGTAATGAAGTTAATAATAATAGCTAAGAAGAGAGAGAAGGAGAGGAATCTAGCTAGGAGAGAAGGTAAGCAAAAAAGGGGGAAAAATAAGGTAGTAATGCAAAGCTACTATAAGCAGTGCGGGGTTACTTGCGATATAGCTAATTACATTATATGCATCCCTTTAGTGGACCTATACTTTAGCTATAGCTAGACTAACTATTATCTAAGGGTCTAGAGAAAGTCACACTAGTAGTCTCTCTTTTCTTTGTGGCTAAAGGAGCCTAAAAACGTAATAAAAATTAAATTAAAGAAAAGTATATATAAGTAAATCCCTTTATAAGAATCTATAGCTCTAATTAGCTATTATAGCCTTAGTTATTTTAATTAACCTAGTTACTATAATCTATACCTATATGCCTATTATATTAATTATCCCCTTTACCTAACCTTATAAGTCTCTTAACTTAGCCTTTTATATAAATTATTAATTAATTTAAATTAATTAAGGTTAAAAGGGCTAAATTTAGTAATGCCTTTATTATTATATTAGCTAGGTTATTACTACTATTAATCCACCTAACTTCATAGATCTCTCTTCTCTTATATAACTATTAGAGGGCTATAATATTAATTATAAGCCACTTCTCTTTTATTATACCTAGCTTTATAAGGTATTTATATAATAAGAAAGAGTCTATGCAAAGGGTTGTTAGTATTTAAGGCATCTTTAATTAGTCTATAATCTAATAAAGGGTTATAAATATTATATACGTGATATTAGCGCCTTAAACCATGCTATATAGCTTAGATATAAGTGTGCTATAAGTTATATATTTACTCTTTATAGAGCTATATATAATAATATTCCCTCTTAAAGTAAAGGTATTATTCTCTTTTATTATCTTATTACTAATTATAATAATATAACTAATCTATAAGCTTAGGTCTTTGTTATTAGTAAGAGACCTATTTATAAACATAAAGAGCTTTACCTCTTTAAGAGTTAAGGGAATATACTATAATCCCCACTACTAATACTTAGCTTACTACTTAAGGCATTTATTAAGTTATAAGATATTATTAGCAAAGGGTTCTTAGTATTATATAGCGATTAATAGGTTATAAGATACTTCTAGTTAATAGACTATTATAATATAACTCCCTTAGGCTCTTTGCTTTACGTAATCTTACTTCGCTATTAGTAATTATAGGTTAATTTCCTTAATTTTCTAACTTTAGCTTTTTTAAGTTAAGGTTAGCAAATTATTAGCGTTCTAGGTTAGGATATAGCTATTAAAGATAAGGGGATTTATAGTTATTAGGCATTGTTTTTCTTTAGCTATAAACTTTACCTTCTAAAGCTCTCTTTTTTCTTTCTTAAAGAAGTTATTATTACTAAGGCCTAGTGTATTATTTATTTATATTCCTATGATTCTAAAGAGGTTCTTATTATTTAGGGCTATAATTAGTAAGCAGGGATTGTACATTAAGGTTATTATCTTAAGGTTATCCCTATAGTAATAAAAGTACATTGCTTACTAGTAGGTTCTAGCCTCTATAATTCTGTAAAGAGGTTTAATTACCTCTATTACTATGCCTTCTAGAAAGAGATATATAATTTGCTTAGGTAACCTTACAATAATTAGCCTATTTAGGGTTATATAGGATTAAACATAGGCTTATATAATATCTTGTAGCTAAAGATAAATTTCTCTTTGCCTTAATAATAGGGTAAGGGCTATAATAATCCATTAGCTTAATTGCTATATTATTAGCAGAGCATTGCAATACAATACAATACATTACACAATACAATACATCTAAAATTTTACAATATAATACAATACATGTATTATTTGTATTGTTTTGTATTTTTTTTTCTTTTTTTTCTTTTTTTTAGTTTTAAGTTAAATTCCTTTATTATAAGGTATATATAGTTTATTTAATACCTTTTAATAGCTTATAATACTCTATAATAGCTTATAATACCCTATAATAGCTTATAATAGCTTATAATAGCTTATAATAGCTTATAATAGCTTATAATAGCTTATAATAGCTTATAATAGCTTATAATAGCTTATAATAGCTTATAATAGCTTATAATACATTATAATAGGTTCTAATAGCTTATATATATATTACTTATATTGCTTATATAACTCAAAATATTATTAGTGTTAAAGTTTAATTAAAATTAAATAGTAAATAAATAACTTATATATAAATATAAGTAAGTATAAGGAAATTACTATAAGAAAAGCTATACTTTTTAATTACTTAGTATTTTAAGGTTTTTAAAAATATTAATAAAATAAAATACTTTTCTTTTTTATGTTTTTTTAAAATAATAATAATAGTAATAATAATAGTAATAATAATAGTAATAGTAATGATAATAGTAATAGTAATAATAATAGTAATAATAATAGTAAAAATAATAGTAAAAATAATAGTAAAAGTAATAGTAAAAATAATAGTAAAAATAATAGTAAAAATAATAGTAAAAATACTGTAAAATATAGGAAAACATTTATAAATATAAAAAAATTTATTAAGGGAAAACTAGACTAAACTAGGAAAAAACCCTTATAATAACCTACTTAAAGGTCTAAATTAGAATAAATATTATCTTTAGAGGAAGTTTTAATATTAGGTAAATTATTAGATTTACCTAAGTTAGAATCTTCCTTTAAAGAAGATATAGACTCTTTAGAATTAGAGCTATAATAATCATAAAGCTCTAAGTATTGCTTAGTAATAATATTTCCTTCCTTTTCCTAATTCTTTAATAAGATTAATTCCTTTAAAGTAGAATTCTTTAAAGAAGTTTGTCTCTTTATAAGAATATTACCTCTAGTATTAAAAGTGCTTTCTATAGCACCAGAGGTAGCAGGAATAGCTAGGTATTTCCTAGCAATAATACTTAAAATAGGGAAAGATTTAGTATTATCTTCCCACTATTTAAAGATATCCTCCTATAATAATATTAATATATTAATAAGATTATTAATATAAGAAAGGGATTTACTTACCTTATCTTCTTAAATATCTAGCTTAGTATAAGTAAAAATCTTATTTTTTCTATTCTTTTAAATAGACTTTTCTCTCTTATTAGGAAATAAACCTTTATAAAGGTTAGTTTTAGGCTTAGGCCTAGGATTTTCAAAAGTCCTAGGTTAACTAAGCCCTATAAGATTAACTATAAATTAGGTATTTGCGTGTTAATCTTGCTTGCTAATATTAATATTAGCTTGGTTCTCTTTATAAAGAGGTAAAATCCTAATAACATTATATATTAGTATATTAAAACTATAATTAAGAAAGGATTATTATATAATACTTACAAATTATAATCCTTTTTAAGGTTTTTTATTAACCTTTCTAAGGTTTAATCTCCTAGCTTTAGCTTCTCCTTTATAGTAAGAAGGTTAAGCTAAGGGTCTAATAACATAGCATATAGATAAGGCTAATATAAGAAGTAATTATTTCCTATATCTTTAGGAAAATAATTAGCTAGCTTATTTAAGCTAATATCTATAGATGCTATAAAGGCCTTGCCTTAAGGGCTATAAGCTTCCTATTATAAGTTAATATATAAAGGATATAATATAAGAAAGTAATATACATACCTAGCGAAGATAAGCCTTTTAGTCCTCTTTTATATTATTAAGATATTTATATATCCTAATAATAAAAAGTGGGACTAAACCTAAAGTATTATACTTCTGGCTTTAAAGTATAATAGTAAGTTTATAAAAAACCTCTAATATGCTACTTAGGGTAGCTAAATCTGCCTATTCTTAGGTAGTTAGTATAGCATCCTTAAGAGCTATAATATTAGACTCCCTATTAAGAAGAATAATAGCTTCTTTAAGCTCTAAAGAAGTATTAATTATCTTATAGGTTAAATTCTACCTAGTTTTATTAGCTAAAGATATAATTAGTATTATAAATAAGATATATATAATAAAGATAACTTACCTAAAGGAATTCTTGTAATATTGCAATTTTTAGCAATATAGCCTTCATTTTTTGCCTTACGTAAAGATTTTAACCAAGTCTTATATAATCCTTGGTTATTCTTAATAATAATAGCAACCCTTTTAACTTTACTAAGGATTCCTATAAAAATATTAGTAATAATACTAATAATAATAATAATAAATTACTTACCATTTGCTAAGGATTTGAATTCCTTATAATCTTGTCTCTCTTTAATAGAAGAGATATCTTCTGTAAAATAATGTAAAAACTCACTATTCTTAAAAGCTTCTAAATCCTCTTTAGAAGACATTAATTTAATAAAATTCGTTATAAAATCCTTTATAATAATGTTTAAAACATATGCTATACATCAGATATTATAAGGTTCTTCTATAATAGTACTTTTATAGTTCTTATTAATATAAGAAGACATAAAAGTATTATTATTAGACCCATTACCTCTAGTAAAACTAGTATTATTTTATTAGTAAAAGGTTATATAATATAAAAGATAATAGCTAATATACCTTGAGATTATCTTTGGCTTAAGCTGATATTCTTGAATCATTTTATTAAAGGATTTATAAATATAAGCTCTAGTGTGAGAATTTAATAGATATTTAAATCCTATAATATAAGATAATTAGTATAATAATTATAACTTACCTTATAGTTATAATAGAATAATAGGATTTACTTACCTAAAAGCTTATATTTAAGTTTAAAGTTTAGGTCTAGCTAACTAGCTATAACACCTAAATAGGACTTAGAATTAATAGAAGTCTAGATATCTAACTAAATAGATATAGATCCTTAATTTTAAAGATTATATTAGATCTTCTAGATGATTTACTGCTTAGAAATATTATACATAGTATGAATTCTATGTGTAATACTTCTATAACTTAGCAAAGAAGCTAAATTATTATTCCTAAGTTTAACTTAGCTTATATATATATATATTATAGTATAAGAAAAAATGCATTACTTACCTAGAATAATAATTTAGTAATTCTTTAAAGGAGTTACTATTAATAACAGCAAAAGCAATGTTATTTTCTAGTATAAATCTTATAACTAGATTAATTGCCTTTTCTAATGAAAATTCCTCTAAGGAAATTGTAGAATTTCGAGCCCTTTTAGTAGGAAAAAAGGATATTAAAGATGATTGGCCTGGCGATTGTGGCTGGATTTCTGGCACTATTATAATATTAGTAATAAGATATAGTTATTAGATAATATAAATAACTTACTTATTATCTTACTAGGTTGTTTTTCTTCTAATTTAGAAGTAGTAATATCCTTATGCTTTAGCTTATAATGGGATATTCTATTAGAAGCTTGGAATCTCTTAGCCTTACTTTTAAAGGTAAAAGTATAATTAGGCTGTGAATAAAAACATATAATTACCCTTTCTTTATTTAAATTAATTTCAGATAACTAAAAATTAAATAAATTATAGGTAAATATATATGATTTTGAAGAGAATTCGTAACTAGCCTGATTTTCTAGGTCTTTTTTATGTAAACCTGGAAGATTACTAGGCTAGCTAGACCTAATAGGCTAAGAAGATTTATTAGAAGGATAAAAAGAGGAATCTATGTTAAATAAGAGGTGTTTTTGCTGTTTTTTGCTGATATTTTGCTGAATTTTGCTGAATTTGTTTTTTTCTTTTTTCCTTTTATTGTGTTTTTTTGTTGTTTGTTTTGTATGATTTTCTGTGTTTTTTTTGGGGTTTTTTTGGGGGTTTTTTGTGAGGTTTTTTGGGGGTTTTTGGGGGTTTTTTGGGGTTTTTATAGCTAAAAGGAGATTTTAAAGAAACTTAAATCAGAAGAATAATAAGGGATAATAGTAAGAATAGTAGGTTAGCTTTTCCTATATGATTTGGATTTTTTATAATTTTTTATGATTTTTATAAGGGAAAAAGAAAAGAAAAGAAAAGAAAAGAAAAGAGAAAAAAAGAGAAAAAAAGAGAAGCAGGGTAATAGTATTACGTAAAAATTTTCGCCTTACTTAAATGACTAATTCACTTAATTTACTATAAATTACTTATATAATAAAGCGCCTCACTTTAGACCCACTTTTTTATTTATATTCTTTATTATAAGAGAATTATATCTTATATATAAATATATAGTAAATTCTTTTTTTTTATATTTAAAATACTATTTTCTTTTATTTAAAAAAAGCTAATTTTATTATATAAAATTATATAAAACTATATATAATATATATATAGCTAAGACTTTTATAAAGCTTTTTATTATATTTATATAAACTATTAAAAAGTCTAGTTATTAAATTAAAATAAGTATTTTTAATTAAGATAAGTATTAAGAAACTTTTTTATAGACTTTTTACTTATTCTTTTATTTAAAAAACCTATAAAGTTAAAAAAGTATATTATAAATCTAAAAAAAATTCTTTTATACTTAGGAAAGTTTTATTTAAGATAAAATATTTTATTTTATTTTTTAAAAAGTTTACTTATATTAGTATATTTTTCTTTAGATTTAATATCTTATTAATTAAGAATATTAAATAATTTCTTTAGGGTAATTATTATAATAAAAGCTAAAAAAGGTATAGAAATTAGTAGTAAATCTATAAAAAATAATAGAATAGTAGGAAAACCTTAATAATATAGAAAAAAAATTAAAGTATAAGCCTATATTCTAATATATAATATTTAGCTACCCTAAATATATAATAAGCTTACTTTACTAAATAAGCTAAAACTTTATAAAATTTTAAATAAATTTCTAAATTATTTAGAAAAATAGGAATACTATATTTAAATTACCCTTAAAATCTAATATATTTAGGATATATATACTACCCTTAATATTATATAATACATTATATTGTATTGTATTGTATTGTATTGTATTGTATTGTATTGTATTATATTATATTGTATTTTTTATATAATAAAATCATTAATAAATCCTATAAAAAAGATATAAAGTTAAAAAAACCTTTTAAATATAGTAAATAAATTAAGGTATAGGATAAGATAAAAACAAACCATAAATAGCTACCCTATATATATAATAAGCTTACTTTACTAAATAAGCTAAAACTTTATAGAATTTTAAATAAATATCTAAATTATTTAAAAAAATAGGAATACTATATTTAGATTACGCTTAAAATCTAATATATTTAAGATATATATACTACCCTTAATATCATATAATATATTATATTGTATTGTATTGTATTATATTGTATTTTTTTATATAATAAAAGTAATAGTAAATCCAAGAAAAAAGATATTAAGATAAAAAGACTTTTAAAAAGTATAAAAAAATTTATTCTATAAACTAAACTAAGAATTACTTTATTAAGGTATATAATATCTATAATAAGCTTACTTTTATAAATAAGCTAAAACTTTATAGATTTTTAAATAAATAACTAAATTATATATAAAAATAAGAATACTATAATTAAATTACTTAAAAAATCTACTATATAATGAATTTATATAATACTCCACTTTTTTTTTCCCTAACAATACAATACAATACATCGAAGGGCCAAAAAATACAATACAATACAATACAACAATGCTCTGATTATTAGTAATTAGGTTAAGATAGCTTCTTTTCCCTTATTATTATGCCCTTATATAATAAGGCGTGATTTCTTATATAGTGATTTAGTCCCTTTACCCTTAATCTCTTAGACTATATAAGAATTAAAGATCCTATAGCCTCTGTGCTTCGCTAGATTAAACATTATAAACCTAAATATATCACAAGCTTATAGGGTGTTAATCTTAGCTTAGTTAGATTATTTAAAGGGGCTTCCTAGGGTTATAATCTTTCCTTCTTAGTAAAGTTAAAGGGTAAGCTTCTAGTTAGCCTTTTCTTTTACTATAAGGAATGCTATATTTAGCACTTCTCTAGTAGTAATCTCTTTAAATAATGCCTCCTCTTAGTCTTTATTAATAAAGATAAGGGGATCTATAAGTCTAATAGCTCTATTAGGATTATAAGCCTAGGCCCTAATTACCTTTGCTTTTACTACCTTAAGGTAATTAGCTTTATAGCTTCCTATAGGAGTAGCTTTTACTACCTTAAGGTAAGCTATAGGTTCTTTAACTCTACAGCTTCCTATAGGCAGAGCTTTGCACTACACTACACTACACTACATACTATACTACAAGGAAATTTTTTCACTACACTACACTACATGTAGTATTTTGTAGTATTTGTAGTAAATAGCTTATAATAGCTTATAATAGCTTAGAATAGCTTAGAATAGCTTAGAATAGCTTAGAATAGCTTAGAATAGCTTAGAATAGCTTAGAATAGCTTAGAATAGCTTAGAATAGCTTAGAATAGCTTAGAATAGCTTAGAATAGCTTAGAATAGCTTAGAATAGCTTAGAATAGCTTATAATAGCTTATAATAGCTTATAATAGCTTATAATAGCTTATAATAGCTTAGAATAGCTTATAATAGCTTATAATAGCTTATAATAGCTTATAATAGCTTATAATAGCTTATAATAGCTTATAATAGCTTATAATAGCTTATAATAGCTTATAATAGCTTATAAATTTATTAGCTATTAGTATTAATAAGTATCTCCTTTAAGTGAAAATCATATATATAAGTAAGAAAGCTATAAAGAAATAACTTATAGTTATAATAACTTACTTATAAACCTACTTTTATAAAAATCCCTCTCTTTTAAGTAAAAATTATATATTAAGTAAGAAAGCTATCGTTAAGGCAAGCTCTTAATAAAGATAAAGACATAGTCTAAACCATTTTAAAAAGAAGTTACCTATAGTTATAAAGACCCACTTATAGACTTACTTTTATAAAAATTCCTCTTTTTAAGTAAAAATCTTATATTTAAGCAAGAAAGCTATAAAGAAGTTACCTATAGGTATAGGGACCCACTTATAGACTCACTTTTAAATAAATTTCTCTTTTTAAGTAAAAATCATGTATTTAAGTAAGAAAGCTATAAAGAAGTTACTTATAGTTATAAGGACCCACTTATAGACCCACTTTTATATAATCTCTCTTTTTAAGTAAAAATCATATATTTAAGTAAGAAAGCTATAAAGAAATTACTTATAGTTATAAGGACTCACTTTTGGGTCCACTTTTAAATAAATTTCTCTTTTAATGTAAAAATTATATATTTAAGTAAGAAAGCTATAAAGAAGTTACTAATAGTTATAAGGACCCACTTTTAAACCTATTTTTAGAAAAAACTATATTACTAAGTAATAAAACTAAAGATAATATATATTATTTAACTTACTTTTAAAGCTTATTTTTTAATAACTTTAATACTAAGAAAAGTTTATTATATATATTTATTAAATCTATTATTAAATATTTAAGTTCTTTTTAAGTAACTTTACTAAGTACTTTTACTATTCCTTTTACAAAAAAACCCTGAAAGTTAATATAATTATTTATAACTCTAATAAAATAGCTATATTACTAGGAACTTCTTTATTAGTTAAATTTTAATATTCTCTTATTAATAAGATAGTTATATATATATATATAATATTATTAGAGTTTTAGTCTTATTTATATATAATAAAAAATAATTTCTTTAGGGTAATTCCTATATTTTAAGTAAAAAAAGCATACTAAAATACATAGTAAATCTAAAGAAAAAGATATTAAGATAAAATAACCTCTATAATAAAGGAAAAAAAACAGGCTATAAATATAAACTAACATATACTATATTTAGCTTCTATATACCTATAATTAGCTTAATAATCTAAATACCCTTAAACTTTAAGAATTTATAACTAAATAACTAAATTATAATAAAAAAACATCTAATATTAACTTAATTAAGAAAAATCTAAGAAATATTTTAAAACTATATAATACCCCACTTTCTTTTCTACTAATACTACATTTGTAGTATTTGTAGTATAGTGTAATATTTACTACACTACACTACATACTACACTACACTAAAATCTACTACACTACATACTACAACGAAAGCCAAAATACTACATTTACTACACTACATGCAAAGCTCTGCCTATAGGATTACCTTTAGCTTTAATAGCCTTTATAAGCCCTTCTATGCCCTTATTAACATAGAATTAAACCATAAGGCTTTTCCTTAGTCTCCTTTACTTTCTCTTTACTAGTATTTCTTTTTTTTTTTTTCTTTACCTTACTATCCTTTACTAGTGGCTTATCTCCCCTAGCCCTCTTATAAGAAGGGGCTATCTTATAAGGAAGGGTCTCTAGGCCTAGGTTATACTCCCTAATACCCTAAAGGCTTTGCTTATTAGCCCCTATATACTATAAGTCCTTATAATATAGCTTTATTACTATAGAGTAAAACTTAGCTAAGCTATAAGGTATCTTAACTATATAAGTCTCCTTATTAGTAGCTAATAGCTTATAAGGGCTATACTATTTACCTTTTTCTTTATATATATATATATTAGCCTATAGTAGTAGCTAATATATTAGTAATATATTAGGGCTATTCTAGGCACTAAGGGCCTTATAGACTTACCTCTTAGCTAGGTAATAGTAAACTTTATTAGTTACCTTCTAAATTACTTTAGCCTATTAAATAATAGAGATACTTAGTAGTAACTTATTTATTATCTATAGGTAAGCTTTAAAGACTAGTAGTATAAGCATAAGGCTATTAAGGCTTACTAAGTTATTAATAGCTTTAATAGCTATTTAGAGTTATTACTTAGAAGTAATCTCTTTACTAATTAAATCTATAATAATATTATAAGCCTAGTAAAGAGGTCTATAATATCTTTTAACCTTTCTAATACTATTATAGGCTTTAATAAGTATCTTATTAATCTTAATTAATATTAGGCAAGTATAATACCTAAATTTAGCTAAAGTAAAGTTATTACTAGTATTATAAATAATCTAGTCTAGAGGGCCTAGATATATATTAATCTAGCACTCTCTAATTATATCCTAAATATTATAAGCTTTTTGCTTCTTAGGGTTAAGGAATTAGGCCACTTAAAATAAGGTTACTAAATTAATAATATAAAGGACTAGCTACCTATTAATTTGTATAATATTAATAATAATCTTATAGTTAAAGTTATAGTTATCTTTAAAGGAGAAACTAAACTAGCTAAGGGCCTTTCTATTTATTTAATAATAGTAATAGACTTTAGTAAGCTTCTTAATTATATAGTGTTTAATATTATAACTAGCTTATTAAAGGATCTTTATAAGCCACTAAATTAAAGGATAACTAAATCTTTAGTAAAGCTAATAAATCTCTCCTTCTAATAGGTAAAAAGCAGTGGTTTCTCTTACCTCTAGAAGCCACTAAGAGTAGCCTTATTTGCATATAATAAGTATAGTCTTATTATTTTAAATTAATATATTAGTAAGGTTATTAATCTTAACCTTTATCTTATTTATATTAGTAAGAGAAAAAAGAAAAGGTATAGTAGTATTAAGAATATAGAAATTAATTTAGCTAAGCTTTATAGGCATATAGATAACGCTATGTGTTATTACTAATTTAGCACTAAATCTAATAACTTCTAGGTTATAGGGTTTAATTATTAATAATAGTATTAATCTTAGTAAGGCTCTAGCCTATACTAGACTAGCAGTTAATTAGCCTAAGGCTCCTATATCTAGTATAATTTCTCTAAAGATCTCTTTAGAATAGTATTCTTTAAATATATAATAGATTAAATTATCCTTATTAAAAGCCTCTTTAAGGTATAGCTCTTACTTAAGTAAGGTATGCTAAAAAGCCTAATTCTTAAGTGTTATAAGGATATTAATATTATCTATTATTTATAATCCTAAGTAAAAGAATTATATAATGCTAAGGTATGCCTTTAATAATAGCTTTTTCTTAATATTATTATTATTATTATCTTAGGCCTAAGTAAAGGCCTTAAGCTAAGTCTCCTAGTCTTTTGCCTTCTTTTCCTTAGGGTTATTATTACCTTTAAATAAAGTAAGGAATACTTAGAACTTTTTCTTTATAAGGGGTAAGTAATAGTTCTTACTAGCTTATTACCTCTCTTTCTCTTTCTAATATTTAGTATTAGTATAGTTTAATAACTAGTAGCTACTCTTACTATAGATAAAGCATTACTTAGGTTATTTAAAGTTACTATAATAACTTTCTTTTTCTTAGTCTCTCTAATTCTATTAGCTATATTAGTAATCTATAAACATTACCTCTAATAGGTCTTTATCTTAATACTAGTAGTATTAGTTACTCCTTATATTACTCTTTATAATTATAATTAACTTATAGAGATTACTAGTAAGGTTCTTAAAGCCTAGTGTATATATATACTTTACTACCTAATATTTAAGGATACTAAAGACTATATTTAAGGTTTACTTATAAAGCTTTATATTTACTATATTAGAGAGATATAGCCCTTTATAGACTTTTTTTAAGGTAATTAATAGAATCTTAAGGCACTTAAGCTTACTCTTTTTAGGGTTTTAAGTAATAATATTTTTAAGGGTAATATTACTTTACTTATAGTAATAGAACTATTAGTTACTTTTTATTTTAAAGTATTAATAAATATTTATAATTATCTCTTTATAAGAGAGGTTCTTACTAGTAAGGTAGTTAAGAAAGTACTATTTAGTATCTCCTATTAATATAATAAGAAATACCTTACTAAAATATAACTTAAGGAGGTTAATCTAGTTATACTTACTCTTAAAAAGCATAAGCTTTAGTAAGAGAAAGTTATATAGCTTTTTACTATAGTAATTACTATTCTTATATATCTTTATAAGCTTAGATATTTTCTTTATAATTTATTTATCTAAAGGGAAGAATTAAGAAAGGAAGGTAAGCTATTAAGGGTTAAATTCCTAATATAACTAAGATTATTATAGGGGTTCTTATAGGGGATATAATAATTATTCCTCTTAAGGGTAAGGAATATTAAGGAAGGTCTTTAAGGTAGTAAATTATAGGGGTTATATATTAGGTAGTTTAGGGGATTATAACCTATCTCTTAGCCTTAGAGTTATTATTACCTCTTAAAGCATATATTTAAGAGCTATTAAGATAGGAAGACTTACTCCTTAGCTAATATAAACATTATTATCTTATAGAGAGTTTTATAGCTCTCTTATAAGATTATTAGTAACTCTCCTAAATATATTTTTAGTCTAACCTTTAAAATTTTCTCTAAAGTTTTTCTAGAGGTTTTCTCCTTACTAATTCTAATACTTATTAGTATAAATAAACCTTATAATCTAATTATTAAGTTTAGGCTATATAGTAGTCTCTAGGTCTAATTAGGTAAGCTTTTCCTAGTCCTTTATAAGTATAAATAAATATAGCTATAGTTACCTTAGTAAACTATTCTTTTCTAGTCTTTTAAAAGCTATTACTAATAGCTTTTAGGGTACCTTAGTGTTAGGGGAAGTAAGGTAAGGAGTCTATCTTATTAATAGTCTAATATTTAATTTTATCCCTTTCTTAAGAAGGGTTTAGTCTTCTTAAATAATTAGAATAAACTAACTAGTAGTATAATAATAAGGTAATTTCTACGCTTATTAAGAGGGATAAACTAGGTAAATCTAAAGGATAGGCAAAACAGGAAAAATAGGAAAAACAAGGTAAATAGAATAAACAAAATAAACAAAATAAACAGGATAAACAAGGCAAAATAAATAGGATAAACAAAATAGGATAAATAGGATTAGTAAGATTAATAGGATAAACAAAGGGAAATAATAAAGATAATAGAAAAATAGTAAAAGAAGGAAAAATAGTAAAAGAGGGAAAAATAAGCTATAAAGATAGCATAGACATAGAAGTAACTTAATACCTAGAGCACTAAGGCGTAAAAAGCCATAAAGAAAAGAGAAAAGGGTTTATAAAAGAGTGTAAAGAGAGGTTATATAGGTTAGCTAGCTTAGCTAAGGGTTATTTTTAATATTAGGTTTAAATAAAATGCCTTGCAGTAATAGATTTAGTTATTTAGTTAGTTTTCTTATAATAGATAATAAGATTAATAATTAACTAAATATCCTAAAGGCCTAAGAGTTAATAGATTAATCCCTTAGAAGTCTAATAAGCCTATAACTAGGATTCTAGTCTATTTTCCTTTAGCACACTCTATAGTTATGCCTCTTTACCTAAATAGCTTATCTAGGTTAGCTTAAGAGGTAAGGGGCTATATTATCTATAGAAATATCTTTTCTTATAATACCTAGCTTATCTATAGTTATATTTAACTACTAATTAGTGTTAGTTACACTAAGGAACGTTATACTAGTGTAAAGGGTTAAATTTAATAATAGTAATAAAGTTAATAATAATAGCTAAGAAAAGAGAGAAGGAGAGAAATCTAGCTAGGAGAGAAGGTAAGTAAAAAAGGGGGAAAAATAGGGCAGCAGTGTGAAGCCACTATAAGTGGTGTGGGGTTACCCGCGATGCAGCTAATTACATCGCGTGCATCCCTTTGGTGGACTCACACTTTGGCTACGGCCGGACTAACTATTGTCCGAGAGTCTGGAGAAAGCCACACTAAGCGTGTTTAAATAATAAAGGATCTTAGTAAGTATACTATAAGATATTAGTACTTTTTTTTTACCCTAAGAGCCCCCTTTAGCTACCCTTTTCCCCTAATAATAAGAGGCTTAAAGGGTTTAAGAGAAAATTAGCTATTCTCTAAGGGCTACTTATAATATTATTACTAATATAGATTAATCTCTTTTACTTTAATTAGCTAATTATTATAAATTTACTACTAAATTTAATACTTATAGAGAACCCTAAGGGCTATAATATAATAATAGGGTAAGTATAGGGTCTTTAGTGTCTTACTATAGTTTCCTTTAAGAGCTTTAAGGGCTATATTCTCCTTAATTATAAGCTATAGTGTAATATATAAGACCTAATTATAAATTAGTTAATAAAGTGGTTTATAGGTGTAATTTAATATCTTATTATACCTCTAAAGCTTATAACTCTAAATTTCTATAAATTAATAAATCTAGAAGCTATTTAGATATTAAAAAACAAAGGCTAAGTTACCTATATTACCCTAAAGGAACCGCTTTATTACTATATTTATAGACTCTATAATAGATATTATAAGATAGCTAAAATACCTAACTTTATTAATAAAGTAGTGTATAAGCTTTCCTTTCTATAGTATAATCTATATATTTAATATATAATTAACTACTTACACTAGGAAGTGCCTAGGCTCTTTAAAACGCTTAAGCTATTATTTAAATACTAATTTTATCTTAGATTATATAAGCGTATTTTACGTATTAAGGAAGCTTATAAAGGCTAGTATATGCTTTATTTTTCTTATTATATAATTAAATATTACCTTTAGAAAGTATTACTTACACTTTAAGAGTATATTTATATTAATATACTACTAGTAAAGAATATATAAAATACTTATAAAGCCTTAGTACCCTTTAATAGCTTATAGTAATCTAAGATTATAATCTATAATAATAACTTAAGGCTTTATAATACCTTATAATATATAAAGCTTACTAATAGTATTAATAACCTATAAGAAGTTTTCTTTAGTCTTCTTACTTATAAAGTAAGAGGTAAATTAAAAGGTTTTTTTATAAGTAGTAACCCTATAGGCATTAAAGAGTAGTATATTAAAGCGATTTATTCTATATATATTATTATAGAGATAAACATCTAGATATAACTTTAAAAGTTTAAGCCTTAAGAGTAAAGTAATAAAAAGCCTTATAATCTAACTATTAGGGCTTTAGGAATCTTTATAGTAATAGGAGGGATTATTATAAAGTTAATTATAAAGCTATTTAACCTCTATATAGCTATTAAGCTTATATTAATAATACTAGTAAATATAGTTATAGATATTAAAGCATATAATACCCTTAACGCTATTAGGGTTATTATAATAAGGATACTTAAGAATTTAAAAAGGTAAGATACTACTATTATAAAGGGAGATTATCTTCCCTTTTACCTTCTAAACCTTAGCTTACTAGATCTATAGGAGTAATAAGGAATTAAGCTTATAATTATAGTTAAAGACTTTAGCTTTAACTAAGTAATAAACACTATTCTCTATACCTATTATAAGCTTAAAGGGGCACTTTATTATTTATAAGCTTATTATTATTTAGGCTTAAGTACTATAAGCCTTAGAATTATGCTTTAAGATATATTTATAACCCTTATAGTATTATAGGATAATTCTTATTAAATACTTTATATTAGGCTTACTCTTATAGATTATAATAGTAAAGCCTAGGTTATAATAAGTAAAATTAATAGTAGCTTTAATATTATTAAGGCTACTAAAGGTCTTAGAGTAAAAGGCTTTTATTTTAGGCACTTATAGTAATAACTATATAGTAATAATTACTTTATTAATAGATTTAGTAATAGCTTTATTATATAGTGTATTATATAGTAAAGATTATAAAAAAACACAAATAGGCGCGATTATAGGATCTAAGCCCTAAGCCTATTTTACATTATAGCTCTAATTTCCATATAACTCCTAATACCGGATAAGTTGCGGTCCTAGCCACAGTTAGGGTGCTTGATGCACTACGAGGGGTGCTCTTTACATCGAGCCAACATGTACTTCTGAGACTCTGAGACTCTGAGAATGTGCTGCTGAGGACCCTTTCCGCATTTGCCTGTCCGAAACTCCAGGCACAGCCGACGGTGCCGGATGGATAGCATTACTTGCTTTTACTTGTTCGCAGTGTCAAGGCGTCGGAAGGTGCCGTGAAGATTAATAATGCTCAACTTGACGGGGGTCTCAAGTGAGATGAAGTTTTCTCGTATCATCGCCCTTGCTCGGGTCATCTGTGCAGATTCCGTCAATCAAGGAGATGTGTGCTCCTATGGGCCACGTCGCGACATTCAACCGATGCATAAGACATGTCTGATGCTGATTTGACTAGAGTAACTCGAGGCTGGATTCGCCGGTGGGGAGAGAAGAATCGTCCGTGAGACGGGGATTGATTCGAAATGGCTGTGCAGATCTTCTTCCTTCCAAGAACAATTCCATACTATCCAGAACCCAGTCTCGTTTCGCGTTTCGCGCTTCGCGCTCTACTCCCGCCCCCATGATGACGGCCTGGTGTTTTACAGTGACTCTTTGCGAAACGAGCAAAGCCAGCAAAAACCCTCGTCACGGGCGCCTCCTGCCGGGCTGGGTCGGAAATGATGCCATTTCTTTTTTTTTTTTTTTTTTTTTTCGTCCTGCTTTGTCTTTTGGAGAAAAATTGCTCTGATACGTTGTCACTGCCATCATGACCCGATTTGGGCCGGCATGCCGGTCTGAACTGAACCTACATGTACATACTCCGTACACATGAGCGTAGGCTACCCATTGCAGCCTCGCGCGCCTCGACGGTGCGTAATGACATGGGATCCCTCTACTGGGTCCTGGATTCTGATTGTTATATGAACACGCCAGACCCCTTATTCTGCCGCGCTTTTGCTGCACTGCACATACATACTCTGCCGTGCTTGTACGGATTACATGTTACCTACCCTACCCGTCTGGTAGCGGCTCCCAATCAAGCAGGCCATTTCGCTTCCTGTCCAGCAGAGAAGGAAGAAGAAAAAAAAAAAAAAAAGAAGAAGAGAGAAAAATGAAAAAGTCCCCAGTTGCCTCCCCACGCAGGCCGTTCGTTCGGCAGGGCTATGTGGAGCATGAGCATGAGCATGAGCGAGCAAGCATGATGAGCGAACGTATGTAAAGCCGTGGTGGTCCCGTCCCGCACCGTCCCGCGTCGCATGTCGGTCGGCCTGCTCATCAACCTCCTTCCCCATCCGGAGAGGCAACCCAAGTAAATCCGTATTTTTTTTTTTTTCCCCCTCTCCCCTCTCCCCCCTCTCTCCCCTCCCCTCTTATTTCAAAGAGGCGTCTGCTTATTAGCCAGCTGCCGCTCCGTCCGTCTGCAGAAAACAGGAAAACCAGCGGCCGTGCCATGTTTCCATTGTTCGAAAAAGTATCATCCATCCATCCATCCATCTGCTCCGTTATCCATGGTCCCAGTGTGTATTGAACATGACCCCAGCATGTGCTCCGTTCGCAAGTACAACCACCAGTGTGACACATCAGCTTCGCCCTCACGTCAGTAGACCAAGTTCCGACCTGTGTTTGTTGCCCAAATGCGCTCTTTAGCCCCCCCCCCCCCTTTTTTTCCCTATCTAACAATTGTTTTTCATAACGAAATGATATGTTGCGTTGCGGTATTTAATGTCTCGTCCACTCGATGTGCGCGGGACGGCAAACAGACGGGACGGGTCCCCGAACAAAGCAAAGCGGTGGTGGAACAAACCCCAGAAAGTCGGCCGCCGTAACAGGTGGTATTCTATATATGTAAGTCCATATTGCCAAACTTCCATCACAGGGCAGGGAAGGGCAGGGCAGGGCAGGGCCGACGGAGTACCCTATTCGGGTCTTGCTGTCCGGCACCAAGTTCCCCCCATTATCCTTTCGGGCCATTTCCAAGTATTCCGGAATCCTTTCAATGTTCGCACGAATCACAGCGAGCTCATGACGATGAAATCTACGGATTAATCGCTCTTGAAAATCGCGCGTCCATCTACAAATAGGGAATATAAGTGGGGTCCAACGGGGACCCAATGAGATGAGAGAGAGAGTAGATATCTGTTACTCCGTAGACAACCGCAAAAGCCATACATATACTTTGGCGTCGTACCATGGCAAATGATCCGCCGGATTGCAGTACCCGAGCTTGAAAAAAATAATGACATTGACACGCTGTACCAAGCACATGTGCTGTGTTCAGGGAACCGTGAGAAAAATGTACATGGTCCATTCTAGATTCCCGTGCGTGAAATGTCTCAATGTGTACGGACTACATGGCTCTATGTAGAGTAGCTGTTTTCTGGCTATTGCCGAATCTGCCAGTTGCCGTCGTCAGAGTCAGAGTCTCCCCCATCGACTTGGTCCTCGGCGTCTATGAGCGCCATTTGTACGAAGCGCCGTACCCAGGCTTCTTGAGCTGGGTCTAACGCACCTGCGACGGCTTCGTTTTGAACGGGTTGCTGTTGACGGCCAGCAGCAGCAGCAGCAGCAGCGCCACGGCCGATGGGTGGTCTTGCTCTCCTCGGCGCTTGTTGATGCTGACCTCGGGGCCGGTCGTGACCCCCTGCTCGAGCTGGAGGGCCGTGATGCCCTCCTCTGCCGCGGATATCCCCACGAGGAGCTCCTCCTCGAGGTTGTGCGTGTCCACGTCCGCGTGCTCTGCCTTGATCGGGAGGAGGCGGTGGTTGGGGTGCTGGCTCTCGACGGGGTCGGTTGTCCATTACGCGCAGAACAAGGGGTGCTTCGCGGGCTACAGCGATGGGGTTGGGGTTGCCATTGGGATCGACTGGGTGCCGCGGAGGCGCCGCGTCGTCTTCTTCCTCTTCTGTATCTGGCTCCTCGATTTCGGGAACCATCTGCATCAGCTCCTCTGGTTCTGCGGCGGCGGCGGCGGCGGCAGCAGCAGCAGCATCGCCTCCTCCGGGACCACGGCCTCCGACAAAGCCCAATCCGACATCATCTCCGTCGCCACCTTCCAACTCCCAGAGTCGCATGTAACAGGATGTAACCTTTCCATCTGACTGTTGGTTGTAGTGCTTGTATGGATTCGCGGGGTCCAACCACGAAGAACACAGGTAGCAGAAGTGGGTGTCACATCGCGAACAGATCATGTGGTTGCAGCCATGTGTCTTTTGCGCCGGAGCACTGCACGTAGGACAAGGGCTCGTGTGCAGTTGCAGATATACTAGAGAAGCCTGCTCTTCCTCTGTCAATTCGTCCTTGTTCCGCTTCGGCGCACAGCGGACGAATTCCCCGTGCCAGGTTTGCAGACAGCGACTACAAAAGGCGAACCCACAATCTTCACATATACACAAGAGGTCGGCAGGGTCGAATTTCTTGTTGACCTTTTTGCCGCTTTCTGTCGTCGTCGTCGTCGTCTTGTCGTTAATTACCGTGTCTTGACTCTCGTCTTGGGTGTCGTCGATCTCATCGCCGGCTGAATCTGCAAAATCCAAACCCTCTGGTTTCTTGTGTTTCTTGGACCGGGCAGCACCGTTGCACCACTGGCGGGGACAGTAGATGGTGTCCTTGTCGGCTTCAAGCTCTGTTTTGTACTTCAGGTTCACGTAGCGCTTAACCGTGTCCTTGGTGAGACCAATCTGGACAAGTTCGCTTGGGCTGATAAAGGTCTTGGACTTGCCTACCCTGTCTGCCGGACCGGAAGCCCTGGCTTTGGCGCAGTTGGGCGTGAGGCAGCGTACTGTAGAGATGCCCCCTTCCTTTATGGCATTATTGTAGAAGTCTTGAAGGCATTGGAGACAAAATATGTGACCGCAGTCCATCATTCTGTGGCACTTTGTGCCCTTTTGGGGGTCTTGTGACGTGTTAGCACGGGTCATTTCCATATTAAAAAAAAAAAAAAACCCAACGGCGGGACCTGCACAGGAAGCTACAAAGGGAAGAATAAGGGGGAAAAGAAGACGAAATAACTCACCCAAACATATCCCACACTCAAACGTTTCCTTCTCAAACGCCGCCTTCTTCGCATTGATGTCGAAATCCAACACAGCAAGCTTATGCTCCGGGTTTACCTCCAAAGTTCCCTCAGGGCTGATGGTCCCGAATATATTCTGAGCCTCCCTCTGCAGATGGTCAATGTACGTGTACGCGACCATGTCTCTGCCCGATTCCTCCCACAGCCGCGGTCCATCCTCTTCCAGAGCACGCAAGGTTTCGCTGGCAAGCCACTGAGGTGCCGTGGAAAGAGAAACGAGAGGCGCTTCGTCCGAAGGGTATCCATCCGGAAGTGTGATCCGCAAGGACAGCGGAGGCAGGTGAGACACGAGAAGGGTATCAACAGGTTCCGGCGCCGCCGTGCCGCTCCTTATCAGAGATGCCGTCGAGACATCGCCAGCGGGGCCATCGAGCGTCGCATTCGAGACTGAAGACGCAGCGGGGAAGACGACAGTGACAGGATGTGCCGGTTCCACTGGCAGTTCGAGCTCAAACGTATACTTGTGTTCGCACCCGATGTTCGGGGCTGGAACATGGCGCGCGTGCCGTATCTCGGGAAAGATGGCCTCGAGGGTCTCGAGCTCCACGAACCGAGGGTCGTCGTCGCCCGCATTGTCCATGGCAAGGGGTGCTTGCGGATGAGAAAGCTGACGGAGACGGAGGGAGGCCTGCTGCCTTGGGCGTGCCTTCTCTCCTAGTATTCCTGACGGGAAACTTTAGAGAAGAAGAACATCAAGAAGCTGCCATGATTGCAAGTTAAAAGTGGCTAGATCAAGTAAGTTAAGTGCATGAGTAAGGCGTGCCGAGTTGGGCTCGAAATGTCGTGCCTTTGAAGCTGGTCGGAGTACTCTTTCTTTCCAAGGTGTTTTCGGTTCCGCAGCCCACTTTGGTCGCAATATCGAATCTGTTTTCTTTTTCTTTTCCTTTTTCTTTTTCTTTGCAAGTATCCAAGCTCGATAGTCCAAGTTCCAGCCTCACCAGCGACCGAGAGTAATTGCACAGCTTAAATTCCGTAAACTCGATCGATGACAATGATTCATCCAAATCCAACCATAAAGCCGCCGAGGGGACCGGGCCCCCACGTCACCGAAAAAAGCAGGCGGTGACAACCCCAAGCGCCCCATCTGCCACTCCAACGCACAACACCAACCCTTAGGTCCCAGCGCTGCCCCTTCTGACATCATGACGATACGAGCCAGAGCCCCCGACCAACGTGCTTCGTGCTCGCTCACAAATCATACCAGACGCCCTTGAAAATATTTCCCCTCCTCTACGGGTTGCATACCAGTTATGTATTCATAGCCCCTGCCGATCAAGAAGCCGCTGATCCATAAATCCTGCATCTCCCCAGAACCAGAACCACCACCATGACTGACGACACCGCTCCTCTTGCGTCTCTTTCCGTCACACACGTTTACTACGTATGTGCTGCCGATTTTTTTTTTTTTTTTTTTTTTTTTTTTTTCAAAACCCCCATATTCTTCTCTCCCAAGTCAAACATACTAACTTCCCCACGCCCAGGACCCCGACGATCCCATCTCCCTCCTCTGCGCATACCTAGCCCTCCTTCCCCAAGCCCTGTGCATCGTCTACGCCACGCTCATCCTCTCGACGCGTGAAGTCGAGGTCCTCTTCATGTTCGCCGGCCAAATGGGCTGTGAGGCACTCAATTTCCTCCTCAAGCGCCTCATCAAAGAGGAGCGACCGCGCAGGATCCACGGCAAGGGCTACGGCATGCCCAGCTCGCATGCGCAGTTCGTTGCCTTCTGGAGCGTGTACCTCGCCCTTTTTCTCCTTGTTCGTCACAAGCCGAGCGCGGACAGACATACATATGGACATGGGCATGGCCGGCCGTGGTCTTTGCTGGAGAGAACGGCTATCAGCGTTGCGGCGGGCGGCGTGGCTGCCGTCACGGCTTGGAGCAGGATATACTTGGGTTACCATACGCCGAGGCAGGTCATTGTGGGCAGCGCGGTGGGCGTCCTGCTTGCCTTGCTTTTCTTTTGGGTCACGAGCGTGGTGAGGCGTACGGGCTTATTGGCGCGGGGCCTGGAGCTGCCGCTGGCGAGGGCGCTGCGGGTGCGAGACTTGATGGTCTGTGAGGACATGTGCCAGGCTGGGTGGGAGAAGTGGGAATTGGCGAGGGTCGGAAAGGTAAAGATGGGCTGAGAAAGAAAAGTGGTACAAAATACGGGTAAGAAGGGTCGTTGAAGCGCTGGTCATCCGGGGAAGAGGACAAGTGTTTATTTGCCGGGTTTGCATCGTGTGTGTATATTCTCGATGCGCAGCACATCTAGAGGGAGCGAGGGCATTCAAGCGGCGTCACATCTATATAATACTGACGAGGAATCAAATTCATGTCGTCATTATTGTATTCGTCCATGACCCAGAGCACAGCCTGTCGGCATCGTCACACTTGATGTCTTAATCGCACCCTGCTTCCTATGAATAGCGGCAATCGCCTGTGGAACATTTTCCCTTTCCCAAACCCCCCCAAAACCAGAGAAGAAAAGGACTGAAGGGAAAGGAAAAAGCGCCACGCCATTTCAATCATACATCATAGGTAGTGGAATACATTTCCAGCAAATCCGCAGAACAAGTATCAAGTGAACGAGAAGAGGAAGGAAGAAAGACAGAGAAATAAGTACCCAGCCATCCACCTCATAGCGAGTATTCCTTCTATTTGCAGACCTGCGCCCTTTGAGAAAAAAACCCCATTATACAGCGATCATTTGGCTGGGGGAAATCAGAAATCGCCGTCCGTTCTGGCACATGAAAAAGGTATCATTATTATCTCTTGTTTTATTTTGTTTTGTTTTGTATTGTTCGTTGTCAGTCCCAACTTCTTTCATATCCATTCCGCTTCATTGACTGGAGATTGGCTCTCTGGCGTCCAGTTCTGTCGTCCGGGCGGATTAGCTCCTGGGCTGGGTGATTTTCCCGTGCTCTTGCCCACTGCTTTTTGCGCACTGTAAACCGTCGGACTGAGCCGTAGCTCTTCCTGAGGAGCCTCGCCGTCCTTTTCATTCGATACCTTTGTGAAATCGATTGGTACCGGTGGAAGTTGCTTATCTTTGCTTTCTTCGGCATCTGTATCCGAAATGATCAGAGAGTTCGCCATGGGCGGCACGGGAACGGCAGACTCGGGACTGTTGCGACGTCCCGATACTGCAGTAGGGGCCATCTGATAAAAGGACCGTACAGGGGGCATGTTGTCAATGTTGGAGACGCGCAGACCGATCGGTACGGTGGCCGATGAGGAGCCAAATGATGAGTCGCGATTGCGCCCTTCCCCCGAAAACCATATGGTCGGAGGAGCGAGTATCTCGTCGACGAATGGGTCTGTGAGGCCCACGTCATTGCCCGAGGGGGCATAAGCTGCGGCGGGAAGCATGTTTGTGGATTTGAGGTCTGTCGCAGTGTCGCGGGGGAAGAGATTGTATGAGTTCTTCCGGGCATCTTGTTGCTGAGAGGCGAGTGTGGTGGCGCTCGACGTTGTTGCGACCCCAATTGCAAAGGGCTGTGTGGCAGCGACAACATTTTGTTTCCCATCTTTATTATTTGTATCGGAGGCGGCTGCTGCATTCTCAACTCCGGTCGGGGAATAGTAGTCGGTGGCTCGACGTTTTGGGAATCTTGCAGGCACCGGCACAGGTTGTTCCATTTGTTTGGTGAAAACGAAGCTTTGTAGCTTCCTCGTCCTAGGATGTCTCACGGAGCGTCGAGAATCGAACTCGTGATAGCCTTTGGGGCCGATTTTGCCGAGCCTACTTGAGCGCAAAAGTACGTATAGGATGCCGGTATATATTCCACTAAGGTTCACTGTTACCGCGGCTGCCATCGACAACTGCGACTGCAACGTGCTGACTTTGGAGCCATCGTCGGCAGAGACGGAGAAAAAGAATGGGGCAGTTATTGACTGGGATGAGAGATTAGTTGGCTGTCTGCACACGTCAGATCGCTAGTTTTGTTTGTGTCAACTCACCATCGAGATACCACCCAAGACCATAAACCACGCCATCCATGATGCTGTGATCCTTTGTTGCTCGCCAATTCCAGACACCTGGTACAGTCGATAGAAAACAATGCCGCTACCCACCAGAAGAGTAGAGGCAATTGCCACAATGATACCAAAACAGCCAAGAGCCCAACGTCTCAGAAAGAAGACAAGGGAAGCGAAACAGAAGTTGGGCGGAAGCACAAATCGAGTCAGAACGTAAGTTCCTATTGATCCGAGCAGAGGGATTGCTAGACACGCCTGTAAGCTCCATTTATTTCGGGCAGAAAACGTATTGTTTGGGCGGAGAGCCTGGATTGTCGCCTCTACGCCGAATGTGAACTGCATGTACGGCACCATCAAAAAGGCTGATATCGATTGTTAGTAACAAGACATTATGTTTCGAAGAACAAAAAACAAGATTCACATACAAGGAAGGAGCGTTTGTGAGAGGGGTGCGCAGCCCAGGATCAAAGAAGACTGCAGCCCAAAAGACTGAACGACGGCAAAGGTGATGCTCTGGCCAATTATCGATAAAGACAGCATGAAAGGAAAGATCTCAGCGGAGCCGACCAATTTCCAGAACGACGTTCTATACCATCAGGGTTAGAGAATATATTCTTGTCTTTTGAGTGAGAGAATCGGGGAGATTTTCGACGTACTTGAACCTAAAATCGGGATCATTCCTCCTCGAGTTCTTGTAACAGTCCCAGTATATCCCGGCAGCTGTTGCCGCTGCTGTCAAAGCATTAAAACTCGCCAAAATGACAAATGACGTACGAATCGACTTGGAAGCCTGAAATCGCAAATTATTTATAAATGCCGAGGAACTGTTTGACCGATGGTCAAACCCGTCAGGCGAGCCAGACAGCTGTGGCAGCCTTGGGTGCAGTTCACCCGGCGACGACTCGAGCCACCATGAGCCAGCGCCGTCCATTGTTCAAATCTCTCGGGGTTTCTTTTCCTTCCTCCTCCAATTTTCCTTCTTCGGCGGCTCTAAAAATCAAGGGAAAATGATGAGAGCGTTTCGGTGGGTGGTAGATGATGGTGGAGAGGAATAGAAAAAGGCGTAATGCCTTGGCTGAGTAGCCGGGACCTATTCACCACCGGCAGGACAGAGAACATCTAACACGACGGAGGAATCGATGCAACTCGGGAACAAAAAAATCTTATCGCGACGTTGAAGTGAAAACAGAGTAGAGCGAAGCGTCCGAACAAGAATTTCCCCCAAAAGACGGATTATAAAACGGAGGGGAAGTGGACGAGGCAGACGTTTAATGTCTGGGGCAAGGCAAAAAAACGACGTCAGCAAAGATCGTGTTCGCAATGGTGAAGCAACAAAAACAATTTGAACCGAGCTCAGCAGCCGTCCAGACAGTCGCAAATACGGTTTGAAGTGGATAAAGGCAAGTGACGGGTAAGAAGAGGATATGGGGATAAACCCCGGGCTCGAGGCCGAAGAATAAAGCACCAAGTATGAACTCCCACGATTCAGAAAAGTTACAGAAAGTCACAAACACACAAGATGAACGCGGGGGAGGATCCAAGTACTATACATAGATGGCGAGCTCGAGAACCTTGGGAGCTTGGACGTTGATTGACAACATGATGGCAAGGGACCACAGCTCCGGGACGGCGCTAAGCCGAGTCAATGCCAAAGGAGAGGTCGATGTCAGTTTTGTCGGAAGTCTTCAGCCGGGGAACTAGGAGGCTTTCTTTCCGTGGACGCATGGCGTAGACGTGGCGGCGACGGCATGAGATCCAAGTTCGGTTGATGGGCAAACTTGGATGCCCTGTCCGCGACGGCTATCTTGGTAACGAAAGGTCAGGGGCCTCATCCAGGGTGATGTTCCAGGATGGGGAAAGTTGTCGCATGATCTGCCCGCTCAGGGGAACGCTATGCCCGCTTGCGGGTGCGGACCCACGACGCTATCCCGTCTTTTAATGCCCTTGACACCAACAAGATCCATCAAAATGCAAGAGTTCGCGATGGATTAACTGCCAAAAAAAAGTGGTCAGTGCATGCAAAAACGATCTTGTTGAATGGTCGTACAAATCGTGTTTGTCGGCCAAGAGATGTGAAGGCCACGACCGACCCATCCAGCCTTGATTGAATGTGAGTGTCGTCCGTCTTCAAGCCGTGGCTTCGAAGGCAGGTCAACGGTAAGAGTCAGTTCGATGAAACCCGCGATACTTTTTCTGGGCTTGCATCTGACGCCAGAGCTGTCCGGAAGTCAGAAATCACTGTGCGTGGCTGTTTGGGACCAAAGATGTTGAAGCAATCTTGGAACACGTCCAAGTTTCGAAGACGGGTAAGTTGGTATGGCCATGGGCACTAAGCCGTAACAGAAATGGTCGCTGCCCTGATCGAGCCTTCGCTTTGGCCCATATAATAGACGACTTGAAACGAGCCTTGCACGTATTGGGTCGTGGTGTTGAAATGGTGATTGTGTATCAAATTATTGCCTTCCTTCTTTCCAGAATATTGCCACGATGGCCATGCCAAAAAGTCCATCGCGGCCATGATTGGCCCATCTTCTGCCCAGTAGGGATGTGTCACATTGCACGGACAAGATGACCAAAATGTAGCCGAAGCAACGTATCCGAAAACAGTGTATCGTATGTTAATAAGGATTGCTCGTCGCCGGTTCTTCAATTCATGCTCTTCGTTCTATATTGCAAGTTATAAGTGCCTGCGTAAAATCGCGTCATTTGCATCAGCGTATCGGGGCACCCCTCACCTGTAATGGTCTCTTCTCCCCAGACAAAGTAAATCACTTGAATAACGAGGCACAGAAGGTGTGAAGGTAAGGAGGCTTAGAAGGGTTTGGGCTTGACCTGATAAATCTCTTTGGAAACGGTAAAGGCTACAATTTCGTACGCTAACCCCACTTCCCTTCTATTACATACATACATATGTAGGCGCGTGACCTTGTGAGATTAAGCGAGCGCGCTATGTACCTTTAATTCTAATAATGCTTTTATTGGAGGCTAGCCCCTGTCGGTACGCAATTGTATCCTTTATTTTCAAAGAGATTGCAGTGATCAGCCAAACCCGTTTATATGTAGAGATCGCCAGGTTCCGGATGAACCTTTACCTGGCAGGCTTCGACTGCATGTCGGCCATGCTGAAGTCCAAGCTAGCGTTACTGCCCTCGACTCTCGCAAACTCGTATCGCCGCTGTTCTTCCAGGCCAAACCCTGCGTTACAATGAGTTCTGACGGCGATGAACTGGTATGAGGCGGTCTTGATCATTCTCGGAAAACTCTTTTGCGATGATCAATATCCCTTTCACATGGTCAATGAGGCACTGAAAACTTCTTTCATTAACTCTCGGTCCGCCGTCCATCATAAAAACCCGGCATCATCAATCAATCGCGACTTTTGACGCTGGTTCGTTTGAGACTGCACTGCCTCCAAGCGTTGAGATGAATGAGAAGAACTGGCGGCTTATGGTTGCTCCATTCTGTAGTGTCTTGATCTGATCGCAATCCTGTGCGTTAGCACAATCGCTTTTGATAGACGTCCATCAATCTGCAAAAGTCTTGCGAAGTAATCCGTAGCTCCATGAGAATGTACAATATGGACCATCGTTGGTTAGTCAACCATGATATGTTGCCCCCCCCCTCAAATCCCGTGCATGATATCGTCGCCAATCGTGCCGAGGTCCAATGCACAATCATTCATGCCGTCGTTGTCCTCGTAGACCAGCAGTATTGGCAGCCAATGGAACGCGTGTTCGGTGCATTTTTCTCAGGCACGGGAAGCCCACGACAACCGGCAGCCCCATCGTCATGGACAGGCCAGCCCTCACTCTCAACCGGATCACCACCGTAATAAATGAAAAAAGGCCAATCACCATCTTCACTTGGAGTCCCGGAGTCAAACGTCCGCGCAGGCAAAACCGCATCTCGATGCAACATCAGCAAGCTACTGCAACCAATGGAACAACTTCAGCAAGGTGTTGTTCCACAAGGAAAGCTCGCGGCTGCGGGCAGCTGCTGCCCCTCCCACCCTGCCAATGCGTCATTATGTACATATGTATGCATGCCAGAAAGCAGGCAGCTTCCCCGCCCCCCCACCAACTCTATTACTAATATCCGACGTTGCGGCGTCATTCCTCTGTAAAGTGCTGGCTATCGATAACAACGCAGCCAAGGCGAAAAATAATCGCTTCATCATCAAGACAAATGACGCCGTCTTGTTGGGCACGAGGCACATTTCAACCTATCATGGCGTGAGGGACTGACATAGAAAAGTGGCATGTATGCCAACGCGCGTCAAGCCAACAGGAGAATCGACGTCATTTTTGAAGCTTAAGTCACTCCCTCCCGGATTGGACGAGACGAGACCCCCGCCCCCCCCCCTTCTCAAGCAAACCGGAATTATTGCTTTGCCCATTCCATAATTCATGAGAAAAAGGTCTCCTTCTGGCCCGGGGATTGCCGACCCGTGCCTTTCGTCAAAATTAGACAGATGCAGACCATGTCGTATCCACATGTACCAGTTTTTTTGCCCTTTGACAAATCCAATCACCGGAGCTTATACCCTGCCACCACTTTCCTCCGGGAGGGGGGTGTGAAAGCTCAGGAATTGTTGAACGCTGCCGGCTTTGTCCATGACGCAATCCATCTTGAATCCGATCATGCGGATGTGTCTCAACGTGTAAAGAGATCGGGAAAGACCCCCTCATTGATGAGGCTGAGTTGGCTCCAAGCTTGGTTGGTATGTACCTGCTCCTTCGATTGTCACAGGCGGGCCAACAAAATTTCTTATATAAACCATCTGGGAGCTGCTTTGCTCTTTACCTTTTCTCTTTCCATCATCATCACCGCTTCGAATCCCATTACACTCATATTCCGACCAATAACAACCACTCAAAAATACACAACCCAAGTTTTTTCACAACACCACAACACCACAATGGAGTCTCTCAAGCAGGGTGTCAACTACGTCTCTGAGACCGTCCAGCAGGCCACCAGCGGTGCTTCCAAGGAGGCCAACAAGGAGGTTGCCAAGGACTCTAACGCTTCCATCGGCACTCGGTACGTTGTCATGTCCTCACTTTTCTTGCAACCTCCTCTTCCCGAGTCTTTGCTAATTGAACGTATCTAGTGCCTCGGCCGCCAAGGATGCTCTCAGTGACAAGGCTAGCGAGAGCAAGCACGATGCCAAGTCCGAGGCCCACAAGCAGCAGATCTAAATCGCTCGCCATCGGTGGAGGGAAACTGGGTGATGGAAGTAGACATGGTTGTATGGAGGAGAAAGACACTCGCAACGCACAATACCCCTAGATAATTTGCAAATCAAGAGATGTTGTTTAACTTTGGTCGCCCGTGAGAAGTAAGAAATATTCGTCATGAAAGGTAAAAATCGTGACTCTTGTCAAGACAATGTTACATGCATTTCGCGACGTTGAAAGGTTTGTCACATTTCCTAGTTTCGTTTTTTCACAACCTGTGCCGCGAATGCATTCGATATCTGACAGTACGAATATGTCATGGCGTAAAATGGAATGACGACCCAAAGACAATTGAAGAAGACCAGATATACCCACATGTACATGAAGTTGCTTCCATCAAGGTTCACATTGCCCGTCAACCACTCGGGGCAGAACGTCATGAAACCTAAATCACCACGTCGCCACATCAAGTCAGCAACATCCAATCAACATCGCCCCGGGAAGAGGGGAGGGGAGGGGAGAAGAGGAGAAGGAGGGGTGGACAAAAGGAAAAGGCAACACATACCACCATACAGCTCAGCCGTAGCAAGGACAATCATCCAGAAGTACACTTTGTGACTCTGCTTGCGAATGAAGTAGCAAACGTACAGCGCCACCGGGCCGTCAAAAAACACCGTCAGGAGCTCGAGGCTCACCACGCCGAGGTCGATACCCGCCCATCTCTTGTCGGCGCGGGCGTACACCATCCACAGCTGCGCAAAGGGGTTCCCCCCGCCGCTCTGGGGTCCGTAGATCCTCTTGTTCTCCTACCCCAGGAAGTTGTACGGCGTGGGGAACAGGCTTGCGACGTCCGTGTCGGCGTGGGGCACGACGTAGGAGAAGAAGCAGTGGTATAGGAAGCTGCCCTCGAGGATGAGGTGGCAGAGCGCATCGGCGAGATGCCAGATGAAGAGGAATCGGAGGGCCGTGGCGGTGGAAGGCGGGAGGACGGCCTTGGACGTGCCGTATGCGAATAGGACGATGGCGACGGTTGCGAGGAGGGAGATGATGGTGGTGGTGTCGAAGACGTCGGGGGGTAGCTCGGCCATTAGAGGGAATCGGGAGGTCTGGTATGGTGGGATTGAGTCTGGTTCTTGAGACGAGACAATTGGCACAAGTTGGGAGAAGGATAATAACTTGAAGCTGTAGTGGGGGTGAGAAGGCGATGAATGAAAATGCATGAAAATGCATGTCAGCCCCCCCCCCCTCTCCTTTTTTTTTCGGCCGAGCCGGGAGGTCAAGTTACTTGGTAGTAGCAACGATGGATCTGATTGCCTATGCTGATGCGGATTACTGATGCATCATACAAGGGGTTAACATGCTAGAACACGCTTTCGCATTAAGATTATTCTTGCTGTAGTTCATTTAGCTCCCCATTGATGATGTGTCAATTGCCTCCTGTTGAGACATCTACCAAGAATTATAACTATCCAATACCGTGTATTTTGGTAATGCCGGCGAACTTGTTTGGCAGATGCGTGTTTTCGCACATATTCGTCAACTGGATTGCGAAGCAGTAGAGAAAATTCACCCAATCTATGCAAAAACTCCTAATATCCCAAAATAATGTTATATACATCCACAATACGCCAGTAGATGGCCACGTCCCCTAGGCCTACGCCAATGACAGCAAAAGCGTGTCGAAACCCATAACCGCTCTCACCACTCTTTGAAATCTTTTTGTTTCTGCCTTGTATTCCACCCCAACTTGCCACTGATGCTGTTGACCCAATCCTCACTGCGCCGGCCCTCTGTCTGCACAGTTGCAAAGGGGAATCGGCTCGCGCTAATGGTCACATAATCTCCGGGCTTGAGCTCCACGCGCTCGCGGCCGTCGAAACTCGCCCATGATGCTGTCCGAGCGGCATATGGTACTCCGACGCGGAGGACAATCGTGTCCGGGAGGATAATGGGGCGAAACGAGAGCGTGTGCGCACAAATTGATGTTACGAGCATGACGGGATTCTCGGGATGACACAGTGAACCTCCTGCTGCGAGGTTGTAAGCTGTTGATCCGGTGGGAGTCGATACGCAGATACCGTCGGCGAGGACAGAGGTGAAGTGTTCGTCGTCTCCGAAAATCTCGGTATACGACATGGCTACAAGAAGTCATTCATGCAGTCAGTCGGATTTTCAGCCTTGCTAGTCCAGGAATTTGATGCGAAATGGTCTTGTCTGGTCGTGTACTCACTAGGATTTGGACCGCGATCCACTACCACTTCGTTCAATATCTCAAAGGTCCCATCTGGCCGGTGCGTGTGTTCGTCTTCCCTCTCTTCCCCAATCAATTCTTCTACCAAATCCCTGCGTCGATGACGCTCGTCATCATCCTCCCCAGACTCCTTCTCGTCATCAGAGTATTTTCGCTTGATACTTCGCATGACGGTACTCTCGAACCGAAGGCGCAAACTGACGGTGACACCCTTGCTAAAGGTGGAAGCCAGGATGCGCCTGTGATCCTCGAAATCAAATTTTGTCAAGAAGCCTAAGCTACCCAGCGCAAAACTCAGGACGGGAGGGACAATGCGCTGGAACAGCCAGCTTGCGTAAAGGACAGTCCCGTCTCCTCCCAGTGTGATGACAAAGTCGAACATGTGTGGTCGAGACTTGCACATGAGTTCATCCCAGTGTTGAAGGCGTCGTGCAATGCCCTCTTTGGCAGCGGCCAAGTCAACATGACCGCTGGCGGCGTAGGCCTGGGACACCTCGTCTATGATGCCCGCCACATCAAATTTCTTGTTCGTCTTGAGCTTGTCTTGTACGTAGACGACGTACTGGACATGACGCTCCTTATCCAAGAGCCACTTTGTCAGTTCTCTGGTCTTTGGTATCAGGTCTTGATCGTAGATCTTGGTAAGAAGGAAGATGGTCTTGACGCGGAATCGAATCTTCATGCTGCTCAGCCTTCGACTAAGCTCGCGGACGCCCCAGGCCATGTCGCTCAGCTGCTTCTTGGTGAGCATGCGACTGTGAACATCATCGTACGTTGTCGGATCCATTTGCGACGACGTGCTCTTGGTCATCTCGTGCGCCCACGCTTCCTGGTCGGCTTGTCCAACTTGATGGCCATCGAGACTTGTGTGGTCGATGTCAACGCGCGAGAGCTGTCGCGGGTTGTGCTTGGGCTCGACCAGCTTGTCCTGGCCCTTGTTCGCGAGACTCGGGACGTTCTCGTCGTGCTCGTCCGGGCTGGCGTAGATGGGGTGCGCATAGTATCGCTTGCTTCCTGGGTCGCTTGCAGCTGCGTTCGCCCACCGCTGGTTGTCAAGGAACTGGTGAACTAGGCACTGATCGCGCCGGGAGGTGGCACGATGGCTGTGAGGCAGAACAGAGTCTGACGTCACGAGGGAGCTCTTTCGGCGGTACGGATTGGAGGGATCAAAGGTCACCTTTGAAAGAAGACAATGGCCTCGTCATCAGCGCTGCACATCTCGTGGGTGCTTCGGGGGCAAGAGAATCGAGAGACGGTCATGCCTACCTCGAGTGATTTTGCGTCCTCGTCACTGTCCTCGTCAGGCCCATCTTCGGTCTTGCCTGCTGTATCAGCAAAGGCAGCGGTGACCTTGGCGTCCTCGTCGCCATCTCGGTGTTTCATGGCGAAAGATGCTCGAGAGCTGGAATGAAGTTTCTGCCAGCACTTTGAAACGCTGTGTCACCGCGGGGAAGGGCGGTTCGGTCGTGACGTGTTGTGCTCACTTTGAGGCCTTGACTTAAAGTTATGATGCAGCTCCGGCAGATCCCACCTTGGACACCTTGGACTAACCAAAAGTATTTCTTTCAAGGCCGTAAGGTTAGAGGCTGTACTAACAGGAATCTCACAATACATGCCACTGTGTCAATTGATCAGTCCCATTATGGAGCTCTGGAGCACTGGAGTACTTATTTTTATTCCGTCTTCAGACATTTACTCACCGGATTGAAAAGCAGGCAGGCCGTGGCTCTTTGGCATTCGCAGATGATTGCCATGGCGAATCCATAAGTGGGTGGATACCGATGCCCTCCCTACGGATCCGTACATACATACAGAGATTTCTGCTTGCTATTATTTTTCCCACTTGGCACGGCCACTCTCACATGGCTGACCAAGCCATCGATCGAGAGGCAGCAAAAGCGAGCACGCCTCTCATGTGCTGCATGGCCCTGTGAATGGTGCCCAGATCGAGGTGCCCAGATCGAGAATGGTGTTGCCAAGCTGATAAAACATGGCGCAAATCTTGTTTCCGGAGACGAGCCTGCACTGCCCTAATACCCTAATACATGGGGACCAAAGGGATTGTTTGTTTCTTGGATCAAGATGTGCCCGAATGCAGCTTCGCGGTCCGACATGTTGGAACGGCTGAAAAGTGTTTTGAGGTCATCGTCGGCGAATTCCTCATAGCAAAGCACTCACCCCTTCCGCAACCAAGTGTCCAGCAGCCCGCCAAATGCAATGTCGTCAAGTTATACCTCGATGAATTCCTGCTCCCGAGTCCTTGCTCCCTCATGGCCTTGTCCGAAAATCCATGGGATAGTTGACGGCGCAGTGCTGCATGCTCATCTCTCCCCGAAAAGACAATGCCAGCGAGGAATGTGAGAAGATGTCCCTGGTCGATACTGGGGGCGGTATTTTTCGAAAACTCGTCCAGCGCATTGTTTCTGCGGCCCATGATGTCTTTCCCAAGGCTCGGCATCACTGAAGGCGAGCTCATTGGGGGCGATGCGCACTACTGGTCCGTATCTCTCTCTTGTGCAGTCGGAGAACGCTGACGTGAGGCGAGCATCGATCAGATGATACAGACATGGTATTCGGCAAAGTGAACAGGCGAACGGGCCAGGGTACCTTCTCAGAGGGGTGGAAGAAGGCATTGTACAAGCCCAACGCCTAGTAACATGCGTAATCGCAATTGCCTATAATTGTTGTGTCAGAACCGGCCTCATTCCATGGCTACCCAAGTCATGGTACTGATGCATAGCAACTTGACGCATAGCGAGACGGTCACGTCACTGTGATGAAACCCAATTCGGGCAGACCTCGGCGGATCGTGGCATTATTGACTCGATTTTTTTGATTTTTTGGCTGCAGCCCGTCACGTCTGGCAAGGTTGGGACGTTGATGCAAGAGACTGAGCACTCCAAATGGTCAGTCAATATTCCAAGTAACTGGAGGCCACGCTCTCAAAATGTGTATAACATTGGGCAGCAAGTCGGACGAGGCGAAGGCTGTACAGACTGGTGAGCGTTTTCAACATCTATTCATCATCGTGTGTAAGTCGTCGAGCCGCACGACAGAAGTTTAAAGATCAAGAACAGACCACTATGGAAACGTCCCTTGGAAAGTAAGCTCGGGTTGCTTTCATCGTGTCCGAACCCGCAGGACCTATTATTTCATGTTGAATAAGAGACATCATAGCGGCAAGTCCTTCCAAGGGTGGGTGCATTCCATTGTGGCGGTCGAACCTTGTCCTCGAACACTGCCAGTCAACTTCCCATTATTTTTCAGAAAAGACACGCAGCTTTATGCTATGAGAGATGGGACTTTAGACTTTTTTGTGTCATCTGCCATTGCCTCAATCACTTATCACTCATCACTTGTCCCAACTCGCCAACTTGACGGCTTCTCGGCCGACTTGGACGGTGAATAACTAGGCAGAGGCGGATAAACATATGTACAGTGGGTGGTTTCGTTTTTGTGTTTATGCTTCTGTCGGTTTTTTTTCACTGAAAAGGTAGTCAAAATGCTTGGCATTCCGTGCAGCAAAGCAAGACGACCCATTGCCACATCTCGCCCGGCCGATTTGAATGTCCAGGTCCTCAGAACGCGTGCTGCCGGATCATTATCCGACTGCCATCCTGGGGGGTTTTTTTTTTTCCATTCCATTCATAGTGAAGGGCAACCAGATTGACAGAGTAGTCTGTCGTCAAGTTCAGTGCAAACATGCAGGTCGCTTCACATGACCACCCAACGTGATATCACGTTCATAGCAGGGTAGGCGCTGTACATGACAAGTTGCTCCTGAACAGGCACGTACAAGCCGTAAGAAGAAGAAGAAATTGCAAGGTCTCTAGTCCTTATCCCTCCACTTGTCAAGTCCGTAAGTTTCATCACCGTTAAAATCCAACCTCCGCTTCAAGTCTGTCTTCGTCCCAATCTCACTCGCACGCATTCCTTTGAAATACCGCCCATTTATTTCTCCCTCGTCAGTACAGACATCGTCATGAAAAATAAATAAAAACCGCAGCAGCAGCAGCACAGTAACAGGGGGGGGGGGGGGGCCTGCCCGAATTCAATCGAGGTTCTACAACAACTGCTACGAGGGCACCAAGTCCAGCTACATCTTGTGTCGTGTCTTCCGAGGGCAGACTCGGCTGCTACGAGAAGAATCATAGGCTCGTTCGGGGACGACACGGGCATCAACCTTTGGCAACTGCTTCTGTCGAGAGGGGGTACGCGGACCCGGCGAGCAGCTACGTCATTAGGAGTGAGGAGAGTGATAGCAATGCCCCGGCCGGGAATGAGCTGTGGTGAGTTTGCGGGCGTGGCGGATGGGTTTGTACAGGTTTCTTTCTGGTACAGCAACTCTGGTGGTTCGGTTCAGTCGTGGCTAATGGGTGCCTTTAGGGTCGCATTCCGGACACAACGCTAGCTTGTATCCGTCTGGCTTCGACAAAGATTCCCCGGAGCGGAAAATCAGTGTCGAGGTCGAGAAACCTGAAAGGGAAGGTCTATCGCAGCGCGCGGCCGAGGCAAACCAACGTCCGCGAGTGTATTTCCTCTTCTCGGTTGGCTTTCCTGGGGCTAACGTGAGCAAATCTTATTGCTTGCTGGGTAGAAGTCGGGGACACACTCAGGGTAAGACAAAGAAAGCACGCAGGCCTCGAAAGGATGGATTCTGATTCAACGGTCCATGTACTCCGTACATGTATGGGAAAAACCCTGGATTACCTTGTTCAGTTGTTTTCGCCTTCGCTTCTTTGGCTCTTGGGGGATTGCCACGGTAATATTGACCGGCCAGTAATAATACATGCAGATCACTTGGACTATGTATAGCACTCGGGTGCAGACGGGACCACAGCCATGTCTCGGGCATCCGGCGCCTGTGTCCATTGCCCAGTACAAACCGACGCTGAGCGAATAACAGTCATCCAAGTTCCCGCGGGAAGCATTCCTAGGGGGCGCCTCTGTCTCTGCCGACGGACTCGTCGTCGTTTGGAGCGTCAGATCACTGTGCGCTCAGAGGGGGCCAAACGGTGATTGATGACCGAAACAATGGCGGCGGGTTTCATACGTATGTGTACGGAGTAGTCCGTATGTAGGTCCTTGCTTCCACTTTTGGATGCCGACTGTGTGGTGCACGGTGCTGCTCGCTCACAAGTGCAACCCCAGGCGTTGTTGGGACCTCTAATTCCAGTGTGTCACAGCCATGATCGTATTCAGGCCGAGAAGCTAGGGCCCTATTCTTGCCTGATGCTCATGCTGTCATGTAGTGTAAGTCCTTGAGACAACTCTCATGACCTTTTGCCATGTGGATCCCACTTCCAATCAGCGTCATGATGGGTCTGCAAATATTACCAGACAGCTTCATGAGTCGTCGTCGTTTCCCCCTTCCTCTTCCTCTTTTGCGGATCGGCAACCGTTAAACAGGGTCAGAGGGTTGCTGTTTCGATTTCACATTGGCTGCTGGTAAGGCTTCGCACCTGCACCAGCAGGGGGGTGTGCCATTTCCCAGCATCCAAGCCTGGTTCCAAGCCTGGCACTCGATGTGAGGCTGGAATTGTGTCGGCTGACTCAAGTAGAAGCCAATGGCAAAGGAAGCTTGACCGTCTCAGCTTGCTGCAATCTGTACCTTGTCACTTGCCGTCGAATTACCATCTGTGGAAGGCATGCACGATCATCCTGCCCTTTCGTTTCTCGTAATAACAGGATGCCTCACAAACAGATGACTGACGTGGGTATACGGGAACTGGCTCTTGCTGGTTGGAATCCATCATTGTCATTACATAGAGCTCGACATGAAATCTTTTTTTTTTTGGGCCCGTTGGAGCGTATCCCTGTTTACAACATCCCGGAGGCATGAACCGCATCCGGGGCTTTGCGATGTTGAAGAAAGTAAGTTTGTGCAGGAACCCTAATAATAATATGCCACCAGCCATACGCTTAAGCCTCCATTGGCCACGACGCCCTCAAGATTGGTGGTGGTGGCGAATCATCTTTAAGGAAGAGCGTGTGATGTTGTTCCATTTTATCATCTCGTCCGTTAATAATCCCACCCTCTGATCATTGCATTTTGCAGCTGGCGACATGCATGGATGGCAACGGGTTGAGCTGGTGCTTCGAAAAGCAGAGATGAGCAGATGAGGTTCGACGGCGCCCACATTGACAAAGCCATCCTGGTAAAAATGACACGACAGAGCTCAACTGAAGAAAGGCGACCAAATAAGCGATGCAACTCGTAGCGACCCGTCGCACCGAGGTTCCCTGGCCTATGTAGTGGCGGTGAATATCATTGCCAATGCATTTTGTGTGTTCATGCCCGCCCTCCCGTGTCTCAACCAACAAGGACGCAGGCCCAATATCCGTGCGGGAGAGTCTCCTGTGCTTCAGAATTAAAGAGCGCTTCGGTACTGTTGGCCAGGGTTGACGACGCTTTTTTGAGTGAACGTATGTAATAGCTGCCACAAGCCACGACAACTGCCAGCTATGGCCATGTCGTTTGCTCCATCACGAAGTCTGACACGGACTCGTGTTCGGCTGATGGGCAACCCACCTGCTCCGTATTCCGCAGCTGACTGATTCAAAACCCATTAAAGCCTTGTGCCGAGTTCGCGGCGCAGCGCCTGCAAGCCCACCTGCACCGGAGTCTGGCGATAAGAGAAGATTCGCATGACCAGGAACAGAAACAGGGTTGTGATAAGTGCCATCCGTCCAGGGAGTAGAGATTGTCACTCGCGTGACAAGAGACAATTATTATGTATCTGTTGAGAAACAACAGCACGGTGCTCCACCTACTCCGTCTTGTCATGGTACAACTCTGGTACAACTCTGGTTCCACATACTGTTGCGGTTTGGTTGTCTGTATTAATAAATAAGGTCCCTTTGTTCAATTCTGTACAGTACTGTACGTTGACATAATAAGCAGAGCGTGATATGATGTCACTGAAACAACAAGTCTACGTTCGGTACCCACTTCATATCACCCTGTAAGTCGTTGACAAAAAAAGCTGATGTGAAAAAACGGTAACCCCTACGGAGTATACGTGGGAGAATCTTGATGCAAATCTTTTCAAGGCGAGAAGATACTGTGTGTATATGCATCCTCCGCAGGAAACCAGCCGTGATAATGACTCAAGCGACCGGTTGGGAGGTCTCGTCTGGCCAATTAGTTTGCGTAATTCATCCTGTTTTGGATAAGCGAGGAGGGGGATTATAGAAGCGGTGTTGTGCGAATCACATGCATGCCCAATGCGGTCGTAGCATACATACATATACATATTAGCACCGGGGATGGGGGATAATTGGCAGCAAGCCATCCATCACTTACATGTACGACTGATTGATGAGCAGGCATCTAACAGAATCCCGCACAAAATCGAAGGCGCAAATGGGAAAATGTGCTTAGGTCGTACATATGTACATAGAGCATGAGATGCAGTAGCGCTATAATCGGCGTTGTCGTGGTGTCCCTGCGTATCCGATGCGAGGGTCTGATTCCACATTGGCAAGCTGCACTAAATATGGAGTAGTGGTACGGAGTATAGTAATAACAATAACAACAACAATGATAATAATAGCACTTGCCTCTTATGATGATACCTCTCTCGGTCAATGGGCCGCCTCCAGCCCTTTGACTCATGGTGACTGCGGCTCATCGGCGGTTGGCTGTAGAATGTACTCTTGACGCGTACGCCATCGCCATCGTTCGGTTCTTGTTACATGCCAGCACATTATCAACAACCAAAAACCCCTTTCTTTGACACCTCCAAGACAATTGAGGAAAGGGCGTTGGCGGTGCCGTGCATCCAAGGGGAGAAGCACCGTCGGAAACCCTTGGGGAATATCCATTTTCAAAGCCGAGCGTCTTGGCGGGGCGTGTGTCATGCAGAAGTTGTGTGTTGACCATGATCTTTACTCCGTTTACGTTGATCGGATTTCTCAATATTTTACTCGGTAATGCCCACCTGTTCACCACACGCCCATGGCGCCTAGAGGGAGTAAGCATCCGTGTCGAAGCGATAGTTGATGTCGGACGGACGTTAGTTTTCCTCGCGTGCTAAGACTTTGGTTGTCCACTAACGATATGAGTGCGTGCAAGATGATTGAGGCTTCGAGCTGTATGTACCAAGTGGAACGGCGGGTAGATGCCTCCCTACCCCGACAGCCTCTGACAGCGCCTCGAAAGAAGCGTGGGTGGATGGAATGGAGTTGTCTGGCAAAGTGTACTCCGCCATGGTGGCGCCGTGCCAGGATCAATCAGAGCGCGTAGCAGAAGACAATACAGACGCAGCCGTCGTCAGATTGAGGGGCAATAGAGTCGCACGGCCTGATCGATCAGTCAGGACTCAGTTGTCTTGAGAGTCAACAACGGGCGTCAACGGCGAACCGAACAGGGAGGGCAGCAGCACGATGTGGCACGAGCGTGAATCAACTCCCTTACGGAGTACTGTGATTTGGAAATGCTCATGGCCCATACCCATGGCCCATACCCAGCGCGTTGCAACCAATGGGCCAGAAGACCTGAAATCCATGTCTGAGCACGGGTACGGATCCGTAGTGACGGGGGAAGATGTGCAAGATGTGCAAGATGTTGAGGCGTGTTGAGGCGTGTTGAGAGGTGTGCCACTGGGGCGGGGCGCATGGGGCGCACAGAGAGTCAGGTGCGGCCAAGCACCAGTTGACTAGACCAGACCGGCACCACACGGCACCACACAGCACCACACAGCACCACACAGCAGCACCACACAGCAGCACCACACAGCAGCACCACACAGCGTCCCGTCAAGCATGTTCCGTCTAGTCCGCAGTTGCTCACTCCAACAACTTGCAACGCTGGTCAACAACAGCCGAGTCCAAGCACGCCTCTCCTCTTTCGTCGGTTCTTTTTTCGAGTCACCAAAAAGTACCCCCCTTGTAATACGGTAAGGCGATTGGGATTGGCTGAACCCAGCTACCCAGCGACAGCGACAGCGCCAGCGCCAGAGCCACTACGGACGTACATACGACTACGACTACAACCACCCGCCACCGCCTTGTGGACTGGATTTCGTCTCTCATCAGAGAGACAAAGACACTTGTTGTGCGTGTGAGCCTCCGTTTCATCTCGAATCAACATGGTGATTTCGCGCCGGCATGGTTGCACCAAACGCTCCGATATATGCATATGTACATAATACGTGTCTGACCGACCCCTCTTGGTGTGCTTGGGGCTAATACCATCTACGCGTAGGATTACTACGCACCCTGGCCTGCTCGCCAATCCTGTACTCTGGTACTGCTTGAGCCGCCTCCACTTCATCTCGACTTGAACAGAGTTAACGCTTATTATGTACTCCGTACGGAGTATGTATGTACGGCAATATTGGCAAACTTGCCTTGAGGGGGTGGGGTCGATGCCGCGGACAACCACCCAAGGCCAAGTCCCATCACAGCCATCGTGTTCAGGCAAGCACCACGAGGCACGTTATCAGGTTTGGGACGCGCACTCGTCCATTGCCCGGGCTTGTTACCAGGCAGGATCAGACATCAGACATCACTCGAGGTACCTGTCGTCTGCCTGTTGGCAAAGAGCGGCGCCGCACCAAACTAGCCCACCAATATCAACCCTGTCGCTTTTGATCGACATGTCCAGCCCGGTCCGACACAACATGATTTGATTCTTCTCCAATGTTTCAATTATTAGAACATCTGCTGGACGTTTTGCCGACCCAGGCTGCGTCTTGACATCGATGTCAAAAAAACAAAGAAGGGTCATATGTATAGACAAGTTTCAAAGTATTGGACGCTGTTTACCCCTGCCCACCAAATCAACTCATGTGCGTGTGGTGTACTCCGTAATACACACATACATAGGGTCTGATCCCCCCAAGTTTTACCTAAAGTGGACATACCCCTAATCATTTTCACGGCGTGGAACTCTTACAAGACCAACATGTCGATGACGGAGACCGCTCTCTTGGACGGTCCAGGTTTTCTTGGGCTATGAACGCTCGCTCGTGTTATTCCAATACCGTTGATCACCTTCATTTTCCCGGGCCGGCCTGGTGGATGCAGATCGGTGCTCACGGTGGCAGTTGTGGAACAGGGACGTCTCCGCTTTCCGCCCTCTGCGATGCTCATTTGAGGCCCTCATTTAAGTATTAATGCCGCTACCATCATTCCAGACGCCTGCATCACGAAGCTACTAGAGCACCTCGCCCTTGTTCCTCACTTGCTGGGATAGTGTGGTGCCATTGACAATCTTTTCAACCCTTCAGCGCGGACGCAACGACACATGGTCCAGGGCCAAACAGGCATGGAATACTCCGTACATACTCCGTCGTATCACAGGTCAAACCACTTTTGAGGATCGCCCAATTTTCAACTCGTTGAAGGACCACTTGACTTGACCAGTTCTGGAACTGCCGAAACAAGAACCCCAAAGGTCTGAGGAAGGAGTCTACCGACGATACATTTAACTGCTGCTTTTACGTGCCAGACATTTATTAACGTGTAGCCACCAAGTGGACGGGTTTGAGCAAAGTGAAAAGGGGCTGTACATATGACTCTTCAAGCAGCACGGTCCCAACTTATTTAGTACATATGTACGGACGTACATGTAGTAGTGCCTGACACGACATCCTTGGGAAGGCCCATTCAGAAACAGGAAAACGGACGGTCTTTGAGTTCAAGTCGCCAGAATGGCATCGTGTGGACGCCACGCACCCGCTACTAACCTTCTGTCCTGGCTTGGCTTGGCGTACAGAAAGCTCCAGTCCCTTCGCGTTGGTGCCCTCCAGGCTCCCGCCCAACCACCTCCCTTCTTTCCCTGCACCTTTTGTACCATGCGCTAAGCATCAGCCTGGTTGGCTATTTGTAGGGCCTACGGAGCGGAGTACGGATCCGTACGGAGTAGTTGAGTGTCTTTGAAGCTGACAGGCATGCATCCTTGAGCCCAAGACACGACAACTTGAGCGGGTTCAGCGACCCTGGCTGCCTGCCACCCGCTCTGGAAACGGAGACAAATTACATGTATGTACGGATTACACCATCCCTGGTTTCTCTGGCCCATGTGCTGTTGTACATATCTTACCAGAGAGAGTGATGAGTAGCGTGGTTGCGACGAGTTGCTTGGCTGAGAACACGTGAGAATGCGGCACCTTTACCTCTCGATTTACTCGCTCTGGCCATCTGCCTGTCGATTGACCTTGGCCTCTCCTTGGATTCTGCTTGCATTAACGAGGAGAGTTCTCACGACTTCTGAGAACTCCTCATGGAATTAGCAAGGAGTTGGGGGGAGTCTTGATCCTCCACGAAGTATGGAGTTCAGCGAAAGCCCTTACTCATCGTAAGCCCATCCGTGATAAAAAATGGCGAGTTCCGCTTGAGCTAAAAATTTAGTTCCGCAAAAAGAAAGGCACCTACTGGGGTATTAGTGACTAGCTTCGTTGCACGAAGCATGCACATCACATTCCCCTTCTTTCTCCCTCTCAGGGCAAAGTTTGCCATCATGGAACGCAGGTGGCAACACACATCAATTTCACACCAGTGCCCACTACAGGAAGTTGGGAGTTCAGTCAAGTACGTACATACGGTACGTCACCGTACGTAACCCACAAGAAAGAATGATGTTTGTGTGCCGACTCTGTGCGGGAAGTAACAAGGAGGATGTGACTGCGGCCTTTGAGTAATGAGCCAAGAAAACCGAGCGTCGTGGGATTTTAGGCGACGATGTCGGTGGTGTGCAAAACCTTTGGTCCCTCAAAAAAAAAAAAAAAAAAAAAAAAAGATATTGTCCGACTACTATTATTTGCCTACTCAGTACCTCCTCCGTACAGCAAGGGCCACTCGAAAATAACCTGGGTCAGCCAGAAGTGGTTTACCACACCGGGGTGGGCATACATGACTAGGCGCCATGCCATCAGTCCCAAAGCTCTGCTTACACGGCTAACATTTTGAAAGATCTCTTTTGATTCAGGAAGTGGACGCCTCCACTTCAGAGTATGACGGCACATAGCTTTTTGAACTTTACTGGGCATCCATTTTCGAGGTGCAGCTCATCTTCACCACTCGCTATCATGCGCGTGGGGTGGACCTGCATTTCCTTGGAGATGAGGTAGCTGCAGTTCAGAGGACAAAGTTCGTGCCAATGGTTCCATGATGAAGAAGCCGTGGATTGGTCATTGGTCTTGACGTTGGGCGAAAGTTGTCATGGAAATGGCTTCCTGCACGCCCCTCCTGCACCCCCTTTCCGAGGACTAGATCCTTCTCCCTCTCTTCCATGCCTGGTGTTTGGGGGGGCGCATCGGTTGTTGCGCTTACAATGCACAACGGCAAAGATGACCATGTATTACACAGACACCGTTTCTACGGATCCGTACGGAGCAGCAATCTAAAATCTCCACGCCATGGCCTGCAGCGGTGCCCTGCAGCCCGCACCCAGGATCCTTCACAACCAGCCAGGCGGCGCTGCGCCAGGTTTCAATTTCAATAATGGTTCTGGTCTGCCCTAGCTAGGTCCGAAGGCCGCGATTCCTGGTCGACATGCCGTCTCGCCCCTGCCTTGGCCCCAGCACGTCACTGCCCTATGTACATATGTATGTTGCAATCGTGGCCGACGACAACGGCTACGGGTTGTTCTGGTCCCGACGTTTTCCAGGATTTTACTTGATGCTACGGACTACATGCACACGACTGTCCTGAGTACTGTTCGAATGTACGCACCTCATTGGTAGTGGCTCGTTGCCACGGCGCACCCACCAGATCGAGCCATTTAGAAAGCATTTTCAGTTTGTGCCAGCCCAGGTGGTTGTCATGGCGCTTTATTAGCGGTCTCCACGCCACGGCCATGGGAGGTTTTCGTGTGATATATCACTACGTATATCAGTAGGGCTCATGCGTACGGTGCGTACATTGTATGTACGGAGTACATGCAGTACATACACCTACCCAGACTCTGCGACGGGGAAGAGATAATCGAAACCCACCACACCAATGGCGCGTTATTGTCTTCCGGAACGGCCGCAGCCCCGGATTATGGAACCGATTTGGCCTTTGCCTTTTTTTTTTTTCTCTCCTTCCCTGAGGCGGCTACAAGGAGCAACTATGTACATAATGTAGCCATGCTCTTGTGTGCCATACCTACCTTTATAAGTCCATCCGATGAGACACCCTTGCCTATGATGACGCAGATACACTTCAACAAATGACACACCCTTTCTCCCTCGGCCTTTCACCCCCACGCCGAGTGAGGACACTAAGAGGAACAAGGCAAACTGGCTTCTGAATTCTAACTTGATGCTGGAACATGCACACAGCCTTTGAAAGGGAAAGGAGGGGTGTGCGAGACACTGGCTGCACTCCTTTCAGTCGCCCCTGGACTTGAACCAAAAATGCAACCCGCACGTTGACGAGCTGGCCCTGTCGGCAGGACCAGATCTAATCCTTGTCATTGTTGACTTCAACTTGTCTCTGTTGCATGGCCCGCTTTCAGGTCCATGATCTAAGTTGCTGGGTTTGGATCTTGCCTCCGGCTCCCTGTATTCCCCCTGTACCAGCGATATACGCATGGATTTGGGACTTGGGTTATCCTCTCGAGCCACCCTTTTGACGAATGGGGTGCCCCATCCCTCAAAACGAACACCCCCTTGGCCCTCCGCACACTCCTCCTAAACTTGAAGATACATAATCTTAGGAAACGCCCTTGAATCGTCTTCCGTTTCTCAAGATATCCTGCCATTGTCGCTGTATGTACATAAAGAACCACTGACGCCACACTGGATTAATGGAGACGGCCATACTCCGTAAAATTTGTCCTACTCGAAATCAAGTTGGCCCTTTCTGATATCAGCATCCTCATCTCGTGGCTATAAGTCATAGATAGCATCAGGACCAACAAGGCAGCATACGAATAGAACAACACGGCCAATATGATGTATCCGACGTATGGAGTACACACTCCTGACACTCTGCCATTATCATCTCCGCAAGATGTGTTCCTCGACGATGCATCAACACAACGAGCGTTACGAAGACTATCAAAAAGCTCGAGCGGACAACGAGCGGGAGCCGCCTCGACGAGGGTATCCAAGCCCAACAGCACCAGCAGCAGTCCCAGATCCTCAAGCATGGCTGGTCGGAGACGGACGATGATGGCAAACGACTCGTGGACTCCTCAAAGACAACAGCAAGTGTTGGATTACTTCTCTGCTCCCCCGAAACAGACGACACGGCCTGTCAGTTGGCATCCTTCATGTATTCATCAGCAATTTGTCCCACAACCTCCATCACCACAACATCAACATCATCAACAACACCAATACTTGCAACATCAAAACGCCACATATGCGGTGCCCAATTCAAGCCTGTTTGGTGCCGACTACACTGAAATGTATGGCGGTCAGCCTCAGTTCTCCCCCATGATGACATCTTACTCCAACGACACTTCGCCGTCTTCAACGTTTTCTCCTCTTCCAATGTTTCCGGCTTCTGACCAAGTGCAGTCTGCACAGGGTGCAGAATGGAATGGCAGTCAAAAATCAGGTTCTGCCTACAATTTCGGCGAGAACTTGAGCTTGACGGAACCCTTGCCAGCACTTCACAACCAAGTCAATACAGGAAACGCGGGGGTAAGTGAACTTGACTGGAACTCTTTCATCATGCAGGGCTTCAACAACACCACACCACCAACTCCAGAGGCATTCTCACAGACTCGACAACCACCTGTCATGCCCCAAGGCAGCATACTATATGACCCGCTGGATGAGCCTGAAGAGGAAGGCGAGATTCTTGTTGGCATGGGTCTTTATGACACGCCAGACAAGGTCCGTGAAGATCCCCAGCTTAACAACTACCGCTCCACCGTATCCTCGCTTTTAGGATCACCATACCGACAACAGGAACCCAAGGGCAAAGGTCTGAAGTTGGAGGAGACGTGGGAACCGCCCGCCAAGACGGACCACGATGCAGATGACGACGAAGACGAGGGTGATGACGACGCGTAAATCGAATGGTTGGAAAGCCGATTTACACTATCTGTTGGAACACGGTTGCATAATGTTCGCGGGTGTTGAGAAACACAATCTGATAACACCAATTTTTCCCCTTTCTTTTCTTCATCTATTTTTTTTCCACCGTTGTCCTGAAAGCATCTATCTATGGGGGGCACGGAGCCAGATACAACATTTGCATATTACACAGGAAACGGACTGGGACATGACACTATTATTGTATGGAATGGATAGGCAGCGCCATGCTGACAAGGCAAATGCATCAAAGTGGTGGGGACTGGAAGCGACACGCCAGAAAGGGAAAGAGGGGCTGTACAGAAGAGAAGTGGAGTCGCTACTACATATTTACTCCGTAGCATTGGAATAAATAATGAGCTAATTTAGCCCATTTACCTCCTTGAGCGTGCTACAGCTTGTGGAGTCACTTCAGCTAGGCTCTGTATCCAATCGGATAAAAGTGCATTAGAAGTACATAGATTTATGTGTAAATTAGCCAATAATAGTTGTACTAGCAATTTTCCCTAGTATAGATTGCTACATCACACTTATTAATTACCTTAGATAAGCAACGCGAGCCTACGCGGTCACTGAACTTGTGGCAGGGGGGCTGTGGGGGCCCCTCTGGCCCACAAGCTGTAGCACGCTCAAGGAGATTCTGATTACTCAAGAGCCATGTCGTGCGATGCCATGCCATGTTGCATTTCTACGAAAATCGCCTGTCGATACTTTGGCGACCAATTTGCAAGTTATTCCTGGTGGGGGCTTGTACGGAGTAGTACGGACGTAGTCGTAGCCCGCCAGTCTACTCCGTACTTTGGTGACAAGTCGAGCGAGGGCGAGAAAGGACTTAGCCGAGCAGGGAGCATCGGGCAAGGGCCTTTTTAAGCACAGTGTGCAGGTCTGCATCAATACTATATTGTATCTCATTACAGTACGGAGTAGAGTACAGTACAGTACGAGTATGTACAGTAGCGGGCTGTAGTACCGCTACTGTAGTACCGTCGTCTCGTGCGCGTGCTTGAGATGGGGGTCTTGCTGGCAGTCTGCGTACATACTCCGCTCCGTACGAGCCGAAGAAAGATAGAAAGAAAGGGAAAAACAGGCTCTGGGGAGGGAAAGAAAGAAGAATGGATCGGACAGGGGATCCGCCTGCCTGTGCTGAACCCTTGTTCGACATGTGTCGAGATGGGCCCGTGCGGCTGGGCTCGGGAATGAGTGGGGGGGGGGCGAGGCGGTAGAGACAGTGACAGAGGCAGAGGCAGGAGGGAGGAGGTGTGTGTTCTTGTTTAGTCCCACCTCCCTTAGTTAAAGCTGAAGCCACTTTTTTGATCTTGACTACTCCGTAATCCGTACGGAGCTCAGAGTTCCAAGTCACACCACCAGCCACATACGCACCTTAACATTTCTATCCTTCTTTGCCAGCCTCTCTAACCCCGCTTTATCCTTTCAAGTGTGGCTTTACCTTCGCTGTGAAAGTACTCCGTACAGTAATATCGGCCGCCTTTCCGCTCGTCTCGGGCCAATCACTTGCTTTCGTCTCGTCAGCAGAATGCAGACAGTAAGACCTTGGACTGACTCATCGTTCCAATTGGCCGAGTGGCCTCCCTTTTGCTTCCCCACATGCACACAGAGAGCTCAGCGAAAGCCGTTATCGGCCGGCGTGACTGTGCCCCGCCATGTTGATCCCATCCACAAAACTCTGATGAGATGTCGCAATTCGCAAAAAGTTTGAGAAGGTGAAGGAGCTATTGTCTAGGACAACAAGGTTTTTCTCTATTACATCTGCATTTCTGTCATTCAATTTTTCGGTCTCCGCGGGAACTGGTTGATTTCATCTCCTAGTCAACTGAGTTACGCGCGTACCCTGATACAGAATTCACCATGGGGCAACAGTGCGTGCATTGAAAAAATGAGGAAAGGCAAAAGATGCCGGGTTCGGAAATTGGAAGGATTACTGACGTCCCTTCTTTAAATAGGTCGGTTTTGATGCTCGGCGCGGGATTCGTCACTCGTAAATATCCCTCCCCCTCTTTTTGAGTTGTTGGCAATGACTTGGCTTAATTGCTGAGAATTGAGCTGACTTTGATTTGATTCAAGGACCCGCGCTTGATATCTTGAGCAAAGCTGGCATTGCCGTCACCATTGGTAAGCCTGAATAGCTTCGACTTGCTCTGGTCGTTACTGATAGCGACGACTGACTGATTGTGAACTTCAATTGCACAGCATGCCGAACTCTTGAGTCCGCCAAGAAGCTGTCCGCTGATGTCAAGCTGACGACTCCCGTTTCTCTCGACGTCAACGACGAGAAGGCTTTGGATGCCGAGGTTGCCAAGCATGACTTGGTCATCAGCTTGATTCCTTATACATATCATGCTACTGTTATCAAGTCTGCTATTCGAAACAAGAAGAATGTCGTCACTACGAGCTACGTTTCCCCGGCCATGATGGAACTGGACCAGCAGTGCAAGGATGCCGGCATTACTGTCATGAATGAGATCGGTTTAGATCCGGGGATCGATCATTTATATGCTGTAAAAACCATTGATGAGGTACACCAGGCCGGTGGCAAGATCCTGTCATTCCTCAGCTACTGCGGTGGCCTTCGTACGTACTGCTCCTGACCCTGAGAGGAATTCGTTTCCTCCCTCTTCAATGAAACGCGTGAGCTTTGGTGTTGACAAGAGCCAATAGCTGCGCCTGAGGCATCTGACAATCCCCTCGGCTACAAGTTCTCCTGGTCTTCTCGTGGCGTCTTGCTTGCCTTGAGAAACGCTGCTAAGGTCTACCAGGGCGGTAAGATCGTCGAAATAGCCTCCAAGGACCTCATGGGTACTGCCAAGCCCTACTTTATCATGCCTGGCTACGCCTTTGTCGCGTATCCTAACCGTGACTCAACCCCCTACAAGGAGCGCTACAACATTCCCGAGGCTGAGACCATTATCCGCGGAACGTTGAGATACCAGGGCTTTCCCCAATTTATCAAGGTCCTTGTCCAGACTGGCTTCCTCGAGGAGACTCCTATCGATGCCCTCAAGACCTCTATTACCTGGAAAGAAGCCACTCAAGCCATCCTGGGCACGTCCTCATCTGACCCTAAGGAACTCGAGTCCACCGTGGTGTCCAAGTCCGAATTCGACTCTCCTGAGGACCGAGACCGCATCCTTTCTGGCCTACGATGGATCGGCATCTTTTCTGATGAGAAGATCACCCCTCGCGGCAACCCTCTTGACACGCTCTGCGCCACCCTCGAGAAGAAGATGCTGTATGAGAAAAATGAGCGTGATATGGTGATGCTGCAGCATAAGTTTGAGATTGAACACAAGGATGGCTCCCGCGAGACTCGTACCTCCACCTTGGTCGAGTACGCAGATCCAAATGGTTATAATGCGATGGAAAAGTTGGTCTCGGTACCTTGTGCTGTTGCTGTTCAGCAGGTGCTGAATGGCACCTTATCTGAGAAAGGCATCTTGGCTCCCATAACGCCCAAGATCAACAACCCCATCATAAAAGAGCTTAAGGAGAAGTATGGCATTGAGCTGATTGAGAAGACTGTCCTGTGAGATAGCACAGGGGTTCATGGAATGACGAAAATTTCCTACCTGACACCCGTCTGGAAACATACGCAGGTTTAAATGTTTAGGAGGGGAATTTGAAAAATGAAATAGAACAAGTCGCAGATAGATTCTAGAACTGTGGGATCGATCAAGTGCAATCAAACGCAGCGCCAGAAATTGACTCGATGGCGTTTGACGTCTATAAGCTAAAACCACGTATGAGAGGTCCAACGTGCGAATAGCTACCCTGACTTCGCGCATTGTCTTTTTACGTGTCCACAGGAGGTTCGGCTGCACAAGGCTAGCTTACGTGTATTATCACTCGTACACAATTGAGGCATTGCTCCATCATTCCATCTGCGGCCGTACGGAGTACAAAACTTGCTCAAGTCTATTCCGCATGTGCCAGGATTAATCGTACGTCATATTACCCGAGACCCCACAAGATAATAGCAACGCAAGCGACATTTGGTTCCGACATGTGAAACTGGCGGGTACGTAAATCATGCAGCAGCGAGAATATATTTACATTTGTTTCACTAGAGAAGATACTTGTATGTAGTGTAAAATGCACCAAATGTACTCCGTACATACGTACAGTCTGTAAGCAAGGCCTCTATGTACTACAACCAACCTTTGTTATTCAGGGCCTTTGTCAGGATCTCCATCTCAACCCTAGTCGAAGACTCCTCCTATATGCCATTCCTTCTTAGGATTCGTTGCTGCTGCGTGATTGTAAGCTGCATATTTGACGCACTTGGGCGGACTGTCGTTGCTGTACGGATCCGTACGGAGTACGTGTTTCGAATATACCTATCCTAGTCAACATCATAGAACTCTATTACAGCATAATGGGTGTTAACGGGGCAGGCATGTTCGGCATCTCGAGTCCTTGGAGGCGGACGGGTCATTGCGCGCAGGGAATGAAAAGAAAAAATAAGAAAACAGGGTCAGGTCATGCAGAGTCGGTGCAATTTTTTTAATTTTTTTTTTTGCAGGCGCGCCTTCCCTTGCTCTTGACATGACATGGGACATGGGCTGGCTGACTTGTTGGCTCCATGACAAACCCACGAGACCAAGCCAAGATCCATGATCCTTCTCATCGCACGCCCTTTCCAAGCCCCGCTGAATGCATATAGGCCGAGGATCAGATAGGACCATGATGCCGCGTTCTTTCTTTCCTCTGTACTCCGTACTCCGTACATACATAATACATACATCCTCTCCGGAGACCGGGTGCAAACGTGGCTGGGCGAACTTATCCTCCACTTTGGTCTTAATGTCGTGTGTCTTGACCACACGCCCCCCACCCCCCACCCCTCGCCTTGGAAACGACTCCACTTGACTTTTCATCTTTTTTTTTTCCTACTCCCTGCCATCCATCATACCGTATGCCCGTCTTCACGACGGTTTCGTTTCTTTTCACCATCTCTGCCGAGCGTCGTTTCTATTTCGGAACCGTCAATTTGCGCGCAACGACGTGCGGGGCCACGCCTGCTACGTCCAAGCAACCATTGCAGTTGAGCGGCAACTGCACGCACCAAGACCGGCGCCCGAACCATATGTGCATTTATTGTGTCCAGTCTTTTTGCACTAGACAGAGACCAGAGACCCCTTGCAAGAAAACATGGTCCAGTATATCCTTACGCCATGGTGGGACCGTCAGGAACTGCTCCTTGTTCGAGAGCAGTTTTATAACGTAGCCAGCAACAGACAGCAGCGGGAGCAGGAACAATCAGCGAACACAAGCCGGAATCGGGTTCCTCCCCGTGTCAGCAGTGGTGATGGTGGTGATACCCAACCTGGCGGGGTAGTTGCCGCTGAGCAACCAAGTTTCGCACACATGCACTCGCATTCGCAACCGAGTCAGGATGATGAGACGGGCAAAACACACCGGCAGAGACAGGCCGTCGTTCGTGTGTCCATGTGGATGCAGCGCGGCAACTGTCCACATGTGGTGGAGTCGACGGCTTTATTGACGGCTGCCATGTTGAGCGACGACGGCTTGTTGGCTGGCAGTGCGTATGCGGTGAGGGCGGCTTATTCGGCTGCTTTTAGTCGGTATGTGCCTCAATTTTTTTGGGGAGGGTGTTCTTTTCTTTTCTTTGTTTTAGTCTTCCCCTACACGGATGCCACATCCTCATGCTGCTCACAACCTCTCCGAGGAGGGGGGTGTGATGTCCCAAATGGTCAGGGATGTCCATCTATCTCGTCGTGTTCCATCCAAAGCACAACTTGCATAATGCATGCGTTGTGACGAAGGCGCGGGGCCAAAAACACCCCAACGCCTTTGCTTTGTCCCCCCCCCTTTCCTCCAATGGCATGCAGTATCAATCGTTTGTTTCGAGAATAATCACGAAAACATCACGTTGATGCACTGGAATTGGCTGGGTGCACATTTCTGTCTACCAAAACAAAGCCCACATGCTAACGTATTGCCAACGTGACGACTAGTTTCGTAACGGGTCTTCTGGACGGCCACCAAGACAGGCAACGTAAACAGAGCATGTACTCCATCGCCAAGACCATTGGCCTCCCCGCAACATTTGTAGAACTGCGCCATCAAGCTACGCATGAGCAGCTCCCATCACTGGCGAAGTTACGGAGTGCGGCGAAAAAGGCCCTCGACTGGATCTGGAACTACTACTGGAAGCACCTGGTTGATGAATCTGCCGCGCCCAAAAGTAATCCGTGTAGGGATGTTGTGCTGGAGTACTTGCGGGGAGGGGACGAGAGCCACACGATGCGGGCGTTGGAGCAGTTTGGCAAGGAGAAAGTTTTGGGTATGATTGTGGACGTGCAGGCGAGTTTGCCTGGGAACCAGGTCTATCTGCGGTGTTTGAAGCTCTCTAGGGAGGTGATGATGCGTGAGGACAAGGAGGCGGTTGAAGAGGAGCAGGTTGTGGACGAGGGGGAGGGATATGAGGCGGCTGCGTCGAGTTCAGGATGGGGATTGTATGAAGGACCGTGGAAGCCGAAGCCTATTGGTATGGTTTGAGTTGCTTCGTGATACCCGTTGCGATAGATGATGAGTCGGCTAGAGGGAAGTTACTCTTGGAGAAGTTGCATAGTACCTTGTTTCATTGATACCCTCATTATAGATTACATAGCTAGACACGTAGGGCGTGAGCTCGCCGGCCGTTTCTAAGAGGACTTGCCGAAAGAGGTATTCATGGAGATGTAATTTATCTATTTTTCTATTAATATCCGATCCGTGGTGATAGACACGTGGTTGAATTTACATGCGCAAGTCCGCCTTGGACGGGAGTTCGCTGAGAGCCCCCTGAGGAACATGCCCGCGCATGTACTACTAGAGAAAATGCCATGAAAGAAAACACCATGGGTATCTGCAAGTTGGCAATTGCTTGAAGCGAGCTTTCCGGACATGGTGAAGCATTATTAGCATGAGTATGACGATGACCGACTGGCCCTGCCCCGCCTTGATACGCAATTATTGCTAGTGCCTGCCCACCAATCACGTGCGCTCCATAGCGTCATCGTACGTGGTGGGGAGCTTCACATTGAGCTTGTCATGCTGCTGCCGTTTGAATCAACGACCCTCAATTCGCATTCTGTCATCAATCCAAAAGGTCATGTTGCGAAGACTCTCGACGACAAGGCATTGGAATTTATTATCATCCCGAACTGTGCGGTCAAATCCCATTTGAACTGTGTTGTGGATGGCAATTCCGCTAACTTGCTGTAGTTTATCAGTAGGCGCAAGATGCATATTCAGTCAATCCCCATGTGTATGTTTTTTTTTTTTTTCAAAAAAAAAAAAAAAAAAAAAAACTCCTTGTTTCCCCATCAAGCAGGGATTCCTCTTGGTACTTGGTTTCAGGGTGTGAACTGACTGCATCGGTCTAGGGGTCGGGAGTAGTAACAACTACGCGTATCTCGTCGTGGATGACAAATCCAAGGATGCTTTCATCATCGACCCGGCTAATCCACCAGAGTATGCATTGCAAATTGAAGACGACAGAAAAGGTCGCTTGGACATGTCAAGTATGAAGAGTCGCTCACGCGGAGAACAGGGTTGTGCCGATTCTGAAAGAGGCAATTTCTGGAGGCGCCATTAACCTCAAGGGGATCGTGAACACGCATCAGTAAGGGAACCAACGGGTGAGGTTGACAAGGGGATGCGCCACATGGAGCATGAGTACTTACTACTGATGGGGCGTATAGTCACTGGGATCATGCCGGCGGGAACAAGAAGCTCGTGAGTCGCGAGAACAAGAGAGCCTGGAGTTGGGACGACCGCGCAATTACTAACGAACCGATTAGCTGCAAGAGCTCGGAACACCAGACTTGCCCATCATTGGCGGCAAGAACTGCGAGGGCGTCACCAAGACACCCGGGCACGAAGAATCGTTGGAGCTCGGCGACATTGCGATCAAGAGTGTTCATACGCCGTGCCATACCCAGGACAGCATTTGCTTCTTCATGGAGGACCATTCGGGCAAGGCTGTGTTTACGGGCGACACGCTCTTCATCAGCGGTACGTCGGGCGTGTCAGACTTGGGGTTTTTTTGCGAGGACGAAATACAAGTTGCTGATTATTGAGGGGGGGTACTCTTTCTCAGGGTGCGGCAAGTTTTTCGAGGGAAACGCCGCGGAAATGCATGAGGCGTTGAACAAGAGGCTTGCCTTGCTGCCAAACGACACGGTTGTCTATGTAGGTTCTGCTTTTTTTTTTTTGGTTTTTTTTTTCCCTACGAATGAGCAAGGATTCGGGAAGCATGCCTGGTGCTAACGAGAGCAGCCCGGCCACGAATACACCAAGTCCAACGTCAAGTTTGCCATTTCCGTGCTGCAAAGCGACCCGGTGAAGAAACTGCAGGCTTTTGCGGACGGTAACGAGGTCACGACGGGCAAATTTACCATTGCCGACGAGAAGGTGTGTTCCAGACTTCTTCCGTTCCAAGAGCTAGACACTAATGAGAAATAGGAACACAATGTCTTCATGCGCGTTACCGTACGATAATTCACCCCTTGACTTTTACCCCGTCTAACCATGTCGTAGGACCCGGTTGTGCAAAAGGCCACTGGCGCAAGCGACCCCGTCGACGTGATGAGCAAGCTGCGCGAGATGAAGAACAACTTCAAGTGAGGAGGTGACGCCCCCTACATGATTATTGCAGGTCCTGACGCGAAGCCAAGCCCGCCGTCTAAAATATAGTTTCACGAGGTTCCAAAAAGAAGAAGAAAAATATGCAAGTTCCAGTTGTGCACAGCAATGTAAACATGAATAGAGCCAAGAGAAAGCATCTATTGAATGAACAGTAGGAGACCACTGTCGAGGTACTTGTAGAAAAAAAAGAAGAAGAAGAAAAAATTCACCATCTCGCGACAATGTCTCCAAAGACAGCTAGGCACTTCTGCACAACAGAGCACCCCCAAGCCACCACTCGGAAGGAACCAGAGCCGCAGCCCGATTCCCAAATGTTCATCTTGCTTCACTGTCCACACTTGCTCGCTCTAGGAAATGGCGGCGGCAAGCTCTAGCAAAATTTGAAGCGAACTTGGATCCATCGGGCAAAGAAGCACCGAACTAGAACTCGTTTTTACGACCCCATCGACAACGACAGTGACAATACAAACCCCGTCCCATGAGGATGCTAATAAAAAGCCAAGATGGCCCTTGTCCCATGGTCCGGTCCGGTCTGGTCGAATCGTGGTCCGTCAGTCCGTCTGGAAATGTCCAAGGGGGAGGAGGAGTTGGGAGAAAAGGCAGAAACCCAGTTTGTGAAAAGAAAGCCCATAGTATTAACTAGCGACATGTGGATCCATCACAGTGTTATTCCTCCCAACTGCGTACTATACACTGTGGATGCGGCTGCGGCTGCGGCTGCGCGGCCGTGACATCAAAACCCACCAACCAACCTACCCAGTCGAGCAAACGCAGACAAAGTTTGCATGCGAAATGGTACGGTTCCCTCCTCCACTCCACGAATCCCGCCATCTGCGCAGATTTCTCAAGAAGAAGAAGAAAAGAGTGTGCTAACATGCCCCCCAGCCGCCGAAGCGCAAACCCACCTCCGGCAGCGCGACCCCCAAAGCGCGCCAGTCGAAACTCGCAAAAGAGCACAACATCTCGGCCCAAGAGGAGGTCGAGATCAAAGAGGCATGGAGCTTGTTCGCGGAGCCCCTGGACGGCGAGAGGATGGGAGTTCTGCCCATTGACGATGTTAAATCCGCGCTGATGTACGTGCGATAACTTCACTCGGCCTTGAACACGGCTTCTTTCCCCCTTCTCTCACCAGACCTTTTTTTTTTTTTTTACTCAAAAACAACGACGTGAAAACTAACGTGGCGGTATCGGAGAACCAGAGCCCTGGGCGTCCCCCCTTCATCACAAGCACAGCTCCGAGAGTTCACGGACATTCTTGACCCCGACTCGGACGGCTACGCCACCTACGAGCCCTTCTTCGCCATCTGCGCGCTGCAGTTCCATGCCCGCGAACAGAATCACTCCGAGGCCGCGCACCAGGCGCAGCTGGATGAGGCGTTTCGCTTATTCACGAATAGCCAGGAGGGGCCGATTACGCTCGCGCATCTGCGGCGCGTGGCGGCCGTGCTGAAGGAGGAGGTGGACGACGAGATTCTCAAGGATATGATTCTGGAGGCGAATGGGGGTGCGGGCGTGGCGAGGGGTGTCAAGATGGATGAGTTTGATGGCGTCATGAGGAGCGCTGGGGTGTGGAGGTGATATTGGGGGGGGCAGCATTGCATGTCGTTGCTTTTTGGTTTCCTATTTTCCGGCTTCCTGAGTCATCGGGACTTATTGTCATGCGTTAGAGCGGGTATTGCTTGAAAGGTCGTGGAGTTGGGCACATGATTTCAATTTGCTATGTCGTTTCTTTGCATACGATGCTTCTTTGTTCGAGTCGGACAAGGAAGGCTTATGACACGAGTGCAAATTCTTGACAAAAGGGGCGCATTGGAGAAAGCATCTGGCTTTTTGAATCTCGTACGACGGGTGCAGTTGTGTACCTGAAGACAAAAAGAATGGAAGAAAGAAGAGATGCCCACATCTAACAGGGCGTCCGTGCCATAGCTATACGTAATTAACCCTTTGTTTGTGAAACGCCGTGGGTTCATGCCGTAACCATCGCTTTCTCCTAGCAGCGAGGACTTGAAAGGTTATAATGCATGGCAAAAGGGCTGTCACTTTTTTTGTGCCGTAGCCCTGAATAATATACCCCATTGGGCAAAAAAAATAAAAAGCAAAGGTGGTGAAAGATCGCGACGATGAGGTAGATGAAAACATGGTCATCAAAACATATCTCATTAGGCTGACGGAGCCTCGATCGTAACTGACGGCGCGTTTGCCGCAGTCGGGGCCGGTTGTTCAGCGCCGTCTTGCGGGTCCAGAACAGCCTTCGACTCGGGAGGTGCCTTGAAGCCCGAGTGATCGCAGTGTCGTTTGTAGAAGTAATTGTCGGGCTTGGGACGAATCTCAGGAGGGAGTTCCTCCAAAATACAAGCGAGCATGGCATCGACCGAACTCTTCTTGGACGAATCTCGGTGCCACACGGTAATAAGGTGCGAGTTGAAACGGACTGATAGACCAACGCCGCAAAGCTGGTCGCCTACATGTTTTGTGAAGGCGTTAGTGTAAAGCAACAACATTAAGAATGTAGAGGGCGCAACGCTGTGATGTATGAAGCAAAGTGTAAGGGGACATGCAAGGAGACAACAAGAAACAAGAACAAGATGAACGTACCCTCGTCCAAGACACTCTGTAGCTTCTCACCGATAGCCAGAAGCTGAACCCGCGTCCAGATATCAGGACCAGCTGACTTGGGGACTCGGAATGTCCAGCTGCCGCCGTTGATGTTTCGACGATCCTCCCAGATAGGTTTGAAACCCTGCTTGAAGAGATATATCGACTCGCGCATTTTGATCTGGTCTACCGGGGTGTTGTTATTGTATCGCCAGAAATCTTGGATGGATTCGACCTGGGAGCCGAGCTGCTCAAGCTGGACGTTGTATTCGCCATCGTCGGGCTTGTGATCCTTGGATTGCCTGAGTGGATGGCGGGGAGGGATGCGTCAGCAATTCATGATCATGATTCTGTTTCTGGCCATGTCCGTGGTCAAGTACCTATCAAAGTAGATGTTCCAGTAATGCTGTGTAGGCAAAGGTCGCATAGTCTTGAGAAAGTTGCGCTTCGCGTCATCTCGCTGTTCGGCGGGGGACAGGGTATTATCGTTGGCCGAGGTGCTCTGCGACAAGCCAGACAGGCCGCGGGTGAAGAGCTGTGGCCGCGTCGACATGATGGATGAAGTGTGAGATGTATCTTTTATATATACGGACGGCATAGATATCTCTCTCTGCTCTGTAGTTGGGGGGTTGAGGGGAGACGATGCGATGCGATTCGATTCGATGGGACACTTGTCCAAGATAGATGAGGAGCGCAATAACTCTGTAGCCTTCCTTCATGGGCGCCGGCACGTTGGACCACGTTGATGAACCCGTCTAACTTACTAATTAGTAACCCTTGTGTCGGGATCCTGTTCGATGTCCGATGGGCGGAGGGGCGGAGGGGCGGAGGGGCGGAGGGGCGGAGGGGAGGGGCTCTTTGGCGCTCATGCGGTGGGGGTAGTGGGGGTAGTGGGGGCGTCCGAGATTCAGAACCAGTTGACGTTTGAGCGCCAAACAACAATGACATCGCCCGCCCACCCCTCCGTTTCCCCCCGCCTGAGCTCTCGCCCAATGGGATCCAGTAGCATGGGCGGCTGCTCCTGCCTTGTCGGCCGAACGTCCAATGCTTGGTTGGGTACGATTGGGAAGCTGCCACGGATTTGTTCTTGCTTCAGATGTTTTCATTACATCTTATTGCACCAGCAGCCAAGCCACGCAAGCAGCGTCTTCCTCACCTCGTCAACCCGAACTTCGGGTTGCGGATGGCGTGTGATCTTCCAAGATACACCTTGAGCTTTCCTGGCGGCAACAACTTGGCGGCGGCGGTAGAATCTCTCTCGAATCAAAGCTTCCCTCGCGACAACATGCTCTGCAGCAATGACTTTGGAAATCTTCAATTTTGGCTTTCGAGGGCCGTTGTACTTTGAACCACTTGTGCTTCAAGGCTCCGAGGCGAATCAAACACAATTCATTCATACTTGCCTCTAACCCAGGGAAATCGGACAAGTAATTACACGGTCGCAGAAGAAGGGGGAATCACGTCGATCTATGCTATGAGTAAAAACTCGAACGGATCTGATTTTATCTGCCATCGCGAACTATGACTGTATCCACAAAGTTAATCGCTAACTTTGCTCTAACCTCGTAGCCCCCCCGTATCTGCAACCTCGAAGCTTGTTCCTATATTTATTACTATAGTCCCTATTATTCGTATGTTGATTATTATACTAGCTAGGTATCGCCAGCAATCCTAATGTCTTTCTGGAATCAGATGCATTGGCCACAACCAATGAGCATAAGAAAAATATAAAATCCAACACTTTCAACCCCAATGACTACGGAGTAATCCTTGGTTCGACGGGCGTGAGCCAAGGCGTATTGAAATACACATGATTCGGTACAGTCCAGTACCTTGTCTTCGAGTATATTCTGACATCTTCCAAGTGCTCAAGACAAAAGTCTGCAGATTGGGGAGCCGGGTACCTTCGCTTAGGGACTAAAAACGCCTTCAATTGACTTACACTGAACGATCTGCTCACCACGATGATGGCATTGACATGAACTCTGCATGTAGCGTTTATTTCAAGTCCAATGAATACATTCAGCACTCGATATCGAACTGCAGACTTTGCTAGTTCTCCTAAAATAGACGCCCCGTCCCTATAGTCTTTCTTGTAAGCGACCTTAAGCGCTTATTTTAAGTTTAATAAATACATTTAGCACTTGAAATTAAACTGCAGACTTTGCTAGTTCTCCTGAAATAGACGCCCCGTCCCTATAGTCTTTCTTGTAAGCGACCTTAAGCGCTTATTTTAAGTTTAATAAATACATTTAGCACTTGAAATTAAACTGCAGACTTTGCTAGTTCTCCTGAAATAGACGCCCCGTCCCCATAGTCTTTCTTGTAAGCGACCCCAAAGGCTGATTGACGTTGTTGATGAATTTGCTCGACTGTGTGTTCAACTCAGGCCTGGAGAAAGTCATGATAATATCATGTACTTGTATTTCAGCAAGGAAGGATTCCAATGCCATCTATTCCCATCTCTCTACTCCACAACCATCTCCTGGCTTCACAAAAACACACACACACCCCTTTTCAGACATCACATCCGCCTCCATGATAGTGTAAGAGGAAGAAGAAAATGATCTAAACCTACCTGCAATCACATGAATTACCATTCACAAGCAGCAGGAAAGCCAAAAAAAAAAAGGGGGGGGGGGGGGCCTCACCTCAACAAAGTTCAACACCACATGCCCGCCACGAAGGCTACGGGGCTCTCAAAGAAAATAAACCTCCATCATCTCAGCAACACACAAAGCCTATTAGCATGCTCACGCATGAATAAATCTTATTTTACACCAGGAACAAATACTGCCTTCTTATAAATATGGATTCCCACCACGTAATTTAACAACCAATTTTCACTCACGTAGACCTCAGCTCCGAGCAAAACAATCTCGATTTCTCGCATATTCTTGATATATCATCTAGCCTACTCAGCCTGAGCATTCCTCTTACCCGTCGTGACCTGCTACAAACTGTGAAGAGTCTTCTCACCATATTAATCAACTCGGACCAAAGAGCTTTCACCTAAGGGAAAAAAAAAAAAAAAAAAAACCCTCCCCCCCCAAAAAAACATGTCATTCACCGAACCAATCTACGAACAAGAACATTTATTCACCGAACCAACCTACGGTGAAGAACAGTCATTCACCGAACCAACCTACGAACAAGAACACTTCTCCGCCGGCCTTGAGCTCATGCTCGACTACCTCAACGCCGGCAACACCTACGACGAGCTCCTACTCGTCAAGAACCGCGCCAACCTCTGGTGCAGAGAATACTTCTCCTCCAGCGTCTTCACCGCCGGCCACCCCGAAGAGCTCCTCCGCATATACCCCAGCATATTTGATCTCGACATTCCCTCCTGGCAGCGCCTGAACCCCAAAGAGCCGCAGGCCAAGGGCAAGGACAAGGATGTGGACATGGACATGGACATGAATATCCATCAAGATGAGGACTCCACGGACGACCAAGACGAGGGGGATGATGTCACGATACCGTTCCCAGAGTACTCTGAGCCAACGCTGCTGGACGACGCCGAGGCATTCAGCGCGGCAGACATGCTGGAAGCCCAGCTGGCGGACAGGATGGAGGACGACGCGGACGACGACTACGCGGGCTTGCGGGAGCCATTGTGCGTGTGGCATGTGAGCAGGTCGCCTTTGATGTTTCATATTCCCGAGATTATGATCCACCTTGCGCTGGTAGATCCCGACAAGGGAATGGAGAGCTCTGTTTTCGAGAACATGATGCCGGGTGGGACAAATGATGATTCCACCATTCAAGATTTGCTGCCGCCGCTGCCGCCATCGCCGATCATGGCCAAGGTTGATGGGGATATTTTGTCGGGACGCTGCTCGGGAGACTCGAGCAAGACGCAGTCTTTTGATGCTATGGAGGCGAGTCCCGCATTGAAAACGAGCGAGGACAACGAGGACGTGGATATAGCCGGTAAGACACAGCAGTCAAGTGAGATGCAAGGTGTTGTGGGAGAAGAGGGAGCGGCAGAGACCAAGATTGAGTGGGATTCTCACCGTGAGCGTTCACTCATAAGTTGTTGGCTATATGGCCGATGGCAGCTGTGATATGTGATACAGTCGGTCTGTCATGTATTGATACGCCGTGTTATGCAACGCATAGTAGACGAACATGTACACAGGTGTGCGAGTATCAGATATGGCGCAGTGGGATAGAAGAAGACGAGTGATACCCCTGGATGGCAAAGATTCTATCCATATTCCCCATGTAGGTACAATGTTGCAATAAAATTATAAAAACATGTTGAGTCAGTCCCACAAGACACACTCCCATAACACCAGCGCTTGTTCTCCAATCTTGAATGTCGCTCATCATACCTGCCGCATTTGTCTGCTCGCATGCTCGCATGCTTGCTTGTTTCCTTTCGTCACACATTTTCCCTCGTTCCAAGAGGCATGCGCACACTTTCCTCATTCTTGAACCGGCTTAGATCTCCACCGATGAGCTTGCGAAGGCAGCCCATGTCTTGCAGATACCGATGCATCTCCTCCTGCAACTCGTCACCGCCTGCTGTGCTATCCGAGTCGTACTCATCCTCATAGCAGTAGTCCCCATCTTCTTCGTCGGGTGCATCGTCCATGTTCTCCTTTTCGGCCTCTCCGGCGGGCTGAGCCTTGACGGCGACGGCCGGGATGGGGTTCTTGAGACTTTCGATTGCCAGCTTGAGGTGCAGCTTCAGGGCCTCATTCTCCGTCTGCAGCTTCTTGATCTTGCTTTCAGCCACCATGCTTCGTTCTTCCATCATGCGTTGCATGGTGGCCACCCGATTTTGGTACTCTTCCAATCTCTCCTCGGCCTCTTTGGCGTTCTTCTCCTGTTGTCGGGAATCTGAAACAGACAATTGCAATTTTCGAATCTCTTCGGCCATGGCAGCAATTTGGGCATCCCTCTCTGCTGTCGAAATTTGATCCTGATTGACAACAGCGCGTGTTCGGATACGCTTGGCTTGGTCGGCGTATCGCAGCGTCGACAGAGTTTCGTCATAGTCTGAGGGGGCAATACACGCGATCATGGCTGTCTTGCTGTTGCCACCGAGCGAGTCTTTGAGAAGCCAAGTGAGTATGGAGTCTCTGTACGGCACAATATCTTTTCGCTTCCCGGACCGCAAGGCTTTGGGGTCCGCTAGTGCTGCGATGACGCGGCCAAGGGTGGTGAGCGACTTGTTGATGTTGCTACCCTCGCGAAGTCGAGCTCCGGTGGCTTCGGTGGACTTGGCTCTCTCGCTGCCTGCCAGATCGACCAATCTGATACGAGAGCTGCGCTCAGTGGTCTCATCCGTCTCCATATCGTGGTGTATCTGCTTCAGCATGATTGTGAAAACAGCGTGACTTCGACTACTCGTGTCGTTCATCTTGGTGCTAGCGGTGGTTCGTGATCCGTCTCCGTTCTTCATCCACCTCATAATCTCGTCGATATTTCGCACTGGGACTTCTGTCAAATCTTTGACGTATGGACCCTCAGTTGGGGACTCGCGAATCTTGAGGTAGTTTGGGGGAGCGTTGGGTACCACTGGCACGAGCAAGTCGCGCACATGTTCGTTGTAGACCTCGAAGTAGGACACTCTGACATTGTAAGCAATGTTTGAGTCCTCACTGTGAGCCGCATCGATACGCTCGAATAGATCTTCACAGGTTCGGGGGATGAGACCAGGTTGCTCGGGTGTTCCCATCATGGTATAACTCTTTCCAGAGCCGGTTTGACCATACGCAAAGATGCACGTGTGATATCCTTCGAAGTTGTGGTCGAGGAACTCCTCTCCCAAGCTATTGTACACCTCTTCCTGGTGTGCATAATGCGCGTCCTTGGTGTCGTGACTCCAGAAGGAGTTGTCGAACGTGAACTTTTTGTCCTCGATTACTTTGCGAGACTTTGGTATCGGGCTATCAACTGCATCCTGATCAGGTGCTCGCAATGTGGTGAGTTGCGTCATGGGGTCCATGTGGACTAGGCACCGCGTCTTTTTGTCGATTTCTAATGTTTCCTCGAGTTAGTCACTACAAAACGAAACACAACGTCCCCTTCTTCGCAAGAGAAGGTGAAGGGGGGCGGCATACCTCTTGGCAAGAAAGCCCGAACTCGTACCACAACCTTGACATTTCCTCCTCCGTCCATCCTGGCAAGTAGAGGCACGCTCCCATCTCGGGACCGCAGAGAGGGTGTTGAGGCGGAAGAACGAACCTGACGGCCTTCAGGTGTTCCAGCAGGTGGCATCAGTCGCGCATCGAGAGCCATTGTGCGCAGTGTCGCTTGAATCTGTGAAGTGTCGTCTTGGAGTCGCTGGCGGAGAATGCACTACATATTTCGAGCCGTGGACGCCAAGTACGAATGTATTCTTCGAGCGAGAACCAGACACTGACGGGGCGCGATGTCCTATTTGGGCCGGGACTTGTTTACTGGCGTCATTCTGTTGCCAGGGTCAACAGCTGTGCCAGGTGTCGGGGCAGCGGCAGGTGGGACCGCCCGACCCAATCACCATTCGAGGTAGACTTGTGCAAGCAATTTATGCATATGTATTTACATAGTACATGTGCTGTGCAAGTCCACAGGAGACAAAAAGATAAGAAATAGTCTATCCCAGACCTTGCTGTTCTGTCTACCAATTATCGACGCGTCGCATCACTTCGGCACAGCCAATCACTCTTCTGGCCTATTTTGCGCGTCGCATGCTTTCTTTTCCTACATAGTTCATTGCGCTACCCCCTCTGGAATTCTTTTCTTCCTTTTTTTCCCAAACAATTTTTTTCTCTCAAATACGACTGGCCCCAGCCCCCAGCCCCCAGCCCCAAGCCCCCTGGCCCCAGCCCCCTCCGTGCCTTTTTTTCCCTTCTACGGACTACTTTGATTGCACTTGGAAAGAAAAAACCCGCGAGCTATCACCTGAGGTCTCGCACCTCAACCACGCTCCTCAACAAGACAAAGTCCAATCACTGCCCTTTCCAACAATCACACACAATCCCGATTTTCCAAAAAAAAAAAAATGGCAAAATCCAGAGAATCTCTCAAGGCCGCTACCGATGCGGAACCGGCAGCAGAGCCTCGCGGACGAGGACGTCCCAAGGGTTCCACCAAGGCGAGTCGCGTCACAAAGCCATATGAACCAACTGGTCGACCGCGCGGCAGACCCCCCTCGGCCAACCCTAAAGTCAAGGTTTCCAGCGGACGGCCTCGCGGTCGCCCCAAGGGCACTACCAAGAACGTCGCGGAAAAGAAAACACCAGTCAAGCCCTCCGGCGGCACAGGAAGAGGACGTGGCAGACCTCCCAAGGCATCCACGGCGGGTGGTCGTGCCGCCGCGACGGCAGCCGCTGCCAAGGATGGGCCAAAGAGGGGAAGAGGTCGGCCAAGAGTAAGCGCTGCCGCTGAGCCTGATGCCGAGATTAAGGAAGTTGGACAGGCGGAAGATGATGCTGAAGACGAGGACATGGACGTTGACGCCGAGGATGCCGAGGGCGTAGATGAGGACGACAATAGCAACAGTGAGTAGCCATGCTCAGAATGGTGACTCGAGTCCTTCGTCTTGCTCAGCGTCGAAAATAAAATAGGAGTCCCCCTCTCGGCGTCAACGGCAGGAGATGCGACTGGCCAGTCGCCATGGCTGTCTAAATTCACGGGGTATTTTGCCGCCTGATGCGAGCACAAACAAGACTTGCCACTCTTCATCTTCATTTCACCTCTATTGAAGACACGTTCAATGATGTATGTGGAACAGAAAGGACACGACGCGGGAGACCCGGTAACAAGACTTGATCGCCACGTCGGGAATGAAAGCTTTATAGTATGGAATTGGGCGAATATCTTTGCTTATGTACAACAATCCGAACGCTTTTTTCTCTCCAAAAAAGACCCCCCCAAATGACAAATGACAAATGACAAAATTTCGCCATTGTCTGTCTTGATAACAACTGCGTACTCTACTTGCGACATATTTCACGTTTCTCGTACATGTCCTCTGCTCAACACAACCATCTGCCCATCACTCCCTCCTCCAGCTCACAAACTCGTCCTCCAAATGCTCCTTCAACCTCTTGAATCTATCCCCAAACCCCCTCCCACACCGCCAACACTTCAAATCCCTCCTCAAGAACCCCTCCCTCTTGGGATCCAATCTCTCGTCACCCTCCTCCAGCGGAAAATCCATCACATCCACTAGAAACCCCGTGTTAAACGAATTGTAATGCTTCCTGTGCCTCAGACTCCCCGAGTGCATATCCCTAGACAAGACATGAACATGCAAATGGCTCATGCTCGGCACCGCATGCACGCCACTAATCACTTCTGCCTCCCAATCCCTCCCCCCCGGTAACTCCTGTCCCTCGCTCCAGTCCATGACCCCGTCCAACACGGCTTGTCTGTCCTTCTCGGACCGACTATGCTGGCCTAGTCGGCGCTGTAGTTCTCTCGCCACGAGGGCTTTTAGTTTCAGAATCTCCGACTGCACTTTTTGCAGAAACTCGGTGTCCTTGAAGGCTTCGTACGGATGGAGGAGGTTATGTTTGCTGGAGCGGGGGAGGAGGAGCGCGTGGACGGTGGACTTGGGATACTTGTCGTGGATGGCGACGAAGTCTTCGTTTTGGTAGATTATGGTGGAGGGGGGGAAGGACGATGGGTCGGCTAGGTAGGCGCCTAGGCCGAGGCGGTCTTTGAAGGAATTTGCATTGGCATTGGCATTGGCATTGGCATTGGCATTGGCATTGGGATGGGGCATGGGCTTGGGCTTGGGCTTTGGAGCCATGAGGGCCGTGACTTGGTTTTGGGAGGCTTTAGTTGAACTTGTTGTGTGATGCGAGATGCGAGATGTGAGATGCGAGATGCGAGATGGGTGAGGCTTACAGGCATTCGGGGGGTTTGACTTTGGCGCAGCGCCTTGGATTTCATCCGCCGTCATGGCTTCGTCGGGGTCGGATTCCATGGCGCTTGTTATTGGTTTGAGAAGGCGACGGGTTGATATGTATGTACGGATGTTGTGTGTGAAGCGAGTTCAAGTCCTTGGTTGGCCCCGCGCCTCACTCTTTTGGATGACTCACCTCACCATGATGAAATTTAATGGCACCCATCATCACATGGCGGCCCCAAGTCTTGGGAGGGGGGGGGGGGGGGGGTGGTTTTTTCTTTTTCTTCCGTCGTTCATTTACTTTATTTGACAATGCGTGGGAGACATGCCCGTGCTGACTGCATCTTTCTGTCCACGACCCGGCACGCATCCGTACATCACATATCTAGCCCATTCAATTCTATCAGTTTGATAACCAGCTTGATGACAGCCTCATTTCCCAGATCCAATCCCGGATTTTCCACCTTTTGCGCAATCAAGTCATCCACCATGCCCCTGAGCCTGGCCACCAAGACTCCAATGCGAGCCCACCCTCGTAGTCTCAGCCATCCATCTACCAGCAGTCCGCGGCCCAGTGTATCCAATTCGATGGGTCCGGAAAATAACAGGAGTGTGAAGACGTTGAAAGCTACGCATACGTCAGCTCGAATCCAAAATCACCAGACACGATGTGCTTGTGTGTTTGCAGTCAAAGAGTTAGGACTTACGCGTCAGGTCTCGAATGAAGATCTTGCTCGTCGAAATTATGCTGAAATAAGACATGTACGACGCATTACCGGAGAACCCTTGACTATCAAAGACGGTGCTGCTCGGATGGACAAAGACTCGCCCATTCTCTTGATTGAAATACTTGATAGACTTGGCCTCTGGGTCGAGCTCCATAGCGCCGGACATTGAGCTGGCATACTTCTTGTCTGGGTACTGGATTCTCGCTATTTGTGGTGTAAAGGCAGAGGCGATGAGGGCGCGAATCAGCTGTACATTCCGCGACGAGGTGGCGGCGGCTTCCGAGGCTCTCGGCCGTGACGCAATCCCGATTTCGATCAGAGCTTCGTAGTATTGTGATCGAGTGTTTGAGATGTCCGTCAACGTCTGGTACGATAAAAAGTTCTCATCGCAGTACGATCGAATTTGTCTCTGAGGTAGGCGGTCTTTCATCATACCGTCCCATTCTCGGAACGCTTCGAGATCTGTGATGAGGTCTCCATTGCCACTGGAGAATCGCAATCGGGCCTGGCGGGACTCTTCTCGCTTTTCTTGCGGCGAGATAAAGGGGCTTCTGGTGCTCAGAATGGCCGCAATCGTTACGCAGTCATCCAAACAGCCGAAGATGGCGCCAAAGACCATGAGCTTTCCGCAACGAAGGTCTGCAGGCAGCATGGCAAGTTGCTGACCCATGGCAGTGAGCTCGTCTCCATCCAGAGCCCCCATCCGTCTCAGCAACTTTATAGCTCCTTCAATGGCCTTTGCTTCGGGCGGCGTGGGCGATCGTCCCAGGAAGTTAGCAACATCGCGCATACCCATGGCACGAACAGAGAGGCAAAGTTGTTCGAGTGGCACTCTTCTGATTTCTGGCTCGGGACGCTCAGCCATTTGCTGTTCCAGCCTCTCCGTATATAGCTTGAAGCACCTGCCCTCTTGAACACGTCCAGCTCGTCCGCGGCGTTGCTTGCAAGCCGCCCGAGATGCCCACGTCTCTTCCAACTTTCTCATATTGTTTGATGCGTCAAAACTAGTTTCTTTGACTTTGCCGCTATCGATGACAACAACAATATCGTCGATTGTAATGGACGTTTCTGCGATGTTTGTGGCTATCACCACCTTGCGCTTCCCATGAGGGGGGCTTGAAAACACTCTCTTCTGTTCCCGTGTCTCCAAAGAAGCATGCAGGGGAAGCACATGCAACGAGCTCATGGATCGCAAATAATTGCAAGCGTGATTGATTTCGCCTACACCAGGCAGAAATATGAGTATACCTCCTGTCTTTTTTTCGTAGGACAGCTCGTAGTCAATTGCCTTGACTGCCTCGGCAATGAGGTTGTAGTTGATCCGATGGCCTAGCTTTTGAATAATTTTGCCCATGGAATCATCCGTGATAAATCCCGTATCTGGCGTCTCGACGCTGAAGCCTGTCATCCGAATGACATCGTCGAGGTAGTACTCGTCGACAGGGAACGTTCTTCCCTCAATTTCCACGCTTCCAACGCTCAATCCTTCAGAAGCAAAGTAGCCCCTGAAAGTAGCGGCGTCGAGCGTCGCAGACATCAAAATCAGCTTGAGCATATCTTTCTCCATTCGCATGACCTCTCGAATCAAGTTGAGTAAGAAGTCGGTGTCAAGACTGCGCTCGTGAACTTCATCGATAATGATGTGGCTGACATCTGCCAGAGAGGCAATGACATCGTCCACTCGCCCACCAGAGGTTTGCAGGCGCCTCAACAGCACACCTGTCGTGACAAAGGTGATTCTGGTGTCTTTAGACTGTCGAGATTCTCCGCGAATTGTATATCCCACTTCTTCTCCGACCCTGGAGCATCGTTCTTCTGCCACGCGATCTGCTAAACCGAGCGCGGAAATTCGACGAGGTTGGGTGACAATCATATTGGCACAACCCCCCAGTCCCTTGGAGTACAGATCATCCAGAATGAACTGGACCGACTGCGTAGATTTTCCCGAACCAGTTTCGCCGCTGATAATAGTGACGTGATTCTCGCGAACTGTATTGACAATTTGGTCGCGCATTTGCCAAGCCGGTAGTTTTTCACGTTTTGCCAGCATGTTCTGCCACGATGACGACTCTTGACTCTGTAACCATTTCTCCCTATTGATGGGGTCTGGTCTCCATTGAATCGGTCGAGGCTGTCTCAGTCTCCTGCCTCTCCTGTGCTGCTCCTGAGGTCGGCTTTCAGATACGGCAGATGAAACTGCGGAGATATCCACCAGATTCCCAGGGTTCTCAATGATGTCGTTGATATTCTGTTGGATCCAGTCCGTTACAAGGTAAATTTTCATCGGCTCATCGCGCAGCGATTCCTCCATGTAAGCCAGCGCTTGTCTCACTACACTCAACTTGATGTAAGAAGGAAGTTTGGCGATGATCGCGATAATCAAATGCTTCGGATAACTAGAAGGTTTTCTGACTTGCAAGTATGTCTCAACTTCACCCTTCTGTCCGTTTTGGGCATTCTTAACGGCTTCCAGTCTGATCGATATCGAATCGGTAGAGTCTCGACGGAAACCCTCGCCATACATGGCTTCTAGGCTGGAGACCTCATCATTCCACTGCTCTTCTGGCGAACCCATATCAAGAAAGTCGTCGGCATCGCTGGTCTGGTCATTCTTTGTCGCACTAGAAGCATTCAGAAGGCCCTGTAAAGCCTCTGCGGCTTTACTCTCGTCACCATCATTGTCATCGAGTATACGCGTACATAACTCGACAGAATATCCGGTCTCGGAAAGTGATTTGATGATTCCTTCCCTCTTCAGGCTTGTAGATCCAAACGAGACACCAGCAGAGTAACTCTCTGGCATTGCCCATCGCGGAAGATCATCTTCTGGTACGTGAATTAGAAGCCACTCAAGCGTTTCCTCGCGATCTTTGCAGTGATTCACTGCCTCGACAACATGACTCTTTCTGAATCCAAGTTTGGCCAGATCCGCAACAATAGAGTCTTTTTGACTGTTTTGCATCCGTACGCCATGAGGGTTCCATGATATTCCGCTTCGCAAAAGGTCCTCCAACTGCACCCGTATCTGTCGACCCATTTCGACCTTGGGTGCTGTTGCCCACCCTTTCATTGGATCAAACGTTGACCTTTTGTCGCCGTTTGAGTTGCTGCTCATCAGCACCAGCCCAGCCGCTCCCGGCATCTCCTTGGCTTTGGCCTTTGCCTGCTCAATCTCTTTGCGTTTCTTCTCCGCAGCGGCTTTTGCGTCCTGCCGCTCTTGCAAGGCTTTGAAAGGGTCAGCCTCGTACATCCATACCTTTCCCTCCTTCAGATCTTCCTTTTTCAAGGCTTGGAAATCTTTCCAGAGAGACTTGTGATCTGGCGGGAGAACTGTGTGCTTGTTTTGCATACTGCACACTCGGAAAAGGGCATACGTTGCAGCGGCGTGTTTGGCTTCCAAGGCGGTATCTCGTAGAAGTAAGTGCTTGTGAGTCGCTGGGATCTTGAACGGATCCAGCTTCGTGAACTGTTGCGTCTTGGGGTCCTTGGCGCTCAATGTTACCCACACAGAAAAGCCTTCTGGAGTTTTTCTGGTATCATATTCTGGTCTCTCCCACTTCTGTTTTTGGCAATATTCGCTCAGTAGATTCACTGGGAGTTTTCCTGTCCAAGATGAGCCTCCGATGATTTGTTTGACCGTGGGTTTTGGCGGTGCGGCTGCTGGCACAGCCGGCGTCGCTGGCTCATTTTTGGACACTTTTTTGCCTTTCCCAGCGTCTTTGATGCCATCTTTACTAGCTACAGTCGACGCCTGTGTAGGCTGGTCGGCCTTCGCTTTCCCCTTCTTCACCATAACAGAGCTGTCGTCCAGATTTTCTGTTTGGCGTGGTCAGGTGCTCATGTCCAAGGGTGGATTGAAGGCGCATGAATTCGTGAAGCCAAGTATGACAGCATTCTCGCACTGTGCCGATCCATGAAATCCCCATAACCACATGCATGCTCCGTACAGTAGTCTTACTGTGCCGGCTTAAATCCGGTTCGATGTTGTGTCTGTTGCTGATGCGATTGCATTTCTCGTCGAGTTGATGCAAGTCAACCACCATCACGCTGCACACTATCCATGTTGGACGTTTCACCAAGAAAAGAGGGTTTTTTGCACCACGTGAATATCTTTTTACTGTTGTTGAATCTTGCCACGCTGTGTTTCTACCATGTCATGTATAACCACTTGGTTGTTACATCGCCACTGGCACGATGAGTCTCTCACGAGACGCAGACGCAAAAAGCACTAGCTTCAGCACTGCGCATCAATGCATGTTCGCTGCTGCATGGACATGCTCTTAACCCCGAGACGTAATCATGACGCTCCCAGATGGGACCTTTCCCGAGTCAGACGTCCGACATCATTATGAGCCCGCACAATCTGCTCCAACGTGAGCCACTTCATAGGCAAGATCCGCATCGAACGGTCGTCTAGAGCATCCATCATTCATTCATTTGTCACGGGCTGGAACTTTCAAGCTACCAAAGGGCCCGTATAAAATCTTCCCAGTAATTCACCTCCCTTTCCGCGTTCGCAGATTTTCATGCTAAATTAAAAAAAGTTGTGGTGATGTGACGTTATCGGGGAAAATGGGGGGAAGGGCAAATATGGATGCGAATAGGAGGGAGGTATTGTGTTGTGAGTGGTGAAATGACGTGTATGGTCGACTTCAAAATGTATCAAATTGCCATCGGCCCACTTTACATGTCCATGGAGTCACCTCCATTGGCAAAGTTGAAGCCACCAGACTGACCGGCGGCGCCATTAGTGCCGAAACCAAACGTGCCATTAGGACCAGCAGGCTGGGCCATACCCTCGTCTGCGTTCTCCTCATCGTCGGAGAAGTACTTCTCAATAATGTTGTAGGCCTTCATGTAAATATCCTCGTTGGCGTTGTTCTGGCAGTCGTGAATCTTCTCCATACCACCGCACTCTTCGATGAAGAGGGCAAAACGGTTGATGGCCTCTCCTCCTTCGCCAGCAGCCTGCTTGTCAAGATCTCCAATCTTGAGAATGTTCTCAAGACCGTCCAGGGCGACCTGGATGATCTTGTTATCGGGGCAAATCAAGAGATCGCAGAGGGGTTTGATGCAGCCCTGAGAAACGAGATAGCGGATTTGCTCAGGTTTCTGCAGAGCACCCGACGTTGCATTGCTAATAGCCCAGCAAGCCTCCTTACGGGTCTTGAGGTCTCCGTTTTGCAGAAGGTGGATCAAGGGTGGAATAATGTTTGCATCGACCACGGCCTGAATCTGGGACGTGTTGCCAGCAGTAATGTTGGAGATTGTCCAGCAGGCTTCCTTGCGGATACCGTCCTTTGTCGAGCTTAACAGCGATAAGAGACAGGGTAGAGCGCCACAGTTGATGATAACTTGAGTTTGAATATCGTCACCTGTTACGATATTGCCGACTGATCGGAGAGCAGGTGTCTGAACAGAGGTAGAGGCGTGCATCAGAAGCTCTACTAATCGGCGAGGGATACCGGCCTCAATCACGGCTTGAATCTTGTCGTTGGAGCCATCGGACAAATAGGATATGGCCCAGCAAGCATCGATGAGGACCTCGTCGTCCAAAGAATAGACTAGTTTTGACAGGACGGGAAGAGCAGGGGCAATCTGTAAATTTATATCAGCATCACACACAAAGAAAGAAAAGGAAGAAGCGACTCAAGCAGTGACTTACAGTGTTCCAATCAGGTTGAGGCATCTTGCCACGGCAGAAGTTGCTCAACGTCCAGGTGGCATTGCGCAACATGCTGAGCTTACGGCTGTCACCCAGCAAGTTAAGCAAGGGCTTGAGAGCACCACAGCTGAGGACATAATCACGGCACTGGGGGCTGTCACCAGCGATATTGCCCAGGGCCCAGACAGCCTGCTCTCTGACGTCGGGTTCAGGGCTAGCCAAGAGCTCAACAAAAATGGGAACGGCACCTGCCTCAATCACCACCTGAGTCTGAGTGGCGGAACCAGATGCAATGTTGGTCAAAGCCCAAGCAGCCTCAAACTGTACAAGAGTATGACGAGATCGCAAGAACTCGACGAAGCGACTGACGACACCAGTCTTGATAACCTCTTCGATCGGAGGGTTTCGCTCCTTAGATAGCAGCTTACGGAATTTTGTGGTGGCCTGAATCTGCAAGTCGACTTGGTCTGAGAAGACACCCTGAACCATTTGAGGAAGGTCCTCGTTCAACTGTTGAAGGTATGTTAGTACCATTTGACAAAAAGCAGTTAAAATCAATGAAAGTGAGGTAATAATTTCAAAAACAAGTGTTATTGATGTATTTCTTGTCTTGTTTATAAGACCAACTGCTGGTGTGGGGTTCAGACAAAACACATGTTAGACCCCACATCAGAGGCGAGACAGTATTTTGCCAAGACACGTTACTTGCTAGCAAGCTACAAATTGGTTCCAAAAACAGGAGATATTCAATGCATAGAATTTTCAAAGCGGCGAGCCAAAAAAAAAAACAAGAGAAGAAGGTGGGAGCCATACCTGAGATTCTGTAGGAGCGGACTCATCGTCGCTGTCGGGGGCGGCACCGAGAGCAGCACCAGGTCTGTTCTCGCCGGTTCCAATACCTCGACGCTTAGCAAGATTCTCTTCTCTCTTTGCTTTGCGAATTTCAACCTGCTGTTCCTCGCGACGACGGCGCAGTTCCTCAGGCTTGAAGGTATTCTTAGCCTTGAACTGCGTTCGACGGTGCTCTGGGATATATCGCTCCGCCATTGTGATGCAGCTTGTATTTGTATCGGGGGGGTGGACGAAGTGGGCGAGGGCACACACGTAGTGCGGGGGTTATTGTTGATAAGTCGAGGACAATGCCCCGAAAGCGGTTCGTAGGAGACTAAAAAAACAGTCGATGGCTCAAATTGCGTCTCCAGGAGAAAATGCGGCAGCAAAGCGGCTCGAGCGGGACCCTCAGGAGAAGTTTAAAGAGAAGTTTGTTTGATGGGGGAGAGATGGGGAGAGAAAGTCGACGAAAAGAGATGATGGTCCTTTTACGGATTGCTAGATCCGTTGCCAGAGAGCCTGAGCCTGGGAGCCCACCTAATAATACTGCTCCATTTCGGGGTACTGGGACTGGGGGTCTACATCGCTGCCTGAGGCCGCAGTCTGCCACAAGTGCTGGCACACCTGGCCGGGGACCCCGTCAAAACGGCTGTCAGCCTGTCACGCACACACACACAGTGTCCCGGTGAATAGTGTCAACGGAAAGGTAGCTTTTGCTAGTGACAGCCTGTTCGAAAGCCTGACCGGTGGTAAGGGAAGCTCCTTCCCATTGGCACCGTGCCTGTCTGCCTGTCGTGCCTGTCTACGTACAGTCTATCCATCCGCTCCCAAAAAAGCGCTGCACACTGACGGGGGTGTTGCGACTGGGGCTATCAGTCACGTGCGACCGCGCTTAAACAGATTGTCAAAGATCAGGTTGACGCGAGTAAGTTTCTGTTGCACCACGCGCCCAACTAATCGACTAGAGTGAGTCATGATCAATCGCCGTGAAATTGACAATGCGGGCTTCATGACGATGACTTGAACTCGTTGTCCGCCAAATAAATTTCACCAAAAAAGTATCACGATATGCTCTCCAGATGGCAACTTTGCGGTCTGCCAGGCAGGGCAAGCCCCCTCCTGGGTTTGCATCTATTCAGGATATAATCGATCGTAAACACCAAAGGGGATCCAGAGTCAATGTTGCTGGAATTGTGACTGATTTCAGAGCTCCAATCGCCACAAAAGGTGAAGGTACGCATCTATTTGTTTATTGTGGTGCAGATTAGTTGTTGCTCTGCATGTACACACTGACTGCAAGTAGACTGGAAATGTCAAATGCGTATATATGATCAATCAGTGCAAGATGATCCCGACGCCGCTGTTCTTCTCAACATATTCCGGCCCGAAAACGAAATGCCAGACGCTAGGGGCGGTGATGTAGTCATTGTTTTCGCCGCCAAGGTTAGTAGTAGTGGCACACGAGATAAACACCTTGTACGTTGTCAACTAAATCGCCGAACAGGTTCAAGCATACCAACACTCATACTCCCTATGCACGCACAAAACAACAGATGTTTATGTATTTGACGCTGCTCAAATCCCCAAAACAGGTGCAGATGCCTCCAAAGCCATGCGCCCGACTACCCGCAGCCAGACGTCTCGTCGCCCCAATCGGGCTGAAAGCGAGTTTGTCAGTGTCTTGTATGGATCAATTAACAAGGAGAGACTTCCGACGGCCTCTGAGTTTGAGACGATGAAGTTGAATTCGACAAACGTGAAGAAGAAGTTCTCGGAATTGAAGGATGTACAAGACAACAAATTCGTCGACACAGTTGCACAAATAGTCAGGGAGCCGTACGACCTAGGCGACAAAATCACGCTATGGGTTTCCGACTATACAGAAAACCCTTTGTTCTATCAGCATCAGCTCATGGGGGGCAAAGGACAGCAGACTGATCCCTTTGGGTACACGACTAGGTCCGGTGCATCCGTATCAAAGTCGGAGTGGAGCGGGCCATTCGGCAAGCTCAGCATGCAAGTAACATGCTTCGAGCCGCATGCCTCAGTAATTCGGGACGAAAAACTCACAGTTGGAGCGTGGGTGTCCCTGCGAAACCTGCAGATCAAGTATGGTCACAGCATGACCAACTTGGAGGGATACCTCCGAGAAGAGCGAGGTACTCAGTGCAACAAGATCAACATCTCACAAGAGTTCACGCACGACTCTGAAACCACCCGGACTGAGGTGAAGAATGCGCTGAGAAGGAAGTTACATTACGAAAAGACGAAGAGGACGCAGATCAAAGAGATTACAGAGGCCGCCACCGCTGGTGCCAAGCGCAGGGCAGACCTAGGCTTGGATGGCGAGCGAGCCTCTAAACTGAATGCAAAAGCGCGTCGAAACTTGAAGCGGGCTCACAAGGGACAATCTTACAAGGAGCAAGAGCGGGATAATGGTGAGGCACATCCTAAGGATAATGTCCCAGGCGACGTACCGTCAGACTTGAACACACATGGTAAGTCATGAAAACAATCAGCCCGAACCATTTGGCAACCCTTGCTTACACTGCCTCCAAGTCAAATGTGAAAACGGGACCAAGTCAGCTACTCTGATAGCAGACGTTTTAATGCCTGTACAACATGAGACCTTAATCAACGGCGAAATGACGCATATCCCCCTGCCATTCATCAACGCCAATTATCGCACATACGTGCGCGTCATTGACTATCTGCCCTCGCAGCTCGAAGGCTTTGCGCATCCCAAAAGGGTTTCATCAGAATACGCCGCCCTCTCAGACAACGAAGACACCGACTCAGACGCAGCAACAGAGTCAGACGAGGCATCCAGGGTCATCAAACAATGGGAGTGGCGCTTCTACCTGCGTCTAGAAGAAGCCAACACTTCTGAAGATGGGAAGCCGAAGAAGTCTCTCTGGGCAGTGGTTGACAACCAATCCGCCCAGATGCTGCTCAACCTCGACGCAACAGATTTGCGCAATGACGACGAGAACCTCGCTCGATTACGACAAAGGATGTTCATCCTCTGGGGAGACCTGGAAGAACATAAAGCACAGCTCGAAAACAGGGCTCTGAAAAGCAGACCTTTTACAAATGCCGGCCCTCCTACAGACTCAGATGACGAAGAGGAGGCTCCCGCCAAACAGGTGCCAGTGCAGACCTTCTCCAACCGCCCCTTTGGATGCTGCATTCGCCAGTACGGCGTCAAACTAAAAACAGGGCATGTCGACGTCGACGATGAAGGGGAGAGAGTACGAGCACCCTGGCAGCGAATATTTGGTCTATTCGGGACAAGAATATCCGGAGTCTGAAACAATTGCCCACCAAACTTATGAATGAATCCCATCTACTAAAGATGCCCACCCATGTTGCTCCGTAGCACCAAAATACGTCACACGTTCAATACAAATGATGAAATATCTACAAAAAAAACAAAACATGTCAGAATCTCGAGAATGAACACCAATCAGTAGCCATCAAACAAGGCCAGGCCACGCCTAACCTCCCTCGCCCAACCCCATCCTCACATCAATAAGTCAGGACGAAAAAATGCAAGAATAAAAACTACGTGATTTGACCAAGTTTCTTTCATTCATACATGTGTTTAGAAGGCACCGTGACAAAAATAACAGGTTCCAAAAAAAGAATTTACACACGCCAAGGTCGTCGGCAGTGGTATAAACAAATAAAAAACAATAGGCTTGCAATAACCCAACTTGTCATTTCCTTCCCATTCATTCCGTCCTCGAACAAACCAGTCAGTTTGAAACGACTCACATGTCACCTTTTCGTCTTGAGCAAACACTCCTTTAATCCCCGAGACCATCGTCGTCGTCGTCGTCGTCATCTCCCTCGTTATTCAACGCCTCATCCTCATCTGCATCATCGATGATCGGATCATCCTCTATCAACTCCCTTTGACGCAAGTCCTCTGCCGTGCCTTCCTCCGGCTCAACATCGTCAAAGACATTGTCCAGCTCGTCTTCGTCCTCGGCGGTGATGATGTCCAGACTAAGGACCTGTTTATTCCCGTCCTTGGGTTTCGGCGCAGAAGCAGGCTTCTTGTGCCGTCTTGATAGTTTCTCGTCGTCGAGGTAGGCCACGACTTCTTTGAAGTTGTTGCCTAGTTTTGTCTCGTTGCGGAGGATCCGGCGGCGGAGCTTGCTGGCCATGGAGCCGCGGTCGTCGATGAGGTGGGCTGTGATGGCGAGGACGTACTTGGCTGTTAGTTCGCAAAAGGCGCGCTCGGATTTGAGTTGGGCGGCGTAGCGTTCCTCTGGTGTGAGGTCCTCGTCGTCGTCATCGTCGTCGTCGTCGTCGTCGTCGAGTTCCTCGTCATCGGCCATGGGGTCCTCGTCCTCGGCTGGCTCGTTGAGCATCTTTTCCTTCTTGGCCTTTTTGGCGAATTGTCGCTCGGCGCCGTCAAAGATGGAGATGAGCTCGGGGACGAGACCGGGCTCGATGTCTTGGAGGAGGATCTTGAGCTTCTCGCCTCGGCCGGCTGTGGCGTCGGAGGCGGGTCGGAAGTTCTTGATGTAAGGGCGGAGAGTAGCAAAGGTGAGGTGGAGATCGCATAGGCTTCCTGTGGAAAACAGGCGGAGCTGATCGATGGCGGCGCGAGATGAAAGCGTCTCGATCAGGTGGCGGCGGTACGACTGTCGTAGCAAGGACAATTCATCCAGTTCTGCGTCCGAGATGGCCGTGCCGGCTGTGAGGAGCTTGGCCAGCGCTCGCGTCTTCCACATGAAATAGAATTGTGATGTTTTGATGGCAAACGTGACGACTTCGTCTTCGAGATCATCGATTTCATCCTCTTGTGGCGCATATTTGCCTCTGTGGACAATCTGGCTGAGAAGTTGGATGGCCGAGGAACTGGAGTCGTTCGAGTTGGCTTTGGCTTCCAAGGATTCCACGCAATCCGAGATGCTCGCAAGCTTGCTCATCTTCATCAGAACCGTGGACAGCTCGCGCAGGGGTGCTTCTGCCAAGTTGCCGCGGACAGACAGTTCACAAGACTTGTCGAAGTTGCGGAGGGCATTGATGGTGTTCTCCCACAACACGGACAACTTGCTGTCAGTCAACTCCTCTAGTTCTTCGTACTGTCGAGCATGTAGCAAGGCTGCCGCTGCCTCAGACAAGACTCTCTTATCATCATGTCTGTTGAACTGGGTGCTGATTTCGTCCAACAGTCTTTCGAACTTGCTGGAGTCTTGGCGTAGTTGTTGGAAGGTGTTGAGATTCAGGAATCGGTTCAAGCGGAGGACAATCGCCGCCGTCTCTGGCTCGGCGCCAAACTTGTTCAGGAGCTTCGGTATCGTCGTAGTCAATACGAGGGCCAATTCCTCTTGAGCTTCAGCTGCTTCCGATCGACCGAGTCGTCTCTTCCCCTTGTCGTGATCGCTCGTTGAGGTGAGACTTGATTTGACAGCAGAGCTAAGCACATCAAGGAGAATCAATTCTTCCTCAGCAGTGGGCGCAACAGCCTTCCTGAAAGCCTCTTCAGGCGAGCTTGCCTTGGACTTGGAGCTCGTTGTGTGGTCATAGAGCAGGTAGCCGGCGATCATCTCCCAGCTATTGACTTCGGGCACTTTTTCGTAAAGCGCTTGGGCTGCGAGAGAGATTCTGGTCTCTGGGTTGGCAGCGTCTAACAGCTCTACAGTAGCATCTATGCCCGTAGCAGCGTCGTTTGGTTGGGCTTCCTCGATTTGGGCATCGTAGCTAGCCAAAGTCTCGGCGAGACATTTGATGTTGGCCCACTCCTTTCGAGGGTTCTCGTAGTCATCTTCTCCAACCTCGTCCAGCTCGTCCAAAACTTCTTGGCCACCAATCTCCTCTTTCTTGCCTTCGAGAACGTCTTCCACGCATGCAACGAAGAAGCTGACGACGGCTTTGCGAATTCGTAGCTCGGTGTCGAAGATCAACTTCCCAATGGCATCAATCTCGTTCGGATCGAGCATGGCGGCAGATCTGAGAGAGTCAATGACAGATATTGCCGTCACTCGTACTGATACTTCCGAGTCGAGCGTTGCCATTTCAATCAGACGCGGGCGGAATCTGTCGATGAAGTGACCAAGCTGTTGCGCATCACGTCGGAACACCTTGAGGAGTTGCTTCAACACCTCTTGCCGGGTTTGCGCATTTGTATCGGATAGCATCCATCCTAGATATCGAAGATAGCCCGGCTCCATGAATACGGTAGGCAGGCTCAAGATCCATGTGCCCAGTGCGTCAACGCACTCTGCGCGGATCTTGGGGTCTACATCGCGGTAGCGGTGGACGAAAACGGTGTCGAAGAACGACTGGATGCCCTCGCTACACGTCTTGCGATAGCCATTCGCCTCGGTCAATCCGCGCTGCAATTCGGAGGACTTTGCCTTATTCTTGCTCCTCTTAGCGGCTTGCAGCTGCTGCTCAATGTTGGCTATTCTTCGGTCAAGAACGCTTGCGACACGAACGAGACCGGTCTGAACAGCTAGTGAAATCGTGGTTGCTGTATGTCGGAACGGTCTGAGCGACGACGACGACATGCTTGCCAACCATGCATGCAAGTTGTCCATTAAATCAGCATCCTTGTATAGCGTATCCGTCTCGTGAAGTAACTCGACCAGTGAGTGGTAAAAGCCGACAAGCATGTCTCGGAACGACCTGGTGCTTTTGGCTTTTGATATTAACGGGTAGTCTGTGATTTGTTGCTGTTTTGCCTCGTTAGCAGTGGCCGCTACAAAATCAACCACAAAGAGGAAATACGTGAAAAGGGCATGAAGCAATGCCGAACCTCTTGATAAACATTTTGCAAGTCAACCAGTCGATTGGGAATGTTTTCTGGGTCGCGAACGTCATCAACCGTGACCTCCAAATCGCAGCCGGCACAGTGGAGGATAGAGTTGATGAGATCGGCCAATGCAGAAGCGTCGTCTGCTTTGTATTTCTCCAACCATAGTTGGGCGACACTGTCTGAAGAGTCCCCGGATCCGAAGATGTCCGCTGCAGCAAGTAATCAAACCCAAAACAAGACAAAAAAGTCAGTCCATGTTGAATAACCCCAAGATAGAGTCGAGCATCGTCTTTGGCTCTGGGCAACAGGATTCACGTACCAAAAAGACCAGAGCCCTTCTCTCCTGCTTCAATCCGCACAGCCTTTTTAGGACGGCTGGGAATCCGAGAAACCTGGTTGGGCCCGGCCGGCTGCGCGCCGTTCATCTTGGGCTTCTTGCTCGAGGGCTTCTTCACACGGGCGCCGGCCTTGCGCGACCTCGGGGCAGGATGGTCTCCATCGCTTTCGGCATCGTCGTTGTCGTCATCGCTATTATTGTCCTCATCAGGGTCCATCTCGTCATCCTCTGCTTCCTGGCCGTCGTCCTCGTCCCTCTTGCGCTTCGGCGCAGCGGTGGCCGCAGGCTCGGGCGCGAACTTGGCAGGGACCTTTACGACGCGTCTAGAGCGACGACGCGACGTCGCATCTGGTTCTGGAGTTGCGCTGGGGCTGGCGTCCACATCCATGGTGAGTATCCTCGCAATTGCGTGCAAAGACTTGGGCAGATGTCACCTGCGAAAAGGCCGAGAGTGCAGGTTGGCGGTTCCAGGCCCTGGATCGTGGGTCGTGGATCGTGGGTCGTGGATCGTGGATCGTGGATCGTGGGATCGCGACTGAATGTTTCTGTTTCTGGCGACTTGAATGGCGCGCGTTTGCGTGGAGCAGCTCTGAGCTGGGCTGGTCTGGCCTGCCTCGCTGGGTCGAATTGGTTTATTTTCGGCCAGGTGGGCGGCCAAGGCTGCCAGCTGGTGGCCCGTGGGTACGTGCGCCCCGGCAGAATTTCGGCAAAGCCTGCCGACAAATTGTCTGTGAGCCATCATCGGCCAATTCCGCCGTCTGCATCGGACGCCGACGACGACGACTGATTGCTATGTTTGATTCTGCATTGCGCCCATAGCCAGCAATGCGCTCTCATACATTAATTGGCATCATCGTTGCCGAAATTCACCTTGCTAGCTCCTCATGACCCAATCTGCAAGGCATGCTTCTCGAGATTGCCCCCAATCTTGATGAGCTCCTCACGAACCATGGTGCAAGTTTGGGGCTTGCCCTTCCCAAGGTCCTCTTCTGTACCTGGTCAAGGCCATATCGTGGCCACGATAATTCCCGGCGGTAGAAATGGCATCGAATCAATCTCGTATCAATACCCATTGAAACTCATCTCGCCTACTTCGCCAACTGGCGGTCAGAAAAGCGTGCTGGTGTTTCTCTTGTCCTACGGGGGTGGCCTCGTCGGCGGAGATGCAGTCAGCCTGACAATTCGCGTCCAGACAAAAGCGAACCTCAGCCTCGTCACCCAGGGCCACACCAAAGTTTTTAAATCACCCGGTTCAGGTGTTGCCACAAGCCAGCTGATGAACGTCAGAGTGGATGAAGGAGCTGCCTTGTGTCTTCTCCCAGACCCTGTCCAGCCATTCCAGGACAGCATATACACTCAGACACAAATTTTCAACTTGGCTGCAGGAGCATCGCTCTGCCTCCTGGATTGGGTCACAGCCGGTAGAACGGCTCGAGGAGAGTATTGGAGCTTCATCAACTGGACCGGCCGCAACGAAGTCTGGCTCCGGGGCGATGACAAGTCACAACGAGATCGGCTGTTGGTGAGAGATACGGTGATTCTCTCCCAGAAGGGTACACAAGGCATTGGTCAATCGCTTTGCGAAACGATGCATAGAATGAGCATATTTGGAACACTCATACTACGAGGTCATGTTCTGAGGACACTGGGTGACTTTTTCCTGGCCGAATTCGATGCGCTACCCAGGTTGGGGGCTCGCGATTTTCGTACACAAAAGGCTCGGGAGGAAGACACGAACAAAATGACGGAAATGGAGAAGTGGCGGGCAAGAAGGATTTCATACGAAGCAAAGGAGGGTGTCCTATGGTCTGCAGCCCGCGTCAGAGGCTGCGTCATCGTAAAGTTCGGCACTCCAACCGTGGAAGCTGGCAGGGAATGGATTGGGTCCATGCTTGTCAAAGAAGGCACGATTTACTCACACTTTGGCGACGAAGCTCTCCTATGTGTCAAGTAGTCTTTTTCGACAAAGGACTAGTTGTTGATTCTACGAGGGGTTGAAATGGAAGATGATCGCTGTTAAGTTGTCATCTGTCGAGTAGATTGATTGACTTTGACATGGACCATACATACCTTGCACATGAAGCTCTTCAGCCCTGGGACACTCTTGCCCGCGTAAGTTTGAAATTGCCAACAAGTAGCCCAGAGCAAGAAGAGCAGAACTGGCTCAGTCTGTTTGCACATCGTTTGTCATCCAAGATGCCCCGCCAAAGCCAAAAGCCGGTCTAAAGTTCGCGTTGCATTGTCACTGCCTCACCGCGTGTGGCTGCCAGCCTGCCCACCTCTATTAATAGCGGGACCTCTAGCTGTTGCCCGATGGCGGATACAGCGTCTATGACGAATAAATCTGCACCCACAACCGTATTAGGGGAGCTGAAGATGCATGTTGCTAAACGCGATAATTTATAATAAAAGTATATAATCTATAATATAATAGCTTTCTCTATAAAAGAGAAGCTTTTATCCTTCTATTTATATAATAGAGATAGCTTTAATTAATCTAATCCTTTTCTAACCTTCTTTATCCTACTAGGGGAGATCTTTTTAAGTCACGTGCCTAATGTATAATAGTTATAAGCCTAGAAGGTATATACCTATAACTTCCACTAAGTCCCCTATATATAAGATATATATATACACTACACCTTACTTACTAATAATGCTTATAATAGATATAATAACCTCTTACTACCTAAGTCTTAAGACTAATATTAAGCTAGTCTTATCTAATAAATAGGAAGAGTAATATAAAGTATTAAAGTAAGCTACCTAAAGCTAAGAGATCTAGGAGCAGAGCTTTGCACTACACTACATCTTGTAGTTTTTTTTTTTCTAATAAATAATTAATATCTAATCTTAGAAAATACATATAGATATAAAACTTCTATTTTTAGATAGCTAACTTAAAAACTACAGTGTAGTTATATATAAAAGTGGGTCTAAAAGTGGATCCTTCGGCCATAAATCAGAAAAACTACATTTCACTACATTTTAGCACTTAAAAAACACTACAAATGTAGTATTTCCAATTTGTGGGCCTAGGGCCCACTTTCGGACCCACATTTATATATAGTATTTTTCTTAGAATTTTACTCTATAGGATTACGTGATTTTTAGGATAATAACTTTAATAACTAGCTAGATATAAAATTAAACAAAAAAACTACACAAAAAACTACACTACACGAGTGTAAAGCTCTGTCTAGGAGAGAGTTAATCCCTAGCTCCTAGAGCTTAACTCTAACTATTTAGAAGAGCCCTCTGCTATTACGCTAGAGTTATATAAAGCTCTTATTATAAAGAACTAAGGAAGTAATGCTATAAAGCTTACCTTCTAAGAGGCTCTTTCCTTCTTATTTTATAAGTTTATATCTAAGTACTAAGCATATAAAGTAATAAAATCCTAAGAAAAGACTATTAGAACTTAGATTATAAGCATTATTAATCCTAATGCTTATACTATAGTGATTAATAAGATTAAAGAAAGTAATATAAATAATAAGAAGCTTACTCTTTACTAAATCTCTATTAAGCTTAAAAAGAGGTTTTCTCCTAGGTAAGTAATTATTAAATTAGAGGTATTAGCTAAGTATATAGCTTACCTTACTAATGCTAAACATACTAATGTTTAATTTAAGCATTAGATTAAGTAGTAAGGGAAGCTATACTAGAAAGCATTAATATATAAGATTAATAAGGTTTAGGGTTCTAATATAATTCGTGACTTTATTATAGCTATTAGTGTGCGCTTTAACCCTAAATAGGCAAAAACTAAGATTATATAACTAGTATAGACTTCTAATTCTCTTCCTAAAGAAGTAACCCTTTAAGGCATTACCTTTAAGTACACTAGATATTATAGGGTAACTTAAGCTATAAGCTTTATCTTTAGAAAAGGAAGCTATATAATAACTCTTAGGGATTACTTAGACTAAGAAAAAGAGAAACTATAAGGCTAAAAGAATAATAGCCTAAAGAAGTACCCTTACTATATAGGAAAGGCACTAATTATATACTTTTAGTCTCCCTAAGTATACTATAGCTTATACTATATAGTAACTAGTAAAAAGGTTCTAGGATTTAAGCCCTCTATAAAGGTTAACTATAAAAAGGTTAAGGAATGCTATAAAAGCACTAAATAAAAGAACCTATGCTTTAAGGTTATAAAGGATAGGTAAATAGTAAAAGGTATTAAGGATTATAAAGGAGAAAAGTTACCTAGTGCTATTATAGTAGTAATTATTAACCTAAAGATTCTTAAGAGCATTTCTCTAGCTTAGGGAAGCTATATAATACTTAAGAACGTAAAACATATACTCTTTAAGAGCACTCTCTTTAATAACTATAGTGCTCTATATATTATAAATAATATTAGTTACTTTAAACTAAGAACCTTTAAGGAAATATTTAATAATTACCTTAAAGCAGGAATAACCTTATTCTAGATTACTAGAAGAGGTACTTATATAATTAAGAATATTTTTAACGGGCTAAAGGGAAACCTTATAGAAAGCCTTACTTTATAAAATATTACACTTATTCCTAGGTTTTATATAAATATTATATTAGAGAGCTTTCTTTAAAAGAAAGGTATTTAGTATTATAAAGTGAACTACTCTTTATATATTAGACCCTTTTATAAGAGCTTATTATTAGCAAAGCTTTAGAGAAAGCATAATATTATATTCCTTTAATATAAGCCTCTTTTCTCTTATAAGAGTCCTAACTAAGTAGTGAATTTATTTACACTACTAGTAATATTCTTAATAATTAATTTAAAAACGCATAATAATACACTACACTTATAATATAGTTAACTAACTAGAGATCCGCGCCTTATATAAGTAAACCCTAAAGAACTTTAGTATTTATATTCTAGGTACCTTAGTAAGAATACTTTAGCTAAGAGTTATACTTATATAAAGGGAGTGCGGTTATATAAAACTAAGTAAAGAGACTATAAGATATATTCTCTAGTTTATGCTTACTAAGTTATCTTAAGAAGACTACTAGAATATATATTACTAAGGCTATTTTAGAGAATCTATTAGGATCTTTAAGACTATAAGCTTAGTTATAATAGTATAAACTAGCTAATAGTTATAAAAGATAAGTTCTTAGGTATAATATATGTTTATGCATTACCTAATAAATCATAGGTAATGGTATTTAATATATTAATCTATATTAAATAATGGATTATAAGGTAATTTGGATTATTAATTACAAAGATTAGGCAAGATCACAAAGAAGCTATTATTAGTTAATTTAGTAATATAATCTTTTAGATATAAGCACGCTTATAAGGCATTAATCTTAAGCTTATGCCTCTGTACACTTATAAACCTAATAGAGTTACGGAGAGGGCAAGGCAAATAATCATATTATAATTAAATGCAATGCTTATAGGCGCATAGCTTCCACTAAACTTATAGTTAGAAAGCACATAAGTAGTAGTATACCTATATAATATAAGTCCTATTTAATAATCTAGGTAGAAAACACTATTAGAAACCCTAGAAATCTAGTTCTAAGATAATACTTAACTTCTAATTAGGGAGCCTATAGCTAACTTAAGGCTAGATTAGAGCGGATTACATATATATAGCTACTACGCTTATCCTCTTTAGAGGGATTATAAGGCTAATAAATATAGACGGTTTTATAAGACTAATCCTAGGGGTTATATTAGATATCTTATTAGGTACTCTGCCTCTAACATATATTATATCTAGATTCTAAGACTAGGAAAAGTTATAATAATAAGGAACGTCATATTTAATAAGTTAATTTTTTATAATCTAACAAAGGAGAGCGCAATAGAGCTATTAATTAATAAGCTTAAGGCACATTTCTAATCCCTTAAAATTAACACTAAATTAGATAAAGAATTAAATCTTTTCCTTATGCTAACTTTAATTAAACCATAATAAGATTAGACTAAGAGTTTAAACTTAGGGGTAAAAGCTCTATAGACTTCTTAATAAAAGAAAAGAGAAGCTATATACCTTAATAAGTAAATTAGACTTTAAATACTTTAGCTATTACTAGATTTAATAATTAGAGAGTAAGAGACTCTTAATCTAGAAGCTTAGTAAAGTAAGAAGGAGTAAAATACTCTAGATTTACATGCTTAAGGGAGTGATATAATAATAGATCTAATAAGTAATAAGCGGGATACTACTATAAGGGCTTAGGAGAGCTAATGTCCTTATAAGGTTCTAGAATACTAAGCATATAATGCTAAGGACTAAGTTATTAATAACTTAATAGGCAATAAACTACCTAAGCTAGAAAAAGAAGTAAAGAAAAACTAGTAATAAGATAAACCTATAGGAGTAAATACTAGACTAGCTACCTACGTAAAAGGCTTAAGGGGATTACTAGCTATATAGTTAGAAATCGCAAAGAGTCTTAGAATAATAATATAAGAAGGTGTGCGAATAAGCTTAAGGTTATAAATAAAGAGAGCTTAAGGTAATATTCCTTCTTATACTTAACTAATAAGAAGGAAGAAGAAAGGACCTAATAAAGCTCTTATTAATAGCCTCTAGGACCTAAAGGATCTCTTTACTAAATTTAGGAAGACTAAGGAAGGAGATCCTTATAAGCTCTTTCTAGGAGATTAGGATTTTAAGAGCTATAAAACGGTTTTTTTAGTAATTAACATGCATTATAATAAAGAAAATAAATCACACCTTAACCTAAAGAGAAAGGCAAGGACTATTTATTAATCTAATCTTACTAAACCTCTAAAGTTATAGAAAAAGGCAAAGGATTATTTATTTAGAGAGGAATGGTTAAAAGCAATAAATAAAGAGATTAATAAGCTAAAGGAATAAGGAATATAGTAGTAAATAAAGCGTTTGGCAGCATAATTAAAGCTATTGCTATTAAAATAAGTGTTTTCTTATAAGTTTAATAAGAAAGGGATGTTAATCCGTTACAAAGCGTGATTATACATACGCAGAGACCTCCAAGACATCTCTATAATTAAACAAACCTATACTACAACGCTTACCGCTCACATGTTCTATGTATTTATAGCTCTAGTCACTAGGTTTAATCTAGAGACTAGGCAGTATAATATTAAGAATGCCTTCCTTTACATAGAATGCGAAAAGGATAGAATACCTATAACTTATAAACTTCCTAAAGGTTTTATAATCCTTAGAGAATATATAAAATTACTTAAGGCCCTCTATAGATTAAGGGACTCTTTATAACTATAGTTTAAGGAATTAAGCAAATCTCTTATAAAGCTTAGGCTTAAATTAAGTAAAGAAAAGCCTTGCTTATTCTATACAAAAGATTAGACTATTTTCCTTATATTCTTTATAGATAATATTCTTATAGCGTTTTATAAGGATAATAAAGGCATTACTAACCATATTTCTAAGGGCCTAAAGGAGGCATATAAATTAGATAAGAAAGGTAAAGTAGGATTCTTCCTAGGGATCTAGATTATTAAAGACTAAGAATAATAAAGGGTATATCTTAGTTATAAGGCATATATTAATAAGATTAGGGAAAAATTTAGGTAAGTAGGAAAAGGCACTTTCCTTACTATACTAATCCTAGTAGTAAAGTATTATAAGTTTAAGGGCAAAGCTAAGAAGTAAGTAATAAAGGTCTACTAGGAAAAGATTAGATTAATCCTATACACTATAATTATAATTAGACTTAATATTTATTGAAATGTAGGGAGCTAGTTGCCAGCTGGCAACAGCTGTACAGGTGTAGCTCTACGGTCGGGGACCAGTAAAACCACCACGTTGAATATTTATTTAACGCAACGCAATGGAAGGTTTCGGCAGTTATCAACTAATTGAATTCAATCTAGATGACTTTTACGATATCTTATATACCAATAGAATTGATTTTAGTGACGTTGTACGGGCAATGCGGCTGTTGGATTGAGAGGCCTAGCTATCTAGCTAGATTGAAAAGATCTTCTTCCTCTCATATACCTACTGACCGTATCGGTGGATCCGGACCGCCAAAGAGGTCTTACAGGCCACTTTTTGTTTTCCGCAAAATTCATTTGTATGTAAAATCCAAAAAATCGACTCACCACCATACAAACTAGCAACCCATATGCACCAAATTTTAGTCCAAAAAATATTCCTACATAAAATGAAAACCCTGTCTTCTAGCTTTAATTTGCTATATGCAAGACTTTTGTACAACCTCTAGTTAAAGAGAAAATCGCTGTCAAAGATAGCTATAGGGTAACCTGCTTACGTCACCCTAGCTTACCTAATTACTAGTGGCAATGCGGTTGTGGCTACGCTTGTAGCCACAACGCAATTAAATAATCCACAATTGATTTGGATTAGTCATCCACACGGTCGGTCGCAGCTGTTGACAGCTGCGACGTAGCCATTGACGGCCACCTTCGCGACCGTTGACAGCTGCAGTGCAGCTGTCAGGCTTGCAATGCAAGCTAGTAATAGAAAGGTCCTTTAACTAGAAAGGGCTAAAAATAGGTCTTATTTTTAACAATATTACTTTTGCAGTAGTAAAGTTATTATAATACCTTATAAATCTAGGACTAGAGCATATAAAGGTAGTAAACTAAGCTATTTACTACTTGCTTATTATAAGTAAACTCGCGCTATACTATAGTATAACTACTAAACTTTAAGCTCTTTAAATCTTAAGTAATGCCTCCTTTATAGATAATCTTAAGACTTATAAATTATTATAAGGATACTTAATCACTCTCTTTAGTAAACTAATTATCTAGAAAGCTACGCGCTAAATAACAGTAATCACGTCTATAATAGAGGCTAAATTACTTACTTTATAATAGGTAGTAAAGGAAACTATAAGTCTATAGCGCTTATTTAGAGATATTAAATTTAATACCTATAAAGATTAGGTTATTAATTATAATAATTAATAAACAATTTAGCTTATACTTAATAAGAGCAAATAATTAAATACTTAACTATATTATATTAACATTTATAATATGTGGTTAAAACAAGAATTTAAGAAAGGAAGCTTTAAAATCACGTATTTACTAACGGAAAAGATGCTTACTTGTTATGGACTGGCCCCTAGGCGGCTGCGATAGGGCGTTAATATAGTATTAAGAGACTTAAGGAGAAAGGAGGAAGGGTAAGAGGCTATCCCTAGTGGTGCCCCTTATACCCCTTAGGCTACTTATATAAGCCTCCTTTCCTTACTCTAACTACTTTTACTACTTCTCTCTCTAACTACTATATAGATAATGCTTAGGTAAAGCCTAAGCCCTTACATATGCCCTTACTTAGGCATATCTAATAAGCCCCCTTTTTATAATAGTCCTATAAATTATCCTATAGGTAATTAATCCTATTCCTTACTTATTATTATTAGGTGCGTAATGCATCTGCCCTACTAGCTATTATATAGTAATAGTAACTGCCTTACTTCTGTGCCTTAGTTTTACGGTGCGTGTAATACGTTTACCTCGCTAACCCATTATTTATTATAGTCTCTAGCCCCTACCCCTACTAGTTTATTACTTACCTAATATAGGTTTAAAACCATATATAAATATCTTACTTAGTTCCTTATTATATCTTACCTTCCCTTATATAACACTATCCCTTTACTATTATGATTTTATTATGCCTTTCCCTTTATTCTATTAGAATCTCTTTCTTAAATAACTATTCTCCTATTAGAATATACCTTATAATCTATCTAACTCTCTTCTACCCCTAGCTAGTCTTACTATACCTTTAGCCTATTCTATTAGCAAGTTTTTTATAGAGAGTAACTTAGATAATAATTAATATACTACTCCCTAATTAGTCTAGCGCCCTTATAGGCTATATATAAAATAAGCCCTTACCACTAGTATTCTAGAATATTATCCCCCTAAATCTAGAGAATTATGCCCTTTATATTAGAAGTAATACCTTTCCTATGTGTAGTACACTAGGCTTTTGTTTGCTAACCCTTATCTCTATTACGCGCTAAAGGATATTAAGGCAGAGATTACTATAGGTATATATATTATTAAACCTAAAGTCCTTAAAACTTTAGGTATAAAAAAGAAAATACCTATACTATCCTAAAGGTTTTACTACCTTATTAGTTAGTAAAACTCCCTCCTTACCTAGGCTTAGTTTAATCTAGCTTCTATATAGTTAGCCCTTAGGGCATCCCCTATTACTAATACTACTATAATAAATATAACTAGTCTTAAAGTCACCCCTTTTATTAGCGCTAGCCCTTTAGCTAGCTATAGTATAGCCTATTCTATGTAGTAAGCTATAAGCGTTTTATTCTAATAAAACTAATAAGTTATTAGTAAACTAACTATAATATATAAAGAGATATATAAGTAGTCTTCCGCGCTCCTTTAAGCTTTAATACCTTATTACTAGGATAAAATCTAGTAATATATTTAAATTACTAGATTAAGTAATAAATCTCCTTCTTATTACTACTAGTAACTATTATACCTCCCTTCTATAGTAAGTTTAACTTATAATTATATTCCTAGAGCCTTAGGAGCTAGCTATTCCCTAGCTAGAAATAATACTCCTCCCCCCCTTAGCTATCCTTCTCTTACTTACTACTTACTTACTAGGTCTTCTATTATACTCTCTCCTATATATACTCCTTATACTAACCCTATTTACACTATCTAGGTCCTAGGTTATACCTAAGGTAAATAAGGTAAATAACTTATTATACTATAACTATTACTTAGTAATAATAATGCTATAGCTATAGTGGCTATAGCATAACTCTAGATAGAGGTAGCGCGCCCCTATTTATCTTCTCTTAGTAATTTAGGTAATAACTTAATAGATAAATATCCTTATTAAGTAATAGTAGTAAAACGCAGTGATTTAGTGCCTTAGGTGCTTATAGGAGTCTTTATAGGTATATAAGTCTTTAAAATTAATTTAGTTTATTATTATATTATATATCTCCCTATTTTGCCTTAAACTTATTAAGGGCCTATGTCTATACTATATTCTCTAATAGTTCCTATATAGGCTATATATAACCCACTTACTTAATAAGTATATTATATCTTTTGCCCTAGCCTAGGGCATTTTAAGCCACTAGGATTCGCTTAACCTAATATTTCTTAATAAGTTTATTATTACCTTCTATAGGGACCTATTCTAGTCCTAGATAGGAGTCCTAGAGCTTCTAACTAGGGAGAGGGTTCTCTATAGCGTGTTTAATAAGGTTTATATAAAATACTAGGTAAATACCTCTTAGGATATTAAGCTATACTATAAGTAATATTAGGACTTCTATAACTATATACTTTACTACTACCTAATTAAGTTTCTATAAGGGGTAGTTAGTTTTAATGTTTTTAAGTAAAAGCTATACCTTATCTCTAACCTAAAACTATTTTACTAGCTAATATAAAGTAAATATAGCGTCCTACTGCCTTTATTATATATAGGCTATTATAGCTTATACTAGATAAGTACCCTCCTAGAGGTGCTTAAGAAACCACACTACTTGCCCCTTTAGTGTTATTATAGAAGTAAATATATCTAGCAGTGACTAAACTAGCTCTAGATTATAGCTATATAGTAGCTTATTTAGGCTAACTTCTATTATAGAAGATAGCCTATTATTAATTATAAGCTAGTAAGTAGCTAGATATTCTAGCTAGTTAAACTACAAGAAGGAGACTATAATACGTAGTATTACCTATACCTCTTAGTTTACTTGCTCTATACTACTATTAGTCTATAGGTAATGTAATGTGAAAAGTAACTAATTAATCCTAACTAGGGAGTATAATATTATCTAAAACTTCCCTAACTAATCTAAACCCTAATCTATAATAATTAATTAAGGAAACCCCTTAAACTACTACTAAACTATTTTAAACCTCTTTATATATTCCTTAGCTCTTATAGAAGTTATAGCCTTAAGCTAAATAAATTTAGAGAGTTAATCTATAATAACTATTAGGTATTATAGCTTTTCTAGGGATAGTGCTAGTAAGTTTATTATAAAGTTAATAGAGATCTATAACTAGAACTAGTTAGGGATAGGTAAAGGCTTTAGTAAGCCCTAGTGCTATTAATAGCTTTTATAACTACTATAGTAGTAATAGTTCTAAATAAACCTAGCAATATCTTATAATATCCTATCCTAGTAAAACTGCTATTATAAGATTTAGAATATGGTATTATAGCCTAGGTGCCTTACTACTAGTAAATTATGGCATTATTATATTAGGGTTATTATAAGAGGCTCCTACACTAGGACCTAGGTATAGCCCCTAAACTAAAGCGCCCTATAAGCGCTTATAGAATAATTTGCCACTTACTCTCTTATAAGTACCTTAATAGGAAACCTCTAGGCCCCTTCCTAGATAGCCCTTAATTAAATACTATATGTAAGGTCTAAGATAATAGCCTAGTCCTATAAGGTCTAAAGGTATTTAGTAGTAAAGAAAACCCTACTAGCTAGTAGCAGCGCTATACTACTATTATCTTACTATCTATCTAGTGTTAGTAAGAGCTATGTAATAGTAATAGGTTATAAGATATATCCTGTTTTAGAGGTTGCCCCTTCCTAGTCCTATTCCCTTTAAGAAAGAGCATTAGGCCACTACACTTACATACTAGGTCTATACTAGAGGTGAAAATTAAATAGTATAAGTGTGTTTACTTATTAAGCCTACTATTCTAATATTAACTAGGGAGTTATAAAGTACTTTAGGTTCTTATAGTCTATATAAATTATAAATAGACTAGAAATACCCTATAGCTTAGCTAACTATGCCTTAAGGTATAAGATAATAGCTAATAATTCCTTATTATAAATTATATAGTTCTTTTATAAGGTTATAAGGCTAGTGAAGTAGTAGGTAACTAGGTATATAACACTATCCTAGCCTTACTAGGAAAGGTATTCTCTAATAGCTATTCCTAAATAATTAGCTTCTACTACTATAGGGAGATCTAGGTCCTATTATACTAGTACTAGGTATATAATAAAGGCGTCTTTTAGCCTATTAAAGGCATTATTCTCTTTAGGTCCCTATTAAAAAGGGATATTTCTCTTAGTTAATTATATTAGCGGTGCTACTAGTTCTAAAAAGTTACTAATAAAGTTATAGTAAAAGTTAGTAAACCCTAGGAAGCTATAGACCCCCTAAAGTTTTATTAGGGCTGCTTACTCCCTAATAGCTATAACCTTTACTAGGTCTAGACAGATAGAATGACTTACTATAATAATATATCCTAGGTATTAAACCTCCTTTACTATAAACATAGACTTATTAAGGTCTAAGTATAAACCTATATCCCTTAGGTAGCCTAATATTAACTAGACCTTAGCTATATAGTCTTTCTTTAATCCCCCTAAGTAAACTAAGATATTATCTAAGTATGCTATAATGAAGTCCCTTAATATATCCCCTAAGGACTTATTAATATAATATTAGAACATTACTAGTGCGCTAGCTAGGCTAAAGGGGCAAACTAGCTACTTAAATAGCCTAAACCTAGTTTAAAACGCTATTAGGTGCTTCTAGCCCTTAGTAATTTATAGCTTATAAAACGCTATATAAACATTTACCTTTATAAACTAGTGTGCCTAGGATAAGGAATAGAGTGTTTTCTTAATTAATAGGAGGGGATAGTAATCCTATGCTATTATCTTATTAAGAGCGCGGTAGTTTATATAAAAACGCTAACCCTTATTAGCCTTTTTAATAAGAAGAACTAGAGCTATAGCTAATAATAAGCTAGCATAGATCTAACCCTTATCTATTAAGTCTATAATCTAGCGCCTAACCTCTAGAAGCTAGTCCCTTAGTATGTTATATAGTGGTCCCTAAGGGAGCGTTAGTTTAGACCTGTCCTAATTCTTATGTAAGCGTATGTGGTGGTTAAGGGACCCCTAATAAGGAGGTAGGCTATTAGCTCTAGCCTTATTAAAAAGGTCTGCGAAGTTAGCTAACTCCTTAGGTAATATTAATGTGTCTAGGCTATTAGGTTTTGTCTTAGGCACTATGATCTATAGTACTATTATTATCTCCCTAAGGCTTATAGTAATAAATATTATAGAAGTGTCCCTCCTATAGTGTGCCTAGCGCGCTTCTATAGTATATAAGGACCTAATAATCCCCTATACTAAAGTCTTTACCCCGCGCGTAAAGGCTTTAGAGATATATAAGCCCTTTATTACTTTAATAACTAATTGCTATTTTGCTGTATAAATAACTATATTATAATGTTCTAGCCACAGCATCCTAAGTATAATATCTTATATAAGGCCTAGGATAATATATAAATATACTAATAACTCCTAGCTATTAATGTCCATTCTAGTGCGTACTATATAGGTAATTAAGGAGGTATTCTCCTATACTCTCTATCCCTTCTTTTCTATTTTCACTATAGTCTAGATATACCTTCTCTTTAGTAAATATATAAGCTTTAGGCTAAACCATTTCACTACTAACTTACTTATAGCACTATAATAATTATAATTATAATTAATCTAGATATTAATATAATAATATATATTAAAGAGTATAGGAATTAAGAATAGCGGTTAGTCTATATATTATATTATATCCCGCTTTAACTCTATATAGCTTAAATAGTTATCCTATATTATAGTATGTGGTTAGCTTACTTGCCCCTATGTAAGACTCTGCTTAAGGGCTACTTGTTTTCTATAGGGGAAATGTTTACCTCCTTATCTATGCTTTCCTTATCCGCTCTATATAAGTTAATGCTAACCTATAGGTAATAGGGCAAGAGAAAGGTGTATTCCTAAATATAGTAGTCCTTAGATCTATATTATAGGCAGTATCCCTCCTAGTAGCGTTTAGCTAACTTTGCTTCTAATACCTATTTAGCCTATTATGCGTTTATAGTAGGCTTTAGACCCTTCTCCTTCTTAGCTAGCCTATTCTATTTTCCTAATTAAGTCCCTACTACACGCACCCTAGATATTAGCATATTACCCTTATGGTTAGTCTAGGGTGTGGGTTTAGCTAGCTATAGTTTACATTAGGACTAGTACTTATCCTCTATAGCAAGGGCCTTAATGTTAACCGCGATCTTATAATACTACGTAACTACTATATACTATATACTCTAGCTAATACCCTAGCCTACGCTAATTTCTCTTAAATGCTTATTAAGCGCTTATTAAAGCTTTACTAGCTTTATATTATCCCCCTAATAGTCCCCTCCTACTAATAAGAGCTTCTCTATAAAGTAAATAAAGAATGTGAAAAATAGCTCCCTTAGGCCCTATTCTATCTAGTTAAGTTCTATAAGGGCTATCTCTTACCTATATAAATTAGAGAATATAGACCTAAGGTATTCTAGGAATTTAGCTAAGTTAAAATTATAAATACTACCCTATTTAAAGAAAGTAGCTACCTAGGACTAGACTTTAGAGGATAGGTTTTAGTAAATAAATATTTACCTATTCTTATTAGTTTTAATAAAGTCCCTATTTACCTATAGCTTATGTTTTATTAGGAACCTTTACATAGTAAATAAGGCCTTATTACTATTATATAGGTTGCCTATAGGGATAGGTTTTTATTTTACCCTAGGTATAGTTAAGACTAGGTTAAAGGTAAGAGGTAAAGTAAGGTTAACTATTAGGGCATTAGGCTAGGCTATAATAGGCAGTTAGGTTAAGGGTCCTATAGTGTTTGCGGCTACTTATTATTAGAGGCATTTAAGCTCTGCTATTTACTTATTAAGTATAAGTTAAAGCGTTTTAAATTAGGCTTATTAAGCTACTAGTAGTGCTATAGCATTAGATAGGGGAGTTATTATCCCCTAGCTAGGTTAGTCTTATAGTTAAAGTGTGTCTATTATATCTATTAATATATCTATTAGTATTTCTATTATGTCTTTTAGTAGTTATTAAAAAGGACTAAAGGAAGTCTCTTAATTATTATAAACTAGCCCCTAGGTAGCTATAATAGGGCATTAATATAGTATTAAGAGACTTAAGGAGAAAGGAGGAAGGGTAAGAGGCTATCCCTAGTAGTGCCCCTTATACCCCTTAGGCTACTTATATAAGCCTCCTTTCCTCACCCTAACTGCTTCTGCCACTCCCCTCTCTAACTACTATACGGACAATGCTTGGGCAAAGCCCAAGCCCTTACATTACTAATGGATTCATAAAGGCGTTAAATTATTAGCACTTTAAACGCTTTAGATCTATGCTTAGTCTTGTAGATTTACGCATAATACATAATATTTAAAGCGCATAGGTCATAAAGGAATTATAGGTATGTTAATAAGGGGGCATGAAATTAATTACCTTAGAAATACAGGAAGGCCCCCTCCTTAGCAAGCAAAGCGCTACTAAGGCAAATAGGATTAATAAAATAAAGACTCTAAAACGCTATTACGTAAAAACACGCGTATAAATGCTATTTTAAATAAAGGAAATAAACTTATATAAGGAGGCAAATAACCTCCTTAAGTTAGGCTATTACTATAGTTACTTTCTCCTTAACCACTACTAAAGAGCCCTTAGTAATATCCTTAGCCCTAATGCTTAGATTAATAACCTTACTATATACAGAATCTAGCTTTATAATAAGTTCTAATTAGAGTTATAGCGCCTTATAGCACCGCTTCACTATTTATGTATATGTAAGTAAAGGATTAGGGGAAATTATAATTAGAAGCGCCTTACCTAAGTGTTATTATCTAGCGCTAATAATATTTGCTTAGTAAGGGGAATATAAGTATTATATAAAGGTAAGCAATAGTAATTACTAACCTTATATAAGTAATATCTCTAAGATTATCTAGACCTAACCTTAAAGTAATAACCTAAGCTACCCTTACCTATAAGCAGAGTATTGCACTAAAACGTGTAGTGTAGTGTAGTATTTGTAGTGTAGTGTAGTAACTACACTACAAACTACACTACACTACAAACTACACTAACTACAAGGAAAAAAAAACTACACTACACTAACTATAAAAAAAAAAAAACTACAATACATTACACTACAAATTTTTTTTCCTAAACTACACTAACTACAAACACTACAAATGTAGTATTAGACTTTTTATTAGTTATTAGTATTTATAAGGTTAAAAGAAAGCTAGTTATATAAAAGCTTTTATTATTACCTATTTTATTAAATTAGTTATAGAATTTATAATATTATTTTATTTTTATAATTTTATTATAACTAAGTAAGGTTATATATAATATTATACTTTTTTAATAATACTATTTAACTTAATACTTTATTTCCCTAATATAACTTAAAGAAAAACCTTCTTATTATATTATTTACTATTTCTATAAATTATTTTATATTTCTATAAATTATTATTATTACTTATTTTAAAAAAACTATAAAAAAAACTACTAGTAAACTTAATATAAGTAGCTTATTATATCTTATTATAGCTTATAATAGCTTATTATATCTTATTATAGCTTATAATAGCTTATAATAGCTTATAATAGCTTATAATACTAATATTACTAATATTACTAGTATTACTAAGATTACTAAGATTACTAAGATTACTAAGATTACTAAGATTACTAAGATTACTAAGATTACTAAGATTACTAAGATTACTAAGATTACTTATAATATTATTAGTGTTAAAGTTTAATAATAAATAAATAATAAATAAATAACTTAAATATAAATACTAGTAATTATAAGTAAATTACTATAGTAAAAGCTATAGTTTTTAATAACTTAGTATTTTAAGGTTTTTAAAAATATTAATATTATAAAAATGTTTTCTCTTTTATGTTTTTTTAAAATAATAATAAAAGTAAAATAATAGTAATAATAGTAATAATAGTAATAATAGTAATAATAGTAATAATAGTAATAATAGTAATAATAGTAATAATAGTAATAATAGTAATAATAGTAATAATAGTAATAATAGTAATAATAGTAATAATAGTAATAATAGTAATAATAGTAATAATAGTAATAATAGTAATAATAGTAATAATAGTAATTAAGGTTATAAAAGTTATTAAAGCTTTTATAATAAGTATAGTATATTATATAAAACTAAGTCCTAGTATTATTTTTAAAAATAAGTTAAACTTATTTTTTATAGCTTATTTAAGCTATATAGGGTAATTAAAATAATACTATTAGTTATCTATTAATAAATTATAAATATTAGTCTATTATATTCTTTCTTTATGTATTATTATAATAAGATATATAAAGTTACTATATATAACTTCTTAAAGCTTTAGAATTATAAAGCTTAAAGTAATATTTAATTAGTTTAAATAGTAAATAAATAGTTTAAGCTTTTTTTAAGTTCTTATTATATTAATAATAATATTAAAGTACTAAGTATATATTCTATTAACTTTTATATATTTATTTAGATTTCTAATTTAATTTAATTATATTAGTTTAGGGTATTTTTTAATTAAATTAATAATAAAAATATAAAATAATTAATAATAATAGTAAATAAAATAATTAGAAGGTTTTTCTTAAAGTTATATTAGTAAAATAAAGTAATAAGTATAATAGTATTATTAAAAAGGTATAATATTATAAATAACCCTAGTTATAGTAAAATCCTTAAAAAAAGGTAAATATTATAAATTCTATAACTAATTAAGTAAAATAGGTAATAATAAAAGCTTCTATATAACTAGCTTTCTTTTAATCCTTATAATAACATTATATAATAAAAAGGCCCACTTTTTTTTAACTAACACTACATTTGTAGTTTTTGTAGTTAGTGTAGTTAGTAACTACACTAACTACACTACACTACAAGCAAAAAAAAACTACATTACACTAACTACAAAAAAAAAAAAACTACAATACATTACACTATAAAAAAAAAAAACTACACTACACTAACTACAAGAAAAAAAAAACTACACTACAAATACAAATTTTTCCTAAAAACTACACTAACTACACTACAAACAATACTCTGCCTATAAGGCTTACTTAAACACACCCTTTATAAGGAATATTACACTTAGGACCTTAAGGAGTAAGTAATTTAGGCTATACTATTAGTATATACTAGAGAGAAAGGAAAAGTATAGTACTAATAGGTTATTTCTATAAAGTTTATAGAGGATTATACCTTATATATCCTCCCCTTACCTAGGCCCTTATAGGATATAAGGTTTATAAAGGAGTATACTTAGGGTATTCTCCTTACTTCTCCTTAGGAGATAGTAACTTACTAGTAAGTAGCTTAGTACTAATTAGTAAAGAATTACTAATAGGTAGCTTAGACCTAGCTAGGGGAGGTAAAGAATTATTATAAGCTACACTAGGGCTTAGATAAGAATATATAGCTAAATTAGCTATAATATAAGTAATTTACTAAAGAGTAGTTAAGCTCTCCTAGGAGCGAAGATTCTCTTTAACCTAAGCATATATATTAGAATTTATATTAATTAAAATATAGGCTAGTTAATAAAAAGTATATTATAAAGGGAAGAAAAGGAAGCCTATAACTATTACATTAAGAGATCCTTTATAGGAGGGGAGCGTAGGCATAAAAGTAAGAAAGCTTACTTTAAATTTACATTAAATTCAGGCACTACTAAAACACTATATATCCGCTAGTTAAGATATTAGTTAGTAATTATAATAACCTTAACACTAACTAGGGGGTATGTTACCTAATAGCGGATATAGTATCTATAATAAATAAATCTGCACCTATAACTATATTAGGGGAGCTAAAGATGCACATTACTAAACGTAATAATTTATAATAAAAGCATATAATCTATAATATAATAGCTTTCTCTATAAAAGAGGAGCTTTTATCCTTCTATTTATATAATAGAGATAGCTTTAATCAATCTAATCCTTTTCTGACCTTCTTCATCCTGCTAGGGGAGATCTTTTCAAGTCACGTGCCCAACGCACAACACTAGCGGGGTACAAAATGGCAGAATTATTTATCGTCCCCCACCATGCATGAATGTTTATCCACCGCCCAAATCTTGTCTATCCTAGACTCTACGTCAATCACATGCAAGCTTGATCATTTGACGGAATTGTCCCCATCCTTCGATAGCCCCAATCACCCGCATCATCACCACAGATTTCCGAATACGAGAGTTGAAAGTATTCAAATTAACGATGGTGCGAGCCCGGGCTACCGGCAGAGGAGCCCGTCGCGTTGCCGCAGCCGCCAGCAGGCAACGAGCCACGGCGGACGCTGGCGAGGCAAGCGAGAACGTCACAGCTTCAACAGAGCCCACAGCGACGACCCCCTCCACCCTGGACGAAGCGGTAGCCTCTGCTTCAAGCAGCACCACCGCCCCTGCGAGCAGAGGTGGCGCGACGGCCGGTGCGCGGACAACGACGGCCGGTCGTCTACGGCCCAAGATTCTTCGACGAGACGAAGCCGACAGAGATAAGCTGGCTCGGCAAGAAGAGCAAAAGGCGAGCGAAAGAGCGGCAGCTGAGAGAAGGGCACGCGGCCGGTCAAGGAACCGAAGCCGAAGAAGTCGCGGTGATGCAATGGGTGCCAGAGGAGGCAGGGGAGGCACCACAACAGCCAGCGGCCCGTTCTCCAGTGGCTTTGCGGGAGCAGGTACGTCGCTTGAAAGAAAAACTTGTTGGATCTCAAAGGTATCAAGGCCTATATTGTTTCTAACTATGCGTGTTAGCTGGTGGCCACGGCGGCGGTTGGTTTGGCGGAGGTAGTAGTGCAGGTGCTGGTGGCGGATCCTTCGGAGGCAGAGGTGGGAAATCCGGACTCAAGGGCAAGGAATTCGCTGAAGCGAATATCCGGCCGCGCGAGGCGAGAATCAACGCGGACAAACTCCACGTCATGTCACCGGGGGACGAGCTCGACAGCGAGGACGAAGCCATGATAGAGGCACTCAGCGGTCGCACAGCCGTCACAATGCCCATGGGTATTTACCGGAAAGAACACAAGGAACAAGGAGTCGTGGTGGCTACTACAGCAGAACTCGAGGCTGCGGAAAAAGCTACGGGCGAGGAAGAAGAAGAAAGTTTGTTCGTAGACGGCGAGGGCTCGGGCACACTACCGCCAGTGGACCAACCCGAAGAAGGCGTCTGGAACACAGACGGCAAGGCCTTCCTGATCAAAAAGGAGCCGGGAACCGAGGATCCTATGGATCTGGACGCGGAGATCAAGCCTGCGCCCGCAGGTGAGGAGGAAGAAGAAGCAAAGGAGATTGAAAAGGATATACCAGCCGCCAGCGTCAAAAAGGAGCTGCCCAAGGATCCCGAAGAGAGGGCGATTCAGAGCGACATGGATCTTCTAGCAAGCGAGCTCGGAGCAGTCACAGTCACAGACGAAGCCGGCGTGTCTCACACAGAGGGGCCTACCAGCAAAGATGGACGATTATATCTGTTCCAGTTCCCGCCGCTGCTCCCTCCCCTGGAAGAGATAGCGCAGCCGGTGTTCAAGGTCAAGGAGGAAGCAAAGGACATCAATCTCATGGACGCGCCAGGTGCGAGCGATCCGACACCCGTCGACCTGACCAACGGGAGTGGAGATGACGAAAGGGGAGAAGAAGAAGAGCTCGAGGCAGATGGGTTCCGGTCACAATTTCTATCACGCGGCGGCATGGTTGGCAAAATGACTGTCCGGAAATCGGGCAAAGTCGAACTCGAATGGGGCGGCGTGGCCCTGGGAATCAGTCCAGCAGCAGGCATGAGCTTCTTGACCACGGCCGTCATTGTGGAGGAGAACGATGAGAAGCCTCAGCATGGTGTGGCGGGCGGTGAATGCGTCGGGATGGGCAAGATCATGGGCCGCTTCGTGCTTGCGCCTGTTTGGGGCGAGGAGGAGGACTGGGACGTTGCACCAGAGGAGTTGGTCGCGGCATGAATCCGGGATGACATGGGAGAGGGAAGGAGTAAGAGACGCCCGGATGAGCCGGAGACGGTATTTCATTGGTATCGCCTCGCCTGCTCCATTTTATATACATGTGTACCTCAAGAATACCTACCTCTACCCCGAACTCCAGTATATCCTGTCCTGTCCTCGCCGAAACTTTCAAGCAAGACCACCAAGTACAGAGTACAAAAGTACGGAAAATATTCATAACACAGGTTCAAACCATGCCTCTGCGGCGTATTTAGCAGAGTGCAGGTGGTGAATTGTAATGTATGATATGCACATGTCAACCCCTCTCGGCGTGCTATCAAACACCCTATCCCCTCCGTGATCGGTACTGCTGCCCATGGGACTCCAAATCAGGTAGAGTTTCCACGTCTATGGACCGATTGGCCGGTCGCAGGGCTTGCGTACTGCATGTCGGGGAGTGTTTACTGCCTTCAATGACATAGATTTCGCTCTTGGCATCACTGGACTGGTTGCTGCTCGGGCTGCAGTCGTTGACAGACGTGCGGTATTCGTCAATCGCGATGCCAACTTGTTTGTCGACTCGGCCATGACCTCTGCCCGTCCCGCTGTGGAGAGATATCTTATTCGAGCCATTACCCGGCGTGGACCTAGGCACATTGCGGCTTCCTGGGGCATAACGTCCCGCGCCAGAGATGCCAGTGCTGGGCGTCTTGTCCGTCGATAGGAAGCCACGAACTTTGAGGGACCGGAGAAGAGGTCGAATAGTTGCCAAGCTAGATGCAATGATGGCCACACCAGGTTCCACCAGACTCCAGATGGTTGCGTCGGTCACGGAAACTAAGCCTGGTTGGTTAGTGCCTTTTTTTTTTCCCGCATTATTTTGTCACTGGCGCCCAGGTTACGTACACATAAGGTCGTCGGGCGACTCGAGTCCTGACAAAAATTTGAGTCGGATGAGCGTGGCCATGCTTGCACTGCCCAAGAGATTAGTACAGCAAATTTACATGATAGGGGACAATAAAAGAGCATCGCGGAAACTAACAAAACACCGAGACCCAAAATGACAATCACCGTAGCTTTGGCCTGCTTGTTCATCTTGACTCCCCAGAGCATAGGGATCGGAATGAGTGCCTGCAAATACGCCGAGTTAACAACCCAATCCAGCCCATGACAATTCCCAGAAAGAACAATAGTCAGTCCACTTACAAAAAACCAATCCGACGAGACAGTCATGGCACTAAGAGCGTATATCGCCACTTTGATCTCGTCGCTCCCGGCACAGTGGCCGCTAGTGATTCTGAAGTCCCATTGCTTTTGAATTGGTGTGCATTGGAAGAAGATGTCCCAGATGAAGATGCCGAGACTCCAGAGTGTGACAATGACCAAGGCGATTCGGATGGTCCACATGTACACCCTCTTTGTGGCGAGTCGCAGCAGAAAAACACCAATGCTCAGCTTGACAAACATCATATCAACGATGTAGATAGCGATTGCGAGAGCTTGCCACTGTTATGATCATCAGCCATCTGCCACCCATCGAATCATGAAATGACTTCGCTCATTGCTTTTCGTGTCGCTCAGTGAGGCATACCATGAGGGCTGCCACACGATCTTCTTCGTTGGCAACTGCAGCATTGTGTCTTCCCAGACCCCTCCGTACACCTTCCAAAGTAAATGCGCATGTAACAGTAAATATCACCTACAGACAGCAGTTGTCAGCAAAGAAAGAAACCCTGAAAAAGGAGGCTGCCTGGAATTCCAGGGACATGGTTGAAAGGGCTGACCTGAGCAATCAACATGAGCCAATCGTCTGCCTGGTAACTTTTCATCAAGACCACTCTTGTATATGATCGAAGCCCAACAGCGATCCAGCTTGTAAGCAGCAATGTTACGCACGTAGCGACCAAGCTGTCACCATTGTATTCGGTGAGATCGACCGTCTTCTCGTCCATGGCTATCGACGACGCTCAGGCAGGCGTTACTTTGTCACGTTTTGCACCCGTTGATCACGCCCGGGTCGCAACCGTATCGAAGAGTATGTCCAAGTTTCGTCGTCTAGGCGGTGCCAAACTAAATGGTTCGAATCCGGGTGGGCTTCTTTGTAAACCTCGCGACGTGTTCAAGTCACAATTCACAGTTCATGATTCACGAACAGAGTTTCGAAATATGGTAAGTTTGGATATCAAAACCAAACACGCATGACAAATGAGAAGGAAAAGGCACACGCATCAATCAACCACTCCAGTAAAACTTGCCGGCCAGAACGACTCATTTAAAGATCGAGCTGCAACTAAGGCTCGAGGAGCGGGTGGGAGCAGCCACCGATAGCCCTGGATGATGGAGACTTTCCCAAGACTAGTACATGTAGGGCCCTTGAGCATTTCTCGCGAGCCAACAACATGGAACACCTGCGTACAGACACTGGGGCCTGGCCCCAGGGTCTCGCTTCGTAGGAGAACGGGGCCGTTGCGTTTGGCATGTGGACCTTGATAAGAATGAGAGGGATGCAGTCGAATAGCCGTCGTGATTTGTCTGTGCCAACTGGCTCCTTTTTTCTTCTTTTTTTTTTTCGGACTCTGAACCAAATGGGATTGCACAGTAAAGTGTTAATCGTAATCAACTCCTACACGGCCAACCAAGGATAAAGGCCATCTTCTCAACAATACAAGCTGTGCCAATTTCAGCGCGGACTAACTCACCAGAGCCATTCACGTCCAGGGTCAAGGTTCGCAGCTGGGCAAAAGACATCCAGTTGTGTAAGATGGACTGCCATCGCGGGGCGTTCTTCACAGCCAATGCTGTTCAGATGCATTTTCTTGCAACAGGACCGAAACCGCCATGGCCCACCAGCATGGACGCCAGCAGGGACTGGGGTGAGAAGAGAGGAAGAAGACGGAGGACCACTTCACCTTTCTGACAAGAGGCCTGAGTCATGCATGCTGCAGAGGAGTAACTAAAGATGCAGTAGTGGTTTTTTCCCATCATGCAGTAGTAATCAGGCCCTAGATAGAATGAAGCTGGCTTGGTCTGTCAATGCGACCGTGGTCAATTAATAGCGCCGCTTGCACGCGACGCGACGCGACGCAACGAACCGAACCGAACCAGAGTGAATCGAATGCTCCCGATTGATAGATCAGTCGGGATATAATATCAGCACGACGATTAAAATGTATCTGTACGCTGCAGGGACTGGATTAGCTCATGGTTTTCAGCGTCCGTCATCGATGGATGGATGGATCGATGGGTGGACCGACCGAACATGCATCCGTTTGCCGTTCTGGCAATGGGCATACATATTACATAGCTTCAAATGGTCCATTCGGCCGCATTGTGCACTAGTTGTTGGTACTGACTCTTGTCGCTGAGCGGCTTCAGGCGTCAGGAGGTCGCCTGCAAACTTTGAATGAAGCAGACACGGAGCAGTCACGCGACCTTGGACGCGTGTGACCCTCTCCTCACGTGTCGTGTTGACTCTTCAGGAAGGTGCAATCAATACGGACTACCCAGGGTAATAATAATGGGTGACTGATGAGTCCGTTTGCGTATTTGGCCATCTCGTGAAACAACCACGACAACGTCGGATTTCAAAACAAACTCAAACTCCGGGCCTTCGCCAGGGATCTACGACACAAATTGCCGCCGGGTCAGCACGATTTCGGCTTTGTTGATCTTTCTAGTGTTTCAGATCGTGGCAGAACCACCCACCCACACCGTTTGACGATTTTTTCGCGGACTGATAACAACAACGGGACTGAGTATCCGACACGCGGTATATGCTCTAGAAGGGTCTGGTCTGTATCAGTACGAACACGGCGAGTTCCAGCACAATCGAGTGACCCCTGGGGTCCAGTCCGCAGTTGACTATGGGCGGCAGCTCCCGATACGAAAAGTAGAACCCCCCGACAATCAGCTTCTCGTTGTATGTACTTACTTGATGGGAAACCGCTTCCCGCCCAGATGGCGATTGGCGTTGCCAGTGCATTTGAGTTGTGACAGGCATCTTCTGGTGTGTTACAACCATTACACCATGTCTTGGGCAAGAGAGCCCTCGCTCATTTCGTGGTTCTCGCCAATCTCGCCAGCTGTCCGAGCGCATCAAGACAAAGGTAATTGTTGGTTGTTATATCTATCGTCCAACCATACAAACACTTGCAGGCACTACTTCAACTCACAGAAGAGGCTGGCTTGTAAGCCGCAGGCCAGGACGTGGTAAGAAAACTGAAAGGAATGACGGGCACAGAAAGGTGGGGTACGATACTGAACAAATTTGCATTAATTCTCCTTCCAGACGTTGCTTCGGTTCTGGATGAACAAGGAGTTTACTTTGAGATGGAGAAGGGTTGCAATCGATCCAATACAGTTATTTTTTTTGCATTTAACCTGCCCATATCCAGGGAGTGAGGTACCTATGCACAATCTTTTGAGGCAAGTATAAGAGAGAACATGTTATGTGTATACATTCTTTTTTGTGACTGGATAAATCTGAACGTCGACCTCTCATTCCTACCATGATAGCCTCAACTCCATCGTGGCCCACATTACCCTGAGGCTTCAAACATGCTTTCAATTTTCCCTCGCCGCCTTCGTCTCGTTTCTTTCTTTCTTTGCCTTTCTTCCATGCTCCATCTTCGTCTTTGCTTTTTGGATGGGGCCTCTCATCATCTTGCATCACTACCTTCCACGTCCGTCCAACCAACTGGGGATCTCGGGTCAAGCTTGCCAGCGACGGGACAAAGGGTGGCTTGATGACGTGATTCGTACTGATTCACTACTCCAAAGAAAGCGCTGTAAATGTACATACTTGTGTGAGTCGCCGCGCACCTCACCGCCTCTACGGAAAACCTATGCGAGGGATGAGGTATTGTAAGGGCACGCACGCGATGTCTCCTTCTTGAAGTAGGTAGGAGCTGGTAACGGACACGGCTGGTGCAAAAAATGATGCCGACCGAGCCCGAATCCTATGCAAGACACCCTATTCCAGGAAGAACTGCCAGTCCTCGAAACAGAAACTCCGTCATATATGCGTGTCAAACAGCAAAGAAACGCCAGATGACGCAGCAAAGGCGGGAGATCAAGATCGGGATGGAGTCCGTGTTCGAACTGAAAAAGTGCTGATATGAGTGTGTATGCATTTAATTTCAGTGCAAGCTATTGCTTCATAATAGCTGGCCGCAGGGTAGCCAGCCACGCAGCCCTCACATTATTCCCGGCCCGTTATCCCCGGCCCCATTCCTATCCCTACCACTCCCCTGCCTGCCCGCTCGAAAATTGTAAATCAAAAAAAAACACCCACCGGGATTCGGAAAATCTTCTTTCATGTTGCGCGCGACCAGAAAACTTTTTGCGCGCGCGACGCCAATTCTACCGACTTCGCCCAAGCAAGCAAAAAAATCACATCCCAACATCCCGCGTCCCCCCCCCCCCCCCAAAACGCTCAACTTCACCCGCACTCACCTCTTCGCATCGCAACCCCGCTTACCCCTGTCGATTCGTCAATCAGCGGGGTACATAAACAAATGACGTAATCGCCCCTCGTGAGCAATCACGTGTAAATCAGCCAATCGGGCTGATTCCCCCCGTCTTTAACCCCTGCAGAAAACGGCTTTCCCCGAGATCCCCACATCCCTTTACGGGATTTAGCGTGCCTGTGCCCGACGACGTCGGACGGTGGCTGACCGCGGGCGCAGCGTTCGCTTAATGGTTGCGGCGCACAGCATCGCATCGCATCGCATCCTGATGCGCAATCTCGCGCATTCGCGCGCAAGATAACAAGACGATGGAACCCCAGATGGTACAGGATGGCCAAATTCCCCCGTATACGAGCTGCGCGCGACTTTTCTCCATTTCAAAGAGTACAGAAACCCCTGCTCTCATCCTTTCCTGGCGCGACGGCCTGCGCATTCGGCCGCCCAGTTGATGGGGAAAACAAAGGCGAAAAGGGCCGGGAGCTGCGCGGAAATTAGATGCAACGCAGAAATCTTTTTTTTTTAAATAGAAAACAACGACAACGAATTAACATGACAAGCAAAGCATCAATCGGGCTTCAACCATTTGCCGCCGATTAACCAGCCCAGCCCGGCCCAGCCCTATTTTCGGAACACCGCCGGAAAGAATGTGAAGAAAATAGAGGCCCAACACAATATAGGAGACTGACATCCGGGGGAGAAAAAAAAAAAAAGAATAAAAACTACAATAAACGTGCAATCAGAAACCGGGTTTCCCTTCTTCAAAATTATCCCCGTGGCCTCTTTTTTTTTTTTTTCTCCTTGGGGCCTTTCCTGTCTTGTCCTGTCCCGTCCGCGTTTGCAAGTGCTCGATAGATGATTGTACCGGTGCACCGTACATCCGAGGGCTCGTCGCAAAGCCAGTTCGACGTAGTTCCTGAGCCCGGCACCATACAATCATGTATATCGCCAACAATACATCCATCCATCGCAAATTGCTTTCTGCTGGTGAGATGTGATGAATCCCCAAAAGCGCAGCCAATTCCTTCCGCGCCGCCCTATCGCCTGTTGTGAACCAGGCCGTTCCCAAAATCAACTGCCTCTTCGTCTCCTGTGTAGCCAGAGGAATCGCACACAATCAATGCGTGATAAAAAAGTCGAAAGAAGGATAAGAAAAGCACCAAGATAACAAAAGGCCAGCGGCAAAGAAAAAAAGACAACGCAGCAATTCCATTTTGTCCTGCAAGGTGAAGAAAAGAAAAAGAAGAGACACAAACTCCAACTCATCCTCTCCCCAAACGCCTATCAAGGAGCGTAATGGTCTTGCTGGTATTGACCGTCGTAATTACATACTCCTTCTCAAGTCATAAATACGGGACGTGATGCCCTCACAAATAGAAATCAGACAAGAGCGAGACCAAGCAGCAAATCTCTGCTCATTCATGGCCCACTCATTCGAGTGGCTGTCATCTTCTTCCAAGATGATGGATGAAAAGTTTTCATATGGACATCTTGGACAATGGCCCGTCAGCGTTGCATGGATTGCATGCAGTGTTCGACTACCTTTTCCGTTTCTTGGCCTTGTCGACTCCAGCCGAGCCAGCCGCTGTAATGGGAGCTGCTGGCAAAAGAGCGGGCTGCGATGGAGCGGTCACTTCCTCTTTCTTGATCGGCACGCCCATGTGGCGACCATATCGTCCCTTGCGACCGTTGCCTTCATCTTCGCTGATACATTGATCAGCCGAAAGTCCCGCATCCCGACAACGTCCACAAGGACGCTGTCGATCGCAGCCCTTCTTGCTCTTGCGACAGCGCTGGCAGCGAGGTTTGGTTGAGAGATCCGGGTGCTCATCCCCGCCCGGCTGAGAAATGTGACCGACCGACGCGACCGACGGTTTTCTCGAATGGTTTGTGGATGCAGGAGACATTGGGCCAGGTGCGGTGGCGGCAGAAGCGCCGCCAGCGGCGACAGGAGGTAGTTTCTTGGTCTTGATGCTGTTGGCATGTCGAGGTGGCTTTGGCGCCTTTTGCGTCGACGGCTTAGATGCCGAAACAGCCATGGGTTTGTGCTTGGAGGAGGCCGACTTTGCCTTTACTGATCCGGCCTTGTGAGCGCCAGAATTCGACGCTAATTTTCCATCTCGATGGTCAGCCTCATCGCTGCTGACATTGGCCGTCTCAGTGGAAGGAAGGAAGGGCGTCTCGGTAGACGGGTAGATCAACCGAGCCGTGCCAGTAGAGTCCATCTTCTGCCGGCGAGGTGCTGGCATTTCGTCTTCGCTAGAACTGTCGCCATCGCTAGTGGCTCCAGTAGAGGATGCGGCGTCGGCGCGACCACTGAATGTGTCATCCAGCGTGGATGCAGAGGTGCGGCCATGTGAAATGTTGGACATCTCTCCCAGTCGCATGAGTTGGATGGCGACATCCTTGTCCTCCTCTGACATGCAACTACCGACGGTGGGGTCAGGCGTGGGCAGCACACCACCCATGCCAGACCCTACACCGCTGCCATTGCTGGCATAGCCGATGCTGTCGCGGGAGCGATGGCCATGCGCCGGTGTGGCATACATGGTAGGCTGAGCATTGTTGTAGCCCTGGGGGGATTGCATCGGTCGAGGGTTGGCAAATGGGTGCTGCCCCGGATGGACAAACGGTAATGATGGGCGATGATGCTCGATACGACGAGCCGGCGACACAGAAGGATTTGAGGTAGCCGCAGGCATCTGAGGCGGTGCGAACAAGGGCAACTCCTACAAGGGCCAAAGCTGGTCAGTAAGAAGTCTAGAAGCAGAAATGATGGGAATAAATTTGGCCCGGTCCGGATGATGATGATGATGATGGTGATGAATGACTCGGCATGTCAAGTTTCTTACCGAACTCTCGAACTTGGCTCGCTTGCGACGTCCGCCTTCAACAATATTCTCGACGCTGATGTCGGTCGTGCCCAGCTGCTCCTTGGCCTTGGCAGAAGCACTGCTGGCAGCGCCATCGCCGCTGCTGTAGCCGTTCAGACTGTCGCTGTAAGCATCGGCATGCGCGTAATTGAGTGACCTCCGGTCTCTGGCAGATTGAGACCGACCATGCTTCTCACTTGTGCTGACCGAGTCACCCCTTCGAACATGGCCATTGACAGGAGACGGGCTACGTCGCCGTGAGCCCCTAGAGTTGGGTCTGGCGACATCTTGAGCATGGCCCTGGTGTTGCTGTTGCTGAGGTGGATAACCATCCTGCTCATAGTAGGACTCGGCAGCGTTGCTCACAGGGGCCCGGTGGAATGTTGACTGCTGGCCAATGGGTCCTGATATTACAGGAGGTTCCTCAATGACACGGACATAGACGACCATGTTGTTCTTGAAGTTTTCGTACCGAGCAATGAGGGTGTTGCCATGTTCGTCCTCGAAGCTGACACCTTTGGACCCAGTGGGACCAGAGTACAGACCGTAAAAGTTCTTCACGGTGGTGACTATTGAGTCTGTGGTATCATGGGGAAATATCTGCACCCGCATGGGCAAGCGCGCGCGATATTGTGGCGATTCGAGAAAGAGAAGCTCGAATGCAACATTCTTGGGTGTTGTTGGAAGCCCCGGCGACACACTGCCACCATTGGGAGACTCCTCCCCATGCGAAGTGCTGACGGGCGACATGGAAGTCATGACGCCGGACAGTGGTTTTTTGTTCGGGCAGTGGATTCTTCTTCGCCGTATCGCAAAAATATTGATATCGGCCGGAACAAGCGTCCAGCCAAGGCTGGAGTGGATTGGGGAAAGACCGGCTCCTCGTGCGGGTTTTTGTCTGTGAGCGACGAGAGAAGTTGTGTGGGTGGGTGGGTGGGTGGTGGATGGATGGATTGACGCAGCCAGGCGCCAAAGTGCCAGAGAGAGCAGAGAGAGCAGAGTCGCTCGATGGCTCTCAAGAGACTCTGTATTTTCCGTAGACTTCTGTATGGTATGAATGTGTGATTGTACGATCGATAACCACTCGTTGATGTCTCTCTGAGCACAGCCAGGGAAAACACCGCCGTCAAGGCTGCGGGCGGTAAGCGCCAACTCGATGTTGGGATCCAGGCTGTGCGCGGCGACAGCAATACTTGGCTAGGAGGGAGATGGCACCTACCAAGACCGTATCTATAGAAGATTCAGAGTGATTAGCATATATCGTGGCACGAATGGCTTGAATGATGTCGAAATGGTCCTCGTCAGAGCTGTTCTGTGTCCTTGATGGCTTGCTACCGATGGTCGGGGCAATGCGAGCCTGGCACGGCACAAGTACAGCGCCGCAGTGACGAGACGGCTTGGAATGGCTCAAATTGAGACTCCATAGTGATCGCGCATGACGGCAGAGACGATGGGACTTACCAGAGATGTCAAAGTGGCTTGGATGGTTGTTGATGGTGACCAAGATGGAAAGAATGTGTGTGTTGGGGGAAAAGAGGAGCTGGCTGGCGAAGTCGAACGATTTTGTTCGCTGGCTGGCTGCCCGGGCGCATCAGAGTGAGAGAGGTGAGAGGGACATCTGGGCCAGGCAGCGCGCAGTGGAAAGAAGCCGCTGGCCGGCGCTGGTCAGGCCTCTACCCCCACTGTACACCCACTGTAGGTCGCCTTCTGGTGCTGGAAGCCAGGCCTGGCTCAATCGTTTAGTGCTCCCCGTGCCTTGTCGAGTGGACGGCTCAGGCGCGTTGTGGGTGTCATTGCCCGGTGAAGATGGCCAATGGGTCGTATGCGAGGGCCTGAAACATGGCCAATATGCCCAGTAGGCCGCTGATGGGCCCCCCAATGGCTCTCTCGCTCGGACTGGACTTGGAGTGAGTTGAGCCTGTGATCGACCATGTTTCCTCTTCTTTTTCTACTGCTTGGTTGGGCGTCATGGTCTGTCTAGGTATCTATCTACGTCCGTACTACGGATCCATGTGTCTCTGTCTCTTGTTTTTGCTCTGGGACGGCTATGCTTCAAGTCCAACTGCGGCCAGGCCAGCCCGCTGCTCTACTAACATGCTTCCGTCCGTCACTAATAAACTAAACATGGCCAGGTGGAAATGCCTGTGCGCAAGAGGACAGGCGTCGGGTTCATAATAGAGGAAGGAAGGCAAGAGGAAGAAGATGGTGGGATTGCCAGCGTCAATGCCGATCTCCGTGCTACTCGTCGGAGTGGATGGTGAATCCATGAGGCGCCCGTGAAGAACCCCTCGAGAGGACCAAAGCATGCCTTTATGTACTCCGTACATCCGTATAATCCGTAGTAGCACTCGACATGGCAGAAACGGTGGTGTGGCGTCACTGCGCAGCCGCAAGTGGTCGGTAGAGGTTAGTCAACGGGCAGCTTTGTTCCGCACCCTTCCCCCCCAGGCCTGCCGCTGGGGACCACGGGGGCTTTTCATTCGCTCGGCCACGCTGGACCAGCTCCGTCTGCTGGCTGGGCTGGATTAAAAGGGCAGTGACTGGCTGGTGACCAAGGTCTTGTATCTGCGGCCCCAACACCAGCCAGTTAAGGTGTGACAAGTCCATCACGGTTTGCGTGCCAGGAAAACGACTGCTGAGGCTATTGAGGTTAAATGCGGATTTTGATGCGTATACTCCGTGCGGATTATTCCTCTCTGGGCCAATCTGGGCCAATCCGTGGGCACACAACTTCCTCGCTCGCTTCTTCCACCCAAACCCTTGATACCTTTCACCTTGCCCGAGGGCACAACTGTACATCTTAATGTGGGGCTCTCATTTTGTGTGCAACGAACCCAGATCAGATGGAATGGCCGACTCCCACCCTGTCTGTGAGTGTCACCGACACGACACGACACGGCACGACCGACAGCGACTACGACTCTCAAGAAAAGAAATTTGAGATGATAGGCAAGATCCATGCAGACATTGACTTTGCCAACTTGCAATGGCTTCATTGTCCAGAAACCTCGAAGCACTTGAGACCAGGACTTGAGACCAGGGAGAACTCGCAACGGCCGACTTATGTATGGCACGTTGACTACGGATTATTTCTTGATACTCCGTTTGCCAGCTTGAAAAGTGGCTCCCCTCCACCCATCCAGCATCTTCGGTCTGGTGACCATTGCCCAGCCATGCTAGACCGGACATGATTGTATTCATCACGGATCGCAAGCCCATAACACGGAGTAATAGAAAGATCAATGGGCGGCTCGTGTGTGGGTTCGCCAACAAATGCACACATCCCCAAGCGGCAGCAACAAGGGCAAGGCACTCAGCGCTGTAGTCCGTAGGAACAGTGCTACAGTTTTGTACAAGTGCGACATGGACGGCTTTGTTGACGATGACAGAACGTGACGTTGACAGAACGTGACGATGACAGAACGTGACGATGACAGAACGTGACGATGACAGAACGTGCCGACGGGTGAGCTCTGCGCTGGCTGGCTTTAATACCCCCTCCCCTCCTCTCCCATTTCATGGTCTCATGGTCACAGACTCCCATCCCAGCATTGTCCGCCTGCAAGCCTACATTTATCTGTTCGCAAGTGGCCGCAAGCCCGCATTCCGAACTCACCGCAACAGACCGCGAACATGTCCTCGACACCTTTTGCTCTAATGGCGCCGGTTGTTGCCAACAAACGGTGACCATCCTTCGCCTTGCCACGACCCGCCCGCTGGCATTGCCTGCAGGGATCTGAGCGACAAGCGGAGTCCGGGTGCCTGGACTTCTCTGGAGGTGTGGTGGGGGTGAATGAATGCCTAGGCCCTGGCTTCATTCAAGGTTCGAGCAAGCCGGCCCTTGCTTGATCTCTCGTCTCATTCTCTTCCACAGAGTGATGAGTGGTTTGTTGGCGAAGTCAAGGGCTTGGATATGGAGACGGAAAACCAATAAACTTGGGCCACCCGACTCTGTCCACACCAAGACTTCTCGTCTACCTGTTGTTGCATGTTGTACGTCTGCCGAAAAGAAAAAAAAAAGAAAAAAAGGTGTGATGGGCAGTCTACTCCGCAACTTGGCACAACGGCACACGACTTGATCATGGCATGCCTTGTACGGATTTTAACGGAGCACGCATGTACGGACTGCGGTAAGGACTACCTGAGCTGAGAGCGAGAAACACTCTCCCCCGATTGCTGATTCAAGTTCGCAGGGGAACACAAGGGAGTAGCACGTTTCATGCCATTGATATCAACCGCCACGGTGTGCGTGCATGATCAAGATAACGGCAGAGTTGCCAACATAACATGGCCTTGTCTACCTACCAGAGCTCAGGATGCAAGCGCGCCATCATGAATTATCATTGCGGTGACTTGTGCTCGGCCTCCTTGGGACATTACGTTTGGCGGGAAAAACTAGATCGTGATTGACTTTGGACAAAGTCATGGAGCTGCAGACCGAAACGCCATTAGATCCCCTGGTGGTCCTGGCGCATGCGCGCTCATGCACGCATAATAGTGAAAAAAGTGACGGCAAACTGGATGACGGCGATTCATGAAGGACCCAAGGTTGTTTGAGAGTTGCGTTGGATAGCAGCATCCCACCCATCCCGATGTTGTTGTCGAAGCAGCCTACAGGGTAATGCCGAGTTGCGCGCCTCGGTCAGGATTAATTCCATTGGCAAAAACTATTACGGGTGGGTTTCTCCTCCCAGATTGTTTGTTATTTTTGTCAGGCCTCTTTGATGAAAAAAGAGTTTGTTGTGGCGGCCACGAGAGATGTCAAGAAGATGGATGCACCGACGCCCAGCGCCTCCCGCTGGCAACTTATTAGGTACCATCAGGTACCATCCATCAGGTACCATCCATCATTCATCGTGATGACCTTGATCAACTCGGGTTGGAAAGGATGCGGCCCGCGCCTGGCGTGACTGTGATGAATCCTCGGGCACATAATAATACATGAATGGCTTGTGTTCCCCTCCCCTCCTCCCGCGGCTTTCCGGTGCCAGAGCGGCGTTGCATTCCCACAAGTCGCTTTCTCATCAATGCGTGCTGGGTAATAATGACAGTAATCTAGCAATCGCAAAACTATAATGCAGTTGTAGAAGTCCTATCCAATCCATTCAGGAATTCTGGCTCGAGAAGGGCAGCACAGACATTATTTGCGACCGTTGAGTCGATCGAGGTGGAGGAGTGCTTTGCTGGTCTGGTTGGGACGACGGCCCAACAAACGAGGCGCATGGACGAAACGCCAGAACAATTTTCGGTCACGCATCAACACGATTAGATTGGGACATGACATCTTTCACATCGTTCACATCGTTCACATCGTTCACATCACCTGTCTAGCCGAGACTAGTAGTAGGCAGACAAGGCCGCAAACATAAACAGGGTGCGACAGCAGTTCACCAGCGCTACATACGAATCCGACATGACGAATTCGCTTGCACGTTGTGGACGAGTCGGCGCCAGGTGGCTGAGGATAGCTCGGGTGTGCGCACACCGTTATTCATTATTATTAGCGTCTGCGTGGCACTCAGCAAAACTGGACTTGGCATGCGAAGACGGCGGCAGCAGAGTAGCACACTGGGCAGTTTGCCTGCGTTCATTTCATTGTCAAAAAGTTTCGACTTCTCTGTCGTCGCCGCCATCACTTGCGCAATTGAACCACATGCATGTGTCGCCTCGCGCGTGAGAGATGCGCAATGACGCTCGTCAAGGGACGACTTCTCACTCATCAGCAAGTCACTTGGCGGATTCGACAACGAGGATGAAACGCTGGCTTGAGCTTGCGCCGCTAAAAAGTTGGAATGCGACCATCGGCGCGTAATACGGCATCGCGCGCGAATAAAACCTCAGATGAACCCGGCACAAGGCCGACTTGTTTCTCAGCGCCGCAAAATGGTAATAGTGCCCGCGTTTGTACACTCCATAGGCGCGGTGGTGAGTACAAATGTACGGCCATTGAGGTCATTGAGCAATGAGCCGGGATCACGTGTGTCCGCGCAAAGTTGGTGACTTTTGCGAAATTGAGTTGACGCGGTACATGATGAAAAACTCTATGGGCTTGTTTTCACCACATGCACTGAATTCCGAGTGAAAAAAGTGCTACAATACTCGCTACTTGTTCAAATGCATGGAAACGCAAGTCGGACATTTTCTTCGCATGCCTGCATCTTGATTGCTAGGAGTGCTGATGAATTTCACTTTTCTCTCACTTATGATTACCAGTTGGTGAGACGCGACGGACAACGTAAAGTGTCCTAGTTTGGACTAGCGCCTGAGCAGTGCGGACCGGCTGGGGCAGAATCCCGGAAAGTGAACCCATCCACTCCATCCATCGTCATCGTCCGGACGACGGATGGATGGGACCCGCTTCGAATTCGATGACTCGATCTGGTCAAGGCACGGCACAGGCGTGTCTTGGCCCGTGCACTGCATGCCACTTTGTCTTCAAATCGACGCGGCTGCGCGGCCTGTGACTGGCTGGCGGCAGCAGATGAAGCCCCCCTTTGCATAACAATCCAGTCGCAGGCTGATGATGCGAACTAAGTCCGTCTCTGTCCGGACCAGCCCAGCCCAGGACCGGGGTAAATAAACAAATAAACACTCAACCAAAGGTGCAAAGCCGGCCCCATGCCATTCAATGGCTCGCTTGCTAATAGCTTGAGCTTGCAATTGGCATGATCATGTTGGCTGTGTAACGTGCTATAGCCTATAATAAGCCATGCATGCGCATTTTAACATTTTTTGACAGCAATATCGATCACGGCCCGTCTGGTACCCGTAGCGACGGATAAGTCCAACCATGCGTTTTGCTCGATTTCTTGCATCATCCGTAGTTCACCAACAACTTCTTTGTCCTGTCGGAGTTGTTTATTTTATTGCTTTCCACAACGCACCACTGCTGCTGAATTACGACTAGATTTTCTGCCTGGTCCCCCATCGCCCCCATCCCCCCAAATCCCCCATCGCATCACCAATTTCCCCTTCCATCCTTTTTCGGTTAGGAGATTTGCGGACACCCAAAATACGCAGAACTACCAGGATTCGGTTTGGGTTATTGAGGATCGATTCAGCCGCCAACCTGTCCTTGGCCTAGTTTTTCTTCTCTCTCTCTTTCCGTCTTTCCCTTCTAGCGCATGACGCTTTCGCACGACGGCCGACACGACGCTGGCATCTACGCGGTGGCCTCGACTTTGTCCTTTCCCTTTATTTCCCAGCCCTGGACAAGTCTCTTTGCCGACCTGCTAAAAGTGAGCTGCACCGTGAGTGCTACTGGCTGAACAGCTGGGTGCGTAGTCGTATTGCTGTCTGTTCTGCTCTGGCCTGCTCTGGCCTGCTCTGGCCTGCTCTGGCCTGCTCGGTAAGGTGAGCCCCGGAACACCAAAAATCACTGCCCTCCTCGAGTCCGTGTCGAGTGAGCACTTGCCAACTCGTTCGCGGCTGCTCTTGTCTGGCTTGTTCACATCTTTCCTTGTTTCTTTGTGTGTGCTGACTCGAGAACAAGAGGCTCTCGGTTGCTGATCACCTTTCAATTCTCCGGAGACATAGCCTTTTCCGCAATCTACTCTGGCTCAGACACGTCTCAGAGTCCGCATTTCTTAACCTACGACTTTGCCTCAACGGGGGAATCAACACACACATACAGATAAAGAAAGGCACGCCTTGATAAAAAAAAAGAAAAGAACAAAGAAACAACAAAACACGACGAGCACCCACTGCATCCTTGCATCGGCCGACGGGCTTTTCTTTTCTTCTTGTTTTCGCTCTCCTCCCCCTTATTTACATGACGTCGTCGACGCGATCGATTGCGCATTGTCGAAGTTGAGGGTCCGCGAGGTTGCCTCTCCCTCACGAGGTTTGTCTGCCAGAGCCGCGCCTCCCTCTCGAGTAGGATTCTCGCATTATCTTTAGAATTTTTGTTCTCATCTATTCTTCTGTTGTCACATGCTCAGAAGGGACAAAATGGACGCCAGGGTACGTGCATTTTTGTTTTCTTTCTTCAGCCTCACCCCCCCTGTTCTTTCCTTTTTCCCTCTTCCCCTGCGGAAGCTGGAGCTAGCTATTCGCGACCTTGCATGGACGTCGCTGACAATTGTTTGTTCTACACATCTCTAGCCCTTCCGACCTCGCGGTTCTGAAAACAACCTTCAGTCTCTCCACCAAAAACACAAGTCGACAGGCAACTTGGCCATGGCTGCCGCCGCTACCTCCACGGTTGGCTTTCGTGGTCCGGCGAAGCGTGCTGCGTTTGGCGATGTGACCAATATGCCCAAAAACACGGTCGGCGGACTCCACGACGGAAAATTGGCAAAGATGCAGACAATCATCGGAATTCCCAATACGACCTTGATCAACAAGGAGAACGCTCCATACAAACACGGCGGCAAGGACTCCCTTGTCCGCCCTGCACAACGGCCGAGCACTGCGTCGTCCAGCAGACCAAGCTGGATGGTATTCCCTGATGCAGGAAAGAAGTCAGCGGGAGGCACTGGCCAAGACGCGAGAGCAGCCATGTCTGCCGCTGGGGTTCAATCTGGATACCCAAGCGTCGTTGCACGACCCCGAACGACGCATGCATCTTCTGACAGAGAAGCTGTTGTGCCTTCGTCTACAGCCACGTTTGACGCACCGCCGATGCAACCTCGTCATCACAGGAGCCAGCCACATTTGAAACAATCACGGCAACCGATGCTTCGCCGAACGCAAAGTAAACAGTTTGAACACCTTGACAAGTCACTCGACAAGTCTACCCGAGAGCCAGCTGCGGCAAACTCCGATTTTATCGGAATTCCTGCCAGCATCGTGGAAGAGCAACTTTACGCTCATCTCCCTTACTGTGCTGATGACGACCACGAGCTGCTTCACGCGGTGAATCACGTAGACGCGTACCCTGAGCTTTCCTCAAAGCTGGAACTCATCTCTGAAGAGGCTCACCAAACTCACAACTCTGCCAAGGCAAGTCACACGCAAACACTGTCAGAGCCAGAGGAGTACTGGGACGAGGAAGAGGACGAGGACTATGACGATCAAGATCAAGCATACACTACCGCTCACTCTTTCCGGTCGCAAAACATGACCACTGGCGGCGTGACCACCATTCTTGCGCCATCGATCACTTCCAAGACACAGCGCGAGCTAGAAGATGCGAAGCTTGAAGTTCAACAAACTCGAACTTTGGATGATATTGAAGAGGAAATGTGGGACGTCAGCATGGTGGCCGAGTATGGAGAGGAAATTTTTGAATACATGCGGGAGCTGGAAGTATGTTGTTAACCGCCCACTCCTTCCTGGTGGTCCCTTGTCTTTATGGGGGCCGTGTTTCTTTCCACTGCTCCAGATGGAGCATACTTTCGTGACGGCCTTGAGTACTTTACTAACATGGCGTGTGTCTACTCTAGATTAAAATGCAGCCGAATCCTCACTACATGGAAATGCAGACTGAAATCCAGTGGACAATGCGGTCAGTTCTTATGGATTGGCTTGTACAAGTTCACAACCGATTCAGCTTGCTGCCCGAGACCTTGTTTCTCACTGTCAACTACATTGATCGATTTCTGTCATGCAAGATTGTGTCGATTGGTAAACTGCAGCTGGTTGGCGCCACGGCCATTCTGGTCGCATCAAAATATGAAGAGATCAACTGTCCCTCTCTCGAGGAAATCGTTTACATGGTAGACGGTGGTTACACACCAGAAGAGATTCTCAAGGCCGAGCGCTTCATGCTGAGCATGCTCAGCTTCGAGCTTGGTTGGCCAGGCCCAATGAGCTTTCTCCGTCGGGTGAGCAAAGCCGACGACTACGACCTCGACACACGCACGCTTGCCAAGTACTTTCTTGAGTTGACAATCATGGATGAGCGCTTTGTCGCGTCGCCTCCCAGTTTTCTGGCTGCCGGAGCCCACTGCTTGTCGAGATTGATTTTGAACAAGGGCGATTGGGTAAGTCTCTCTTGGTCTCCCTTGCTAACAAGAAGCCTGTTGTATTTTTATTTTGATTTTAATCCGGGCCGTATTTTTACTGACCGCCTCTTTGCAGACCAAGGCACACGTCCACTACTCTGGATACACTTGGGCCCAGCTACGGCCTCTAGTGACCACGATGATTGAGTGTTGCGAGCGCGCACGTCAGCATCATTGTGCCGTGTTCGAAAAGTATCAGGAGAAGAGATTCAAGGAGGCTTCGGCTGTTGTCCAGCACGCCTTGGACGCCGGGTTCACCCTGCCTCATCATGCTGTTCCTGTTCGACCTGTCCTTGGATCGTTGGGCGGACTGCCGGATTGCTCGGCGGAATGAGCAAACGACCTGTTGGTCCCCGCGGAAATTTAATGATGGCACCGAGCCAGTCTTTCCGCCCACATTGTTGAGAATTGCCTGTCTGAGCATATTTTACATACACACATACACCACACACAGCTTTGCCAGCTGGATTTGTTGATCGAGGATGGTCGAAACTGGACATGTCATTCTGCGGAGTTGTTTCCTAGTCTGCCGCCGTGTTCCATGGTTATTTCAAGATGGCACTTGTGGCCAGAAACACCTAATATGTGGACTTTGCTATCCCGTTGGGACTGCCAAAGACTCGCCCCACGACGGTTTCTTCATATGAAAGTCTCCGACAAGTTCTTCTTGTGAATTTATTTTCTTAACGAGTTTTATGACTTGGTTTGCATCTTTTTTGGTCAGTCTTCCAGTACACCTGGTCGACGCTGCTTTTCAGTTGCACATTTTCGGCGTTTTCGGGCTTGCTCTTTTAGACAGTTAATTGTGTTTTTCTTTCCCGGAACGGACATATATACCGCATCAAAAAGGAAGGAGTATTCTGGCACATTCGGCGGATGTAGTGCTGCGTTTGATCCCTTTTCGTTTTCAACTTGCCCTTTTTCCTGTCACTCAGATTCCAAAGTCTGCTTGATTGCCTCTTTTGAGATGCAGAGGCAGAAAGTACGCCGCAGAGAAAAGCCTTGCTAGGAAGATGATGCTGTCTATAGCTGGCTGCGTTGCGGTGTGGCAGGGGAAGGTCGACATTTTTGTATGGATTAATCTTTGCTCAGATAATTGGGCAGTGCTGTGGCTATGGGAGGCATCTTTTGTTGAGACATATTTAAAGCCTACTGTGAGGCGAATAATACCAGGCGATTTGGCATACCGTACATGCTATGATGATGGATGTGCACCGTGAATTGTATGTATTATGCACTTTTTGGTTTGGGATAGTACTCATTGGAGACGAATGAGTCATTATCAGTCATGATGAGGGCAGGTGAGGCTGTGCTCGTGATGGACCCATAAGTGTTGAGCCGATGGCATCATCAAGGAGGGGAGTTCATGGAGACGTTCGAGGTTGAAGACTGAAATACCGAGCATGTATCATCTCAAGTTCGCAACGGAGTACACAGATAGATGACCGAGCATACGCAAGTCATTGTCGAGTACACAGAAATCACGCGAAGCTGCAGCGGAACCGGCCGCCGTTCGTGGGCTTGTTTGGTTCTAAATAGTAAAAAAGTTGGTTCTCGGCTTCCTCCTCGGCTTCCTCCTCGGCCTCGTTAACTTTTCGTCCACTGCACATGCAATCCGCGACTTGCCCAGGAACAATATTCCTCCGACGGACGTCCCTCCGTGGCCGAAAAGGTAGGTGCGCGCCCTTGGCGCCTGCCTCCAATTGAGGAAATTTTTTTTTGTCGAGGGCTGGTACGCCGACCCCCTTGCGATGTCGCATTGCCTGCCTTTTCGACTTCGTACATGGACGCTTCGACCTGCATTTTCTGAAGTGCTCACATTACGAGTATTCCTTTATTGATCGATTGAACAAATCTTTTTTCAATCTTTTTCATTTCTTCCCTCTTTTGCCTTCCAACTTCTGGCGAGAGAGGGCCTTTCTCCGCTCGTAGGATCACTGTACGGACGTCGGACAGACGGAGCTCAGGTGACCCGTGTCCTCCCGAGCCCACTTTCACTTTTCCATTTTCCATTTTCACTTTTCACTTTTTTGATTTTGTCCGGGCCCGGCCTCTCCCACCCCTGTACGGTTAAAGGGAAACGAAAGGCGAATCAGAGCCCTTTTCCCAGGGTTCTCGGGCACGCGCGCGCTGTTTCACTCGCTCTTTCAATTCCGTGCATTTGTTTGCTCTCGGAACCCAACATTCTTTGGTCGACTCGATCCGGTTCGGGACAAACAACAAGACCTTTCCCTTCCTCGGTCGATAGGAGACGACTTTCTGGTGTGTGATTTCAATACACCCACGCATATAGACCTGTCTTTGTTCTTTCTTCCCCCATCATGGCGAGCCCTTCCGCGGTGGTCAAGGAAACGGTCAAGGAGACCCTCGTGGGGACCGCGACCGAGGAGCCTGGTTCTCAGTTGTCGGCGCAGAGCAGAGCGCGTTTCAATTCGCATGCTGCCAAGGATCCCGAGACCGGAGAGCTATACATGGGACAGGAGGAGTTTATCAATGCTATTGCGCCCAAGGATGAAGATTATGTGAGTTAGGAAAAAAACGAGAACAGAATCACAAACTGATTCCCACATGCTGACCGACACTCTGTTCTGTTCTGGGTCGGTTGTAGCACAAAATACAAAGAGACCAGTACTCAATTCTGTTCCGCGTCGCCGACAACAAAGGCACCGGACGTGTGAGCTTGACCGACTGGGGTGTATTTGACAACCTCTTGTTAAAACCAGATGCCGAGTACGAAATCGCGTTCCGCCTGTTTGACGTTGACCGCACCGGCAATGTCACGTACGACAACTTCCGACGCCTCTACGAACTCAACAAGGGCCCGGATAACATTCCCTTTGACTGGGACTGCGAATGGGCCAAGCTGTACATTGGCAGCAAGAAGAAGCGCCACAACTTGAGTTACCCTCAGTTCTCGCAAATGCTGCGCGGCTTGCAGGGTGAGCGCATTCGACAAGCCTTCCAGCTCTTCGATAAGGATGGTGACGGCTACATCGACCCCGAAGAGTTTGAGCGCATCATTCGCGAGACCTCCAAGCACAAGCTCTCCGACCATCTTCTGGAGAACTTGCACACTCTATGCAACATCTCCACGGGCAGCAAGATCTCGTACGCCAATGTCCGGGCTTTCCAGAACATGATTAAGGAAATGGATCTGGTAGAGCTCATTGTGCGTCGCGCCATTGCCAAGAGCTCCGACGGCAAGATCACTCGCGCTGAATTTGTTCACGAGGCCTCCAAAACCACGCGCTTCTCCCTCTTCACGCCCATGGAGGCCGACATCCTCTTCCACTTTGCCAGCCTGGACGAGCCCTCGGGCCGCTTGGGATTGATGGACTTTGCCAAGGTGCTCGACCCCTCATGGCGGACGCGCATGTACGATGGCGACGATGCGGCTGCCGCGCCGAAAAAGTCATCCATGTTGCACGGCGCGCTCGAGTCGGCGTACAACTTTGCACTGGGTAGTTTGGCTGGTGCCTTTGGTGCCTTCATGGTATATCCCATCGACCTGGTCAAGACACGCCTTCAGAACCAGCGTGGTGCTCAGCCTGGCCAGCGCCTGTACAAGAACTCGATCGACTGCTTCCAAAAGGTCTTTCGCAACGAGGGTCTTCGTGGCCTGTACTCGGGTGTTTTGCCTCAGCTGGTCGGTGTGGCTCCCGAAAAGGCCATCAAGTTGACAGTGAATGATCTCGTCCGTAGTCACTTCACCGATAAGCAGGGACGCATTGCATTGAGCGCTGAGATTTTGGCTGGTGCCACTGCTGGTGGTTGTCAAGTGGTACGTACGTCGGCTGAATGATTGGTGATGATGATGACGACATCAGCGAAGAAGAAACAAGAGATTTTTGCTAACCACGCAGCTGCTTAGGTCTTCACCAACCCCCTTGAGATTGTCAAGATTCGACTGCAGATCCAGGGTGAGGTCGCCAAGACGATTGAAGGCGCACCCAAGCGATCAGCCATGTGGATTGTACGTAACCTGGGCTTGGTCGGCTTGTACAAGGGAGCATCTGCGTGTCTGCTGCGTGATGTGCCCTTCTCTGCCATTTACTTCCCCACCTACAGCCACTTGAAGAGAGATTTCTTCGGCGAGTCACCGACCAAAAAGCTCGGTGTCTTGCAGCTCCTGACGGCCGGTGCTATTGCCGGTATGCCCGCTGCGTATCTGACGACACCGTGCGATGTCATCAAGACACGTCTCCAGGTCGAAGCTCGAAAGGGCGAGGCCACGTACACGGGGCTGCGACACGCCGCCAAGACCATCTGGAAGGAGGAAGGCTTCACTGCGTTTTTCAAGGGTGGCCCAGCTCGTATTTTCCGATCCTCGCCGCAATTCGGTTTCACGCTCGCCGCGTACGAAGTCCTTCAGAACGTTCTCCCCATGCCCGGCAACAAGAAGCAGGAAGAGAAGATGCAGGTTGGCGTCGGAGAAGCAGTCAACTCCATGACCAAAACAGCCAACATGGACACGTCGCCGTTTGCGCGTAGCAGAAACGCCCTCAAGATTATCCTGGATCTCGACGAGGACTTTGGACGAGCCAAGATTCCCGATGCCGATAGCTGGAAAGGTCTCCCCAAGGCCATGGGCGGCGGCGGCGCAACATCATAAGGAAACAAAAACCCGCAAATTTACAAATCGGACCTGCTTTGCTGTCAGTTTTGTGATTGTTCCAGAATACTAGCGTTGTAAAAACAAAAAAAAAAAGAAGAAAAAAAGAGAAAGAGGGTGGAAACGAAGCTTTGAAACCGTGCATGGGAGGCGGGAGCATCTTGTCTTGTTTAACCCCACCCCCGAAGTATCTGATCTGTTGTCACAGAAGAGAGGGGTATTCACGAAACCAAGATGTCATCTGATGGGGATAAAGACAGCATCTGACGAGGCGTTAGGGGTTATGATGAAAAGAATTTCAATTGGCACTTGTGGCGCGTCTTTGTTGCGTTGGAAAGCTAAGCTTTGGAATTGGAATTGTATATTTTTGTTGGTATTCTTTTTCTTTGTCGTTGTCGCCGTTTGCTCATCTCTTCTGGTTCTTCACTCATTCTGCTTGTGTCTAATGGAGATGATGGAAGGGATGGGTGAATGAGTGCGGGGACTAGCTGATACTAGTGAGAATAGATTATCGTTGGTATATTCTCTTTTTCATTTGGTTTGTGAGCATCTTTTGCTGCTGTGCGGAGTATTGTATTGTTCCGCGGTGATGATTTTTCTGGGCATTCCAGGCATTGTTTCTGTCGCTGTGTGTGCTGTTCTCTTCAACCCTATTCGATCCCCTTGCTCGCGCTCACATTCATGTGTTCATTCATGTCCATTTCATCACCACTCATTCCTCATATTCATTCATTCAACTTTATCGAAAGCATCTCATTTGCGGCGAGACGTCATGTTGGATGACGATTTTTTTCGCAGGGCCACAGTGTAATTTACCACCCCTTGTGGTTGTGGTTCTAACACTTCATTGTGGTTATTGCGACATGCATCCCGGGAGATTCTCAGACCCCCTCCCCCTTCCCCAGGACAAAGATTTATTGTATGTACGGAGTATGTACATATGTATGTATCAACGGCGCTCGCGGAACATTCCGCTTTCTGAGACTGCAGGCCATGTGGCTGCTCCATCCCATTAAACATTGTCTCATCTCCCACACTCCCATTGGTCGGTCAAGGCACAAGCTTGTTTGAGCATCTGAGAAACACACGTGAAAGGTCCATCCAGGCATGACGTCCCATCCATTGTTGATTGTCTTGGACAAGACGCATCCAGCAGAAGCAAAAGAAAAAGAAGGACATATGTAGCCTACAGACAAGAGTTCAAGATGGTGCACCTTACAAGTTAGTTCGGCTCCCGGAGACAGTCGTCCAACGCGACGGGAGGGTGACTATCTCAGCCTTATTACACATGTAGATGAGGTTGCAAGGACGGCGGGCGGTATTACGTCTCTTGTTTTCCATGGCATGGATGGGCAAGTAGGTGGGTGGTATCACTCCGGTACATACGGGTTGTGCAATCTTAACCCGAATTTGCCCACTTCTTGCGCATCAGCCAATCTGTGTACATACGGAGTACTCAACCCATCTTTCTTACGTGCATGTCTCACAGATCCAAGTCGACATCATCCCCGTCATTGCAGATCCCCCTCAGAAGAGCCGCCTTGAAACGCTGCTGGCGACTCCGTAATACTTCGTATTTGCAGATTTGCAGTTTCCATCGCCTTTTCCAGCCTGGTCAATGTTCCCTCATTCTCTCGGGCCCCCCCCTTTTTCATCAACCTTATAAAGGCTATAGTACGCGTCGGACTGGCTTTGCTCTTTGGATAAACCAACTGCTCAACTTCCATCTCGCCTTCTCAATCAGCTTTTCAGCAAGCCATTCATTCATTATCAGGTCCATCTTACCACCGTCATTCATTCCATACCTACCCGTTCCCTCGCTTTCACCAATCAGTCGAAAATGCATCCCTCAGTCTACGCTGTCCTTCTCACCTGCCTGTACGGCAGCTCTTTCGGTGCCCCCATCGGCGCACCAGTCGACCAGGCCACTGGCCTGCTTGACGAGGTGACCAAGGGCCTTCCCGTCAACGGCGCTGCCGAGAACCTCGTCGGTGGCATTGTCAAGCGAACTGTTGTTCCCACTACCCTTGGAAACAGTGTCCCTGTTGGTCAAGACGCCGATGGCCTGACTCAGAATGGGTTCGAAAACATTGTTGGTGACCTTGCCAAGGGTGCCAATGTTGGATCTGTCGTACCCTCTTCGACTGACAAGGGCCTCCTCGATGGTCTCCCCGTTGGGTCTGAGAACGAGCTCCTCCAAGGCCTCCCGCTTGCTGGTGGCGAGGAGAAGCGAGACACTGGCCTCCCCGTTGGGTCTGAGAACGAGCTCCTCAAAGGCCTCCCGATTGTTGGCAAGGAGAAGCAAGGCACTGGCCTCCCCGTTGGCTCTGGGAGCGAGCTCTTCAAAGGCCTCCCGATTGGTGGTGAGCAGAAGCAAGGCACTGGCCTCCCCGTTGGCTCTGGGAGCGAGCTCTTCAAAGGCCTCCCGATTGGTGGTGAGCAGAAGCAAGGCGCTGGCCTCCCCGTTGGCTCTGGGAGCGAGCTCCTCAAAGGCCTCCCGCTTGGTGACGAGAAGCAAGGCGCTGGCCTCCCCGTTGGCTCTGGGAGCGAGCTCTTCAAAGGCCTCCCGATTGTTGGCAAGGAGAAGCAAGGCACTGGCCTCCCCGTTGGCTCTGGGAGCGAGCTCTTCAAAGGCCTCCCGATTGGTGGCAAGAAGAAGCGAGACACTGGCCTCCCCGTTGGCTCTGGGAGCGAGCTCCTCAAAAACATCCCGATTGTTGGTGGCGAGGAGAAGTCAGACACTGGTCTCCCCGTTGGCAACGTCGACCAGGTGCTGAAGCCCGTCACTGGCATCGTCGACGGGCCTCTGAAAGGCCTTCCCGCTGGCATCTAAACGTTCCGACCTTTGTATAAATTCTTCGTGGTGGTTCAGGACGGCCAACAAGGCTGGAGACTTGTGGGGCAACATGAGCTTGGGGACGGGTCTTTAGTCATTTCGTGTGTATATTTTTGGCAACGTGTTCGTGGGGATGACGGACAATGTCGACGAGTCTAGATACCAAGAGGGACAGTGTTCGTGTTCCGTGTTTTAATGACAGCTGTGTGCGGTCTCGAAATTTGTGAAGTTCCCGAATGTGTGACATGGACCCTCCCTGCTCCTCCCCCAACGCCGGCTTCGGCCAAATCCACGTTGAGCTGACCCCTTCCCACTTTGGGAAGGCGCGGCATTCGATTCGATCCATTCTTGCATTCTTGCACGAGATTCTCTCTTGCTTCTTTCTGAACCTACAATCAGTCACGCCATGCGTCTTCCTGAAGTCATTTCTGGCCTCTTTGGCTGGATCTACACCTTTTGCTGGAGCGCATCCTTCTATCCCCAACTTTGGCTGAATTTCCGTCGGAAGAGCACGTCGGGCACTACGGTTGATTTCCCCTTGATCAACGTCCTCGGTAAGCAACCATGTCTTGCGTCTTGCATCTTGCAAGCATCGTCGTAGCGCGCGGGCTCTCGCGTACGCGCAAAGGCTGTTGCTGACAAGATTTTTCCTTTAGGCTTCGTGGCTTACTTTCTTTCCAGCGCCGCTCTGTACTATTCCAGCGTCGTCCGCAGCCAGTACGCCGCTCGGCACAATGGCTTGACCCCGACTGTCCAGTTCAACGATGTCACCTTTGCGCTGCACGCATCCGTCGTATCCGCCATCACTGTGTCGCAGTACCTAAGTCGGTCATGGTGGGCATTCACTCCCTCGGCGGGCTCGAGCCCCAGCCGCTTTATACTTGGTGTCGCAGTCGGCTCGTTGGTTGCCGTGTTCATCGTCTGGACTTTCACTGCATCTGCCGCCGCCAAGGGCCACGTCGACCCCTTGAGCGACTGGTGTGAACTGGACATTGTCTACACGCTGGGCTACGTCAAGCTCGTGATTTCGATGATCAAGCTGTGGCCGCAGATTCTCACCAACTACCGCAACAAGAGCACCGAGGGCTGGAGTGTCTGGCAAGTCACGCTGGATCTCGTGGGTGGCATCTTGAGCACCGGACAGCAGGGTATCGATAGTTACTTGCAGCATGACTGGAGTGGAATCACGGGGAATCCCGTCAAGTTTGCGCTGGGCAACATAAGCTTTGTGTACGATAGCATTTTCCTCGCACAGCATTACGTTTTGTATCGCGAGTCTGAAGGCAAGCTTAAAGGGGACGAGGAGCAGAGCAGGCGTCGGTTGGACTAGGCTCTGGATATGCTCTGGATATGCATGTGTTGCACCAAAAGAAGAGGCGCAGCCGACTGGCTACTTATTTCTGCCCTTCTCGTCCCCTACTATGTGTCTTGCAACAGACAGCATGCTTGCAATCGACGACCCCGACGAACCACCGATCTCTGACTCGTCCAAATTTCAAGAAAGCCGCCCTCACCCGCCTCGCCAAGCGATTCTCTCCCCGAAGATGAATTAGATGGAATCACGTACATGCGATATACAAGCTTGGACGACCCTAGCGCCATTATTCGGAATTCGTCTGAACGTCCGCTTTCCTCACGCATCACGGGATGCGCCACCTCACGAATTATCATGCAACAAATAAGCTCTGGCCAGACTGCCCAGATTGGCCACTTGATTTGCCCGATGAGCGGCATCAAGTCTCATCACCTCACCGTATACTTTTACCCCGACGTCTTACTAAAGCCTACGTGCTGCCTAACCCTCACCAATGTGTTGTCATAAGTAGTTATCGAACTCTCATCTGCGTACACGGAAACCTTAACGAGCCATCCAAGGGCAAAAAATAAAAGCAAGAGCAAGAGTAAACTTCTTGGTTCACTGCAAGCCTCAGTGGGAAAGCATATTTTTAGAGACTTATATAACTTTAATGAGTTATCTAAAGGCAAAAAATATGCAAGAGCAAGAGTAAACTTCTTGGTTCACTGGAAGCCTCAGTGGGAAAGCATATTTTTGGAGACTTATTACTTTAACGAGTCATCCAAGGGCAAAAAATATGCAAGAGCAAGAGTAAACTTCTTGGTTCACTGCAAGCCTCAGTGGGAAAGCATATTTCTGGAGTTCTCCTCGAACCTCGAACCAGGATCACTGGCTTGCCAGAAGTGATGAGCTTCGTGTCTTTCCTCAGGGATCACATCCTGTGTTCCTGGTAATACGTCCTCGTCTCCATGGTCCGTTGGAACGTATTTGAGCTCGCCATGGACATTTCACCGCCAAACCTGTCGGATAGACACTCTGCTCTGATTTAACTTTTTCCATGTAGAAACACGAAAACTTTACCCGCCAGACCGCATGTAAGCCGCACACCACCCCGAATTAACATTTCAAGTTTGCCAACCCTGCGAACTTAGCTGTGAAAGCTTCTTTTTTGCCAATGACTATAAATTCCCCCTGTTTCTCCCTCTCTTCTGTTCTCTTTTTTTACTCTTATCTCTCTTTCTTCAACTGAGTCCCTGAGCCTCTAAACTAAAAGTGAAAATCATCAAGTGTTCTAACCACTTTTCTCACCAAAACAACCTGATCAGACATACATCTCATCTCACGCTTATACAGAAGCTTCTTATACGCAACTTGAAAACAAGTTTGCTTCTCGTCGTTTTTTTTTAAAAACACCTCATCTACTATAACTACTCTAAACACATACATCTCCAACCATGCCAGACGAAAACCTCTACATCATGTCCGGCGACCTCGGCCCCGGCCCCGGCCCTATTCCATCAAGACCACGGGCTTCAGCATCGCAATCAGCTTCAGGAACAGCTACGACTTTCTCTTCGTCACCAGCCTCAGCTTCTGCTCCGGCTCCGGCTCCGTCTCCGGCTCAGGCCCCTGCTGCACCACGAGGGCTACCCACTCCTCACCCACACGTCTTCCGCGTCGCCGAGAACCGAAAGATGCGCCTCGAGCAAGACCGCCTCAAGCGCCAGGCAGAGCTAGAGGCCGCAAACCCCCTCGATCTCTCACAGCTAGCAGACGAGCTTGGGCCCTACTGCGATCTGTCCATCGACCCTCCCGCGTCGGTGACCTCATCATCATCATCATCCTTGTGCCCTTCTCCTCCCCCCTTTGCCCGCATCCCCCCCGAGCTCAGGGCCCCCCCGAACCAGGAGCTCATCTACGAGTGTCAATATCCTCCTGCTCATCTTCAGCCCTCGGCGCGAAACCCTACGCCATGGTACGCTCGATTCCCTGTTGCCGGGCTGCCATTTACCTCTCCCTACTACAACGAAGAGGACGGCGACGACCATCAGGATCAGGATCAGGATCAGGATCAGGATCAAGAGCAAGAGCAAGATCCCTTCAAAGATTTCGCAGAAATAGCATCCGCGTCCGGCCTCCTACCAGCAGCCACAGCCACAAATTCCCAACGACGCTCCCCAACCGCGGACATATAGTAAGTACACCCATCATACCCTCTCTGCCTCTCTGCCTCCCCCCCCCCCGAATAGTAGTACTAACAAGTCATAGCTATGAAAATCGTCGCCTAGCCCGCATCAACGGCGCTATCTTCATCCACAACCCCTTCGCCACTCTCTACCCGTTGATGGACCCCAGCAACGGAAAACCATGTATCTGGTTCCCCGAGACGATCCCTAAGCTGAACAAGACAGAAAGTAAGTACATGACTTGCCGCCTCCTTGCCCCCCATCCCCCGGAACGAAACTCGTACTAACAATCTCTAGTCAACGCTATCAATCAGATGCTCTGCAGTGTGTGGAGGGGTTTCGATCTCAATGCCGACAGGGCGGCCAAGATTGACTGGATTGCCCACCAATGGGTCCAATTCACGCAATGATTGCATTATGTGTTATGGAAATGGAAAGGAAGTTAAGGTGTTATGGATTTTGTGGGATTTTATGGAACAGACGCATTCAGAGATTGTACTTGTACCAAAACGATGGATAGAAATATTGTGATGATGTCACATATTGCTTTTGCAGAAAGAGGAGGGGATTTCTTGGACAATCTGCACGGCTGGTTTGTCAACTTAGACCAGAAAAGACAAAGAGGGGGGGGGGGGAACTTAATAACACAGTGGGTGAAAGAAACTGTGTCACGATTCCAGCTACATGAGTTGAAACTGTTCCTTCTGCTTTCACATACGACCATACCTACTAGAAAATTCGGGATCCCGTCAAGCCCTTCTCCGGTGTTTCCATGCCTCCAGATATTAAGGAGTGTGCTTCTAGAAATGGAGAATATCGTGTCCGTTTCTGGAGGACAGCGAACCTTGTTGTCCTTGACGGCGATACGGACACAACGTAACTACGCAGCACCCTTTACGATTTGGATGCAGCTTTCGCAATTGTAGGCACGGAGCGCGTCTTTAGTCAGACGGAAACATGTGGGAATGATGCACAATTGAACTCCGACAGTGGAAAGCTGGGTCAGGAAGTTTGGCGACGGAGGCTCTTCGGATGTCACCAGTACTAGTCTAGTACTCACTGTGATGCGTTTGACGCAGATGCCACACGACATCAGCAAGGGAGCGCAAATTACAAAGTGATCACATTCAGCGTTTGGACTGCAGAAAGAGTCAACTCCAGCCGCGACCAGTCAGGGGCCAGACCCAGACCACCCATCTCCCAACGCACGAGTCCATTCTCGAATTGTGACATCTGCCTCGCGACCAATAGTAGCTCGCATGCCTGCCTGACTAGGAAGAATTAAACGTCTCGTTGATGTATTTTCGAGCAATGAACGGGGGAACCGACAGTGAGCTTTACAAGAACTCTGATAACCATAATCTATTGCATCAAGCTTATCATCATGCCAGGTATTCGTTTTCTCGTCGTCAGTATCATCTTGAGGTAGGTCCACGACGTTGGGTTGCTAGATGGTGAGTATGGTGCGTGGTGAGCCGAGTACATGCAGGCAGATATGCCACAAAAATGGTTCTCATCTGTCGCAAGTCAGTTCTTGTACAAGTCGGCCAACTCGTTCGTCTGTGACTGTTGTACTACTATATACATGCATGATACGGAGTACTTGTTTGCACATCTCTACCAGAGAGAAAAGTTGCGGGCATTCCATGTTTTACAAGACAAAGTTCATCACCTTGCCGCCCCGCACGGGAATGGCCCTCTTGGCTTTCGTCAAGTCATACTTGCCATCTCCAAACCGCTCCTTGCCAACTTCAGTGTCGAGAATTGCTGTAATCATCCAGCCTTTCAGGTCATCGCCCTGCAGCCCAGCTGGTGGAGGAGGTATATCCACCACACCTCGTATTTTGCCATTAATTTGCACGGCGCAAGACCGATGTCGGGGCTCTAGCATGGCAGAATCCAAAGTGCCGTCTTGTACGGGGAAGAGGGCTGACTTGAAGACTGACCCTTTTGAAGGATGCAACATACTCCAGCACTCTTCTGCGAATGCTGGCGTAATCGGTGCCAAGAGCTGCGTAATCGTACTGGCTGCACGCTTCTTGATTGCATTGTCAGCTTTTGAGCTCACCAAGGCATTGGTCAGACTCATCAGGTCCGATACGATTGTGTTCAGGGAGTAGACTTCGGCGTATGACCTCGTGACGGAAGCAATAGTGTGCTGCACCTGTCGCCACAAAGCAGTATCTACATCCCATTGCGCCAGCTCTGCGGCATTCATCGAGTCCATCTTCTGGTACCTCGATTCCAGGAGTTTCTTGACCTCTATAGATCCATCATCGGACACCGGGGTTGCCACCACTTGATCATGCAGTCTCTGCAGCCAGCGGGTAATACCAGAGATTTTGGACTCGTCCCAGTTGAGCACATCTCCCACTGGCGCCTGAAAAAGCATGTGGGCTCTTGTGGCATCGGCACCGTACTTGGCAATGAATTCTGTTGGGTCAACGCCGTTGTGCTTGGATTTGGACATCTTCTCAAAAGCCACTGTTGCCGGAGCACCTGTAGCAATGACCCTGGGATTCAATGGGTCAGATAAATCCACTTCGCTGTGTTTCAGGAATGTTCCATTTTCAGGATTGATGTACGTCCTTCCATGAACCATGCCTTGTGTGATTAGTCGCTTGAACGGTTCTGCGGATGACGACGTCTTCTCGTTGAAACCTGGCATCAGGGAGGTTGATGCCAGGAACTTATAAATGAACCGAGCATATAAAAGGTGCAGAATTGCGTGCTCAATGCCTCCAATGTAGGTATCAACTGGCAACATCTTGCTCGCTTCAGGAGAAAACGGCTGCTTCGTGTTGTGAGGGTCCACATAGCGAGTGTAATACCAGCTTGAGTCCACAAACGTGTCCATGGTGTCTGTATCCCGGCGAGCAGCCCCTTTGCACTTGGGGCAGGTAGTGTTGACAAAGTCGGGCGACGATTCAAGAGCATTGCCAGTTTTGCTTTCAGCCCAGTGCTGATCAACGTTTGGTAATTGTACGGGAAGTTCCTCGTCAGGAACTGGCACCACGCCACAAGAATCACAGTGAATAATGGGTATAGGAGCCCCCCAGTATCGCTGGCGACTGATCAACCAGTCCCTCAGACGCCACTTCTCGACGGGTTTGGCCAGACTGGCTGCCTCAAGCATGCGCACCATGATCTGTCCAGCTTCCTGTGATGGCTTCCCCTTGTAGACACCACTGTGATGCGTCATGACGCCATGGTTTACAAAAGGCCCCTGGCTTGGAAGCACGGTTGTGCCACCGTCTTCTGATGCTGCTAGAACCATGCGTATTGGCTGGTCTGTTTGATGTGTCTCCCAGAATGAATGATCCCGCAGATCATGGCCAGGAACACCCATCACGGCTCCCTCGCCGTAGTCACCCAGCACGTAGGGTGCCACATATATGGGCAGCGAGGCCTTGGTGGCATCGGGGGTGTCGTCGTGGTAAGCCAGCGGGTTGATGGCTCGTATTTGAGACAGAAGATAGCCCACCTTGGTGTCTTGGGGCAAACCGGGTAGCGTGTCCAGAAAAGCTTGTAGGTCGGCGTCTGTTTGTGCTAATTGACTAACAACGGGATGCGAGGCGGAAAGTGCAATGTATTGAACGCCAAACAGGGTATCGGGCCGTGTCGTGAAGACTTCGATTGCTGCGCCAAGATTCGCACCTCCCATGGCCATGACTGGGAACTTGATCATGGCACCAGTAGACTTCCCCAGCCAGTTTTTTTGTTGAGAAATGACGCGCTCCGGCCAGGCATTGTCCTTTGCCAACTCGTCCAAGCCTCTGAGAAGTGCCTCGCGATATTTCGAGGTGCGGAAAAACCATTGCTTCAACTTTCTCTTTTCTACTTTGGCACCTGATCTCCAGGAGCAGCCATTGGCATCTACCTGCTCGTTCGCTAGGACTGTCTTGTCCACAGGGTCATAGTTGACTTCGGCCTCGGCTTGGTATGCAAGGCCTCGCTCGTATAACATGAGGAAGAGCTTCTGTGTGTGTTTGTAAAACTCGGGTTCGCAGGTAGTGACCTCCTAGGAAGCCGTTAGTCCTTGAGCGTTGTAAACCCCCTCGTCTTTCTTTTCAGCCATTGGGGAGTACTCACACAACTCCAGTCCCAGCTACCATTCATGTTATCAATCTGCTCCTTCATCTTGGCAATATTAGTCCTTGTCCAAATTCCTGGGGCAATTCCTCTTTCTTGAGCTGCATTTTCAGCCGGCAGACCAAATGCATCCCAGCCCATTGGCAGCAAGACGTCGTCCCCTTTCATTCTGTTGTATCGAGCGACGACGTCGGCAATTGTATAGACTCGCAGGTGCCCAAGATGTAGGCTGCCGGATGGATAGGGAAACATTGACAGAACGTAGTTCCTCTTTCGGGTAGCCTTGGGCGAAGCTGCGTCTTGTTGGCCCTGAAATCGATTGGCATCTTCTTCTTCGTCTTCCTTCCATCTTTGCCTCCATTTGCTGTCCAAAGATTTCAGATCAACGGCGTAGGACCTCGGCGTTGCACCGCTTGACGGTCTGGAAGGTGCCCATTTTGTGAGGCGCACTCTGCGTGCACCGCCGGGCATCCATATCCATCGCGCAGCAGCCCAAAGTACCGGGCCGGTAGACTTGCAGCCCGTGTGCCTTGCGTAGACGAGCTGCATCAGGGCAATCGCATCATACGAGCAGGGGCAGAGATACCTGGTGAGAGACAAGCCAGCCGTCAATGGATGAGGCCGCCTGTCAAAAAACTAGAACGCGTTGACGAGACGAGAATTCGCTGCGAAAGTCGGACCGCAGGACCCTGCAGGGTTCCTGCCGTTTCGGGACCTTGTGCGTCATCTGGTCCGCACGGAGTACATATAATTAATATGTATGCACTCCTACTTGGGATGCTGTTTGCGACCTCTTGCCTCTTGTGATTGCTTCCTGTCCGTCTTGACCAATGGAATGAATCCATCAATTCATTCATGTTAGCAGGGAGTATGTATGGAGAGTTGCACTTCCCTTCCCTTCCCCAAGTCTTCGTCAGGTCTGGTGAATGCTCCATCCACCAGGCTTCTTCTTCTTCTGCTTCCTTCCTTCTCGCTGGCGCACAGGTGGGGCTGGCTGGATTGACACCTCTCAAATACTCCGTCAATAATCCGTAGTCCGTATTTCAATCTTCATCGCGCTGGTGGCGTGCCCTCTGTTGAGCGTTAGTTAGACTGACTACCAACCTCTTCTCCCCTCGGCTTGCCTTTTTGTTTTAAATAATACTTCCTCCATTACAGCTTGGACAAGAACGCCTCTTAGACAAGTGAAAGCTCTGCCTCTGGACAAAGCTCGGCTTCCCGCCTTTCTGACGCTCTCGTCGATCACTCTGCGAACGACCGTGCGCGCGTGTTCGGAGCTGCATCAACCCCCCCCCCAACAGATAAACCTGCCATAGTGTTGGGTTCGGCTCGTCGCCACTTGGGTAGCTTTGCACTTGACTGATATCTTATATCTTGCCCCGCGGTAGAAGCAGATACAGGGCAACCCGTACTCAAGACATTTTTCGTGTCGACGTATTTTGACTCTCTAGATAATACCACATTCCATCATCCTCGTCCCCATCGTCGCTGCCATGATGGACAAAATCACGGACAAGATTGCCGCTCTACCAGCCGATGGGGAATACTTCTCCCTCGAATTTTTCCCGCCCAAAACGGCCATGGGCTTTTCCAATCTACGGCATCGACTACAACGCATGGAACAGGCTCTCAAGCCTCTGTTTGTCAATGTCACATGGGGCGCTGGCGGATCGACTGCGACCAAGTCGTTGGAGCTCGCGGAGCTATGCCAACGGGAGCTGGGCCTTACAACCTGTTTGCACTTAACCTGCACCAACATGAGCAAGCGATTTGTTGATAAAGCGCTCGAAGACGCCCGGGTTCTCGGCATCCGCAACATTCTCGCTCTGAGAGGCGATCCTCCTCGAAAAGAAGAATACCGAGACGCAGAAGATTCTGAAGATGATGGCGGTGATGATTTCACGTGGGCCATTGACCTCGTACGATATATTCGACGGAAATACAATGACTACTTCTGTATCGGTGTGACTGCATACCCCGAGGGGCACGCTGATGGGAGCCACCCATTGGGACAAAGCTTGGAACATGACTTGCCTCATCTCGTGGATAAGGTCCAGGCCGGCGCCGACTTCATCATGACCCAGTTGTTCTTCGACATCAACGCTTACGATCGCTTCGAAAAGACCCTGAGAGAACATCCCAGCGGAGCGTTCAAGACCATTCCCATTATGCCCGGGCTGATGCCCATTCAGAGCTATCAAATGATCAAGAGAACAACCAAGCTCAGTCATGCCAAGATGCCGAGTGCCATTATGGACCGGCTTGATGCTGTCAAGGGCGACGATGAGAGGGTCAAGCTCGTTGGTGTGGAAATTGTCAGCGAGCTGGTAGATCAGATCAGGACCATCAAGGACCGGTCGCCGGGCCGTAAAGGCTATCATTTCTATACGCTCAACCTGGAAAAAGCCGTTTCCTTCATTGTCGAGAGAACCGGCCTCATTCCACATGACGCCGAAAAGGAGGAGGCAGTTGTTGACGACTCGACGGCTCTTGCACCACCTGTGTTGCAGATCAATGGAAATCGGACTTCAAGCCACTCGAGGACGTCTAGAAGAAGATCATCTGTTGGTTCAGACCCCTACAACCGCGTCATCGTTGGCGGTCGGCCAGCTACACATCCCGAATGGGAGACAACTGGCCAGGAAGCCGGTGTCCCTGCCGAGAGCATCAATTCTCGTGCCAACACGCTTGCGATATCCGAAGGTGAAGGCGTGCTGGGTCGAGAAGCCACGTGGGATGATTTTCCCAACGGCCGTTTTGGTGACTCGAGATCACCGGCGTACGGTGAGATTGATGGCTACGGTGTGAGCCTGCACATGTCTGTCAACCAAGCTGTCAGTCTATGGGGACACCCCAAGACACACGCAGACATCAACGAAATATTTGTTAAACACATCAAAGGGGAAGTGTCGGCCATCCCCTGGAGCGAGGAAGGTTTATCTGCAGAGTCGTCGACCATTCAGCCCCGTCTAATAGACATGAACACCAAGGGCTGGCTGACAGTAGCTTCGCAACCTGCCGTCAACGGCATCCCATCCAGTGACAGGACGTTCGGATGGGGCCCAGCGAATGGCTTCGTGTTCCAGAAAGCCTTTGCCGAATTCTTCCTGCCCTCAGCCGACTGGCACGTACTGGCAGACAAGCTGAATGATTCTGACTACTGCGACAGCGTCTGTTTCTACGCCGCCAATGCCAAGGGCGAGTTCGTGTCCTCGGACGTCACTGGCGGAACCTCGACCCGCACCGTTGCAGCGAGCACCAACGCAGTAACATGGGGCGTGTTCCCGGGCAAAGAGATTGTCACGCCGACGATTATCGAAGAAGTCAGTTTCAAGGCATGGAGCGAAGAGGCATTTGGGATCTGGGGCGAGTGGGCCAAGGTCTACGGACGGGGGTCAGATAGCGATAAGTTGCTGAGCAGCATCAGGTCAGATTACTGGCTCGTCAACATCATCCACCACGATTTTATAGAGAAAGAGGCGTTGTGGAACTTGCTGCTCGGCTGATAAAGGTTCGGGGACCAGAAGTAGAAAGCAAAGCCTTTGTATACTATGAAAAGATGACCACTATGTGCATCCAGGCATAAATCCTGGCCTGGGTAAACTTTTTCCGTCTCGAGATGTGTGCTCCAGCCATCTAAAGCATTGCAACTCTTTTCGTGTTAATGAAGGATCCCGGAATCCCTTTTATCTCTATGCAGCAATTGCCAGGCCGTGTCCACCTCTAAGTGTGTAGACACTCTTTGTGTTGTAATTCCCCCCCCCCCCAAACCCCAGCCATATTCCACGGTGCCATTTTCCCTTTCGCGGAAAAAAAAAAAAAAAAAAAAGAGTAGAAAAAAAAGGATCAAGCAATTCTTCCAATCTCAAACAATGTTCTCATTCGTCCTCATTCTCTGAAGGTGCCCTCAGATTTCCCCATCCCCATACGCGTCGTCCCTACCAGGACCATCGCTATACACACTCCTACTCATGGTAGTAGACATGTAGGGATTCAGGGAGAAGGTGGTAAGTCCCTCGCCCAGGGAACCTGCATGCCCGTGTCCGTTTCCATTGGCCGAAGCACGAGCGTCTCCAAACAGGGATTTGTACTCGGCAGGCGTAGATTGCGACACCGTCGCCGTCTCTTCGCTTGAATCATCGGGGGAATCGTCCCGGCCCAGCTGCGCGGAGACATGGGCGATGGTAGCGTCAGCCTTGCTCGCGGCGAGGCGACGGGACGGGGTGGACGCCGTGGCGGGGCCAGCTGCGGTCCTAGCATGCTTGGAGGGTCTCCTGGAGGGTGTTTCGTCGCCGTCGCGATCGCTCCAGTCCTCCGGGTCGGCGGAGGCCTCGTCCTCGTCGTCCGAAGACGAGCGCTTGATCTTGGCGCCGAAGGAGCGCTTGCGGGCGGTGCTGGCGCGGGAGGTGGGTGTTGTGCGGGAGGGAGTGGCCTTGGAGGGGGTGGCGAGTGTTGAGAGCGGAAGGCAGTTGGCTACATCGCCGCCGGAGGAGTGGACGGTGCGTAATTTCTCGGCGTCCTTCTTGTAGGTGCGGAATTGGAACTGGATTCCGTCGGCGGTGGATTGGCCGAAGTATTTGGCGATGTCTGATGGGGGATGGATGGTTAGCTTTTTTTCGTTGGGTATGGAGATTTTGTAAGAATAAAAAGAAAGAAAAATAAAAAGAAAGAAATTTATGGACGCTTGGATGGAACAACGACCAAGATATGGAATGATTCAGGATACAAGGAGAAAACGAGAGAACACAAGAATGGTTTGTACAAGAAAGCGTCAAGAAAAAACGGTCGACTAAGTGAAAGAGCATACTCTTCTGATCAACGCCCTCCTTTGTAGAAGGCAACTCGTTCTCATCGACAGACAAACCCCGCATGTCGAACCCACGCTCACGCCCCGTCTTGATGACCAGGCTTTGGGCCCTGATCTTGCGGAACCGGTGGTTCAGCGCGTGTTCCGACATGTCTGAGCCGTAGCAGGCGGCGATTTCTGGGAGGACCACAAAGCAGGGGGTTGTCAACTTTGTCCCCGCGATGAAGAGATCAAGAAAAAGGAGGGGATGCAAGCGAGTGGGACTGTACAGGATGACCATGGGGAACAAAAGATACGTGAAGCGGATGGCGACGACTGAACAAACGGCATCTTACCTTTGTAATTCCATTTCACCTCGGGATGAGCTGCGACAATGGCTCTGACCATGCGAGCTTGCGCTTCGTACGACTTGTAGTTTGCTTTGGAGTTGGAGGGGGCCATTTTCTCTCAAATCTCTTCGATATCCTTTTTGAACTGTGAGCGTTTGTTCAAGGGCAGAAGACTAGTTTTCCCGGGATGAGTGAGTCTCTTGAGTGGTTGATGAGAGGTTAGAAGGGAGAGACACGATGAGACGACGTCTACTTATCAGGAGGATAAAAAGGTTAGCTCATGGGATGGATTGCAATGTTGAAAGGAGCTCTGCGAAGCACAAAAGCAGGACTCACTCTTTGGGCGAGTTGAATTTGTAGCGAGAAGAAAGAGAAGAGGGTGTAGTCGGTAGAGAAGCTCAAACGGGGAAGAAGGCGACCCTGCGTGGCCAGAAGTGCACCACTTCGCGGGTGTAGGGTCCAATGTGCCAGCTGCACGGCAGTTGAGCCGTAGGGTGATGACGAAGTGAGATGGATGTGGAGTGTACGGACGATGATTCGCTGGACTGGTTCTTACGTTTCTGATGCCGAGTTGGTTTGCTTCGTTTTCTTGCAAGTGGCATGGCATATACCTGATCGATCTTGGATGAATAGACCAGACTGCCGTGAAGCACCTTGGAGAGACTGTCCCGGCGAATCTGTCATCGACCAGTTTTTGAGATGGTGATCAGAGAGTTTTCTGTTCTTTGAGAGAAAGCAACAAGGGTTTCTTCAAGCCGAAGCCGTGTCCCGCCGTTGATGCCGTTGCCGTTGCCGTTGCCGTTGCCGTTGCCGTTGCCGTTGCCGTTGCCGTTGCAGTTTGCAGTTTGCAGTTTGCAGCTGCAAATGCAGGCAGCCTGGCAGGCCACGATGCGGTGCGCGCACCACTGAAAAGCTTGTTGATGACCAACGGTAAGTAAAAATCGATCAGAGTAAATTGCAGTGCGTATCTGAAAAGTCAATACGGATTAGTTGAACAAGATACTCGGGACAGCCAGCTCCTTCTGCCAGTGTAATTACCAACGAATGTTGTAAGCATCGGTCGAGATTGACGTGGCTGGGCCGGGCGTCGTCTCCTGAGTTCTGAGCCTCGACTTGTTGAACAACGTCCCCCCCCCACACACACCAGACGTCGGTGCTGCCTGGACCCTGTTGGTGCATCCGTGATACCAGGCGACTTGGCCCGACATCTCTCAACCCGCGACCAGCACATAGCCCGCATCACAAAAAGCTCGAAAAGATTCGGTTTCTGATATTCAAAATGCCTTTTGGTCTTATTACAATGGTAAATACATGCCTTTGGCGCCCTGGGTACTCGAAAACTTCAGGACCGACCGCGGCCGTGGCTTGTACCGCTCTATCATGACTTAACGCCTTGCGCGCCTACGCAGAGATGCCGTTTCTGCCGTTTCTGCCGTTCTCAAATCCAGTCCAGTCCAGTCCAGTCCAGTCCAGTCTAATGCGAGTCCTTCTAGACCAAGAACAAGAAACTCATACCCAATTCGTTCTATTTGATTCCATGGAATCCCAGCTCTACCCTGTTCCTGTTATTCTCCTTCTCGCTTCGTGGCAAATGCATCAATTAACACACTGAATGTGCTTCATCCCCTGCATGCATGCTCATGTCGCAAGCCTGGTAGCCCAAACACCGAGAAAGCATGAAGAACTGGCTCGCCTGCCATCGCATCCTGCTGTCGCGCGGCCAATGGAGAGTCGATTCCGAGGCAGTCCTCTATTCCGACTCGGGTTCGCTAAACACGGTTGATCGTTTTGATGCCGACAGGCTTCGGGTATGTGAGTGAGACGACCGGTGGCCGCTGGCCCAATGAGCCTCCTCCATAGCATGCTCCTTCAGGATAGCGTCGCCGTCTCCGGCACCGTAGATGAAGTACTGAAGTCCCAAAAGACAATCGCAAGCGGCCTGGAAACATCCGCAAACCTTGAAAGCCATGGGGATCGCGCTCGTCGACGTAAAGAACCAAAAGACCTTCATGGCGTCACCACCGATCCAACTCGCCAGAACCGAAAGTCGGAAGCCCTTGCACGACTGTTTTTGGGCGTTTGAGATCAGCTGAGGAATAGGCAGGGTCGCTTCGATAGACAGGCCGAGATATCCGATGAAGACGGAGTAGGCGGAATAGACGGGTTCCATGGGTCGGAAGAGAATTTGACAAACGATTAGGCCGCCAAGGAGGTACAGGAGAAAGTGCCAGTATCTGCGCGAAAAAGGGGGAAAAAAAAAAAAAAGAAGCAGCATGGTCAGTCATCAAATCTGGTGAGCGCGCAAAAGAATTAGGGCAGGCATGCACACAGTCCAAGCAGAACTTGAACTGAGGACTAGCCATTCAGGAGAAGAGGCTAATAAAACATACGGCTTGTGCGATTGCCACTGCCAGAAATTATGAGGTCGCTGAATGGCAAAAGGACCAGGACCGCCTCCCTCGAGGCCCGAAAATGGCGCGCTTCCTTGACCTCCCCTGGTGGCAGGCAGTGGCCGGTGTTCGAGGGCAATCTTGAGCAGGATGAGTTGGACGACGACCATGATTAATGACTGCACCAGCAAACTGGCATCAAATTTGGCGCCAGGCCAGTAGAAGATTCTGCACCACACCACAAGTTCCTTGTTAGAAATCAAAGGATCCAAAAAGCGAGGCGATGCGCGTCGCACAGGACAGAAACTGGCAACCCAGCGTACCTCAAGAAGGATGCTACCAGCATGATTAAGGGAATGTCGAGAGAGAAGCCGGCGCTGGTTTTGCTGCGATGCATGGCCACGATCTGATCGCCGTAGGAAATTATGGGCGACATGATGATGAAAAAGGGGGCCGCGAAGCCCGTCAACGTGGTCAACCAGCTCATGATTGTCGCGGTTTTCTTCTTCTTCTTCTTCTTCTTCTTTCTTTCTCGATGGTCGACGATATCAGAAAGGAAAGGAGAAGGTCGGTGGATTGCGACGAGCGACAACTGGATGGAATGATGGGACGCGCAAGGAAACGCGCACGGCGGAACAGGGCGGATAAACGAGTTGGAACAAAGAAAAGCGCTCAAGTGTTATGGTGAGTCCATTCGCAGGCGCCTTGTGGAGAGATACGATCAAGTCGTGCTGACCTGAATGGCTTTTCTGGAATTCGTCAAGTCATTTCAGTTCAATCCAGTCGTGACGCCCTGCATAGTCCGTACTAATATTCATCTTGCTTCTGTTCGCCCCACCCCGCCTGTGCCTGAGTGGCCGACTCGCCCGGGGCTTTCATTGGGTCGACCGTCGAGGTGTGGGGCATTCGGCAAGTCCAAACTCTGCCAATCTGTTGAGAAACGAAGATTGCATCTTGACAAGTCTGCGAAAGACTGTACCGGAGCAGAATGAAAAAGCTCCTCAATATATGCTACCTCCGTGCCTTTATTTTGTTTTTTTGCTTTTCTTCCCCTTTAAGCCTGTGAATGTCCCGAACTAGGTGCATCTTCTCGTTATCGAGCACGACTCTGAGAGCAATGAACACTTGGACATCAGAGAAGTCGCCTCGCCCACGTATTCACCCATTAATCTTGCATAAGAGGTTGTTTCTCGAAAGCAAAAGCAAAAAAAAAAAAACAGATTCCGTGCTTTTCGTTCCACCTCTTACGTCCGTTCCATCCAACTATTCGGATCTGTTCAGCAATCTACTTCACACGACTTTCTTCTATATCGTCTCCCTTGCAGTCCCCATCATTCAGGCCTTGTTCGTCCAAAGCACATCCATCCCGTTATCAAAACTCCATACAGACATCTCCGCCGCTTAAAAACCCCCATTGCTCTCCGTTCCTCGGGGGGTTTTTTTTTTTTTGTCGTCCGAACAGCCGTTTCATAGCCAGTCATTTCGTCTACGCATGGCAGAAGACTTGTTCAAGAAGCGTAAGTGAAGTCGACTGCCCTCTGATCATGTTTCTCTGCTATTTTTACCTAGTTCTTTGCCTATCTAGTTACTCTATATTCTATGAGATTAGTAGTAATCTAATATATAGGCTTCCCTTCAATCCCAGGAGCATGGCCCTTCCCAAGGACACGGCCCTGGCCGTGAGAATCATCTCATCGAGTGTCGAACATTTTTCTCCTCTCATCTGTAGTCCGTCCCAATCGTCATCACGCAACTTTGAAATCAACATGTAAAACATGCAGGTTTCCATACCTTGCAGAAACCACTGGACCAATATAGAAAAACCTCAACTCCATCGCCAAGTTGACGTCCCGGAATGTGAGCTACCCTACACCTGAAACAGTCATCAACTCTATTCCAGTCGCATCCATTGTCCAACCTCAACGAGTCATCGCAAACAAGACATTAAATTAACCACCATTAGCCACTGAGCGTACAACCCTCCCCGTATCATAGTCAGTACCACCTCGTCCGTCAACTCACTGCTTCGTGTCAAGTCAAATTTCACCACTACGGTTCGTATGATTCCTCACCTCCAATTTCCGTTTCAGCAACCAGCACCGCCATCAGAAAAGACAACTACGCAACACAATTCACCCAACAAGTCCGCAGAATGCCCAGCCTCAGAAGTCCGTGCGCCCAGCCCGTGTCTCATGTACAATACACCCCCTGAATTATTTTACAAATCTACATGCCCCAGTTATTCGTTCCTCTCTAACAGCTGTGATTAGCTGTAAGTGCACTGTAGCCCTTGTATTGTCTTAGAGAGCTATAAGGGCAAAGTGTAGGGTATATAACGCCACAAAAGAGTTACATTTTTCTCTATGTAAGTGCCTAGTACAAGGATGTACCACCCCCTATTACCTTTATTTCCTATCTGTGATCTCATTGGTTTAATTACCCCTGTCATGTAGATTTGTAAAATAATTCAGGGGGTGTATTGTATATAGTCATATGACCCCAAGCCAAGGTGACGACGTTCCTCGTCCTGCAATCCCGCCCGGCAGTTCCCCCCCCCCCCCTTCTCCTTTTTCCCTCCCAAGATGAAGAACACGAACATGGGATGGGGGATTGCATTGCCGAGTATGTGTTCGGTACGAGGAACCACGTCCGTTCAGTCCGACGTTCGTCAGTCCGACGTTCGTCAGTCCGCCAATCCGGCAGCCACCCAGTCAGTCGATAACATCTGCAAGTATGTACAAAACACGCTTTGGTCCAATGCCGTTCCGTACTTTTTGTCTTTCAACAAAACGCCATTATTGTGCACGGCAATGCAGCTAGCAGCGGCCTTGGCTCACTAGCGAACAAACCGGCGTATGTATGTAGCTTAGCTTAGCCGAGCCGCCAACTGGATAAAGCGGTGTTTCTGCATTTCTCGGCACCGATCGATGTGGGGGTATTTTTTTTTTTTGGAGGGAGCCATTTCTTTCTTCCACGAACGAGTTTTTTTAGATGTACCCCAGACCCTGGCCGGATATATATGGCGGCTAAACACGACAATGTCGTGTAATATGGAGTTTACCAACGATGATTTCATGGGTGGTAATACGGAGTTCTCCATAATCCGTAGGTACTCCGAAACACTTGACAAGTTGAAAAAAAAAAAAAAAAAAAAAAAAAAAGGGACCGGGGGAATAAAGGGCACAAGGGAAGAAAGAAAGAAAGAAAGAAAGAAAGAAAGAAAGAAAGAAAGAAAGAAAGAAAGAAAAAAGGCTCGTCATCGTCGTCGCAACCACCCCACGCCCTCGGGTGGAACGGGCCTCACTCGGTATTGCGCAACCACGACTGATTGAGTAATTTCATTTCGTTTTCTTGGGGCGGCGGACAGAAAGAATCTGACCGCAACAGGCTTGGTACATATGTACATACATGTAATGTACATACATATGCATCCCGTATTTGGGCGAATGACGAGCTCCTCTTGTTCCCCCGTACATAAAAAGCTTATCAAGGGGGAGGAAACCCCCCCCCGCTGGCTCCGCCGTGCTGCGAGCCGCAGGAAAATCCAATGACAACGGACGGACGGACGGCATGGCCATGGCCATGGCCATGGCCCAAGGCCAACAACGAACGGGTCTGGTACGGAGCGGAGTAACGGAGTAGTAGTATCATGGCATTTATTCAACTCATGCACTTTGTTCTCTTCTGCCTGATTGTGCATGTAGCACTCGGCAGTCATGCATGGCAATGTGTAAGTTTGCCCGATCTTTTTCGGTCGTGCTGCTGTCGTGTTGCTTGTCGTGCTGCTGAGCATGTAGGGCCCATCCTTGGCAAAGCCCGGCATAACCCGGGCTTTCCGCCGGTTGCATTTTTTTTTTATATCTTTTTTTTTTTGGGGGAGGGGGGGAGAAAGGGGGGGGGGGGGTATTATCTTTGTCGTCATTTCTTCCGTCTTAGCCGAGCACCGCTCTCCTGCAACATCTGCATGTTCCTTTCCTTCTTCTTTTCTGCATGCCGCCGCCAGCTTTTGCCCGTTTTCGGCTCCCGCGAAGATTAGACGAGTTGGGCGGAATCAGAGAGGAGTGAAGAAGGTCCCTTGAAAGAAGCGAGAGAGAGAGAGGGGCGTGCGCTTGTGGGCTGGAGTCAATGTACATACATACATACATGGCAAAGAACGAGCTTGTTGTATACATATGTATACATACATGTACTCACTCCGTAATACCCCGTACTCCGTAACCCCCGTAACTCCGTAATCCGTACATTTGGCGCGGAAAACAAAAAGCCACAAGGTGGTAGGGGGGTGTGTCCTCAACAAGCAGCTTTCTTTGTTCTCCATGGAAAGTTTTGACTAGCGCAGGATGCCGTCCGTTATCTCGACATGACACACGCCACAGCTCCAGTGACAGGTTTGCGATCCTCGTGGTGTGGATAGCTTGTGGGATGGCATGGGGCCAGTAGTATGTACATTCGGAGCGTACGCCATGTCCGCACTCTTCCCGTACGATCCAGTCGGCCAACTGTAAACCATCCATCGCCCGAGAGAAGAAGACAGATCCGAGAAGGGGGGGGTGGCTTGTCGAGATTGAGTGCCGGTCCTGTCGTCCACTCCTAAAGTCCCCTGGCCCCCGTTGAACCCCCTCCCGCTTCTTCTTCTTCTTCCCATCATTCCGACATCGAAATGAATTTGTTGGTGGACGAATTGGACGGGCCGTGGGCAGATCTCTCTCATGACTCAGGCCTTTGCTTTTCTGCCTGCCTGCCGTGGTCCGCAGGTCGGCTCTTCGCTTCTGCAGTCCGTACTCCGTACATGTACGGATTACGATCACCCTTTTCACCCTCTTCACACCAACTTGATATTAGGTATCATTTAATCCCAACAAAAGCTGCCAAAGTGCTATTATGTACAGAAGGTCACTGACACCCGCGCGCGGCTGTCCCACTCATCAAAGCCCGAAAGCTTGGGCTTCCCACCCGCCCAGATGATGCTATTAGTCGATGCAGATTTCAAGATTGTCATGTACAACGTGTACTCCGTACATGTACGTGGCATCGCGAGCAAGAGCACACAGTCAGATTGCATATGTAGACGCTCGCTCCGCAAACTCCGTCGTGACGTACCAGTACCAGACTGGCTAAACCCAACGTGGGCAAATGCCGGCCCCCTATTACCGGTTTCCCTGTTGGTTGGTCGCTGTCATCGTATTAAGTGTATGTACTTGTACTGTACAAAGTGAGGCGGCGGAAAAGTGTGAATGATCAAAGCCCACCCGCTCGTTGAAACAACGCACGCCCACTCCCGATGCGAGTCAAAAGTTCTGAGCTGCCCAGAACACACACATGCAACTGCCACCCGTCCAGGCAGGGAATGTGCCGTCACCTATATTTACCGTCTGCGTAGCATCGCATCACATCACCGGAGACTTGGCATTCTCATTGTCAGGGTGTCTGTGGGCATTGATGATGAATAAATACACCATTCATCGCTGCTGCCTACGACCCGACAATCTGGAACTGGCCCATTACTCGAGGGCAGGTTTGCTACGCAAGCCGGAATCGAAACGGCTGAGATTCTTAAGCGACCTTGTTTGTTTTTGTCTTGGTTGCGGAGGCGCGCAATGGCAATGGCAACAAAAAAAGCCTTGGCAGGGTCGGACCCAACAAAAAAAAAAAAACCCCCTCAGTGCTCACAACACGGTTTCGGTTCATTCACACCACACGGGATGAGAGAGATAAAGTGCCAAGCGCACAAAACTTGTTGATTCCTGGAAAAAAGAAAATCTGCATCGGTGACATGCCAGCGTTGCCAACATCAATCATCAATCCAAGAGCCAGGATCCCAAAGGTAGACTGACACACCGTATTACCATCAATCATGTTGGCTTGACCCAATGATTGCTAGGATGACCCGCATGTCGTGTTGGTCAGTCGTTTTCTTCTTGTCCATGCGCGATGCCAATGCTCATGCGACCTCCCCAAATGAATCATTGCTGCCTGACGGCAGACGCACAAACAAGTCATGGCGATGATGTGCGGCCGTGGAGCCGATCTGGTTGGTATCCAAGACCACATGTACATACTCTGTCTGCATAGTACATACAGTGTCATCCGTACCAACTGACACATCTCCATCCACCACCGCCAAACTTCTCTGTGTGGAGTCAAACACGGCCAAAAGAGCAGATGGATGTGCATCTTCATGCTGATGAACCGAGCAATCTTGTCACAGCAAAACATGTGTCACGCAACCTGGCCTGAAATGGCAGGTTACTTCTCAGGACCCGACAGTCTGGTTCAAAAGTCAAGTTTGCCCCCTGCAATCACGGCCAGAACAACTGAATACGGGAGGGGGGTGCCGTTTGGTGTCTGTCCATGACAGAAACTTACTCCGAGTACTCCGGACAGAAGTTCTCAACACCCTCGTAGAATCTTGACGATACGTATGTACGTGATTGTCTGAACCAACATGATGATACATGAATACCGCCCTGTATACAGTGGGTCCCAGTAATTCCAAAGCAGCAGTAACGGCGCCGCTCGCTAACAGTGAGAAGATTGACATGGACGATTTGTGAAGAAGAAGAAGTGGCACGAGGAATCACGTCACTACTTCTGAAAACTGTTGCAACCGGATCCCCCGGCCGCTGGGCCGCGGGACCCAATTTTACCACTGCCGAGACAATGGAAGGAGGAGAAGAAAGAAGAAGGGAGAGAAACAGAGACCGGGACAATGTCTAATGCAGCAAATTGACCTGATCAGAGTGATCAGGGAAGCGAGGCATGGTGCCATGGGTTGTTTAATCGACCAACGACGGACAACAGTAACTTTTTATCCGTACCAACAGTGCTTGCTTACTGCTCCAACGTTGAACATTAGGGTCTGCGCGGGCTTGGCAAGGAAGAATCCCAACGCCCGTGCCAGTGAGCCACGGCAAGCAAATTGCTCGAAACCCGTCATCGAATGAGCCTAAACGGTGTAGCAGACGAATTGAAACTCGCTCGACGAGATGGGTACCGAGACGGAGAACAGTGAGCATCAACATGTGCAGCTTCTCGAGCCGAACAGCGCCTGTTTTTTGTAAATTCCCCCTTTGTTTGGAAACCTTGGAAACCCCAGAACTTTTGTGACACTATTACCCATTCAGACAATGACGTCGGCATTCTCTCTCTCTCTTTCTCTCTCTCTGCCAAGCGAGTGACTACCTGTATTACTCCGTAATACTGTAATGATATCCTGCGCTCTAGGCCGAACGAAACACTGGAGAATGGGCGGGGAAAGTATGAACAAGCTGTTTTGGCGAATTTGTAAAGTAGTGCGGGCCAAACAAGTCAGATCTGACCCGCTCCATCTATTTTTCAGGGTAGTCCAGGTTCGTCTGTTGTTTTTTTTTTTTTTTTTTTTTTTTTTTTGCGGACCACTGTCAATCAGTTCTGCTGTATGTGGCAATAACAGTGCCGCGTCGGCGTCGACCGACGACAACGGTATTTCATGATGCTCGACGCACTCATGAACGAACTCGGTCAAGACGTGCCGAGTATTACACAATCTTGCTTCGTATGGACGAATACATATGCCTCGGTTGCGGTGACCCTCTGCGGTTGTCGTGTTTGATCTCCAGTGAGGGCCGCATGATGTGACGCTACAATGTGCCGGTGGTACAGGAATGCTGCCGGATAATTTACCTGTTGCGGGCCAAGGCCGCGTCAGGATCAGGATGAGGATCAGGATGAGGATCAGGATCGGAATTAGAATCAAAAGCACACCATTCAATGAATGTAGTCCGCACTGCCGGCTAGCCTGGCAGTAACCAGCCGGGGTGTGTCAAGCCGTCAAGCCAGGGAGGGAGGGGGTTGCCACGCGAAGCCTGCATCACCACATTTACGAGCTAGTGGTTGCAAGGGCCTAGTTCGATTTTGTTTTAGAACAACGCCCAGATATTTTCTCCGTGCTTCCCCGGGTCTTGGGAAGGGCAAAAGAAGAAGGGACAAGAATGGTGTGTGTGTGTGTGTGTGTTATGTGTCAAGTTTAATATGGAAAAAAAAATCGTGGTCCACTGCCCCTTCCAGTTAGTCTCCGGCTGGCCAGACAAAAACAACCCGGTCGTAATATAGCCTGGGTGACCTCTCTCTGCGTAATTAATCAAGCATCTGCCGCAATGGCAACTCTGTGTTGTCCGAGGATGTGTGTCATTGGTTATTGACTTGCATCGGTCTCTGAACAGTACATACATAGCAATGTGGTAGTACTTTGTTGGGATTCGTACTAGTATCGGCAGGCTTCTGCATTCTTCTGCATACCGGTACTTTTCCGATTGGGAAGGCGCCGAACGTGGTGTTGCTTGAATAAGATGCCAGGGTAGCGCTGCGCTGGAGCCTGTCTGCTGGGGCTGGGGCGACAAAAGCCATGACTTGACGGGAAAAGTTCACGGAGTCCTTGTCACCTTGTTGATCCAACACCATTGTTGGTTGGTAATCCGTCATCCGTAATCCGTAGATGCTGATGCATACATGTACACATACATACATACATAATGCGCCGATCGGCCATGACCATGCTCGTCTTTCTCATGGCCACGACCGCGGTCGGTCCTGAGGGTCGACACACACCCCCCTTCCAATGTCATTGCGCGGCAGAGGCCCATTCCCATTCGTTGACACCTCAGCTGACCCATTCAGAAACAAGTTGTTGAGCCACTTCGGCTTCCACGTTGTCAATCCTGAGAGGTTACCGACTGAACGGAACTGCGACGTCGCAGTTGATGAGTCGCTTTGTTCAGAAACGACCTCTCAAATTTGCGACGCAACGTCGGGGTGGATGGATGGGATGGAGTCTTGGACGGAAATCCGCCTTACATAGTCACCTGCGCCCAGTTGACTCGTTGCCGCACCTCGAGTAATTAAATTGTACACATGTACCGAGTATTCATCAGTACCAACAAGCCTTGAATTTGCCACGACTTGTATGTATGTGTACGGAGTTGAACTCGTGTCGCTTCCGCAAAGCACCCGACACGAGACCGAGACTCGCCCCCCCCCTGGACAAAGCAAAGGACACTTTCATATCGGATCGATCGATGCAACCATGGGGGGGCGGGCTGATCAGTTTCCTGAACGAGAATGCGCAGACAGGAACTCATTGGCCCTTTTTGGAGAGTGAAGACGAAATGGTTCGCTTACGTCTTCTTCTTCTTCTTCTTCTTTTCTTCTCGAGGCCTTCTGACAATACCCAGCTTAATCCGCGCCATGTATTGGATGTGACCCCAGTTTGCTTGAGTGGGCCGGCGTCATCTTCAGATCAAGACATTCCATTCGAAATTGCTTGTGTCGTGGCGCGTCGTGACAGTCATCAGGCAGACAAAGCAAACCCCCAATTCTTGGGTAGGTATTACAGTAAGACGACGGACAACAAGATAAATATCCCTGTTTCTAATTCATCTGCTTGAAAGACCAACAGTATCTTCTTCGACCGAATAGGTGGCTATGCCCCCTGCAAATGTCTAGAAAAATGATGACAACAACATGTCCAGCCCTGGCCTAAAGGATCTCTTGCTGAACATACTTATTACTGCTGACAATGGTCAACTCTAATAGTGCCTTGTTGCTTTCTCGCACCAGTAACAACGAATGCGACTGGATGCCCCCAGTGTTTCAAACACAAATTGTCGGTATGTAGGCCCTGTTCCGCCGACTCGTCGTCAATTGCTGTTCGTTCGTTCATCGCCAAATCAGATCAGACACAAATACTCCGGCCGGCGTCACTGGTCAGTGACGATGTGATCGGAGATGAATGCTATATCAGGGAATTAAAGGCCGACTTTGCTCCAGATCAGCTTCAGAACTGGACAGCGTGGACCCTCCGGCTTTCGCAATTGCGGGGGCCAAAAGGAAGCAAAAAGGGGGGGGGGTGACGGACGGCGGGATCAAGTATTAATTACAGGCGGCCTCGCCATGTCGATGCCGAACTGGGTTACTGATGATGCGTAAGCGTGACGAGCTGTGTACATATAACCTGAGACACATTTTTTCTATTCTTATCTTGCCAGGCAAGCGCCCCTTTCAGCAGTAATTGCTTAGCGGTGGAAACAAAGTCATGACAGCTAATAAATAAGCTGGAGCTATTACATAGATGGGGATCCTTGTGCGTCAACTGTGTGCTCGATGCAATCGACATCTTCGACGTTGCCTTGCTTTTCAAATGCATGCCATTGAATATCCACGGAGAAGGCGCCCGGGCGAGGCATCTATCTGCTGCTTGTCGACAATGAAATGAAATTTCATCAACTCCGTCACACCCCCCCCCCCCCATCGGATGAATTTTAATCGATCCACCCCCAAGACGGCCGCAACGGCCACTGACTTGGGGCACCACCGAGACCAAGCCACAATAAGTCTCTCTTGACGTAACGTATCGGTAGTGACCGGCCGCTTGTCACAAAGCCGTGGAGCGCTGATGAGCCGTCGCATCTGAGACGCACCAAAAACGGAAGATGCAAGTCAATGCGACCCTGATTGGTATGTATACCAGACCCCCCGACGATGGAAAATAGCAGAGCATCGCATCGAGGCAGCTTTTGGCGGCCTTGGGATTATTACATATATTATGTAGTCATGTTCCTGGACAACGCATGTCATGTCACCATGTGGGGGACACAGCCAAGCGTTTGTCATACCCCCAATGATGACATATGTACTAGCATCTTCGTCTTGATGATTCAAACATGCGCTTTTTACAAACCATGGAATATTATTCTCAAGGGTTCGGCTTTCAAGCGACGAGCTGCCCGCCCGCCCGGGCTGTGAGAACCACGTTCCACCAATCAAATTACCTGAAAGCGGCTCGGGTCCGTCATTGTCAGCATTTACCGGGGTCCATTCCTCCCCCCCTCTGACTCTCCGAGGTCCATCTTCCCATGAATCAATCGCGCGCCCTCTCGGATGGCCTTGACAGGTTGCTTTCTTCTTCTTCCTGTGGGTTGATTTATTACCGTGAGATGCGAGAGGTGTCGTGTGCTCAGCGCGGCACAGTGTTGCATTCTCACTGCAACAAGTCGCGGGTGAAAGCCAACCTCGCAATCAGTGCCCAGCTTCATCTTGATCTCTCGAGGTGCATAACTGTCTCATGACCGAGGCGCGCCGCCTGTAACAACAGTACAACGTAGTAGGGCGGTACGATGCGTACGATGCTGGAACTGCCTTGTGTCCTCGACACCTCTGTCACTCTGTGCCTGTGCCACACAATTCCCAAGGGACCGGAAAGCCCTTCCGAACACAATTCCTTGATGGTTCTCTGACTCCCCTGCTCGGTGTGGGTATGTAATGTACATGGATCGAGGCTCATGCCCTGCCGCCAACCATACTGAGGCGACACACTTTGCCTGAATTCATTGTCATGAAATGGTAGGCCGCGCGCGGCAAGTATGTACACCAGTGACCACTGTACCTTTCAGCCCTTGTGAATGCAAAGCGACTTCATGTTGATTGGGGGCTGCTACCAGCCATGATAAGTTGATAACCGACTGAAAATCAAGAACCCGGTCTTATGTAGTGGGATTCTGCCGCACTGCTCTGTAAATATTGCTGGTGATGCTGAATCAGCCAAATCTAGCATTTCAAGTCCTCGCTCAGAATGGCACAAGTGGTCCAACCTGGGCATCCACCAAGTTTTGACCCGATGCAAATATTGTCGCTGCTCTTACTCACCAAAACATGGCCGATGGCTCGGTATGCTGTCTTGTCTATGCCTAGAACAGAACATGGAGTTCTTCAAACGGGATGCTTCCGTCACAACCAAAGCCAGAATCAAGTTGAGAGACTTCTCCAGGTTTTTTTCCAAGGCATCCATGCTCTGCGCAGAGGCAACTGAAAGAAAATGCGGCTCAGCCGCGCATTGGCAGGTAGCCACCCCCCCCCTTTTTCTTCTACTAGAGCTTCGAAAAACACATGAAGAATGTTTTGATGGCGGGGCACCCCTCCCCTGGCCTTTCTCGGTATTCTCTCCAGCTGACCAGGATGTGTGCGGCGCAATGCAAAAGCGAATTCAAGATAGACCCCCCCCCTCCCCCCCGCCCCCTCAAAAGACAGCCTAGCCGAGAAACATCGATGCCGTTGTGAGATTGATACAAGCGATTGCCTACTCAGTACAATTACCCGCTCTGTCATGCCATCTATGCCGACCGCCACCATCTTGAGAACGCTGTCTTAGTCCGCAAGTCATCTCGTGGAGTCATGCCATGAGAGGCAAAACACGTGCTGTGGCCACCCCGGGAGCTGTGGCACTCAGACCCTTTCTGGCACTTTTTGGTTCCGGGCCGGTTTGTATGTAACATGCAGAGCTCAGCTCCGACGTGGGACTTTTGGGTTTGTCGCTAGGGCGGCTCTGTGTACCTGGAACCTGCCGAACTTATTAGGTCGTTGGATTCCTCGTACAGTCGTCGACAACTCAAAAGCAGCCCACACCCCAATCCGTGCCTTGCCATATTCTTACTTGTGTGCATTGTGATACTTTGCAAACTGGGGGATTTATTTTTCTCCAGTCTTCTTGAACATCTCACTAGTCCTCCATTAGACTAGCAGATTCGTCTCAGACACCAAAAAAAGAGAAGTCATCGTCTTGAAGCAAAACGTACTCCCAACGACGGCATCATTCCCACCACGTTTCTCGAAAGGAAGCAAAATCATTGATGCGGAGATATTGTTACATTGGGTATTGAATTTGCTGGCCACACTCGAGATAACACGGGTTTGCCTTTGTTGAAAGGATCAAGTCTCGGCAGCGTCGATTCCGCCTCAGGTTACCACCGACCTTGTCTGACAGTTTTCTCAATGGGGAGTCTATCAAGTTTCGACCCTCGTCAGCGTTTGGATCTCCCAGACACCCCGCCTGAGCTGGCGAGCCCCAGTGCTTCGTCACTCTCTTCTCGATCTTCACCGTCGACGGAACAAGCCTGGGTCCATAGAAGCACAACGTCACTGCTCATGTCTATTTATGACAAGGCATCTGGTGCCGACGCATCCATGGCATCTGGACATCGAGAATCCAGTCAAGATCGATCAGAGTCGAGCAACCAAGCTTCTTCACGGCAACAGCAGCTGCCATCATTACAAAGCCTGTTCGGCCCACCATCCGCCATCCGGCCTCTTCATTCATCGGGTGGGAGGGAGACACCGTATCTTGCGCAGTCACCACTTGATCGACCGCGTTTCTCTCCAAGTATCGGCCCTGGTGCAAATTCGTATTTTCCTCCGTCATCTTCTCCCCCGATCTCACAACCACGTAGCACATACGATGCACAACAAGATGCTCAATCTTGGATTCGCTCGTACTCTGGACCGCGATCTCCCAAGTTCCTCGAGCAACAGCGAAGTAGATCTGACTCTCGACCTGAATCCGAAAGCAGCAAGTGGTCCGCACAGCAGGACACAAGCTATACTCTAGGTTCAAGAGACGCGTCCTTCCAATCTCCAGAGGAGCGACCACGAACCCAACTTCCTACTTCCAAGGACTCACACAGAGACAACTCAACCCACAAAGTGGTAACATCGACCTCCAGCGCTCCGCCAACCCCAGACAGCTCTGCAGTTTCTGAAGGGGTGCCCACTAAAGATGGCCTCGGGCCAAAGATCTGGACCGGATCCCATTTCTTGCCACGATTCGTTCGTGCGGCAGAAGTTCCTGGCGAAGGCATGTGCTATTTTTATGACGACGGAGGCCACTGCAAGACTGTCATTGACGGAGAAGCCGTGAATGCTCACTGGGGGGTAACAAAGGCAGGCAAGCCTCGCAAAAGGCTGGCCATTGCCTGCATTACTTGCAGAGAGAAGAAGATCAAGTGCGACCCTGACTATCCAAGATGCGTTCAGTGTGAAAAGTTTGGACGAGTTTGCAAGTTCAAGAACGCGTGAGTTGTCTCAAGGTATACCCCGTCGAAAACCTCATTCAACATGCTGAAAATTTCTTAGCCCAAGAGGTGGACACAGCACGTCTCCATCTACACCACCTGCCGAGCTCGATGACAAACGCAAAGCAAATGATATATCGAGGCGGAATGACTTGGGACGTTCGCCAAGTCGATCGTCTTCTGCTGTGTCGCCTCGCGTGGTGTTGCAGGAGCCGACCCCAGAGACTGGATACGCCAATAAGAGGGTTAGACTTGGACCGGATGCATTTGCATCAAATGGCGAGCCTCCCGTTGGGAGGCTCCGACCGATGAATCATTATAAGTCGTCGCTCTCCGCGGAAAGACCTGCATCAGATATACCTCGGATTCCGGATGATGTTCTGCACAGAGCATGGCGAACAGATCCATTTGTCTCTGATCCTCAGTCAATCAGCACTGGTCTGTCGCAGTTTTTCGGACATATCGACAACGCTATCGTGATTCGTTTTTTGCCAGAAGATATTTTCAAATCTTGGGTGTCCAACTCTGTGCACCAAAGAGCTCCCGAGGACATGATGCTGCTGTATAGTGTCTTGGCTATTGGGGTTACTCTATCTGGAGGACCCAAACACATTGCGTATGAGTACGCGCAGGTTGCGCATTATGCCCAGAAGTCTTTGACCGAACCTTGTCTTCAATTGATCCAGAGTAGAATACTTTTGGCCTTGTACAACATTGCGGCGTCTCGGCTCTGGGAAGCCAACGAACTCGTTTCATCGGCCACCGCCACTGCTGCTTGTTTGCAACTGAACCAGGAACTCGATCACTCAAGAGATGCCAGACTCAAGAATTACCCGTTTGGAATGACCAGTACGGGCTATGCCGAATCCAGAAGACGAACTCTCTGGTCTTTGTTTATGCTGGAGCGACTCAGCCCGCTTTTTCCGGATCGCGCAACGATGATCCACGGGGAGGACATCTATATTCGATTGCCGTCTGATTCGGAAAGTTTCGAGAAGCAGGTGGACGCTCGCATGCCAATGTTCAATCCCTACGAAACGAGTCTTGGTGCCCTTGCCGACAGGCCGTCCGACATTACATGCCACCTTATTGAGATGATTCACATTTGGTCATCTTGTCAGTCGACAATCCATCGGTTAGCCAGTAGACCTAATGTTTCTGATGCCCAAGGCGAGAGATGGAGAATTCGTACCCTGACGAAAAGAGTAAACGACTGGCACACGACTTTACCATCGAGACTTTCATTTGGTGGCTCGAACCTCGAGTCTGCTGCTTTTTCTGGCAAAGTCGGGTCATTCTTGACCATGCATTTGCTCTGTCACCACGCCCTCATCCAACTCAACCGATATCATTTGTCAGTGGGTAAATTATCAGTCGAGTACCGCACTAGCCACTTTCAAAAATGTCGCGAAAACGCAAGAAGCGTTGTGGATATCGTCTACTGCTTAGATCGTATCTTGCGAATTCGTCCAGCTATCTTGAACACACCCCCACCAGCCATGGCCACGGTGGTCACAACAGCTATGGATGTCTTGACTTCGACCGGATCGTTAGGCGCAATCAATGATACTATTGATCATATGAGGGTGGCAATAACGTCAGTCGACAGCACTGCTCAGATTTGGGAGCAAGCCCGTACATGCCAGCAGCTTTTGGACCAACGCTTGCAGAACCTGTATCGGGTCCGTGAACAGGCCTCTCTTACGGTATCCGCCGATGATTTCCAGGTTGGAAACTTCTCCGGTGATGAATCTGAGCAGTCTCGATGGCAGATTTATCGGCCACTTGAACAGACCTATCCCCTGGATATGGATGTGGTCTGTTGCTCCCCAAACTGAGCCATGCCCAAATTTTTTTCTTCGATCTTTCTAATCAATTTTCTGCATGTATCGGAGTTGTATTGGTTTTGATCAACGTTATTTGTGTTCATATGTTCATGGGAGGCTGGCAGCCTTTGCTGTGGCAGCACAGATCACGGCTGAGATCAGCCCATCCTGGAATTGCGTCGTCATGATTATGATTCATGTCTTGTATTTGAAAAATTTGTGTGGTTGTTAACGAACAAGAGTCGGAGTGAGGCAATCCTCACGGATGTTCGTTTTTGTGTTTTGTTTTTGGGGCCTTCGCATGTTTGGTGGTATGGACCACCAAGAGGCACTGATACAGACAGCCAAGAATGTATGAAGTATGCACATATACTCACTACCCGTAAATACAGACACAAAACAACATGTCACGAGGAAACCTTGAATGCATTGCAAATATATGCTTGAACGTGCGAGAAGTGGCAGCACGGGTTCATGCCAAGGTTGTGAGTGTGAGGTAGGAACGCACAATTGGATTGAAGGTGTTTTGGTAGGCTTTACTATCCACTATCCAATCAGATCTCCCCATTCGCGGACGAAGGCTGCTTAGCTCATCAGTCATCACCAATTTCAAGGACGAAGAAGGCCACCTACCTACCTACCTACCCAAGGCTCCTTCCTCATTTTGCACAATGCGACACTTCCTGTAAATAGAAAGGCATCAGTGAGAAGGAAATTTGCAGTTGCTTACGCAAAAGGCATCATGTTCGCGTGATCTGAAGAATGCCTTTTCCAGATAATCCCGCCGCTTACCTACTTGGTTCGAATGGTACGTCGACTAAAGTCAACGTTCAAGCTAGGGTAACTGAAACTAATTTGAGCAATCTTCTCTCCAGGCCCTGTACATGCCGTGAAATACTCAGCATCACCTGGGTCCTATATCTTAACAGGATCTGCAGATCGTACAATACGGCTCTACAACCCTTTCCCTGGCACTAATGTGTATGAGCCATCACCTAGTGGGAAAGCTCCTGTTCCACAGGGCCGACTCATCCAGACCTATGCAGCCCATGGATATGAAGTTCTCAGTCTTGATGTAGCATACGATAACGAAAGTTTTATATCTGGAGGCGGGGACCGGGCCGTCTTTCTCTGGGATGTCGCCACAGCAGTGACGACCAGACGTTTTGGCGGCAACGCTCATGGACACACTGCGCGCATCAACTGTGTGCGTTTCGCTGGCGATGGGAGCTCGTTGATTGTGAGCGGCGGCTTTGATACATCTACTCGAATATGGGATGTGAAGAGTGGCAGCGCAAAACCCATACAGGTGCTCGGTGAGGCCCGAGATGCGATCACCTGCCTGGTCATTCGTGGCCCCGAGGTTGTGACTGGTAGCGTTGATGGTCGCGTTCGAAGCTACGATGTGAGGATGGGCAAATGTACGACGGACGTCATGGGTGCGAGTGTCACGAGCTTGGATATGACAAAGGATGGGAAATCCATGCTGGTGGGCACCTTGGACAGCAAGATACGACTGATGGATCGCGACAATGGGTCTTGCCTGCGAGCATATGCCGATCCGATTTGGAAAAACGAAGACATTCGAGTTCAGTCGCTGCTGGGGCACCGGGAGAGATATGTGGTGGCTGGTGATGAGATGACCGTTGAACCTAACGGCAACGGCGAGGGCAGGGTGTGGGTTTGGGACTTGCTCACGGGCAAAATTGTCGCTAAACTCACTGTGCCCTGGGGACCGCCCGGATATGAGCAAAAGAAAAAGACCGTGGGAAAAGATGGCCGCGAGAGAATACGCAATAATGTTGTCAGCTGCATGGCGTGGAAGGAAGATGGATGGGGAGACCAGTTCTGCGCGGGTGCTTCGTCAGGAGTTGTAACGGTATATAGTTTGTCATAATATACATAGGGTAGTGACCGAAGCACAGTCACTTGCGACCGAAAAATAAACAAATAAGAAAAAAAAGTTCAAACTCCTCAAGGTGGCCCCTTTTCGCTAAGTCATCCATATCGGTACACGGTGTTCAAGCTACGAAAAAACGACTCGAGGCAACCCCTGTGTCGTCTCAAGAAGCCGAGTGCCCCAGTTCTAGCAAGTGCGCCATTAACACCAAATATCCCAAACTAGATCATTCCCCATTATCACACTGAGGCATTGTGAATCATACTGGTTTTCCAAGTCGAGCTGATCACGGGAGGGGCATCTGACACTTGTAATGGGGCTGAATTTTCACCCAGTCAATAGAACTAGCCCATTCCGACATATTTAAACCAGTTGGGTCTGCAATCTTCATGATGGAGGAATGCTTCGCCGTCGGTCAGTCGACCCGTAATGCAACCACTGCATTTGGGAGAATTGGGACAGTTGAAGAACGGAATGTGTTGATAACCGATATCGCGAAACCTAACAAGTCAGTCAGTTGGGCTAGCTCGAAGAGGATTTAGGGACAATGCAGCTCACCAATGAATCTTGCTTTTGTCTTCGAAAAGCCCAACGCCAATGCTGTGGACAGGAGCATCACCCCAGCGCTCGTAGAAAAAGCCGCCTGCACGGTCAAGGTGGTTGAAGTAATCCTCATACGGCTTGCTTCTGAAAAAGTTCATGTCTGCAATCTCGAAATTACTCCAAAAGTGACACGTAGAGAAGCCTTGAGCACCTTTGTTGTGTGCTGGTCTCCGCTGGTCATCTGTGAGCCATTTAACGGCGCTGTTCTCATCAAGGTAGTTCGGATGATCGGCAAGGAACTTAATAGTCTCGGGCCACAAGGTCGGCAGGGTTTTGGGTTCGTCATACAGCGTAATGGTGAAGCCGTAGGTCTTGTTGTTGTCCTGCATGTATCGGAATACATCATAGTCGACATCGCAGAAGAAGTGAACTTTCGGTTCGACACGCCAATACCATCGAACGTTTTCAAGCGCTGGGTGTCTGTAAAACATGCCGCTATTCCATCGGCACATTTGATGGTATGATATCATTTTGGCGTACTGAACACCCTCCTTTTCGAGAATAGATGTGGACTCGTCGTACAATTGCTGGTCGATCCAGGATGGAGTTGCCCAATGTTCCTTTGGAATCAGCTCTGCAGACTGTAAGCAAGACTGACTTAGTCCTGCGTGAAGGCAGAGTCATCTGACGTACCATAATTGCACTTGGCCTTGGTGGCTGCCTGAGTCTTTTTCTTAAACTCTTCTGAGAAGGGCTCCTCGTTGAAAAACGTCCACGGATAATTGAACTTGTGATTCCATGTCCTCTCCAAGTCTTCCATTGACGAGACCATATCATCGGCCTCTGAGTTCCGCACGAGTGCCAAGAGGGTCGCATTAATGCGGTCGGTATCTACAGCGTCAGGTGCATACGCTGCCGAGGTACGAACGAGAACTCCTGGCGGTTCTCCCGTAGCTGCAAGTTCATACTCAAGTTAGATATATGTTGATCGAGGCGGAATGAAATCGAGTGAATAACGAACGATCTAGATTGGGATCTCTTTCAAAATTGACATATCGCTCTCCTGGACCGCGCAGTCCTGACGAAGGACGGAGGATCTGGTAGAGAAAAAAGCACCAGAGCACGGCTGCGGCAAACAGCAAGACCCGAACGGGTCGTGCGATAGCCATGACTTGTGCGGTAGCAAATTGTTGCAGCCGATGAGTCGAAGAGCCAGTTGGCTGCGATAGAATTCAGTGACGCAGAATGCGGAGCCCGACGTTCGTCATTGATGGGGTTGAGCCGAGATGAAGATGAAGTAGGCCCTAATACTTGAGGTGGGCTCAAAGCTCGTTTCGCCAAACTTTCGAGGTGCTTGCTACTGTAAAAGGGGTTGCTTGCTGCTTGCTTGTTGCTCGCATCTTGATGTCAACAAGCTTGGTCACGCTAAAAACGGGCCCGACCCCCCACCAGCGTTGCATGCGTCAGGACAATGTTGCCCAACCAGGTACCTAAGTACATAGGTACTTCCATTTGTTCTTACAACAGACCGTCCCTGCCATAGCCCGCACGACGCGTCAGTTCACCAATGCACGAAGACGAGACCTGACGATGATTGAAGAAACCCCGATTGATGTTCTTTTCGTACTGCCACATTGCACTTGCGCCCCACGGTCTCACACCTGAGAGCTGAAGATGGAAGAAATTGCCTGACATGTCTTTTGCATCTCGGCTTGGGTCCCTAACTCGTGAGCTCATCGAAGCATCCGCTCCATCTTTACATCAGGTAAAATGCCGCAAAATTAGTGTCCATCGGTGCTATATCCATGATGCTGATGACTCTGGTAGACACAAACAAGGAGTCATGAGAGATTGAGCGATGCTGTTTTGAGGAAGCTCAAGTCGCACACGTTCCTGCAAACAAATCACTTCGAGGTAGAAAATGCGCTGCTTGGGCTTGATGAACGCTTCCGCGTGAACAATCGAGATGAATTAGCCGATGCCTTGCTTGAAAGGTTGAGAGACCTACAGAGCTACCCATCAAGATGGTACCCGGAAATTTTTCACTTGTTCTTGAAGCTGTCCGATCAGCCAACTTTCAAATCCGACGTCCGTGACCTCGAATTACTGGAGACCAAGGCCGACACATCCACGGCGAATTTGCGCTGGGAAGACATCGCAAAAGAGGACGGCTGGGACGAAGATGATGCCTTATGGAGATCCATTGACTTTAGCGACGAGTCAGATGACGAAGTCTTCGAACAAGACTCAATTGGTGAATCAGAAGCGACGTCCCTCGTTGGCGACGGTGAGCAAGGGTCACGAGCTGCCGATTCCTATGTAATCCAGCCCGAAGACACATCAACATTCGAGAAAGTCCAGGCGTCGCAGAAATGGAGAAGCACAATGGCGTCCGAGGAGTCTTTGAGGCAAACAAAAAAGGTTGCAGTCTCCGAGGTGCAAGTTATCCGAGATATCCTCTTTATGTTGCAAGGACTCGATTGCACACTTTTCAGCCGAGTCGGTGTCGCCGTACCCTACTTCCAGCTTGAAAATATGGAATGGGAGCCCTTCAGAGCAATGATGCACAGCTTTTCGGATTATGGCACTCACCTACGAACGCTAAGGCACTTTGTAGGAGAGCGCCAGGATGTGCCTCATCTACAAGCGTTCCAGGATTGCATTTCTGACAGGCTACGACAGCTCGACCTTCATATTTCTGATCTACAGAGGCAGTTGACTGCACCTACAACCGATGTCGTTTTGAGCCTCGTCAGGACCAAGACAGAGCTCGTGCCGTGGCTCGATCCACTGTTTTCCTTGGCCGAAATAGTCTCAAAAATCGAGTCCGAACCACAACCAAACCCCTTCCGGTACCTGGAGCTTATATTTGACGAATCGTGCCTGGCTCAGTTAAGTGGAAAATCTGGCCTCTTCCAATTCTTTGGCCGTATCTTTGCCGAGTGCTTCCGAGTATATTTACGGCCAATTCGGCTCTGGATGGACGAGGGAAAGTTGTTGTCCGCTAGCGACCTGTTCTTTGTTGCCGAGACATCACCTTCCACGCCCTTGGGCAAAACTTGGAAAGATAGATATCATCTACGCAAAGCTCCCGATGGAGCTCTGCACGCCCCAACTTTCCTCCGTACCGCAGTTGGAAACATATACAATGCCGGAAAAAATGTCGTTGTGCTTAAACTGTTGGGCAAGCACGATGCGGCCATCTCATCTAAGCAAAGAGTTGAGCCACCACTCGATTATGACGCGATGTGTCCAGCTGGACAAGAACTGGTGCCGTTTTCTGAGCTTTTTGACATTGCTTTCGATCGATGGATTCAAAGCAAGTACCGAGCGACATCAACAATACTAAGAACCTCTCTTTTTGAGGACTGGTCGCTTTCCCCCACGTTGGATACTCTGCATGAGGTTTACCTCATGTCAAACGGTTCGACCGCAGCTGCTTTCTCGGAGGGCATCTTCGGCAAATTGGACGAGCTGAGGATCGACTGGTCAGACCGCTACGCATTGACAGCAGCAGCACAGGATTGTTTTGCAGCCATTGTTGACCCAGGCCGCCTGACCGTCTGTGTAGAGCCAACACAGCAGCGCCTTCACCCGATCATGTGCCGTAACTCAGTAAAGACGATACTCAGCGGAATCAGGGTGGACTACAGACTTCCCTGGCCCTTACAGATGGGTTTGACCGCTACAAGCCTCGAGCACTACCAGTCTCTCTTTACTATTCTACTACAATTTAAGCGCGCAACGTATGCCCTTCATAAACCCAAAATCCTAGACAACTACTGGACAGACCATGACAATTGGAACGTCACAGCAGTCTTTTACTCCACGCGCATCAAACTCTTGTGGTTTTGCACTACCGTGCAGACGTATCTAACCACTCTTGTTCTCACACCGCTGGACTCACAGCTTCGACGAGACTTGGCCTCTGCTGTTGATATGGATGAGTTGATTGCCGCTCACGACAGAGCATTGAAGGCCATGGTAGACCAAGCCTGTCTGGGAAGCAGGTTGACCCCTATCCGCGACTGCATGCTAGATGTACTGGATCTAGCACTCAAGCTGGAACGCGTCAGGAGTGGGGTGACGGACACGGTAGATGATGTTGAAGCCAACAAACCATATCAAGAACGCCTGGGAGACATCAAGATGGAAGTTGACAGACAGGTTCGCTTCATCTGGAGCGGCCTGCGCAGCGTTGCACGTGCGACGAGTGATGCGCATTCAACCAAGTGGGATATGCTCGCCGATATGCTGCAAGCAGGCGATGCAGATGAACGAACAAGCGTGTAGATGGCAAAGGATCTATCGACCTGTTCATCATAGATAGGATACATGAGGAAAATATCAAGCAAGTGAACAATTGAGCAAATAAAGCACACCCAGTGTCCAGACTGTCGCTACCATCCTCCGCCTCTCAGTCTATCCGCAAAAAACTTCATGATCGGAAGCACCTCCTCTCTGTCTCGCGGCATACCCACCTCTTTCCTCTTCCACCTCACGACACTCACATTCTTAAATTCCCTCTTGACAAGATGCTCCTCCTCGGCACTTACCTGACACAGCAACACATGCGTATCGCTCTTCTCCCTCGCGCTCCTACTCGACACCATGCTCATCGGCAGCCCGCCGCCTATTGAAACGACCCCCTTGAACTCTCTTCCCGCAGGTTTCCCACGCTCCGACGCGGAGACATCCACCACCCTCTCGTTGCCCAACCTCGCCGCCAGTCCCAGGGCCAACGATCCTCCCTGCCCGAAGCCAAAGATGAGAATATCCGCCATGTCCCACCCGCACTTATCCACGAGCACCCCGCGCACGAGCCCCTCGGCGACCAGCCCGGCGGCCTTTTCGAACCCCGGGTCGGCGTCGAGATGGCCTGTTCCCGGGTCCAGCTGGAGGTCGTCGCCCCAGTGGTAGTGGTCGCCCGGGAGGCCGAGCAGGGACGGGGCGAGAGGGGACGTGCCGCGGACGGATATGGACAGGACGCCGGGGAGGGAGAGATTGCGCGCGAAGGCGGCGAAGGGGATGTCGGAGTCGCCTAGGCCATGGAGCAGGATGAGGAATGCGGTTGTTGATTCGGGGGGGGAGGGGAAGTGCAGAGTTGTGTGGAGTGGGAGGGTGTGGAAGTCGGATTGGGTGGGTATTCGGGGGGGCATTTTTATTTTATTTTTGCGTTGTCTGTGAGGGATTGGATTATCGTGTGTATGTATGTAGGGTTTTTTTTTTTTTTTTTTTTTTTTTTTGGTTGTTGGTGGTTGAGTTGTTGTTGGATGATGACGAGATGTGGAGATGGGGGGGGGGGGTGGAGGTGGAGGTCGAACGGAAGTGGACGGTGTGTGTTATGTGCACCGGTCTTGCTGATCTTCTAGAAAGATGAAGAAAGGAGAGGAGGCGGGGTTGATTTGAAAAGTTGTTTTGCGTATTTTCAATTTCTACTCCTTTCCTTGGCTTTGGTCTGCATGTCGTGCGATTTCATCATTGATATGCATATACACCTTGGAGATTCCTTGGCTTCAAGTTTTTTTTTTTTTAAATAGTTGAGCAAACTTATTCATTTCGACGAGTTTCCCCCTTTATTGACGGCTTCCGTTAAACACGCTGAGCTCAATTGTGTACTTGTGCGTACGTATGCCGGCTATACCCAGCCGGAGGAACATTCACTGACCTTTCGATATTGGCTTATTTAATATTTAATTCGTTCATTTGTTCAATATCCAAATCTTTATGTACATCCATCACGAATCGCTCATCTACGCTGCTTCATGGTATCTTCCTCCCCCAAGCTACGGACCTTGACCCTCGACGGCCCTGGCTTCATCTCCACCCACTCGCCGTCAGCCGCCCAAACACCAGCCTTGGTATAGTCACCGCTATCACTGCCGTCCATAAATGCGAATCTGAAGTATTCCGGCAAGCCGAGTGTCCGGTTTCTGGACCACACAAACGTATTCTTGGCATCCACGTCCACAAGATAGGACCTGAACCGCTCCACATCGTTGACAAGAATGCTTATACCATCAAACTGCTTGAGCTCGGGGCTATCCCACGTGAAGCTGATGTTGGACGAGATTGCCGTGCTGTTAGATAGATCAATCTTGGGACCGTGGATAACAGGCAGCGGGGTTCCCTTCTGCGCATCACCCTGCAAAGCGGCGGACGTTTGGAGGACGGGATCGAATCCCCATCGGGCAATGCCGTTGATGAAGAGACCGACGAGAAGGCCCTGGTATAAGAGGGAGGGACGCATTTGCAAGCTCGTCCCTGGCAGGAGAAGAAGTGCCAAAATGTAGTGGTGAATGCGCAGGTTCAGTCCTGGCAAGACGAGGGCGATGATGATGCCGAGGAGGAAGATGGCGTAGAGTTTGATGTACTGGACGAGGCGGGCCTCTTGGCGGAAGAAGCGTATTTGTGCGGCTATGATGACGACGAGAATGACGACAATGATGGAAAGAGCGGCCTTGGCACCGGGCTGCTGGTTCAGATCGTGGGCGTTGAGGCGTTGGACGGGAATGAAGCTCAGCGTGTAATTGTCAAGTGCGCCAACCCAGCAGGCGCCCAGCCAGAGTATCGTCTTTTCCACCTGCGCGGTCAAACCGCTGAGAGTGCGTCGAACGCCCATCTTGTCGTACATGACCCATGCGACGAACATGGCGGGCAGAAACTTGCCCGAAATGTTGGAAAATAATGCCGCGACAGACCTGTGCGGCGGCGGATCGAGGGCCATGCCCACGGTCCAGAAAATGCCGATGAACGATGAGAAGAAGAACAAGGCCGGCGAGGCGGTGAAGAGAGACAGGACGGCCGTGAAGACGACAGAAATTGCCAGTAAAGACCACCTTGTGTCCTGGGCATCGCATCGAACATGTGGCAGAAACTGGAACGATCGCGGAAAATATGAGTCGAAGCTCGCGCTCGTGATGCCATTTCGCTGCGTGCTCAGGTACTTCTGGCTTCTGCCGATGAGCTTGACCACGCCGCACCCTCCATTGGCGTTGGAAATCACACCGGCGTGTATTGCCGAGCCACAAATGTACGAGTCCCCGCGATACGTTGCATTCTCAGGCGCGACGTCGTTGGACGGTCCGCCGACGACAATCGGCTGGTAGACAAGCTCCTGGTCACCGACGGCGTGGGGATTCAGCACTTGGTAGCTCGCGCAGTTGGCGGAACAGCGAAAGGGAAATCCGCTGCCTTGAAATGGGCGGCAATCATTGCCGTCGACGCCGCACGAGTTGCCCGATCCCCAGTACGTGGCACCGCATCCAATCGTCCGCGGCTGACCCCATCCCGCGATCTCGGTGGCGATCTCGCCCTTCCTTTTGACGAGCACAAAGGTGATGAGCCAGATGGAGAAGTAGAAAAACAGGAGGCAGAAGCGTCGTTTGAAAGTTGTCAGAAACTTGTCCACGAGGAACAATGGGTACTCTTGCACGATGGGAAAGAAGGGATTGATTCGATACGGCTGCGGGTCTGGAGGACCGACGGACCATTTGCGAACGGCTCGCAGCATTCGGCGCACGGGATACGGCACCCATTTCCATCTCTTCCAGGCGTTCTCATCCTGTACAAAGCGCGGCGTGGGCGGGTCACTCTCATCTTGGACCTGGAGCGTGCGGGCGCTGGTATCGAGAGGTGCATCTGGATGTCCGGCATCCGTGGAATTGTTGCCGCCGCGCCGGCGCTGGCTGCTGTGGTGTTGACGATGGTGGTTGAAGTCGTCGTTGGTGTTGTTGTCATGGTCGAAGTCGAGATCGACTTGACGCCGGTCCGGGTTCGTCATGAGAGGCTGATCTTCGTCTTCATGGTGACCGGCCATGTTTGATGCAGGAGACAGAAACCAACGTCGAAGACGAAACAGGCAGCTGGAACGAGGGAACGAGCGCAATCCGTCCTGACAGACTTGACAGACTTGACAGACTTGACACGAGTCTGGTCGGTCTGGACGGCTTGGCTTGGTGCGGGACGGAGAGTGGGTCAATCTGCACAAGTTCCCAAACACCTATCAGACTTGAGCACCGAGCAGACTACGGAGTTATACGGATTATATGTGTACATATTATGTAGGCTAGGCGAGAAAAGAAAGTTCCGCCGGTCTGGAAGCCAGCCTCGTATCGCTGCCCCTTGATGAAGCGCCCACATTCACGTCTGACAGGCCGGGCAGCTGGTCCCAAAAAGGATGGAACGGACGGAGTACTCCGTACATACATACATACATACATACATACATACATACATACTACTACATGTACATAACAGCGGCCATCCCTGTCATACAATTCTCCGCAGCGTCCGCAATGCCCGCAACGAGGCTCAGGTCGCGGATGAATGTCGGCAGCCTGTGGACAGCATCACACCACTTCTCTGCAAGGGGGCCCCGCTTATCGGCTCGATGGCGGCTTTTCTTTTGCACGCCAAATTTCACATTGAGACTGGCACGAACCAGGCAGGCAACATATTTCACACCGGGAGAACTCATCTCGCTTTTGCTGCAGTAGTCTTCTGGTATTGCCCCAGGCCCGCATTCTCTTTCACTTCCGGCTCCTGGGTCGTTGAACATGCGAAAATGAGTGAGGCAAAGGCACACGAGTCTACAGAGATGCCTGCACACAAGGTGTTCGAGATCTTGGAAACCACAATCGCTGATGGCTGTAATATCGCTCGACTCGGCCGCCTGTCTATACCGGGGAGGAGGCAAATTGACACGCCGAATTACACTGCCATCACATCTCGAGGTGCAATTCCTCACCTGACCCCCGATAATGTAATCAAATATACAAATTTTACGTCCGCCTATATGGCCCTAGAAGACTGTAAGTGTCGCGGAAGCTCTGTGGTAGCGCCATTTCGTAAAAGCTCACAAGCGTGTAGTTGTTGAGCGAAAAGAGCCCCCTATTTACAACACGCCACCACATGACAGCCTCCGCCGGCTGCACAACTTCACAGCTTTGGCATCAGATCGAGCCACCGTCTTTGCTGCAAGGAGGTGTCCCTCGGTCGTTACCCCCATGGGGAACGGAGCCAAGGCCGTGTCACTCTTCACATCAACCGGCTTTGCGAGTGTCAGCGTGGCTCAATATGTCGCCGCTGTCAAAAATCTGCAATCCGACGTGGTGGTACCTCTGGCCGACACGTTGCACACAAGCATCACGCCAGCGTCAAAAAAGCTCATCAAGATGGTGGAGCGTACGGAAGAATGGGTCGATGAGTTTTTGCGCCAGTTCGAAAGCAGAGAGCACCTGCACGAATTGGGCATTTCTGTTTTTGCCCCTGTTCTGCCCGTCGAGCTCCCCATTCAGTGGGACTACTTGCGACACCTCGCCGACGATATCACGGCAAGTCTGTCTGGACTGGCTATCTACGACGTGAATCTGCTTCCGCAGCTCGCGACTTATAAACCGTTGGGTCCTCTGCCAAAACTGTCACTCGACCAGCCCGAGTCACCGCATGATGTTTTACGTCAAGTATCACTTGGTGTGGATATCTGTGCCCTTCCTTTTGTGAATAGCACCTCTGACGCTGGCATTGCCTTGACGTTTACATTTCCACCACCCGAAACTGAAGCACCCCAGCCTCTGGGGATCAACATGTGGTCTGAAGAGCACAGCGTCGCAGTTGTACCGCTTGAAGAGGGGTGTGAATGCTATGCGTGCACCCATCATCATCGGGCTTACCTGAAGCATTTGCTCAATGCCAAGGAGATGCTCGGCTGGACTCTGCTCCAAATCCACAATCACCACGTCATCGACGAATTCTTCAAAGGTGTAAGAACAGAGCTGTCCAAGGGAGTGGACAGCTTTGAGGAGAGCAGGAAGAGGTTTCTAGCGGCGTATGAGCCCAGACTTCCAGCGGGGACGGGCGAGCGTCCGAGGGCCCGGGGGTACCATTTCAAAAGCGAGGCTGGACAGGACAAAATTAACAAGCCTGTGTGGGTGGGTGGGTTTGAGGACAGAGGTGTAAATGGGAATAGTGTAAACAACCATAATAGTAGGGATGCATAGACAGACACGCCAAGGGAAAAGGGGTCGAAAAGTCACTGGTGGAACACGGAACTCTTATTAAGAACACAACACATGGGGAACTCATTGGAAACCCAAGTCATACGCAATCGCGTCCTAGAAACAAGAGGTGGGGAAAGCGGCGTCTGAATGAAATGCTGACTGGCGCGGCCTCTCGCGCTATTGTACTGATTAGTAGCCACGATGCATGAACATGAACCACAATGGCGTGTTGCAATGCCTGGCCGAGGCCGAGGCTACCCTAACCCAACAATCGAGGGGAGACGAAGAACGAAGAACGAAATCAGGTCTAGATGCCGCAGTGGGACGGGTCGGTGAAGAATCTAATGCAAGTGAAGAGGCGTTCTCTGCGGAGCCAACGGATCGAGACTTTGCCACGTGGTGCAGAGGAGGCGCCGATTGCTCGACCACGGTGACTGACTTTTCCATCCCGCGCGATTGGGGAACAAATGTCGGAGACTTGACTTGGCTGCGGTTGGCATGTTTGAAGTCCGATTGATTAACTTGACGGCTGATCGTCCACCTCGCAGCTGGCAGCCGGCAGCTGGCACTGGCAGGGCACTGGCAGGGCACAATGACGCGGGTGATTGGTCCATCCTTTCCAATCCCACGTTGCCATCTGCGCTCTCGACATTCTTCAAAAGAACCTTGGATAAGACAAGGGTCCCCGTCCTCGACAACCGCCAATGGGATTCAACGACATGAGCACGGGGGGGCTGCTGCCGATTGCCCCTGATCGATGATGGGCTTGTGGCCTCGGCCGCGACAAGCTTATTACGGACTATACGGATTACATACATGTATGTGTATGCGCATTAGCAAGCCACGGGCACTGCAATCAATCCTTTTGGCTTGCAATCAATAGGAAAGAGGCGGGCAAGGTTCTGCTGCGAGATGGATTGGATGGTGATTTTCCAGATCAGGTCCGGTTTGTCCAACCACCCCAGCCCACCCCAGCCACCTCTCTTCTCTTGAGGTGAAGGGTTCACGGTCACATTATTGGTGGAGCTATCAGATGGCTATGCTTGTCACGACCAAAGTCATTGATGCTGGGCCTGGCTTGGATATATCTACATGTAATATCCATCTCCGGCCCCAATTACCCCGACCCATGGATGAAGGGGAATAGGGTATAAGCCGGTCAAAGCCCCTGTGAAGCCAAAGCCACCCTCCTCCTCTTTCTTTCCTCTTTTTTTTTCGTTTCAAACCCGGCGAGGACCTACTCTGTACGCACTCATGCTTGCCAGGCTCAACGTTGCTGCCGTTCTGGTAGCTGCGCTCTCGGCCGTATCGGGCCAGACATTCCAGCGATTGGGAACCTGCCCGAGCTTGGGATGCCTTCTCCCACCTGACCAGAGCGATTTTCTTCCTGGTCAGCTCTTCGACTTGCGAGTCGAAGTCCACGCGCCAGTCAATGGCTCCGAGGCCGCCCATGATGGCAAGCCTGACGAGAAGTTCAAGGTGACCATTGCCAAGGAGGGCAAGGAGCCCCAGGACATCACCAAGGTTTTCAAGATTGAGGAGCCCAAGGTGGAGAAGTGGACTTTCAAGTGGTACGAGGACTTGTTTGCCGAGGATGCCAAGATGCCCTCTATCGTCAACGTCGCGTCCAAGGCTTATCGCAAGCTTTTTCTGAACGAACCCGGCAAATACATCGTCACCCTGGAGTACTACAATGGCGAGAAGACGACTGCTGAATGGCTCGTCCGCCCCATTGTCAAAGAGCGCAAGGCTAAGAATGTCATCTTTTTCATTGGCGACGGCATGACCACCAACATGGTAAGCCGAGTTTACGAATTGTTTTTTTTTTATGTGTGGCAGGCAACTTTACAAAGAGACTGACGACTCGTAGATTACTGCCGCCCGATTGCTTGGACACAAGAGCATCAATGGCAAATACCAGACTCGCATGCAGATGGACGAGTTCCCCGTCCTTGGCCACCAAATGACCCATTCAATCGACAGCTATATGACTGATTCGGCCAATTCGGCCTCTGCTCTGTACTCCGGACACAAGAGCACTATCAATGCCATGGGGTACGCCGACAGCGCACATTCCTGACCCGGCGCATGGCTAACAAATGATCTAGTGTCCACGCCGATTCTTCTCCCGACCCTTTTGATGACCCCAAAGTTGAGACTATTGTCGAGGTGTTCCGTCGAATTACTGTATGTTGACGGAACGGAACTCTTTGCGAATGAAATCTCGTGGAAAGGATGCCCTAACGTGTATCACAGAAAGGTGCCTGGGGTGCCGTTTCCACCGCGTTCCTGGCCGATGCTACTCCCATTGCCCTTACTGGCCACACGCGCCGCCGTTCAGAGTATGGACCTCTCATTGACCAGGCCCTCAACGGCGTGACCAACTACAGCTGGACCAACCACGGCGGGCCTGATGTCTTTTTTGGCGCCGGTGCCGAACAGTTTTACCCCGGCAAAGGTTCCTACCAGGGCAAGGACTACTACGAAGAATTTGCCAAGAAGGACTACACTGTCAGCTTGAACAAGACGGCTCTTGAGAAGATTGACGTGAGCAAGAGAGCCCTTGGCGTCTTCTGCCAAAGCAATCTCCCCGTCTGGCTGGACCGTAACGTCTACCCCGAGAACCTCAAGAAGCTCAAGAACAACCCCAGAGGTGGCAACGACTCTGCCCTTGATCTTCCTGGACTCAGGGACATGACTCTCAAGGCCGTCGAGGTTCTCCACAAGCGTGGTGGTGACGAGGGGTTCTTCCTCATGTCTGAGGCTGCCTCAATTGACAAGCAGATGCATGCTTTAGACTACGACCGCGCCCTCGGTGACCTTTTGGAGCTGGACGACACTGTCCGTGCCACCGTCAAGAAGCTCAAGGACATGGGCATTCTGGAAGAGACTCTGGTCGTTGTTTCAGCCGATCACGGCCACGGATTCGAGTAAGTTTCAAGCTTGGTCTACCTACCTACCCGAGAAGATCCCCGAGAAAGGGAAGAAGAAAAGGAGAAAAAGAGAAGAGAAAAAGAAAAGAAGGGCACATTCGGCTCTAGCTAACACGAGCATTATAGCGTTTGGGGATCTGCCGATACCGAGTACCTCGCCAAGCAGGAGGACCAGCGCACCAAACGCAACGCCATTGGTGTGTACGAGAAGTCTGGGCTGTCCCAGTACACCGAGAAACCCAAGGACCTCAAGTACGGCACTGGCGTCAACTTCCCTGCCAATTGGGAGCCACGATACGCCATCGCCGGCGGTGTCGGAGCTGCCCCCGACCACCGCGAGGACTACAAGGTCCACAAGAATGGCCCTCGCACGCCCGCCGTCGAGAGCGCCGAAGGCTACATTGTAAACCCCAAGGACGCCGTCAACGGCATCGTCATCGACGGCACCCTGCCCACCAGCGAATCCTCGGGCGTCCACTCCCTGACCGATGTTCCCGTGTTCGCCATGGGACCTTGCCAGGAGACCTTTGGCGGTACCTTAAACAACGTCGACATGTTCTACAAGATGGCTGCTTGTCTGGGTCTGGCTCGTCCCAACACTAGCTGAAAGTCTTAAGACGGCGTAATATCCGCTCATCCGCTTCCTTTTCTTCCTTTTCTCACTAGGAATTAGCGGCAGAGGTGGTAACCCTAGCGGACGTTAATGACGTGGTGAGAGAAGAAGAGTTGTAGAATAGTTGATTGCATAGATTGTGACCGGCGGCGGTTATAGAGTAGGGCTTGGCGGCGTCAGGAGGCCATTCCCAGCGTATCAGCAGCTGATTCAACAGGAGCAGAAAAGTAAAGTCGGTGAAAAACAAAAGAAAAATCATATTACCAATGACTGTATATAATGCTGCATGAAAAACCTGAGTTCAAATTGCCAGTGCATACGCCGAGCGCCCGCCAACGCCATAGTTTGGGAAAGTAATCTAAAGCGAGGAAGAACAAGAAAAAGAAAAAGAAAAAGAGAAAGAGAAGATTCAGAATATTTTGTGCCCAAAGCCTCCCCCCCGCAATACATGTCCATGTTGCTATTTACATTCCCATGCTCCGCATGCCCCAAAACCACGATAACTCGATTTTCATCTTCCCAGCACTTGTCCATGCAGATGCGTTTCTTTCCAATGACCCGCGGGGTCCTTCTAGGCCGCTTCGACGAGGTCCATTTGGGCCACCATGTCGACCAACTCATCCGAGTCAATCTCCTCCGTGGCACGATGACGTCTCTTGCTCAGCGCAGCCGTGTGCATCCACACGCCGTCCTTGTAATGAGCCAGCACCCTCGCGGGCCGAAGGATGTTGTCCCGCCGGAGGCCCCCGCCGACGACAATCTCGAGAGGTCCCGCCGCGTACCTGTGACAGAGATGGTCGATCCTATCAACGTTGCCCAGGCAGTCGCCGAGACCGCCGGCCGTCAGCACGCCCTCGAAGCCCAGCGAGATGAGGGTCTGGATCCCCTCCGAGGCACGCTTAGTGGCCGCGATGGGATCGAACGCCCGGTGGAAGACGCATCCGTAGGGTCTCGCGAGCCGGATGAGCGTCGCGCAGTTTTCCTCGTCGATGGCGACGGCTCCGGCTCTGGCTCCGGCTCCGGCGACATCTACCGTCTCCGTCTCCGTCTCCGTCTCCGTCTCCGGCTCCTCGGACGCTTTCAAGAGGCCAAAGACGAACCCGTCGCTTCGGCAGGGATCCATGAGGCCCGTGGCCTTGAACTCCCGGATGGAGTCGGCCATGGCTTCGACCTCGGCGCGGGTGTAGATGAAGTCCTGGGCCTTGACCTTGTGCCCTCCCCCCGGCGGCGGCGGCGGCGGCGGCGGTCCCCTCGGCCGGATCATGATGCGCACGGGGATTTTTACCTGGGCTGCGACCCGCGCGAGCTCCGACACGGGCGGCGTCGTGCCGCCGAGATGGTATGAGTTGGGGGCGTTGAGCTCCACCCGCGAGGCACCTTGGGACTGCGCCTTGAGGATGGATTCCCCGGAGAAGACGGCGACTTCCAGAGGGATCTTGACAGCCATGGTATAGCAGCACGCGTCCGGATCGGCTGGTTTTTTTTTTTTTTTTTTTGCCCCCGAAATACAAAATGTTCTCGGGGAGGGGATGGATGGGCGGGCCTCTGGGTTGTTTCAGCAGATGAGTAAGTGGGGCCGTGGCATGGGCCAAACAGAAACAAGAACAATTGCAATTTGCTTCAAAGCCGTTTGCCACTGCAGACATGGATGGGAAGGCGATGCAATCTCTTGGAATAGCTGCGCATTCTCGTGGGATCCATTCCCGTGTGCCGCCGTCCTTGCTCTTATATAAAACACTCCGTACGGTGTACACGAGCTGGCTGACGGCTTGCATCTGTGCATTCGTTGGAAAAAGCCCATTCATTCATTGTCTGGCGTTTGACGGGAAAACCCGCTCACAGACCGAAGAGCGGTGAACTCCAAGACAACCTCATTCACAGATGTCCACACAGATGCCCATGAAGAATCTCTCCCCATGCAATGCAGGTGCAGACAAACGAACAGAAAACTCTTTCCATACAGTCCCATGTATACATGTGACAGAAAAGTCAATTCCGCGCTGCCGAGTTCTGGGCACGCACAGCGCTCGCTGTACATACATGTAGGATGGGTTCTTGGAGTAATACATGTACACTTCAAGTATCCCCCGCACCATGGACCCTGAGATTTGAAAAAGTCGAAATTTTCATCAACAAGAGGCAGGACCCTCTTTTTTTTTTTTTTTTTTTTCTTAACCCCTCTCAAACTGGGGACCCAATGCATCAACCCCCACCAATTGACTGGAAACATTGCCATGCGAAATCGCCAATGGCTACATCTAAAAATCGGGCTGAAGCCCTCCTCACCGTTTGAAAATTTCCCTCTTCATTAAACCTCTCGTGGGCCTTTTCGGCGCCCGCCCACCAAGGCTAAGTCATTGCTCCATTTAAAAGTGCGATTGTGCCTGGTCCTTGTCTGGGAAGCCCTTTTTAATAAGGCAACCTGTTCCAGCTTTGGGACATTTTCTTCACCTGTTTCTTCCCTCTCATACCACCTCTTCTCGCCTCTCCCCTACAACAACACAACCACAACACACCACAACAGCATCTGATACACACCCACGGTCCTTTTCATTTCATACCCGCCGTCATGTCTGCCGAAAATGTCGACAACCCCCCTGTTCACTACGAGCAGCTCGATGACATCGAGGATGACTTTGAGCAGGTCGATCTTGAAATCCGTAAGTTCATCTTCTCTTGCTCCCCTTTCCCATTCCAGCGCCGATTCCCCCGATTCCCCATTTTTGTTGCTATGCGATGGATGGGAGACGAATGTCCGATTCTGTCCTTGACCGGCAATCTGCATGCAACAAGCAGCCTCCGCCATGCCCTTCCAAGAAACCTCACGTACTCACGCCCGCCATTCATCCAGTGCGCATCCAGGACAAGATGACTCGGGATTTGTATGCCAAGCGTGACAAGATCATCTCCGAGATCCCCAATTTCTGGTCCCACGTGTTCGAGCAAGCCCCTCCCGAGATCGATGAGTTCATTCAGCCCATCGATGCCAGCATCATCGTCTCTGCCCTCAAGAACCTCTCCGTCGAGCGCTTTGAGCTGCCCAACGGCCATCCCCGCAGTATCCTCATCAGGTTCGACTTCTCCGACAACGAGTACTTTGAGAAGACGACGCTGGAGAAGAAGTTCTGGTGGCGCCACGCCAAGGACGGCTGGGAGGGCTTCGTCTCGGAGCCAGTCGAGATCAAGTGGAAGCCTGGCAAAGATTTGACCAACGGCCTCCTCGACCTCGCCAAGAAGATCTACGAGGACGACAAGTCGGGCAAGACGGAGGAGAAGACGCCCGCCAAGGAAGAGCTCCTCAAGAAGCTCGAGGACACCAGCCTCGACACGGTCAGTTTCTTCAACTTCTTCGGTTTCCGGGGCCGCTTCATCACCGCCGAGGAGAGCGCAGCTGCCTCCAGGGTCGCGGACGAGAAGCGCAAGGCTCGCAAGGAGGGCAAGGAGGTGGAGGAGAAGATGGAAGAGGACGAGGAAGAGGACGACGGCGAGTACGAGTTCGAGATCTTCCCCAACGGCGATGACGTCGCCATCGCCATTGCCGAAGACTTGTACCCCGAGGCTATCCGCTACTTCCGGGACAGCGAGGAGCTTGCTGCCCTGAGCGACGCCGACTTTGAGGATGACGACGAGGAGATGGGCGACGGGGACGGCGATGATCAGCCTTCCTAGAAGCGCAAGGCCTAAATTCATTGCTGCATTCATTCACCTTTTTTTTTTTAGAAAAGATGTATGGGCTGGTTGGGAGGGAAGGGGGGGTGGGGGGGGTAAACAGAGGAGATGTCTGGAATGATGAAGCCTCCGAGGCTGCGATGACGAGATGTAGACACGGTTACGTCTACACTGTCGCGGATTCCGGATTTTCCTTTTGTCTTTTTCATTGATTTTTTTTGCCCCATCCATGTTGTTTTAGGACTGGACCTAGAAACAGATTACCCGCTCACAGAGTTGAGCACGCGAATGACTTGGGATTTTTCCAAATTTGAACTCTCACACCACGTGTGCCGTGATAACATGTGTGAGTTCCAGGGTTTCATCACCTGTTCCCTGGAATTGTTCCACGAGGCAAGTCGCTCAATGTGACGGCGGCAAGATGAGTTGACCATGACCACAAAAGTCGGGCTTATACGAAACGGTGTACGGAGGATGATTGTCCAAGTCAGCACCCGGTCGCATCGTGGCGGATTCATCAACTTCCCGCTTGGCTCAGTCTCTAGTTCAAATCGAGGGTTCTGGCTGGGGGGGGGTTGTCGCCCCTTTGCGGGAAACAGCTTAGTCATCTACTAATTAGCACAACTCCGTAATAATACTCTGGTCTTTTTCCGTTTGCCGTCACCACACCTTCCCCCCCCCCCCAACCCCCTTTTTTTTTCTTCCAGAATCAGCGGGACTCGAGAGGGGTCTTGACATGAAACAGTACATATAGTCTGAGTTGATGGAGTGAAACAGATGTACATCATCGATGAATCTGGGGCGAAAGTCGTGTTTTCTCGCCGCTGACAAGGATGGACGACATTACATCTCCTTGGAGGTCCTAAGGCTAGTGGGTCTGTGGGGCCCCCACAGGCCCCCTGCCACAAGGTCAGTGACCGCGTAAGTACGCGAAAGTGTGGTGTAGTGACTTGTATGGAAAATCAGCAATACATTTATTATTGGCCTATTTATATATAATCCGCTTCTATCTAATTGGATACAGACCCTACTTGACGTGACTCCACTAGCCTTGGGACCTCTAAGGAGATAGCTCTCGCGACATCCGAGCCCTGCTACTAATGCGCCCCACAAAATAGAGTTTCGGCTGCTTTGAGCGGCACACGGAGGACTAGTGGAAAATATTCCACGCAAGTAATATGCCTGCGCACAGGTCTTCCCGTGAGAGCAGGGGATATATTCAATATTCCTCCAAGTTAATCCGTCAAGAGAAGAGAGGAGAAAAGAGGCAAGAGGGAGCGAATTGCCTCATGTTAAATAGGGGAGAGGGATAGTGGCGGTCACATGACGTCCGTTACGTTGGTCAGGGTCAAGCCGCGCGATCGCCGCCAGCCAAAGTCCTGGTTCATGATCGCGGCAACCCGGCCTAATTAATGTTGTGACTGTTCTAATACCTTTTTTTTTTTTTTTTTTTTCATATACATCTATAAAACACTGGTACCGTAATTAATTAGCTCGTTGCCTCCTGCCAGGTACATTCGTTGTCGGTTCTACATGCGCGGGGCCACGCGACCGCCCGACAAGGCCTACCGTTTTACTCGTAATAGTGATGCAACTTGCGCACGATATTTGTTACAGATGGACGGTTGTTGCATTGCATATGTATTCTCATAGTAATACGAGTGGTTATGCGCGCAGTGAGCAAGTAATCAAATGCGTAGTGGCGACTAGGCCTAGAACAGAAGAAATACCTTCCATGGGTATTTCTAGTTGGCGAGATTACGTACTTCTATGGTTTGTTCTATTACAGATAGCATGGTCCGGAGCACTTGACGTGTTATATTGTAAGAAGGCCCTGATGAACAAAGGTCTTGTAATATAACAAGGTTCTTGACATGAAACAAGCTTTGTGTTGCGATTAATATCTAGCGGCATGAACTTCGGCATGTATTCCTCTTCCTCCGTGTAAGATGGGGAATGGAGGAAACTCTTCCGTTTAAGGCCTAGTCACCGCTGCGCATTTGATCATTTTTAACACTACTTTTATACTCCGTACTGCGCGTTTATACTCAATCCTTCTTATTAATCGCACAGCCAATGAGTGGGCGACTCGTGGTGGCCTGATGCTGTCGGGCCTTTTCGACTCCTTCCTCGTTACTTCTCTCTTGAGCCTGAATGGGCGGGTTTGTTTGGCAACGATGACTGGATCAATGTTTATCATCATGTTTCGTCGGTGGGTTTTCGCCAGGGGGCAAGTATAAAAGCCGAGTTGTCGCCCCTGTCTGCGGGACACGAACAGGGCGTTTGGCTAAACTCTTGTCTCTCCCCGGCCGTATGTATTTGCTTCAATCTACGGAGTATTACCTCGAGGCGATCACTAGCAGCGAGCGATGGGTACGTGTGATAAAATAAACTTTCGGACAGTTCCCGAGACGGCAGACAATGAATGCAGAGCGACTCTGCTCTTGCTTCATCAAGCTCCACCATGTAGATCGTTCAATACTAACGTATACGCGCCCCCCCCCTTCGACATCAGCGGAACGCGTGGAAACATGGCCTGAGCTCACGGCCGATGAGGAAAAGGGCGTCGGCGGCTACATCATTGACGTGCGGGACGGCCACGGCCACGGCCACGGCCACGGCGGCAACGAGATTGCCATTCTCAATCAAGATTACGAGGGCAAACCCACAGACGAAGAGTTTGCCACTTTGCGCCGTGTTCCTGGTCGGGTTCCTGCCGTGGCTTACTTGCTCTGTGCTGTCGAATTTTGTGAGAGAGCTTCCTTCCTTGGTGAGTTCATCTGCTGCCTGACGCGTTGTGGCTGCAATCAAGCTCTTGGGTAATTTTTGAGAGAAAAAGTCCGTCTGGCTGATATGGCCCGACCCTTTCAGGATGCGCTGTAATCTGGACAAACTACATCAATCGACCACTGCCCAAGGGCGGCAATGGCTATGGCGCCGTCGCACCGGGAAGCACAAGCGGTATTCAGGGTGCCTTGGGCATGGGCGAGCAAATCGCTGTACGTACCAGCATGAACCATTGAATGTTGCAGCACTTGGCTTTATTCGCATTAACGCTTCAATCGATATAGAATGCCACGACTCAGTCTTTCAGTCTGATAGCTTTCTGTCTTCCCTTGGCCGCTGGACATCTTGCCGACAGCAAGTTTGGCCGATATCCCATGATTTTCTGGGGTGTCGTTATTTGCGGTATCGGGCATATTCTTATCGTCGCCGGCGGTGCCAAAGAACTCATTGACAATGGCACCGCGAAGATCCCCTTTTTCCTCGGCGTGTATGTCCTTGCTGTCGGAGCTGGTATGTTCTGTCCTGACAAAGTCAGTACTGGTTTCATTGGCTCACTCACGAACTTCCTGCAGCCATGTTCAAGCCCAACGTTACACCCCTTCTGCTCGACCAGATGAGATCTCACGTACCCAAGATCAAGATGCTCAGGTCGGGCGAACGAGTAATTGAGGACCCGGAACACGGCACCGAACGAGTCATGTTGTGGTTCTACATTCTCACCAACATTGGTGGCTTCATGTCCACGGCGACATCATACTCGGCAAAATATGTTGGCTGGTGGCTGGCATTCTTGCTCCCCCTCATTCTCTATCTCCCATTGCCTCTGCTCCTTGTATGGCTAAAGCCTCGTCTCATCTTGCGCAAGCCGGGCGGCTCCGACTTGCCCAATGTCTTCCGAGCCGTTGGTCATTGTCTTGCCGGTGGAGGCATTCTCAGAATCGGCCGCAAGGGCTGGTGGGACAACGCAAAGCCTTCGGTCAGAGCCAGGAGGGGATTGTCCGCCGAGACTCACTACAGCGATGACTTCGTCCTAGATGTGCAGCGGACCATGCAGGCAACTGGCATGTTTTGCCTTTTCCCAGTCCAGTATTGGAACGATAACGGGTACGACGACTCCGTGGGCACCTCGTGGTATTGTTATCTGAATGATTGATTGTGCTCGCTGCTGACACGGCTATGCAGCATCGGAAGCTCAACAAACTTCTTGAGTACCATGCTTACCAGTGACGGCGTGCCCAATGATGTCGTTGGCAACTTCAACTGTCTCAGCATCATCTTTTTGGGGCCAGTCCTCAACGTAAGCTTCCCTTGATGAGCACATGTTCTTTTTTTGTAGGGAAGACTTGGGCTGACCGGGACAATCTCAAAGTATGTGCTATACCCGATGCTGCGCAAGGCCAAGATCCCCTACGGCCCCGTCGCCCGTGTCACAACTGGGTTTTTCATCAGCACTCTTGCTGGCATCGGGTATACCGTTCTGTGCTACAAAGCGTACCAGACGTCGCCCTGCGGTTGGTATGGTTCTACGGACCCCCGCTGCGTAGAGAATGAACTGTTTTCCCCCATCTCGCTATGGTGGGAGGCTGTCCCGTTCGCGCTGGGTGGATTTTCCGAACTTTTCATCAATGTTCCAGGTATGCGTGGAACGACCATCTCTCCTCCTTCTGGCCCCTCTCCCCCTGAGAAAGAAAGAAACCGGGAACTGACACGCGACCGTTTCGCAGCCTATGGCATTGCGTACTCGCGAGCTCCGGTCAACATGAGAGGTCTGGTCTCAGCCATCAATCTGTTCAGCACTGGGTTCGCTTACATTGTGAACCTGGCCACGTCTGCCGTGATTGTTGACCCGTACTTGGTGTGGGACTTTGGCGGCCCGGCCATTGTTGGCGGCGTTGTCACGGTGTTGTTTGTAAGTCCACCGATATTGGACATTCACAAGTCTCTACAGGGTCACGTTCTGACATGAGCTGCAGTGGTTCACTTTCAAGCACATTGATGAGGAGAAGTATGTCCTGTCCACGACGCAGACTAGTGAGGTTGCGGGCGTTGTGGTTGTGGAGGATACCGAGGCAGCTCCTCAGCACAAAATTTAAAAGCTGCTTTGAGCGCACATTCTGTTCGGGTGTAACAAATGACAGGCAGGGTCAAAAGACATTCCCCATTTCATGAACCGAGCGTCACAAAAAAGCTGCGAATTTAATTTGGGCACTGTTCATGCCATCCATTGACTGCGCTGAATCTCAGCTGAAACCGTGTGAGATGTCGCTTGATGCCGTGCTCCCATTTGTCGTTTATAGACTTCAATTCTTGCTCCATGCTGACGTTGTGCTAGGAGCCCCTAGTTGCACTCTTGACGAGCTCTAAGAAATTCTTGTGCAAGAAAATCCCACCGCAGAGGCCCCCTGTAGGTGAGTTGGCGAATGCTGTTGCTCGGCCATGTAGGGAAGTAGAAAGATGAACCAAGACCGTGCACGTCTGGCCTCCTAGTCCTTTCTTCTTCTTCTTTTTTTTTTAAAAAAAAAAAAAAAAAAAAGCTGCTTTTCTGTCGTTATTCACATCCCTGGGGTGAAGACTTCATGCCCATTCGACTCCTGAAAATCCACAATCTTTTGGAAGTCGCGACATTTGTGATGCACGTTGAAGTCGACCCGATCTCCCGTCGGACGGCTTTCATCCTTCAGAAAGAGCACCGGAGTAATGTCTGAATAGCACATCAGGCTAAGCCGTAGGGTTTCTATGCAATGATCAACGTGCATTCGACTCATCATCTCGTCTTCCCGTATCGAGGGATAGAGTCTGCCCCAGGATTTATCGAACAACCTCAGCGGCCAGGTGTATTTGCGCAGCTCATCCTTTTTCAGGGGGTGTCAGTTACGTGGACAGCGACAGGTAGTGCATGTGGAAACAAGAGAATGAGGAGGAGACTCACGAGGCAATGCAGTTGGTGGAAGACCTCCAAAGTAGCACCATATGATGGATTGGCAGGATCGCTGCCAATGACCTCAACATGTTCGCCTGCGTTGGTTTGATTCAATGCCTCTATGCCGGCCGCATCGACGGCGACGAGATGTTCTACAAGATGAACAAACAGATAAAAGCCATCAACACTTGTCAAGCTTGAAACGACGGTTGCGTTGTTTACTTACGCCTCCAGAGGCCCTCCCATGCCTTTTCACGTTGCAGAGTGGGTGGACCACGATATATCGACGAGTGATTGAAGAAGTTGACAAAGTTGCCTTCCCAAAATTCCACAACATGCCAAAGAGGAGCTAATAAGGAGTGAAAGAGTGCAAAAAAAGCTGAGTCAGTAGGAGGAGTAGGGGTCGGGGGGTCGATGTCGCATGGTGGAGGGGACGGCCGTGAATGCTCACAGTATGGGGATAACTTCTTGGCACACTCGCGATGCGACGGCGACGAACTGTTGCTGATGGCGACTGATGATGTGAGTATCAGCAGCAGGGTTAGTATCAAGTTGCCGTAGTGTGCCAGCCTGGTTCTCCTGCGCAACCGCGCCAGATCGCCACGGCATCGCGTGTTGGCGCACCTGTCGTCGCTCTCGTCGTCCCCGCAACTTGGCGAATGTCCATTCGACTTGTCCAGGTCTGCGGGCTCGAGTCGCTCGTAGCGGAATTCCGGCGACGGCATCCCGAGGTAGAGAGAGGGTGGAATGCCAAGCTGCTGAACTTGCTGTCTGTTGGCGTCGGAAGAACTTGCTTGTCACTTGATGAACGAACGTCGATGTTGGGTCGAATTTGGTGGGGTTTGATTGACATGCAGAGTCCATCCATAACCGCCCTATATTACTCCGTAGTAATTGCGGATTATGGACGGAGTATATATAGAGTCAAAAGTCCCCCCTCCTCTCTTCCTGGTCTTCTTGTGATATCATCTCCCTCGCCCCTTTTCTGCTCACTCTACGCATACAGTCCATATTACCCTCGCCGAACATGTGGTTTTCACCAAGTATGGCCTCGGCAGCAACAATCTTGTTGGGCGCGTCCCTAATCTGTGCTGTCCCTGGTATGATGTCGATTGATGATTCGTTTGTTACCTGGCGCCGGCTAACGTCTCTGTCCCATTCAGTCCCCAACGCCGCATCCCAGGACCGCCATCTCGCCGGTCCTCAGGAGTATTCGCTTTTCAACCGCATTCAAGGGACAAATGCTATCACGCCCGGGCCGTACGACAAAGAGGTGACTTCTGCCGACCGCCTTGCCGTTCTCGGAGAGTAGGCAGCATGCATGTACATAGAGTCAATTGAAATGAAGAGTCACGTATCGGCCATTGTCGGCCATTGTCGGCCATTGCATCTCTCCCGTACAATACTCCCTCTCTCCAGAGAACCTGCCATTCATTGTATTTGTTCCCGTTTGCTAAATGTAGCTTGGGCGGCAAGGCGGGTGGGTGACCAACAAGACTCACCAGTGTCACCACTCATCAATGAATGAGTCAGTGGCACTGGCACACTCACCACCACTCGCTCTTTCCTCTTTCCTCCCGCAGCCCGCCCCGCAGCCCCACTATCAGCCCAGAGCAGAGACCCAACCGCCCGCGATCATGCAATGCAACCTCAACCTCAACCAACGCTGGAACTTTTGGATTTGCGACTTGGCTTGATGCTTGATGGCAGATAAAACATGTGTCCCATCATGACCGGCCTACGGAGTACTCGCCTGCCTACTCGGGACGGCCAACTGACCAACATCCCGTGTTAGGCTGGGTATTGGCCTCAAAACTCCTAACAGCAGAGGACGAGATGGGGACACATTTTCTCCTCCTCCCTTCGTCGCTCTTTTGTTTTCACTTCTGCTGCATATTCTTCAATCTTGATATTTACATCAGCTTCAAGTGCCAGCGTCTGTATTAGCAACTCATCTGCCAAAGACAAAAAAAAAAGGAAAAAAAAAAAAAAAAAAAACTCCCCACTTTCTTCTTGCGAGCACCACTGTCAGCAGTTGCGTCCGGCGCCATGAGTGAAGACTCCTTCGGGCCTCAATTACGCCCACAATTCGACTTCACCTTGTTGTTTGAGCACACCATCTTGACAATTCTTCCCACTAGTCTCTTGATCGTCGCTTCCATACTCTACTTGTTCCACTACTTCAAATCACCCGTGTATATTTCCGGAAGCATCTTGTTATGGACGAAGCTCGTAAGTTGTTTTTGTTTTCATGCCTGCAAGCATGGTTGCTCGTGTCCGAGTTTACTTGGCCATGTTCAGTCTAACCACAAACTTAGGCAGTATCGGGTGTGCTCCTAGGCATCGAAAGTGCTAGCCTGGTTCTCTGGGCTGTTTTGCCAGCTCTCCGCACCGACGCATCTCTCGCGGCGGCATCTCTTGCATGCGTTGGCAGCATTCTCATTGTCATTGTGATCAATCTCGAGCACCGACATTCGCTTCAGTCATCTGCATTCGTCAGTCTCTTTCTCGGTCTCACGCTGCTGCTGGACATTGCCAAGGCTAGATCCGAGCTCTCCCGGCCCGACATAGTCATTATTGGAGCGTTATCGGCTGCTACAGCGGCTGTCAAGTTGACACTCTTGCTGCTGGAAGAGATGTCTAAACGCAGGTATATCATGGATCCTGTATTACGGAGCTCAGCCAGCCGTGAAAACACCAGTGGATTCTGGAACCGATCATTGTTTATCTGGCTAAACTCGACGCTATTGTTTGGATTTCGAAACATCCTCACTGTTGAGAATTTACACAATTTAGGCGACGAGTTCTCTGCAGAGACTCTTACAGCGAAATTTGAGCCTATCTGGTCAGAGTGTAAGCTACACACCCTTGGCCTCCCCTTGACGTCTTCCTGTCCCCGTCTCTTCCTCTCCAACCAGACCTGGGCGGGGTTTCCTTCTTCTTCTCTTGGGCACATGCTAAAGTCTATAGATAAACATTCATCGCATGCTTTGATCAAGGCGTGTTTCATCACGCTTACCGGTCCGTTCTTCTCCGTCGTGATTCCGCGATTGGTCTTCACGGGATTCACGTTTAGTCAACCATTTCTATTGAAGAGCGTTATAAGCTTTATAGGCGAAGATAATCCGTCTCAGAGCTTTAGGAACAGTCTGATCGGAGCTACTGTGATAATTTACATTGGTCAAGCGGTAATGTCTCTCACAGTCTCTTGAACATGACAAGTGCTAACCCAGATTAGATCTCCAGAGCAAGTTACAATCATTTGAACTACCGCCTCACCACTCGCCTCCGCGGAGTTCTTATTTCTGAGATATTTAAGAAGACCCTTGCAATAGAGCATGTCAATGCTAAGGAGTTTGCGGCGGCGACGTTGATGAGTACGGATATTGATGGAATTTCCGAAGGCGTACCCAGATTTCACGAACTTTGGGCGTCCATCCTCGAGCTTGGTTTAGGCCTCTACTTCCTCTCGACGACAGTCGGCGCCGCAGCCTTTCTTGTGATATTTCCCGCCATCTGTAAGCCACTGCCCACATACACGTCTAATGTTAAGTCATAGCCCAGGACTAATCAAATACATTAGTGTCGACAGTGGCCGGTCTTCTTCTCGGCAACCGCATGGGTCCTGCACGTGCTGCTTGGAACAAGGAGATTCAGAACCGTGTATCAACCACCGCAGGCGTCCTGTGCCAGCTAAAGAGCATCAAAATGGTTGGGCTGCATTCTACTGTGGCTGATCTGGTTCAGAGACTTCGAGAAAGTGAGATGAGACTGTCTTTGAGATTCCGCTCACTTTATGTCGTGTTAAGAGCTACAGGTTTGTCAGCAGCAGTACTGCCCGTGTCATTACACACGCATGCAGTGCTAATGCCAATAAAGTCATGCTATGCTACCAAATCACGCCAGCTGTCGTTATAACTGCAGCTCTTTTTTGGACAAGACTATCAGGCGGCCTGAGATCCGTTCAAACTTTCACCACTTTGGCATTTCTGGTCCTTACTGCGCTGCCGTTGGTAAAGATCATGCTATCATATACGACAATCACAACCACTCTGGCTTGCTTCCAACGCATCCAGTCATACCTGCTTCTACCCGAGCTAGAGGACAGACGCGAGACCATAAGCGATCTGGTACTACGAGCTAGGGGCGACAACGAAGGAGGGACGCTTGAGAAATGCGCTGTGGTACCAGCCAATAAACCATGCATCGAATTCAAGTTGCCTCAACCCCCCATTGTATTTCTTGATGCATCAATTGCCCCCGCCTCTGGAAAAGAGCCCATACTGAAGCAAGTGAACTTTTCCATCACTCGGTCCGAACTTGCCGTGGTTCTTGGTCATACTGGCTCAGGACAATCGACATTATTGCGGGCAATATTGGGGGAAGCAACCGTCACTAGTGGGCTTGTGTATGCTGAGCAGCGTCACATTGCGTATTGCGACCAAAGCCCGTGGCTTCGAGATGTGAGTATCCGAGAGAACATCTTTGGAGAGAGCAATGCCATGAAGAACAAATACGACAGAGAATGGTATGAAGTGGTCCTCGAAGCGTGCCTTCTTACTGAGGATATCCGCCAATTACCCCACGGCGACCAAACCAAAGCTGGGACTGGGGGTGCCAACTTGAGTGGCGGGCAGAGGCAAAGAGTTGTAAGTGAACGACGGACCTCCATCTTCTTGTCCCCTTTTTTTCCCCTTCTGCCGCTTCATTCCACGTTGACATCATGCTTCCCCTACCACCAAAGGCACTTGCGAGAGCCGTGTACTCCCAGGCCTCGATTTTCGTTTTAGACAATGTCTTTAGTGCTCTAGACAAGACCACATCGGATGCTATATTCCATCGCCTATTGGGCTCCGAGGGTTTGCTGAAAAGGACCACCAAAACAGTTGTAATGACTACAAACAGAGGTATGATATCACGGCTGAGCACCAGTTTCGTACCGTCAACATTTCTAACAAAAGCGCGGTCATAGTTGAATATGTTAGCGCAGCTGATCGCCTCTTGATTATTGACGACTTTGCATCCGTCAAGTCCATTCCAAACTCACGTCACATCGATTTCCATGACTTGGTCTCGAAGCAGCCGAATGAGACGACGAACGGAGCTTATGAAGATGAAGGACTGGCTGAAGATGTCAAAAATTGTTCAAAAATCAGCGCAACGGGCTTCAGTAATGACGCCTTGGTGCGCCAGCAGGGAGATATGGGCCTCTACTTGTTCTATCTGAAGTCAGTAAGAAAATGGCTGTGGTTGCTGTTTATGGTCGCAGTTATCCTCGTCACCGTGTGTCAAAGATTACCCGGTGAGTACACTGGAAAGAGGAAGTGCGTTCTACCTTTGCGTAGCTGTCTGACTAACTGCGTACGTAGAAATATTTATTCGAATCTGGCTGGATGTTGCCCAGACAATAGACTATATGTCATTGGGTACATCCTACTCAGCACATCCTGCTTCGTATTTACTTTGATCACACTGGGGTAAGCTCATCTAGTGCTGCGTGTTTGAACTACGACCCAGTGGATCTACCTAATTGTTAGCATTTTCTACCTGAAGATGGTCCCGGAGTCTTCTGAAAATTTGCACCGCAAACTATTGGACAATGTCATGGGGTGAGAAGCATGATGAGACTTTTTTTGTTGTGAGATTGACCTTTTTGACGTTGAATAGGTCGACCCTGTCCTTTCTTTCTTCGAGAAGCACCGGATCTCTTCTCAATTTGTAAGCACTTGGACTCTCTTGGTGATTTGGTGCGATAGCGAAGCATGAAGCTAATCCCGGAAATGATGTAGATTCAGTCAAGATATGAGTCTTTTGAGTCAGGAGCTTCCCATGCAATTTTTTTTGTTTCTTTGGGGTATGTTCTGCAATGAATGACCGAAGACTGTCTGTTTGCCTAACTCTACTTGAGCGGTTATTCTACTTCTTACGGACATGGGTATCGTCGCATCCGGCGCGACTTACGTCGCCACCACCATCCCATTCTTGATAATAGCTCTCTATGTTATTCAGCATTTCTACCTCCGGACGTCGCGACAGATGCGGCACCTTGACTTGGAGGCCAAATCACCGCTCTATACACAATTTACCGAGATATCCTCTGACCTACCACATATCCGATGTTTTGGCTGGCGCGCGGAATATCAATCCCAGAGTCTTGGCCTGCTGGACTATTCCCAAAAGCCTTTCTACTACATGTTTTGTATACAGCGGTGGCTTGGGCTTGTGACGGACTTGTGCGTCCTGGGGGTGGCCACTGTTCTAGTCTCCATCGCACTATGCGTCAGAGGCACCACGTCACAAAACGCCATCGGTCTTGCTCTGCTAAACGTCATGCAATTCGGAGACTCGACTAGAAACGTCATTGACTACTGGGTCAGCCTGGAGACATCTCTTGGTGCCATTGCACGTTTGCGGGCATTCATCCAAGAGACGCCCACAGAACGCGACAGCAGCACAGGTCTGCCACCAGGATGCCTCACCCAGGGCGCCATTGAATTGATAGGCGTGACCTCTACATACAAGTAAGCATTCCTCACATGGGCAGACGCTGATGCCCGCATGATAGATACTAACACGAGTTTTTTTTCTTTTTCTTCTGTGCGCAAAGCTCTTCATCTGCTGTGCCCAAGGCTGCCCTAGAAAATGTATCACTTGATATAAAACCGGGTCAAAAAGTCGCGATAATCGGAAGAACTGGCAGGTACGTTGTCACAATGAGTCAGTCCCAGAATTTACGCAAAAGAAGAGAGAACGGAGGCTGATGATGCAGTCCAGTGGCAAGAGCTCCTTGATCTTGACTCTTCTGAATTTCTTGGATTACACGGGAGTCATCAAATTCGACGGGGTGGACCTATCCAGCATTCCGCGACAAGACCTGCGATCATTCATCACCACCATTTCCCAGGACGTCGTAGAGCTTCCTGGGACCGTTGGTGATAATCTCCTGCCGGGGACTACGAAGAAGAAGGCAGATGATGACAGCTGCCATATGGGAATGCTTTTCGAAGTTTTAGGAAGAGTCGGACTGCTAGAGCACATAGATTCCCACGGCGGCCTCGATACCCCTCTGGCAGAGATTGGATTCTCCCACGGCCAGAAGCAACTACTCGCGATTGCACGGGCAATGATGCACAGGCTGGTATACAACAGCAGGATCTTGCTGGTCGATGAGGCCACGAGCAACATGGATGGAAAGACGGCTGATGTCATGCATCGTGCTTTGAAGAATGCTTTCAGCGATTGCACTGTTGTTTCGATTTCACATCGGCCGGAGAATGTGGAAGACATGGATCTTGTCGTGACGATAGATGATGGCAGGATCGTCTCTGTGGTCCAAAAGAGATAGTAGTACTTGCCATACGAGTCCAAGTGACCCTCCAGGATGTATACATGGCCACTCTAACGCGTTGTACCAGGGCATACACGGCACGCACGCGAGAAGGAGGAATTGTTGGAGCCGGAAATCACGGTGCATTTTACCCGACAAGTGCTCCATTATAATATCTCTCTCCATGAGCTTTGGACCAGCTATGTATGCTATTCAGAGCCCCGTGTTAGATCTCTGCCTTTAAAAGCTTTTCAATCTCGTCCATGTTTCTCAGCTGCTCCTTGGTCAACGAGCTCCTGAAAGCCGTGATTTTCTTCGCAATATCGTCGGGGGCGCCCTTGTCAGGCTTTGCAGTCTTTTGCGGAGGCCCTGCCGACTTGGAGGAATTTGTCAACGGTATCGAGGTGGCGGTAGGATTCACCCCCTTTGCGTTATTGTCAGGTACATTAGCTGCGGCGACCACCATGGTCATGGCGACTATGGGTTTGAAAAAGTCTCGGCTTAGTACATGGAAAGGCAAAGGAGAGGGTTTGGTGCAGGGAATCTCACGAGCGATGGCAGTTGTGGAAACTCGAACCATTGTTAAGGGGTATTTTTTTTTTTTTTTTTGGCAGAAAAGTTGTTGGTGAGTGAAATGATCAGATGTGCTTCTCACAAGGTTTCGTCGACTTGATTGGAGATTTGTCTCGTTTGTTGCGCGACTACTTACTTGGCTCTTGAGGTGGTTTTGTGGTTTTATATTTAAATAGTCACGAGTTCTTGGAGAGAATCTCGCTACTCATGATCAGAGGCGCGCATAATTTGTTCATTAAAAATCAGTGGCCGGTCAGCTTCGCCTCTTTTTTTAGTGCAACACTCGTGTGGCTTCGTCTGGACTCGGGGTAACGGAACTCGAAACTTTTGAAAAATTAAAATTTCTTGCCCAATGTTCCGGATGAACGCCGTTTTCCTTTGCCTTGGACCTGTTTCACTTTGCTGGTCGATGAGTAAGGAAATGAGTAAGGGGGGCCACGGGCACGCTATTGCAGCTCATGCAACGGCTCGTGCAAAATGCAACATGACTTTTTTTTCCGAAACAGCTAGCGATTTGAGACGACGACTTGTTTTCAAGCAGCGACTTGGTAGTGTCTTGACTTCACTTTTGCATAATGCATGGATAGACACTGGATCTGGTATGACTGACATCTCGTGCGGGCTTTCACATGCTTTTCAAAGACGGGTATTTTTATGACTTAATTGGTTTTTTTTTTGGGGGGGTTTTTTTTTTACCGAGGTGGAAAAGCTGCAGCGGCGCGCATAACCGCTACGTTGTGAAGCAACCCTCTTGATAAGCGAAATCGCCGTCGTTGGTGAGGAATGAGGATTGGATCGGCCAGGAAATCGCGTCAGTACTACTTACTGCAACATGTTTATAAATATTGTATTGCACCCGAGTTAAGAGTTCAAGGTTGTTTGTCAAGTCCTCGACAGAAAAATATTTCACCGCTTGCTAAAGGAACGCGTTTTTGTTTTATCGCGCCCCCTATTCCCTCTTGTCTCAAAAAAAAATAAAAAAAAATAAAAGTCGTTGTAACCTGGACGGCAAGATAGTATTCGACCTTGGTTGATGGTCATGATGCCCTCACAGAGACATGTCACCCTCTTCTTCCTGTCGTTAAACTTACTGGCATTGCTTGGCTTGGTCAACGGCCTTACGCTCGGCCAGCCCCGGTCGAAAAATGCGCATGAAAACGAGCTCGGGGAGCGGAATCAAGCAGCCTCCGTCACGTTACATACTTGGCAGAGCAGAGATTTGGAAATCCATTATCGAGGCTCAGGTGAGAGTCCCGAGAAAATTTGGAAGAAAGGGAAAATGGAGCCTCTCGGTTCATCCATAAGTAATCAGGCGAACAGTCTCGACAGCCATGTCAGGCAGGTGAAGATCGGCCGCGGCAAACTCGCAGAAGCCGTGTTCATGTCAAACTACGTGTCCACGTCTTCGGAGAAAAAGGTGGCCATACGATTTGCGTGTAAAAATCTGATACGTGTGGGCGATGAAGCATACGTTTACACAATCAAGTCAACCCCGAACGCTGTGGATGTTGTGGCGTCTTATCAAGCAGCGGGCAAACCACTCACCGAAAAATACATAGGAGAGAAGGAACACGCGTACCTTGGCGGCATCGAGAAAGATCAGATCATGGAAGTGACAAAGATGACCAAGGAGAAGAATGGTCAATTCAAATTCTGGCCAGCAGAGAAACTCTCATCCTACAACCACAAGTACGACGAATTTCGGGGAGGGGGCGCTCAACCGGGGCTCCTCAAGCCGGCAGAAGGAACCTCGTTTACTACCCAAGCCGAGGCCTTCTTGAGCAATGAGGCAAATACCCATGCAAGCGAAATCATAGGCAAAGATTACGCCGTGATACCCAAACCACACAAGCGTCCTCCGGCGAAAGTGCCCGAAAGCGTACCAGAGCCAAAGTAGGTTCCCCCTTCCCCCCTCTCGTAAACTTGCGAGCTTGAGTATCTTTTCCTTTTGCTGACAATCTTTCTCTTCGCGTAGAACACAGGCATCATGTCCCAGAAGCCCCCAAGGACCTGTAGGCGTACGAGCCATGTGCCAAGGACACAAGCGTCCTGCAGCGGGAGCTAAGCCGGGCGTTCCTGAGAGCCCAAAGGGAGAGAAGAAGCCTGCGGGTTCTGCGGATCCCGAAGGTATCAACCGTCCCAAGCTTGAGAAGCCAGCCAACGGAGGAAACACTGGCGGCCTGGAGCCAGGGAAGCCACCGTCACAACCTGCGAGCAACCCGGGAGTGGCGCGGGACGACCTCATCAAGAAGTCAAAAGAGATTGCCAAAGGGGAGTTCGAGGCATTGGCCAAGAATTTCGGCGTCGAAACGATTGACGCTCCTTCTGGAAAACTTGGCCTGGCCGACCTGTATGAAAAGTTCACCGCGGTAGAACTACCCTCAAAACTCAAGATCGGGGGCAACGCGGCGGCGTTCGGCCTCAACCTGGCCCTAAAAGGGAAGCAGGTCTTGGGCTTGGCCTTGTACGTGAAGCAGGTCTACGACGTATTTTCCGAGGATTCAACCGCCTTGAACCGGACCGCCGTCGTCACGTCCATCATTCCTTTTGCGGCATGCGCGATGAACGCGGCGGTGGACGCCGAGGCAGACGGGTCCGCGGGATTGATCGGGCCAAAGGTGAAGGGGGATATATGCCTCTTTGCGGACGCCCTCATGTTGACGCCTGCCTGGCCGGTGGGTGTAGCGGCTCACCTACTGCTTTCCTCGCTAGACACCCTCTCGCCCGACTGGACAAGATATCTGTCTTTCGAAACACATCAACGGAAGCGGAACGACCTCTGGGAAGCACACATTGCCTCCAGGGAGCAGTACATCAAGTCGGATAACTTCACAAGAGCCGTCGAGACGGCGTTTGATACCGAGGTCGCGGCCCTGATATACGCGGCGTCCGTGGCCGAGGGCGCCCTACGTGCGGGACAAGATATCCTCAGCAAAGAACAACGCCCCCTACCTTCTTCGCCGCCCCAGCCAGCGGCGCTGGATGAAGCACTCCAGTCCAAGCTTTGCGAAGCCCTGACGACCAGACGGGAGAAGTTGCGAACAGACTACTTGGCAGCAATGAGTCTGGACAAGGAGGAGCAGCCCGTGACCAATGTCTACCTGGAAAAATGGAGAGTCAACATGGCCATCGCAGCAATGTTCCTGAGGGGAGGGAGGCAGAAGCTGGACACGATGAAGATGACCGAGGTTCAGCTGCTCAAGAGCCGGCCGGAGTCGAAGAAGTCCCCAGAATATGCAAAGGTTCTCGAGTCGCGAGTAAGTGCCTTGCTTGGCAGCAAGTTTGACAAGACGCCATGCAAGTGAAGAGCGTGAAAACCTCGCTTCGTGTGCTGCTGCATGGTACATGGCAGCCCCTCGCATAGAACGCCACGTCCCACTTTTCTCTTGTTTGTGGTGAGAAAAAGTCATGTTTTTGTTATTACTGCTAGTGTATGTACAATAGTAAAAGTACGGATTAAACTCTTTACCTATATCCACAGCTACCTTGTACATGCAAGTACTCGCATCGTGTATGGGTGGGTGGGCATACATGTATGTACATACATACATACATACATACATGCATACATGCATACATACAAGCCCATTCTCCAGTCTCCTCAGCCACCTAACCAACGGCATGGCTGGCCCGAAGAAGGACGAGTTTTTCCAAGAATTATTGGAAAAGACGCCCATCATCGAGGCCATAGTCCGATCACAGCTAGGTGTTCAACACTGCCGCGTCGCACATCGCGATGCTTGGGGCTGCGGAGGCTCTCACGTTGCAATCCCGTGTCGTCTCACCCCAAATCGCTCCGTATACTTCAGATTGCCCATTCCCGACGCTGTTGGCGAAAAGAGCAATCCCGGAAATGTCAATGAATGCCTTTCCACTCAAATCGCGTCCTACCTGTGGATAGACGAAAATTGCCCTGATGTGCCGATCCCGACCTTGCATTCATTTGGTCTCGACGACGGATCTGTTGTGAGCCAACAACCTCTTCCATTCTCTGTGTACAGTACACCCCAACTAATTTGGTCAGTTTACTCATCCGTCAAACACTCCGTTTTGGGCAAGACTACGCTGGCGTGTGAAGCGCTGCCTTCGTTTCCTACGCGGCGCCGCAAAACCCATCAGCCACATTCTCCGAACCAGTCGTCACCAGCTCGGCCATGGATTCCTGATCATAAGTGCAGCGCAAGGAGACTCCGTGGCTCTATCGTGGCTCGAGCGACGCGGCAAACTCGCATATCGACAAAACCTGTTCCGTGGCCTCGCCCGTGCCCAACTTTCCTTGGCCACCATTCCGTTCCCGAAAATAGGATGCCTGAGCCTCCAGAAAGATGCCTCGATTGCTCTGACGAACCGCCCACTCACTGCGTACATTCTCGATGCCGAAATGAAAGGCGCTGCTCCCAGCATCCCACGACATCGAACCTACGGCGCATCCCCGGTATACATAGAGGATCTACTCTCGCTCCAAGACAATCTCCTAAGGAGTCAGAAGGACGCGATAGAGAGCGTCGACGACGGTCAAAGACAGCTTGCTGCGCTCACCATGCTACGCAGCACGGCCCATCTCTTCACGTCGGAAGAATTCCGCGAGGGCCCGTTCCCATTCATGTTCACCGAGATGCACATGCCGAATATGTTCACCGACGAGCTGGGCAACATCCAGACCATCATTGACGTCGAAACCGCAGCCCTTCCCCGCGAGATGTTGACGACGCCCCGATGGCTTCTGCTAGGTGCTGAAGAAGAAGCCTGCTCCGAGATGACTTCCAGGCACATACTGGACGAGTACCTTGTCATCTTCACAGACGAGGCCAGCCGTCTTGCCTCGAAGTCTATGAAGCAATACCCGAGCAACGAAAGCGCGATCCAGGGAGTCTGGTTCTTTTCCGCCGTCACAATGCCCGGCGCCATGTATTATTTATTCAATCGTTATATTCAGCCGCTCTTCAATAAAGAGCACCCCCATTCATCAGAATTCGATGAGGCCGTCTACTCTTACTGGAGCCTTGATGCCGAAGCGTTCATCAATCAAAAGCTGCGGGAGCGACAAGAGCTCGCTCTGACGTGTCAGGAAGAAAAGCTGATGCATGGCAATTAGTAACAGGATAGAGCGAAAGAAGGTTGATTCGATCTTGGCTGCGGCCCGTCGAGGATACTACCTGACATGGGTGGAGGACACATCGATAATGTCAAGGTTATTGTGTATATTGCGTTTCAACGTGAAAGCGTGCCTCTCGAAAATGACCTTCTGCAATGTCGCTTCGCTCCTCTAGTGGATTGAACCTGAGAACGTATTTTTCGAAGCACGAATACCAGTAGCCAGCCAGATCATTTCGTTGCTTGACTAGCCTGGACCGCCCTTGGTGTTACCAGTTCCCCAGTTGGAATTCCTGATGGGTTACAGGCTACATGCATCTTCAAGGGAGATTTTAAAGACGGAGAGGGGAACACAAAGACACTTCAGTTACTTCTGGTATATCTACCTAACTAGGCATACCCTATGAGGCATTGCAATCACTAGCCCATAGAACCAGAACTCAACCAAACTACTTGGGATCCCAGTCTGAGAATGCTCCTTCATTCCTGCCAGTCATCCTCAAGCCCGGACTCGCTGCCACAAGACTTTTCTTCCTCATCTGTCTCGCCTATATCAGAAATCTCATCGTCTATGCGAGGCGTTGGCGCCACGGACAAGTTATCAGGCGATGTAGACCTTACCGATAGTGTATCGGGGACGCCATTTCCGTCGTGAAACTGAAGTGGGAGAGAACACGGATAGTCGGGATGGAAGGATTCGGGCTGCGTTATTTGTCTTTCCCAAGTTTCTGCATTGACGTCCCTCAGATCTCTCGATGCTGGTCGCTTCCTGCTTTCGGCGCGGGCTCCAAGACGATCATTCTCTTTCATTTTCCACAACAACTTCAAGCACTTCCGAGCGCTCCATCTCCTTCTCCATCTTCTTCCGCAATAACTTGCTTAGCATCGGGAGATTCGCTTCTGGTGTTTCCGAGATGTGGGGAAAAACTCTGCTCCGCATCCATTGTCCGAAGTTATTAGGGTCCCATAATGTACGATCGAGATCTGACGAACAACTTCTCAGGAGCCATGTAGATTTCAGTCCCGGTGAAAGTATCCATTTTCACTGAGACATCCGAAATCAGCTGATTTGAAGATCAAGTCACCATGTCTTCTTTGCACCAGAGCGTTATCCGGTTTCAAGTCTTGATGGGTGATACAAAACTCATGCATATGCTGCAAAGCGCTTGAGAGGCGAGTAATGGCTTTGAGTCGATGGGATATGTCCCAAGGTTGGGAGAACACCGCGGAGATTTGACGGGATGTATTCGACGATCCATCCAAGGAGGCAGCGTAACGTCCTCGGCGAGAACTAAATCATAGGCATTCAGAATATGCGGCTTTTCGAAACATCTGTTAGCGGTTTAATATTCAAATTTGGGAACCTCTACTATTAACATGGTTATGATGCATAATGTGCTTGTACTCCGTTTGCAACAGCTCAAATCACTTCCTTGCTTTATCGTGATTATCGCTTTTTTTGTACTACGGTTCCTTTGAGCCAAAGATCTTCCCAGTCGCAAGTTTTTTTTTACCCTCATTACCGAGGCGTGAGCACCCCGACCTTGCGTTCCCTCAACCTAGGTGCAATGCTATCGCGAAACGGGTCAGCATGTAGTTCATAATCATATTCGTTGGCTTGCCGTAGCATGTGACAGTTTTGTTCCGAGGCAACAGGCAACAGGCAACAGGCAACAGGCAACCAGGCAACCAGGCAACCTGCATGCATCAACTGGGGTGTTGGGCGCGTAGCTACCCTTATAAGTAGAGCCAACGTCAGCCATGTCGTGTGTAGAACTCAAGATCCCAAATATTTGAACTGTATTGAGATCTATACACCAACTGTATGTTGCTGTTCCCCCGAGCACATCATCAAGCTGCTAACAATGTGTTTTTAGGCGGCACGATGGCAGACGAGCGCGAGGCTTCTTCGGACGAGTACAGCGGGGTAGTTGAAGAGGCAACGTGTGGGGTGTACGGTAAAGCCTCAACACTGGCTAAGGCGCTGTCGTCTGGCACCAAGGCAAAAAACGAGAGGGAAAAGCGAAAGGCTCAGCGAGAGCGAGAAGAGAAAGAGGAGGAAGAAGAGCGAGAAGCGAAGGAAAAGGAAGAAAGGCAGAAAGCTGCTAAGACGTAGCACTGTGTGAAGGAAAAAGGCGGCAAAGGTCCTGCTCATACTGCTTATAGTCAGACACCTTTTTAGCAACAACTTGCTCAGCTCCTTCCTTCCAGAACTGCGACAAGTGTTCTTCAACCTTGGGTGATAAGTGAGCTGAGAATCGGGGACAAAGGTGGTCGCCAATCAGATAGTAGGCCGCATCAATAGAGCTTAGGCAGAACCAAAACCAGGTACCCCCTGACTGCCACATATCCTCGATAATTCTCGTTAGTGGCCAGGCTAGTTGAGACCTAGATTCCTCTTCGGCAAGCGCCTGCATGAACTCTTGTCGGATGTCATTATATTCAGTTAAGTTGTGGCATTTTTCATCGTTTGTAAGATCAGCAATCCCACGCCCTGAGAGCCAATATGGCGCAGATAATACTTCGGCAGGTAGAGCACATAGCCATTCTAGGTCAAGAAGGCAAGTGACATTCCAATCGTCATCCACGAAAAGATTGCTCGGGTGAAGGTCCGTAAGTTGAAGTAGGAATGGTCCATTTCTATATTCTCTTTTAATATAGTTGTGCGAGATGGCGCGAAGTAAGGTTCGAATAGCCATTTGGCCCCGACAGTCAGCCTCCTCATCAGCCGCACTTTTATTGCTGTAGAAGTAGTTATCGTGAAGTGTGATCATGTCAGTGACAAATGATTCTGTGCAGGAATGGGTGTCTCCGCGGTGCATTGACCGTTTGGCCCCAAAATTTTCCATAATCGTGGTAGCTGCAAAAGCCGGTCGGTTTGTTAGCGTTACAGTGCAATCATCATGAAACTGGAATGATCCTATTCTAGGCTGCGGTATCCTCGATAGCGACACAATGATGCGAGCTATGCCACGAAATAATCGATCGCGATGACATGGGTCGTCTCGATGTATATCCCAATTGCTTGACAGCGTTTGCCCGATATCCGAGCCAATATACTCTAGTAACATGTATTGCAGTGGTAGTTGTGTAGATATTGGATTCGGTACGTATCGTGAGAGGAGGGGACGTTGGAAGATGGACCGGCAAAGTCGCCAGATAATGCGTGGAATTCGAGCGTACCAAGATAACCGCGCTTCATGGGTAAACTGCCACTAGGTTAGTAGTCGATCTGAAGAATAGGTACAGGGTCCATACATGGTGATCAGAGATACTAAATCCATAAAGTAGAGGGATGCGGATGTCAGGACAGTTTTCCTGCAACCAGGCGTATGCACCAACCTCGGCTCGCAACTTTTCGTCAACGGTCCCAGGATAAGATGATTCGGCAAGTTTAAAGGGCATAGGACAACGCATAATGACTGTCTGGCTAAAATGACGCGACTTCACCTCAACGGGAATGCAGACATTGAAGCCGCCTCTGATCCACAGCTTTGGAAGTGCGACATGGCAGAGCGCCTCATTCTCAAGCCCAAGCTGTTGTTTTATGATGGTTGCGATGGTCTCTCGGTTGCTCCATAGAAGGCCGTACAATTGTTTCGCTAGTGCAACCTGTTCGTGGTGCTGAATGACGTTGAGATCTAATGCCTTGGCCTTTTTAAAAGTGACCGCTTCGTCATCCAGCAGTTGAATTGTTGGTGACATGGTGACAGATGCAAAAAAGCATCGCCCTAGACCATGCGGGTAGAGTTCAGGGGCGACAGGGCGACAGCTGGAAGGAAGTGATTTCAACGACGGCAGGACCACACAGACCCATACAGACCGGTTGTCGGAGTTATCCGCGGCTGTCGTTGTGTCAAGGAGCAGCTTTTCATGGATAATCATGCCTGGACTCTGCACAGCCCTCCGCGCGGAAAAGGCTCTGCAATGCAAAGGAAGGACCTAAACTTCACTTTCACACCAGATCAAGTCTGAGCTGGTCGAGCGTTTGTAGAAATCGTCCCGAGGAAATTGCTTCCAAATTACTTCAACCTCTCCGAAACCATCCGAGCCCCCCATGCCGTCTTGGATTCTCAACTCTTCTTCGTTGACCATCCATCAGCCAAAACTTCGACCAGGCACCGATGCTTCCTCTCCGACCACAAAAACCTCAAAGGCAAAGCTGTATCAATTTAATAAACTTTGTTTTAGACGGTTTGAAATTTGGCCTAGCCTCCCTAGTCTCATGACCTAGCTAGATGAAACTCCTAGATTCCCTCCCTTTTCATAGAAAATCAACTCTCCCTTTGTAACCTCTAGCTTGCATTGTTCGCTTAAAAAGATGAAAAGATGACTAAAAAGATGACTTGGTAACTGAGATTGCGTTTGCCTAGCTACTGACTTAGGCTCCCTCTATTAACCACTACGATCTTCGCGATAGATCGAAAAACTCGCAGACTTTGATATCAATATTGACCCCTTTTACGATGTACGCCGACACCATTATCATCATCGTCAAATTCGTCATTTTCGGGTGGTTGTTTTCATCCGACAAAAATGGTGGAGAAACGGGGAATAGATGCCTTCGGACCTTCCGCAGTTGAATTTGACAATGCATCCCTTCTAACATTGCCTCTTCTGTTATCCCCTTTGGTCATCCTCCCGTACGATTATTATAATCGTCAGCAGCTCTTCACGTCTCTTCCCTTCCATCCAGGTCAGCTTGATCGAATCAATCATTCCTATCAATTGATCTAATGAATCCGATGATTTTGACGATATCGGACCGGCCAGATGACCTGAATCAATTAACCGGAATGATCCTGCTGGCCTGGATCGAAGGGAAAATATGTAAAGAGCTGTTGATTATAATAATCGTACGGGATAACCAGAGGGGATACCAGAAGAAGGTATGCATCGTCGAAGTCGAAGTCAGCTGCGGAAAGTTCGAAGGGATCAATTCCCCGTTTCTCCACCATTTTTGTCGGATGAAAAGAACCACACAAAAATGACGAGATTGACGAATTTGACGATTGTGATGATATCTGCGAATGTCAAAGAGAAACAACCCTAAAAACAGCGATATTTGCAATCTATCGCGAAGATCGTAGCGGTTGATTGAGATAGCCATAGCTAGAAGCTAGGCAGTCTTAATTCATCTTGTCAGTTATCATGCCATCTTGTCAATCGAACAATCCAAGCCAAAGGCGACAAAAAAGGGAGAGTTGATTTTTAATGGAAAGGGAGGGAATCTAGGGCTTTAATCTAGCTAGGTCACGTGCCCAGGGATCCGATGCAGCCGATTGAGCCGAGGCCTAGAAGCGAGTAGCCAACACAACAGGGTTTTGGACCCGTTGTCCCCATCTCTGACGAACTCGCGGCATCTGCCATCTCCTTCCATCTTGAGAACGATCATCCTGTATAATTGGATTTTTTTGATGCAGATTTGTTCCTGACTGGCCTGATTGCCCAACATTGTTCGTCTTCTCCGGTCGGCGCTCTTATGCTTTGCATGTGCAAGTGTCTCAAGAGCCTGGTCACTCTCGAATCAAGCATGGCCAACTAACAGGCACACGCTCGAAATGATCCCCAGTCCACGTCCATTGTATCCGGACTCTTCCAAGAAGCCATGACAAGCAACAAGATGTAGTCCAACATTTCATTGCATGGTTATTCAAATTCTCACACACATCGAAGACTAAAGCTATCCATCGTTCTGGGACGTCATCAAAGCTTTCTCAGCGAGGGCGTCGAGAGAGAGGCTCTTGTCCAGTGATGAAGCCAAAGGGCTCATGAAAGCGGTGCGGCGCCAGGGGGCATTATCACAAAGTCCCACGGCAATCTGTGTCATCCATCATTGTAGGCTTTCATCTCGCGGAAGAGAATCTAGAAATGGCGAGGATGAAAGCCATCGCTGGGCAGTTCGAGGAGTTGGCCTTGCACGAAGACTTGACCACAGGAGCATTTCATGCAAGCGGATAGATAAGAGCAATGAGGGTCAGGTGGGAGGTTGTGGTTGGGGGGTGGATTGGGATGAGGGTTATTTCCCCCTCTTATTGAGGTGAGGGGTCACGGGCGTGGTTTGATTTGGTCAATTTGGTGTCGAGGTTGGCTGGAAATGAATCACACTTGGGGATGAAGTAACTTTGTGCATTGTCATTATTTCGTCTTTCGTCCATTGGTCTTGATACGCACTATTGCGAGGGTGTTGGGTGGTCGGCAGAAAGTGAACATTAATTGTGTTGATTTCGAAAATTCCGACATGTACATATAGTTGCATACGTTGCGTCTACTCCAATCCAATCCATTCGTCGTCCGACTCAGACGACTCTTCCGCTCCTCCATTCACGCCCATACTGATCATCGCATCATCACCCTTGGCTTTCGCTACCGCCGCTTTCATCCCCTTATCTGACTCCTTGCCCGCCTGCCCTAGCAGATAGTCCACCATGTACACATTCTCATCTGCAAGCCGTCTTATCTCGTCTCTCATCTTGGCCATGGCGCGTGATACAATTCTCAGTTCCACATCCACTTTGCTCCTGTTGGCCGTCAGCCACGCGCCGTGCTTGTCAATCAGGGCCTTGATCCAGAGCAGGCAGAACTCAATGTGTGGCGATTGCTCCGTCTGGGCGGCCACGAATCGAAGCAGCCTTGATACGTAGACTATGGGCAGGTCTCCTACTGTAAGAGATATGTCGGACGCGGGAATGGCTTGGAACACGCGCTTGATCAGGCCGGCTTCGTTCAAGCGGAACGCCATGACCAGCGCCTTGATGTAGTCGCGTTCGGATTCCAGCACGTTCAGCGTTGAAGCTGGCGTGATTTCCATGTTTAAATCAAACGGGTCGAACTGGATGGCTGTGTCGAGGCTGTAGATGAGGAGACCTTCGGTTGATACGGCGCAAAAGGCGGTTCCTGTGGGCGAGAAGGCGATGCCGTTGACACGGACGGCGGGTAACTTCTTGCGTGCTGATGGGTCGCCGCCTCGTTTGGAGCCTGGCAGGCTTGAATCGATGCGGTCTTCGCGGTCGGATGCCTCGCCTTGGTCGTCCAGTTCGTCCGCCGGCCCGGCCTCAGTGAGTCGGCTGCTGTTGAGGAACTCTTGTGTTCCGGAGAGGGAGAGATTCACGCTGACGGTGAACTTTTTCAGTAGGACCATCGTCGTCACGGAGTACAGACAAATGTACTTGCTGTTGCCGCCTGCGAGGAGACAGCTTCCATCGGTGCTGTATCGAATCGAATTGAAGCTCTTGGTTCCTGACACGTTGGCGGCCGTTCGTCGGTCGCCGAACTTTCGTCCCCCGGAAACGTCTCGGCGTCCGTCAAGGCCGGCGACCTGTTCGGCGTCGGCCATGGACCAGAATGTCAATTGACCATCGAGCGTCGAGATGGCGAGTTGTAATGAGTCTGGGCGGACGGCAATGTCCAATACGTCTGCCTGCAATTGGAGGGGCTCGCTCGTCTGCGTGCGATTGAAGATGGACCAGATCCGTGCTGTGCGATCCCAGCTTCCACTGATAAGAGAGTCACCGTTCGGCGAGAATGACAACGCTGATACGGGTCCCTCGTGACCAGAGAGCCGGTCTAGGAGTTGGCCGGTTTGAACAGACCAGATATGGATGTCGAAAGAGTCTAGCGAACCGGCCGCGACGACCTCGCCGCTGGGGTCTACGGCCATGCACGAGAATGATAGCCGCGTCGGTGCGGTGAATGTGCGGAAGTTTCTGTATCTGATTAGGTCCCATGCTCGGATCGAGCCGTCCAGACTAGATGTAAAGAGCACATTTCCTCTTTTGGCGAATTCACACGCCGTAACACCACTGGTGTGCTCGGTGAATGTGACGATGCAGAAGCCCGAGTCAATGTCCCAAACTTTGATCTTACCATCGTCTGCCGTTGTGACGATCCGTTGTCCGTCAGGAGAGTAGACGAGAGAGTTCATTGAGTCAAAGTGACCCTGTTGTTTCAAGATGTAGGACTCTGACTGCCACTCCCATACCAAAAGCTGACCGAGTTTGGATGCGCCAAATGCAAGCCACTCCCCGCTCTTATTAATAGTGACAAAGTCGATGTCGTTTTGAGAGATGCTCAACTTGTGAATATTATTGAAGTCTGGCATTTCGTATAATCCGAAAATGCCGTTCGAGAAGCCTGCCACGAGAAGATTCGATCCGGGATGGAAGGCGGCACATCTGACGTGAGCACTTCCTTGCATGAAGTAGTGTCTCTGAACAATGCGCCAACGCATATCTGAGTCGCCATCCGGGTCCAGCATGTCTTCGTCTTCCGTGGGGTTGACGGGCTTCACGTAGCGCCAGTCAAACACGGCGCCATCTTTGCTGACTGTGTAAATGGTCTCTTGATCCTCGGAGAACCACGCGCCAATGACCGTCTGCTTGTGGCCGGACAGAACCGTCGGCGTAAAGCCATCCTCTTGGTTCACGCTCCATATTCGGGCCGTCAAGTCCTTGGACGCCGTCAGGAAGAATCGCGAGTCGCTTGACCATTCGATGTGTCGCACAATGTCGAAATGGCCCGTATGCCTGTGATGCCTTAGGAATGGGGCGAACTCGAGTTCTCCATCGGCATTGGTATCAGGTGTGGACGGTACATGCCACACCTCGATCTTGCGCCCCAAACCCACGACAAAGTGTCTTCCGGAGGGGGAGAATGACAGCGCCGTGACTTGTGCGCGGAATGAGAAGTGATAGATGGCAATTCGGCGAGGGACATTCGTCAAGATGGCATGTCCATCCTCGTCGACGGTGAGGAGAAGGTTGCCGCGGGGTGTAAGCCCGATTCGTGCAATATTCTTGCGATGAGCAAACGGCAGGGTATGGGATTTATTGCTGCGCCGCACCAGCATTAGCTGAGTACAACTGATGTTCTGCGTCTGGCCAAAAGACTCACTCAACAAGATCGAAAACAGTCACTCGGTTGCCCACAGGCGAGAACAAATGGGTTCCGTCCGGGCTGAAGAGCAAATTGCCCTGGCAGTAGACGGTGCCCAGCAAGTTCGAGAACTGTCGCAAAGTCAGTAAACCATTTTTGCAACGTCGAGCTCAAAAATTTTTCATTGATTGTTAGCACATCTCGTTCGTAACGCCTTACCTTGAAGTCAGTCTTCATGTTTGTCGTCCACCTTCAAAGCCATCATGCGTGTAGATGCGTCAAGAATTCTCCAAGGTCAAAATTTCGACCAAATAGCTTATCGATAAGGCCAGTGCTGTGGTTTTCATCCTTTTGTACTCCGTATTGCACACAACGGAGGGGCGCCGGCAGATAATTATTCCTGTGTCTCACAAACTAGGCTCCATCGAGCCAAGCGTTGCGCACCTACCGTTGGGGAGCAGAAGGAAGAAGCAGAGGGGAAAGGGGACCTGGGAGGCACCGCTAATCAGCCAATCAGACCGTGCTTCCAACCAGCCAACGAGGCAAGGGCAGCAAATTTGGATTGGCTGGGGGGGCCATCAATGGGGGACGAAGAGCATTTTGGTTCCCTGTGGTCTGGCGCCCCTGATGAAGTACATTGGTTGCTGTCATCCCAAAGCTACAACCTCCACCTGCCCTGATCTTCGACCTCGTCCCCATCCATCCTTCAATTCGCCTCGTGTCTTGTTTGAACTTGACCGGCTTCTGTCTCCCTTCCCGAGGTGCCTCATTCTGCCTGCGTGCGTGCTGTTGAATCACCACCGAGCCTTCTCTTCCACCTTTCCAACTCACAAATCCCTTTTGTCCAAGATGGCCCCAGCTGCGGAAAGTGCCTCGCCGATTGGCATTGCCAATCTCCCCAACCAGCGACACAAGATTGTCGCCAAGAGGGGTGCTAGCTTCACTATTATGGTATATTTTCATCTTTGCGGTGAAAACACTGAACTTGTCATTATTCATGTGAAGAATTAAAGACTGACTTGAATCGCTTCAGGTTGCTGGCGAATCTGGCCTCGGAAAGACCACCTTTATCAACACCCTGTTCTCCACTACGATTAAGAACTATGCCGACCACAAGCGTCGACACCAGAAGCAGGTCGACAAGACTGTCGAGATTGAGATCACCAAGGCTGAGCTTGAGGAGAAGTTCTTCAAGGGTAAGCATCAGCATCCAGTCGTCTTGCACTCTACTCCTACCCTGGCACAACTAATCGATCCGTTCTAGTCCGCTTGACCGTCATTGACACCCCTGGATTCGGCGACTACGTCAACAATCGTGACTCCTGGATGCCCATCATCGAGTTCCTCGACGACCAGCACGAATCCTACATGCTTCAGGAGCAGCAGCCTCGCCGTCAGGACAAAATCGACCTTCGTGTCCACGCCTGCCTCTACTTCATCCGCCCCACCGGCCACACCTTGAAGCCTCTCGACATCGAAGTTATGAAGAGACTCTGCTCTCGTGTCAACTTGATCCCCGTCATCGCCAAGGCTGATACCTTGAGCCCTGCTGATTTGGCCAAGTTCAAGCAAAGAGTAAGTCGCGCGGATGGGACAGCTGCCTCGGTCCTTCAATGTGTTCTTTGACGCTAACTTGTCCAGATCATCTCCGTTATCGAAGCCCAGAACATCAAAATCTACCAGCCCCCGATCGAGGAGGACGATGAAGCTGCCGCTCAGCACGCCCGAAGCCTTATGGCCGCCATGCCCTTCGCCGTCATTGGTTCTGAGAAGGATGTCAAAGCCAGCGATGGTCGCATTGTCAAGGGCCGCCAATACTCCTGGGGTGTTGCCGAGGTGGAGAACGAAGACCACTGTGACTTCAAGAAGCTGCGATCTATCCTGATCCGAACTCACATGCTGGACCTTATTCACACCACCGAGGAGCTGCACTATGAGGCTTATCGCGCTCAGCAAATGGAGACGCGCAAGTTCGGCGAAGCCCGTCCTCGCAAGTTGGACAACCCCAAGTTCAAGGAGGAAGAGGAGGCCCTGCGCAAGCGTTTCACCGAACAAGTCAAGATCGAGGAGCAGCGATTCCGACAGTGGGAGCAGAAGCTCATTGCCGAGCGCGACCGCCTCAACAAGGATCTCGAACAGACCCACGCTCAGATCAAGCAGTTGGAAACCGAGCTCGAGCAGATGCAGGGCAGCGCCGTTCGCAGCCACGGTCGCCGTTAAGTTCAGAATGTTTTCACAAGCAAGCGATGTTGGTGTTGTTCAGGTTTGCTATTGTTTCTTTCGCTCGTGTGCTCCGTCCTGGGGGCTTGGAGTTGGAAAGACCATGGCATATCTCACAATAACGGTCTATCAATGCCACCAAGGAGGGAAATAAACAGGCATTTATGAATGCTTACGAAATCAGCTAGTACCATTGGGGTTTTTTTCTGAGGACTCTGGCGTGTATTCACCCATCGGACTCGAGTAGACAGCAATCAACAGAAGCATAGGGGTCACATTCCTGATTCTTGATGTCTCTTGGGTCTCTTGATGGACTGGGTAGTTAGGAAAGAAAAGTATGGCCTCCTGAATTTCTTACTACCAAGAATTGAGGGGGTGAGGGCGTGGAATGCAACCTCTTTTCTCTTTTCTTTTCGTTTTGTATGCAGCCTTATCTTTATTTGCTCAGTCTTTACTCAAATCCCCATTTCGCAGTCAGCTAGGTATTTAAATTCAGTCGCACGATTCCATGATTCAGGCCCGGCTGTAAATAACGCGATGTACATGTGCAACGAGCATTTGAGATGCTTGTGTTTGGTTTGCTGTAGTTTGTCCCGTCTCTTGTCTGTCAATTCTCATCTCAGATGAATGCGCTAAACAAAAGCAAACAAAGCATTGAGTAAGAGAAAAAAAAGGGAAGGTTGAACGAGACTGCAGTAGACCTAACAGCACGAGGGTTCGAAAAATAAAAAAAATAAAGTCAAGTCACCCCATGTGGTATGACTGCCTACCACCCACGCTTTATCTGATATTCCCAATACGCTAACCCGTGTGTCCTGATGTGACTCACTATCCGCTTCCGATTTCCCCGGAGCAATGCTGAACTGAAGACAAGTGTGAATGATTTTGCCCAAATCACCGGCCCCCCTCCTCTCCCACTGATGCCCAATATTTATCTATTTATCAAGCGGGACGCAAAAGTACAAGAATAGTGTATCCGAGCTAGCTTAGACGGAATCCATGCTCGCTCTCGTCACAAGCTGTTCGTTCTTATTGCCCAATCTTGATATTTGCAAGAAGGCGTCTACGCCGTAGCCTTCTAAACTGTGCAGATGTAAATTCCCCGCCCAGTATTCGGCGTATACTCTACTCAGGGGGAGACCCATGCCTAATCGTAGACCAGGGGGTCTACTTGACAGGGAGGAAAGGGAGGAATGAGAGCTCTGGTATGTGGGGGTTTTAAGGTCGGCGCGGCCTAATTCGTCTTCTATATGTAGTTCTTGCATGGTGGCCGCCATGCGAGGCACTTGGCCTAAATTCTCGAGTCGATGCTGTGAGTTGGGACCCTTGGAGAAGGACCATAGGTAGGGGAGTTCTGCGCGAGGGATGCCGCCGCCGCGGTCTGAGATGCGGAATATGACGTGTTCTTGGGCCTCGCATATGGTCACTTCGACGGGGGAAGGGGCCGAAGCGATGTTTCGTTTCTGGTGGCGCTCAATCACCGCTTGGACGGAGTTGCGGAGGAGCTCGCCGACAATGTATTCTATATGGCTGAGGATGTAAGGGAAGCTGGCGTCGAGGTGGCCTACGACGTTGATTTCGGGAATGGGCACGCCAGGGCCGTTGGTGGACCGGGCGAGGGCTGTGACGGCTTTGGCGCATCGCTCGATGACATCTTTGGCGGAGCAGCGGATGAAGACTTCGCCGATGAAGTCAGACTCGGAGAGCTTAGCGCCGGGTGAGAAGTACGGTGAGTTGAAGGTTTCTGTAAGGGAGAGGTGTTGCTCGGCGATGACACGACGGGAGATGCGCTGTTGGGTGTCCACGGCAAGCGTTAGCGGTGCAAGGGGGAGAGATTGGGGGGTATGAGGTTGGGAAGTGGCAATGACAACATACGGATCGAAGTATAGTGTTCATGAATTTGTCGAGGTATTGGGGGTCCATGAGGCCGCCGCATTCGAGGATCCCCATGGCTAGCTTGGGGATCACAGTCAGGTGCCCCTTGAGGTTGAGGCTGATGATGTCGCAGAGCTTCTCGTTGTCCTCCAGCGTCTTGATTTCTTTCATCTTCCGAAATTGGTCAAACGCATTGTAGTATAGGTCGTAGACTTCGTTGATGTGTGGGTTGGTGACGACGACGTAGGGCAGCTGCTGCATGTCACGAAGACGATGGGCTATTCTACATAATTACAAGAGTTAACTTTGGCGACAATGTAGAGAGCATATAGAACATGATGACACTGTCTTACCTTGCTGGAAGCTCTGTCCTAACATAGTTTGCCGAGCTGATGAGTCGCGATTCTGTCAAGGAGCGTCCAAAGACCATGAGCTGTCGCAAGCTGATGGGCCTTGCTTCTCTTGCTACCCATCTGCCCGCAGAGACGATATGTCAGTATAACTTGCTGGATCGAGTTGGGAAGCTAAGTCAAAACATACTCGTCTAGGACAGACACAGGACGCCATGTGCCATTGCTAGCTTTGCGCGACTGCTGTAGTAACTCATGTCGTGGACACATGGTTGGTGAAGCCTCCCATCCTGGCCAAATGACAACAGCTCTTGCAGCTGTGCTCAGGGCATCACGTCCGTTCAGTCTGCATCGTTTTCTGGTGCTGCGCAGCGCGAGAGAGAACATGATTTGGGTTCCATGCAATTGATGACTGCTTTAATCTTCTTTGCGACGCTTTCGCTATGTTTGATTGTTGTACTTGCAGCCTGTGGTCGGGAATAGCTTGGGAGCGAGATCGGTCGTGTGCTCCTCTTGAAGGGAACCGGGTAAGAGCAGGTGGAGACTTTTGCAAGCCTGGGAAAGCAACGACGAACGACGCACAGATGTCAGTATCAATTTATGGATATGAGGGAATTAGAAGGACGGGGGAAGAGGGGAATTGCAGGTTCGAAGGGTCTAGAGGCGGGAGAGGGATCCATGTTATGCTGGATGAGGAGGAGCTGTCGTGGTCGCGCGGCACATGCATGAATGATGCATGTAGCAGTGCAGTCAGTCTGGTAATAAGTAAAACAAAAAGCCCAACTGCCCCGAAGTGGGAGCCACGAACATGCCCAATTCTGGGGTTACGCGCCGAAAGCGATTTGCATCTGGACCATCTGGACCAGACTGACTTGCGGTAGAATGAATGCAATGCACTGCTGCACGTCTTAACTACAGCTTGTCTGTGTCTGCAATCTCACGAGCCACAATGTGGGTTTTGCTGTCATTTGTCATTCCCGGTGCGGTCTCGGGGCTGCATGCAAATGGGTGGCGAGCCGAGGGGCGCGGCCGTGTGGGATTGGCCCGGATGTCGTCTGGAATGAGGGGACCAACCATTGCACTCGTTCCTTCCAAGACCAAGCACTTTTTGTATTACTACATGTATTATGTGCAGAATGTGATGAATGATTTCTCCTACCAGGTCATTGATCACACGATGCGACCAGCTCTTGATGCTGTCGAGGGGAACCCTTCAAACCTTCGCCCTCGTGAGCCAGCATTCTTCACAGTGTTCAAACACCAGACTCGAAGGTCGAGGTCGCAACAAGGCAGGCGCTCAGTAAAATAACTACACTGTCACTGTACAAGTGCAGCGTACTCGGCCCTGAACCCGTTTTCGATGTTTGCCTTGTACTGCTGCGACGCGACACCCCGCACTGACACCGAGGTTTTCCCACTCTGCGCTTGCCTCGCCCACCCACTATTGTTACAGAGAGGCCCAGCCCAACATGCACCAGAACCTCTTGTCTTGATGAGCTAGCGGCGCTCTTAGCGGCGCTCCTAGCAGCGCCTGCTGCTGTCGAATGCGTGATATGCCTGACGTCGCCATCGTCGTCGTATTCGCCGCCGCCGTCGTAGTCTTTCAAACCCCCCGTTCCCCCATTACCATCAAAGGCTCAACCTCGAAACGTGTCATTGCTCACATTCATCGCTTGCGCAGGCACGCCCGTCCGTACCTTCCCCTGCCGCAATTCTTCCACTGAATCGGCCGCCGCGTATTCGGAAAGGCTGTGCTGGGCCTCGTCGATTCTGCGGTAGACCTTGAAACCACGACCTCCGACTGCCGACTGCAAGACACTAGAACCTTCCTGACAACCCGCGATCAAGCCACGACTTGCACATCCGGCGTCGACGTCTCCTTTGTTCAGACCGGTCCTTGCTTGCCATCCGTAGCCTTTGGCTGTGCGAATTCTTGAACAAAAAGCTCGGGCGCTGTGGAGCTTCACGCCCTGCCGGCCGCCGTCAAGATGGTAAGAGATTCACGAGACCAAAAAAAAAGGTCTTCCATTTTGCGCTGCACCTTCCCTAAAGCACTCATTGGATTTGCCGGCGCCGATTGCCTCAGTTACATGCTTTTGTGCAGTCACCCCTCGGCTTGTCTGCGCTGGGCAATCGTCTTCAATCACGACTTGCCGTGATAGCATCCTCTTTCCTGCGTGCTTGCGTGTTCAAGTGGAAACGGCACAGTCATCGCATTGCTAGGTACTTGGACAGTTACCGTGCGGCGCAGTTTCCCTACTCAATTCCCATGGTGCTCATAAGACGGTTCTTCAGACAACGTCTACCCATCAACGTCGGCACGCCCCCAAGATATATCACTATCTTGTCAGGTTGCAACCAGAACGCCTTTGGCACGGACTCGGCGCACGCTCATCATTCCTTTTCTCTTCCTTGCTCGAAAATCTTTAGCCCATCATGTTCTGTGGCACCCGCTATCTGCCCTACCGCAGCAAATCGAAGACTGACAAATTGGTTGAAAATCAGAGCTACAATGTCGACTCCCCCAGTGAGATGGTGGTGGACACGGACGACTATGTCGGTGTCGCCAATGCTCCCGAGAAAGATTCCGTAGCCATCATCAACCCCGACGGCCCCGAGCAAGGCGATTCGGATCAGCAACTCCAGGACCTTCCTCTAGCCAACGATTGTATGCTTCACGCCCACCGGTCGACCCACCCTCGCATTGCATCTTCAAAGGCGAGACAATCAAGCTGACACGCAAGTACTAGATGAGGCTATGAGAGAGGTGGCTTTGCCTCCCTTATCGGACGAACCCAAAATTCTCGACGATGCCTATAATACCTGGACCGTTGAAAACTGGAGAAATATGGGGAAGAAGGAGCATGGTCCCGTTTTCCAGGCTGGTGGCTATCCATGGTGCGTTACACAACTTGATCCTAGGCATATTGAATGAAGTCAATAGGTAAAGAAGCAGGCTGTGAAACCTGATTCTGACTATATCCTAGGCGAATTCTCCTCTTTCCTCACGGCAACAACACAGACCAGTGTTCTATATACCTAGAGCACGGGTTCGAGGCAGATGCTATCCCCGATAACTGGAGCTGCTGTGTACAGTTTTCCCTGGTCTTGTGGAATCCCAATGATCCTAGCCTATACGCTCATCATGCAGCGCATCACAGATTCACAAAAGAGGAAGGCGACTGGGGGTTCACGCGCTTTGTAGAGCACAGGAGAATGTTCAATGTGCCATGGAAGCACGGTACACGACCCCTCTGCGAAGATGACGTTGCCAACATAACAGCCTATGTGCGTATCGTCGAGGATGAGACTGGTGTTTTGTGGCACAACTTCATCAATTACGATTCTAAGAAGGAGACTGGCTACGTCGGTCTCAAGAACCAAGGCGCTACATGCTACCTTAACAGTCTGCTCCAGTCGCTGTATTTTACCAACGCTTTTCGCAAGGTATGACCCTACTTTGAAGCGTTGTGTGACGAGCCATATCATTAATTCGAAGCAGGCCGTGTATGAGATTCCCACCGAGAATGATGAGAGTATGCACAACTCTGCTTACACCCTTCAACGGCTATTTTATCAACTTCAAACTTCCGACCAAGCTGTTGGTACCAATGAATTGACAAAGTCATTTGGTTGGGAGACTCGTCATATTTTCGAGCAACAGGACGTTCAAGAATTGTCAAGAAAACTGATGGAGCGAATGGAGGAGAAAATGAAGGGCACAAAGGCCGAAAATGTCCTCCCGGAGATGTTCAGCGGTAAGATCAAGACTTACATTTCATGTATCAACGTGGACTATGAATCAAGCCGCATCGAGGACTTTTGGGACATCCAGCTTAATGTCAGCGGCAACAATAACTTGCTCGAAAGTTTCCAGGACTATATTCAGGTCGAAAAAATGGATGGAGAAAATCAGTACTTTGCTGGGGACGAGCACAAGCTGCAGGACGCCAACAAGGGTGTCATCTTCACAAGCTTTCCAGACGTTCTTCACCTGCAACTCAAGCGATTTGAGTATGATATTCAAAGAGACATGATGATGAAGATCAACGACCGCTACGAGTTCCCGGACGTTTTTGACGCTGCGCCATATCTGATAGAGGATGCTGACAAGTCCGAGCCTTGGACCTATCAGTTGCACGGCGTCCTTGTTCACAGCGGCGATCTCAACGCCGGCCATTACTATGCATTCATCAAGCCTGAAAAGGATGGCTGGTTTTATAGGTATGATGATGACAAAGTAACCAGGGCCACTTCTCGAGAAGTGCTGGAAGAGAATTTCGGAGGAGAGTACAGGACCTCAAACGGACACCGTGCTCCTCTCCAGAAAAAGCCACCCGTCATCCGCCAGAACAGTGCCTACATGTTAGTGTATATTCGTCAGTCAAGACTTGACAAGATTCTCTGTCAGGTGCAGAAGAACGACATTCCTCAGCACTTGCGTATGTGGCTTTCCCCTGTTCAAACTGGCAAATCCCTCCCCCTACCCCCCCCCCCCTTCCGGCAATGCGTGCGCTGACCAGTCCTTGCAGAACAACGGGTTGAAGAAGAAAACGCGATGAAAGAGGCCCGCAGACGTGAGCAGAGAGAAGCTCACCTATACATGATGGCCAAGGTCATCACTGACGATACGTTCCGTCAGTATGGTGGCACTGACCTCTGTACCTTTGACCCCAATCAAGAAGTGGATGAGGCTTCACCGAGGTCTTATCGCATCCGCCGAACCATGACAATGGAAGAATTCACAGCTCAGGTGGCCGAGGACATGGGTCAAGACGCTCGCAAAATTCGCCTTTGGCTAATGGTCAATCGACAAAACAAGACCATTCGGCCTGATCAACCGATAATGGATCTGCGCCTCACTGTCGAAGAAGTCTATAGTCGCTCTGCAGCCCATCGTGATAACAGTCTACGGGTTTGGGCAGAAGTGGCGGAAGAATTGGACTCTGACGGTCAGCCAATCTGGCCATCCTACCAGAGCCAGTCAAACGGTGTAGTCGTCAAGAATGACACAATTCTTCTCTTCCTCAAACATTTTGACAGTGAACAACAGACGCTGCGGGGAATAGGACACGCGTATATTGGCAAGGAAAAGAAGGTTGACGACCTGGTACCTCAGATCATGGAGAAGATGGGGTGGGGTGAAAAGCTACCTGCAGATGATAAGCTCCTGCTTTGGGAGGTGAGTTTAGTTTCTCTCATCTTGGTCATCGTCGCGGCACGGGACAAGAAAAGCAATAAAGCAATGAGCTTTATGCTGACTCGAATAGGAAATCAAACCCACCATGATCGAGCCCCTGAAGGCGAAGCAGACATTGAAGGTTGCCGAGCTGCAAGATGGTGACATTATCTGCTTCCAAAGATCCTCTGTCCGCCAAGCAGAACAACTCCAATCTCAGGAAAAGTCTCTGCAAGAGCCGTGAGTTCTTTCTCTTTGGTTGTTGTCATGCTATAAACCTCTGGTTTTGGACTTTTCAAGCAACTGACATTGTGCAGATTACGCACATCGGACCGATTTGAAGATGCCCGTGAATACTATGACTTTTTGGAGAACAAGAGGACAGTGAGGTTCTACCCTCACCCGACCAGATGCGAGCAAGAACAGTATCAGCCATTTGACCTGGTGCTCAATTCAAAGATTAATTATGACAATCTATCAGAGCGCGTGGGAACGTACTTGAATACTGAACCGACCCATATTCGCTTGTGGACGGTGAACGCCGCGACAAACAATCCCAAGGCCCCGGTTCGGCGCGGTACCAACCCCAGCTTGAGACAAATATTGAATCCCATGGGCTCAAGCACTGTCAACCCTAGTCAAAGAGGAGATGCCTTTTACTTTGAGGTGTTGGAGATGAGCTTGGCCGAGTTGGACACCAAGAAGAGCATAAAGCTTACATGGCTGAGCGAGGGAATCACAAAAGAGGTGCGTAACGCCATTGTCACACCGTAGACTTTTTTTTTTGGAATGCCCCTTGACTGACAAACTGATAAATAGGATCACTTCGACTTGCTTGTTCCCAAGATTGGAACTATAGATGACGTCATCCACGCACTGATCAAAAAGGCCCAAATACCTGACGAGCAAGAAGGTGGGAGAATAAGGGTATACGAGGCGAGCGCAAACAGATTCTACCGCGAGCCGCGAAGAGACCATCCTGTTATGAACCTCAATGAGTACACGCAGATCTATGCCGAGCGAGTCACGGAAGAAGAGGCAGCTGCTGCCGAAGAGAACTTCATTCAAGTCTTTCATTTCCAGAATGAGGTCAACAGAGTCCACGGAGTGCCTTTCAAGTTTGTTCTGATAAAGGGCGAGAAATTCGTGGACACCAAGAAGCGTCTCGAGAAACGCACTGGCCTCAAGGGCAAGAGCTTTGAGAAGATTAAATTTGCGGTCGTCCGTCGATCGAACTACTCGAAACCGCAGTATCTCAATGATGGTAAGTTCTCCCTTACTACCCACCCGCCAGCAGAACCTGGAATGAAATTGATTTGGAGTGATGACTAATGTAAGCGGCGGCAGATGATGAGTTATGGAACTTGGCGGCACCCGAGGACGACTTTCTCGGTTTGGACCACGTGGATAGGACCAGGTCTCTGAGAAACGGTGTCGGGGATTTGTTCCTTCGATGAGCGAAGCATGTTGACGAAAATGATACGCAGCTATACCAAACGTGGTATCAAGGGGAAAAAAAGGCGGCATTCTTTTGAATTGAGGTGGCGTCGGGGTGTCGCAAGCCATGGCGTACTTCACGGCTGACTTGTTTACGGTTTCGCATACCTAGTAGTGACCAACAAGAGAAGGGTAGAGACTCTGGATACACGGGGGCAGCTAGCTACGTTGGGCTATCAAACACTCAAGTAGCTATATGGCAAACATGGCTTACACTCTGATGAAAGAGTTTGACAAGCGCACTCTGGCGTCTTCTGGTGATGAAGTGTCCTGTGAAGCTGGCAAGTGCATGTAGTAATTTGAAAAGTCGTTGCGCTCTATCATTTTTGTTCTATCCTTGGGACTTTCAGATGACTTACCTAGACTCACCTACAACGATGCGATTCGTCTGCCGTGTGAAAAAAAAACCCCAACTCAAAAAAGACGACAATAACAAAACTTACATTCACGCAACGCCATAATCTAGTATCTGTCTCTCTACCAAGGAGAAAGAGGAGAAGGAGGAGAAAGAGGGGGGGGGGGTGTTAAAGTTCACGCATGTATGTCCCGTCTATATTTGGCCAGGGGTCCTCGTTCAATCTCCTCCATGGAGAGATGAGCGCCGGCAGAACGCAACAAGTCGGCACAAATGTCGTTGCCAGACAAGGTTGCCAGAAAGAGAGGTGAGTTGTCGGCACGATTTCTCTCGTGCACGCTCGCGCCCCGCTTGAGGAGTTCCAGCATAATGTCGGCGTTGCCACTCACGGCAGCCAGATGAACAGCCGTGTTGCCAGCATAGTCTGCTGTTTTGAGGAGCTGACTGCCATGTCCCGCGAGCAGCTGGTTGACGACGGACATTTGTCCATTCTGGATGGCGTATCCGAGGGCCGTGAAGGCCGACTCGGTTGGGGTGAGACGCGATGCGGGATCCTCCAGGGGCGCGGCGGGATGAGAAAAGGTCGGGTGGGCAATCTCGGTCATTTCGCCGCGCAGAGAGCGGGAGAAGTCGAGGGTGATGTCCTCGTTTGTGAGATTGGGCAGGGCGAGCAGGTAGGAGAGCTTGGTGAGGGCGGCCTCGGGGGTGAGATCGAGGCCAAAGATGACGCCGGCGCGACCGAGCTGCGTGCCTGGGGCGTAGACGGGGGAGACGAAGCCGCTTACGCACTGGGAGACGTTGACGACGATGACGCCGCGCTCGACGGCTGCGCGAATGACGTGCGTGAGGCGGCCGTCGGCGCCGCCGGGGACGTTGCCCATGCCAAAGGTTTCGAGGATCAGGCCCCTCAGGTCGGGGAGGCGGAGCACGGCGTCGATCATCTCGGGCTTGATGCCGGGGAAGACGCGAAGGCAGGCGACGTGGGTCGTGTCCAGGTGCTTCTGGACAACCTGGAACTCGGCGATGGACGTCGGGCGCAGCACGAGAGACCAGTCGACGGTGATGCCGAGGCCGTTGACCTTGGCCAGCGGGTCGAGGTTGGGAGAGGCAAAGGCCTCGAAGGCGGCGGAGCTGACCTTTGTGGTCCGGTTGCCCCTGTACAGCTTGTGGTGGAAGAAGAGGCCGACTTCTGGTATGACGAAGGTGCCGGCGATGATGAGCGACCCGAGGAGGTTGTCGACGGCGTCGGACTGCAGCGCGAAGATGGGCGCCTGGGAGCCCGTCAGGATGACGGGCTTGCCGAGGTTGGACATGATGAAGGAGAGGGCGGAGGCGGTGTAGGCGAGGGAGTCGGTGCCGTGGAGGATGACGAAGCCATCGAAGAGGTGGTAGTTTTCCTTGACGCACGAGGCCATGGCGGCCCAGTCGGCGGCGGAAATGGAGGAGGAGTCGAGGAGGGGGGTGAATTCGAGGATGGAGTAGCGGATGTGGCGGTTGTGGGAGGTTGGTGGCGTGCGGAGGGAGTCGAGGGAGAGGAGGTGGCCTTGGCGGTAGGCTTGGAGCTTGACTTTATAGAGAGAGAGGAAGGAGTCAGCATTGCTATCATGGGTTTTGGTTTTGGTGGTTTGGTTTTGAAGGAGGGGCTGTTGGAGTTGCGGTTCAAGAAGGATACATCGATGGGAACGAACGCGATGGCATCAACGATGAGTATAAAGTGATTGCGAGGGGAGGGGGGAGGGGGAAAAAAACAGGAACATACCATCTGGGCCGGACATGTCGTTAAAGGTCGGCCTCGGCGCCATGGCACTATCGAGGAAGCCCTCGCTGGGGGCCAGGCCATCGGGGCCTTCTTGCATGCATATCGTGCCGCCGGTGCCGATGATGAGGACGCGCGACTCCGGCAGACCGGTGGATTGATCAGGGAGCGTCGAGGACGGCGCCATGGTTGGGTTTGTCGTGGGATTGAAAGGGCAAAGGAGGGAGGTGAAGGTGAGAATGGATTTCAGTGAGGTGGAGGCTGGGGTTGAGCGGCAGTTGGAGATGACGGCCCCAACCAACTATGTACATACGTGCAAACTCAAGGGTTTACCAACAGAATGCCAAGAATGAGAAAATATAGATTTTTTTTCGTCTCTTACATACACACCACTGACAGGTCCGATGCCCGGCGGGCCGGCGGCACTTGCAATCGGCGAAGGCGCCGATTCGACGGGATGCGCGCGGATTGGATGCCGGCGGGGTGGTTTTTTTTTTTACAAGTCATTTGCTGCGTGGGGATTCGCTGGTGCGAGTTTGCGAGGGGTAATGGAAATTGAAATGCAGTGCAGTGGTGGGGTTCTGATGGGTGATGGGTGATGGGTGATGGGTGATGGGTGATGGATGGCGGGTTTGCGGATGCCGCGTCCGTATTGGGAGTGAGATGAGTGTGAGACGGAATAAGACGAGAGTGAAAAGTGATGAGTGAGAAGTGAGACAGGAGAGAGTGAGAGTGAGAGTAAGAGTGAGAGTGAGAGTGAGAGTGAGGCTGCTGTGATAATAAGTGGCTCTATTTTGTGGTGTGGCTGTTTTGTGGGCGTGTCGACTTGCCCTGCATCTTTCTTATGGTAATCCAAGCTCATAACGATGATGCCTGTGTTCAATTAAATGATGGGCCCAACACCCCGCGTCATAGTTCGAGACTCCTCTTGTCTCTTCTTCTCATCTCACCGACTAGACAGGGTGCGTGGTGAGATGAGAGATGAGAGATGAGAGATGAGAGATGGACCGCATGCACGAGCGGAGCTTGCATTCATGGAGAGCCCCCGCCACAATGGGGCCCATCAATCATCTTGCGTCATTCATGCAACCATTGGCAATATACATAAACTCTCTCTCCTCAACCTTTTTGCCGCCACGTGCTTTTTTGTCGCAAACCCTCCTTCGCCGTCGCACGACACTGGGAATTGTCTATCCGTCTCTCCCGACGCGCCGCATCGCGCCGCATCGCGCAGAGACCATCCATCACCAACACGGCGATGCCATCTCAAAACTCATCCTGAAACTCATCCTATCCTCCGCCCGCCCGCGCGACCGCCCGCTTTGTTGGAAGCATCGACGCCCTTGCCTCGATTTTCAAATCCTTTGCTTTACTCTCTCCGCGAGCCGCCTTTGCTCCCATGGCCGCCGCCACCATGGATCGCCCGTCCGAGAAGACGCCCAACGGCACATCGCCGTACACGTACGCCCTCAACCACCTCAGACCCAAGCGTAGCTTTACAGGCTGCTCGCGCATATCCGACTATGAGCTGCTGGGCAAGCTGGGCGAAGGGACTTTCGGGTACGTTTCCGGACCAACGTGTCCAGCGCATCACGCGCTATTCATACGTGGCTGGGTGTGCTGTGCATGCATGATACTAAAACCAGGAAACCACAGCGAGGTTCACAAGGCCCGCTCGAAAAAGACGGGCGCCCTCATCGCGCTCAAGAAGATCATCATGCATCACGAAAAAGATGGGGTATGTATGCTCCATTTCGATCCGCCCGCCAGCTCGAGGCAGAGAGAACCCGACGACATGTTGACAAAATTCGGCTTGCGCCTAGTTCCCCATTACTGCTCTGCGAGAGATCAAACTTTTGAAATTATTGTCGCATAAAAACATACTTAGACTCGAAGACATGGCTGTTGAGCACCCTTCGCGACCAAGTGGGTTTCCACCAGCCAGCACCGAAAGACTGTTCGTTATTAACTCGGATACAAGCCGATAAGCGAAAAAAGCCCATCATGTACATGGCCACGCCTTATATGGATCACGATTTGTCCGGGCTGCTCGACAATCCTTCGGTTCATTTCAAAGAAGCCCAGATCAAGTGCTATCTGAAGCAGTTGCTCGAGGGCCTCTGCTATCTCCATGACAATCACATCCTCCACCGAGACATGAAGGCAGCCAATCTCTTGATTGACAATCAGGGCTTACTGCAGATTGCCGACTTCGGTTTGGCCAGACACTACGACGGCCCTACGCCACGGGCCGGGCGACCGATGGGTGACGGACGCAGAGATTATACGGGCCTGGTCGTCACGCGATGGTACCGACCGCCCGAGCTGCTGCTCCAGTTGAGGCAGTATACAACGGCCATTGATGTGTGGGGTGTTGGGTAAGATTTGCATGCTGCAGCCCCCGTGACTCCCATCTTTGGCGACGGAGCAGCCCACAAGACTGACCGCGGACAGCTGTGTATTTGGCGAAATGCTTGTCGGAAAGCCCATTGTTGCCGGCGAGAGCGACGCCCATCAGCTCGACTTGATTTGGGATCTCATGGGGTCGCCCAGCGACGACGTAATGCCTGGTTGGAAACAGCTCCCTGGCGCAGAGCATCTGTCGCCGCGACCTCGATCGGGGAATCTGTCCAACCGTTTCAGAGAGTATGTACCGTACCATACCATTGCCATGCCCGGTGTCCCATTCAATCCAGCTCGACCGACTAACATGGTGGCTAGGTACGGCTCCGGCGCCATTTCACTTCTAAGAGAGCTCCTCAAACTGGACTGGCGCACTCGGATCAACGCCGTAGATGCACTGGAACACCCCTACTTCAAAATGGCCCCGCTGCCCATGGCTCCCGAAGACATCCCAACGTACGAAGACAGCCACGAGCTCGACCGAAGAAAGTTTCACGATCGCAAAGCCAACCTGCCGCCTGCACCCAAGGGCGGCACAGTAGGTATTGGTCCCGATGCGAATGGCGCCACGGCCGGCTTCAACACCGGAGATGGATACGGGCGGAACGGCGCCAATGGCAGCCGGTACAGAGACGACAGACGGCCGGCATGGCAGAGAGATCGCGGGCCACACGCTCGGCTCCCCCCGCAAGACCGGCCGGGGAACAGGGACGAGGCGGAATTTCGGAGGAACCGTGTTCCTGGACGGGGTGGTCCGGGCCCGGGCGCTGCCGATGTAGACACTTATATCCCGGCATACCGAGGCGATGCGGGAGAGGGTGGTGCTGGTGCTGGTGCTGGTGCTGCTGGTGCTGTTCGACGGAGGGACGAGCGCCCGCCGCGAGATGACCGACGTCGCTATGCCGACAAGGAGAGATGGAATGATCGCGATAGGAGGACGAGGAGTCGAAGCCGCTCACCCGCACACGAAAGGAGCAGAGAAGTATATCGTCGCTGAGGACAACAAGAACCAAAACGTCAGATTGAATTCGAAGACATCATCAGGACACAGTGCAGCGCAGTTTCTTTAATATGAAACTTGTTTTTATTAGAAAATCAAAAGTTAAACGAGTAAAGAAGCGATCGTGGCTTGTATGAATGAGGGGAAACTTGAAATGGGGTATCTTGAAATCATCGTAGACGAAACAGGGAAACAAGTTGGCGCGAGAGAAGAGACAACGAAGTTATAGCAATAATACAAGTACAAGATGGGAATACACTGCCATTCAATTGCCCAAGTGACGTGGCCACCTTCTGGAGCAAAGAACAGGGTTCCCCCAGATTACTGCTCGGAATCATCCTCTTCCTCATGAATCGTCTGCGCCTGCACACTAGAAATGTGTCGAAACCGCGCAGAGTTGGGCGACGGGGAAGAAGCCGCATCGGCCCAGCGCCAGTCTGGTTCGAGGCCGAGATGTGTCATCTCTCCTGCCGAGAGGTACTGGTCTTTGAGGTACTGGTCCTTGATGTACTGGTTTTCGAGGGCACAGTTCTTCTGGTAGGCTTTGCGGGAGGCGTGCTGGTCGTGTTCTTGCATGTTGAAGGAGGTTGTAAGGATGGCGGAGGCGTTTGCAGTGAGGACGCCTGCTATGACGCCTATGAGGGCGGCTATGCTGAACTGTGGAGTGCAAGGGATTGATTTTAGCTTGATATTCTTTCTCTCTTTCTTTCTTTCTTCCATGTTCAATGCGACGGGGAGGAGAACATTGATCTCGACGGTAGGAGAATATCAATTCTTGACATTCAACAGAGTGGGAAGGGCGGAGGGACAGAACAGCAACGTGTTTGAAAAGTCTTACGAATGTGTACAGTGGCTATGCGATGCGATGGCTTCATTAGCACTCGTTTGCAAGTTGAAGAATAGATTTTGAAAGCAGAGGTTTCGAGGTGGTGGTTGGTTGTTGCGGAGAGGCGCCATTACCTCGAGACTGACGAGAAACCCTGCGGCGGCGGCAACCCAGCCGGCTACATACGAGAGCACATGCGCTGCCGGGGCGAAAAGAGCTTGCAGACCCCCAGCGAGGTACGAGAAGGGAAGCCACAGTGTGCGCAGGGGCAAGGCGATGCTGCTGATCAGGAGGGCTGTGTACCGCGCCCAGGGGAGGGACCAGATGGTCTTGACGACGTGGGTGAGGGTGGTGATGATGAATAAGGAGTTGGCGTCGCCCATTGTGTGATGCGTCGCGCTGCGTCGCGATCGTCGCGATGGAACGTGTCTACATGTAGGACACGGGATCGTAAGGGGTTGTTTGGGTTGTTTGGGTTGTTTGGACACAACATTACTTGTTGGATTGGGGAATCTGGTCGAGGGAGAAGAGAGTGAAGGTTGTTGGGCGGGGGGGGTGTAGGGTGGCGATTGTGATTTGTGGAGGAAGGTCCGGTCCGCCACAGCTTTTGTTGCCTTGCAGTCATCGGAGCCGGACGGCGATGCAGCAGTTTCTCTTCTCTCTCTCTTTCTCTCTCTCTCTCTCTCTCTCTCTCTCTCTCTTTCTTTTCTTCTTTGAATTACATACACATATAAATATGAACAGGAGCAGGAAAGCTTGACATTTCCTGTCAGTTCTGTGCATCTTGTCAAATGTTGGTCGATTGGTCTATTTACAGGTATCCAAGTTTGCGCCACACACTGGTGTCACGGCGCGGACGTTTTTCGCGATTCAACGCCCTCTGAATGGCATCAATTTGTCCCAATAGACTACCACCCGCGGCTCTACGATACACCGCCTCTTGAAGGGCAACGCCTGAGCCGTGGAACGCCATTCGGACATGACTCCGTCGCACTCCCCGGGCAATGATGCCACACCGGCTGCGGACACGAATCCATCTTCGGCCCAGCTGGGAGCCAAGCCAATCAAGAGAAAGCATGGAGATGACCACGAGCCGTCCAAGACGCCGCGTGTCGAGCGATGCGCCCCAGAAGAATGTCCAGAGGAGTATTTGGATGAAGAAGACGCCTCTGATCAAGGATCAGATGAGGAATCAGAAGAACAAGAAGAGGATGATGATGATGATGAAGATGATGAAGATGATGAAGACGATGATGATGATGATGATGATGGTGGTGGTGAAGACGGTGAAGACGGTGAAGACGATGAAGACGATGATGATGATGAAGATGAAGGCGAAGACAGAGAAGAAGAAGAAGACATCCCCTCACATTGGCGCGCCATCCTCTCCTTCCACGACATGATCAACGACCCCTCCTCCGCGGGCCCAAAATACAACGAGCTGGACGCGGAGCAGAAAATCATCATCGCCCTCGGCGTGCGCAACCTATTCCTCGCCACGTCAAGAAGCAGCTCCGTCAGGGACAGAGACAGGCAGATCCTAGAGAACATGAAGGGCGTGTTGGAGGAGGTCACGCACCCGGCCGTCGTGAAGGAGTCGGGCCTCGAGATCTCGTTTTATCCGGGCAGAAAGCACTCCCAGCTGAGGCACATCCTGGACCTGGATACCAAGATTGGGGAGCATCCGCACAAGAGCTACTTTGCGCAGCTTGTGACGACGCCGAGGGTGTTTGCGGCGTTTGTTCAGCCCCGGGAGTAGAGGTGGATGGGTTGTTGCTCGGAGTTGGAAGAAATGTTGGCATGCCCGTGACGGCTGGCTTGCTGTTGAGCATTTCTGCGCCTTGGCCTCACGGTTGGTGAGATGAGAAGATGAAATCGTATTTCATTATTGAACCAACAATACATAGCATACAGCCCCTTTCCTTAACCGCTCAATCCACATCATCCTCATGGAACACCAAAGCCCTCACCTCGATGCTCTCCCGAGCAGGCGCATCCTTCCTCGCGCCCGTATCCTCAAACGCCGTGTGCGGCACCCGTCTGGCCCGCCCATCCTTCTTGCTATCGAAGCACTTGATGAGAAGGACCTGCTCTGGCGACAAGCCAGACCTGTACACCCACTTGTGGCTCGCATTATGTCTCACGGAATACGTCTCCCCCCTTCTGTCAGGATAAATCAGCTCCGTGACAACGAGGTCCGAGTCCGGCACGGAATCGGCCTCGGCAACGGCCAGCGGGTCCCGCTCAATCGTCCTGATGGGCCGCCACACGTTGATGATTTGCACGCGGCCCTTGAGGAGGGCATCTGCCTCGTCGGGGAGGTGATACCGTACGCGCGAGAGGGCCGCGTCGTAGGACTGGTCGATGTGGACGCGTTGGACTGGACCGCGGGCGGCGCGGTCTTTGTCCTGGCCGGGGGGTTGGCGGCGAACGGTGTGGTCGAAGATGAAGACTTTGGAGGCGCCGGTTCTTCAGCGATGCAGGCAGAGATGGTCAGTTTCATGTGAGGTGGTGACATGTTGTCTGCCTGATGCAGCGTGGGTTCGACAGAAAAAAAAACCCCCGGTGTAAGTGGGAACAACAGGGCACGTACGCATCCCTGAGTAGTCTCTCCGTTTCAGCATAGTATCCCGCCTTGATCTTGTCGTCGTCCAGAAAGGCCTTCTCAGAAGCTACATGCGCGTAAATCTGGAACCCGTTCTTGTCAAGCGAGTACCTGTCCTCCTCGCCCGCGATATCCTTGACGGTGATCTGGTGAGGCTCAAAGGGGCGATCATATGTCTCTGGGCGATCAACATACGTAGGATGTGGCGGAGACCCGTCCTCGTTCTCTTTGAAGTAGTTCAGGACGGTCTTGACGTCGTGCCTCGGCACAGAGCGCTCTCGGGCGGCGACGGCGGCGGCCATGGTTTGGACGTGGACGTGGACGTGAAGGGGAAGGTATATGTGAAAGATGCGTGGATAATCTGAACCGATGATGATGAAACGTTGGCTAAGATGCAGCGTGTTGAGTGAGGTGTATGAGATTGCTCTTGCTTCCAGGGTTTATATAAAGTAGTCGGAGCGTTTGCCTCAGCACGCCATCTCATGACGTTTGTCATTTCAGGACCCGATTGATAATCATAACCAATGAGACTTGGTCGTCGTACAAGCTGGCAGTAACGTACTCTCTTGGTCTCACCCATGATTTCCAAGACTAAGGAGATGTCGTTGCATGATTTCAAATCGGTGCGGAGTTGGGGAGGAGCAATTGCGGAGGTGAGATCGCGTCACTGGCGGCCAATCATGCGATGGAGCTAAGAAACGGGATGTGTACATATGTACATACTCCGTACATTCATACGTACTCCGTACATATGTACTCATGTATGTACGTATGCTCCGTGGATCAATGGGTAATGCTCGTCCCGTCGGCCAACTCCAATTTGCCTATATTCTTTCCACCTCGGAACCCAACACAGTCCACAAGTCCCAATACACTACGTGCTAGCCTGGTTTCTCTAGAAATATTCAAACACACAGAGTTCAGATGTTGTAGAAACGGACATAATACCTCGCTGGAAGGCTACCGGGTAAGACTATCACTTTCATCTGTGCTCGATATATCCATGACATTCCCGGTATTAGCACTTTTCTCCCGACGCACGCTTGTTGGCTCCAGACTCGGACCCCACCAACCGATCAACCGATCAACCGATCAACCAACCAACCAACCACCAACCACCACCACTTTCTCCTACATCGCCTGCCTGCCCGCCTCTCGTCGTCGGTACCGGTGTCTCTCGACTTGCCATGCCCGAGCCAGAGCTGCACCGTCACGCGGCATTTCACTCAACCGCCCACTCTCGCCCAATCGAACCACTGCTCCCCTCATCCCCAGACGATCATGGGCAATAACCATTCGTCCGCTGCCAAGTCGGGCTCGTCGGGCTCGTCAGGCTCGCCGCCTGCTGCCCCGCCAAACGATGCTGCCAGCTCAACCGCCAACACGTCGACTCCCGCCGACGGCCACTCTCATCTCCATCACCTATTGCCTCATCACCGGAAGGAAGCTCGCACCAATCCCATCGCTGCCCACGCCACTCACAGCTCAGCCGCCCCTCCAGAGCCCTCGCTCGCCCAGGCCACCGGCTCAACCATCGTCAACCGTCCCAAGAGCTTGCCCGGCACAGCTGTCTCATCATTGAGCGGCTCGCCACACAGCAACATATCAACCCCGTCGAAACCCACCGAGGCTCGTCCGGCCCGAGACGAGCCCACCAAACCCGTCGATGTCCCTGTCGAATCCGGCTCGCTTCGCTCTCACAGAGAAGCTCAGATCTCTGCCGCCGAGCGAGCTGCCGGCATTGACCCGTACCTCGTCTCCAACAACAGCGTCACAGACATGTACCTGAGAGGACCACCTCGACTGCCTCTGCCCATCGAGGAGGAAGTTCACACACCTGGCTCCCCCATATTAGCCCCGGAGCAGGGACTCGCCGACGTAGAGCTGGGTGATTCCTCGGATGGCTTGACAAGGAAGAGCTCCGCCGTGAGTGCTACGACGTTCGACGACGACGAGTCCGAGGAATTGCGAGTGGACAAGACGAGACCTGTGGTCCCAACCAAGATTGAGTGGAAGCAAGGAGGTGACAAGATCTATGTCACAGGTACCATTTTTCAATGGAACCGCAAGCAGCGGCTGCATCCCGTGTAAGTGTCTCCCCTTCCATTGCCGCCTCCAAAGTCTTGGCGCGCAGTATCTTCCCAGATGCAAGGACCAAATCTGATCATGCCATGGCGATCAAGCGAGGGAAAGCCAGGACATTTTGCCACCACGGTGTACATTCTCCCTGGAACACACCATCTTCGCTTCTTGGCCGATGGTATCATGCAAACCTCGTCCGACCTGCCAACGACAGTAGATTTCGGAAACAACCTCGTCAACTATATCGAAGTAAATCCCGACGCATTACTCAAGGCCAAGCAAAGCTCTGGCGTGTCCCAGGCCGACACAGACATCGATGCTTCCCAAACAGATTCACAAGCCAAGGAGCCAGCCAAGCCCAAGGGCAAACCTGTCCCTGCTCCCAATGCCTACGCTAGTCAGGTTCCGCAGTACCTAATCGACTTCGACCAACCCGAGGACTCGTCAGCGTACAGGAACGCTGTAGGAGCGATCGAGAAATTGCCAACACCGCCCAGTCTGCCTGGCTTCCTGGGCAAGCCCATCCTCAACGCCGCTACGCTCATGAAGGATGACAACTCGGTGCTGAACATGCCCAACCACACCGTTCTCAATCACTTGGCCACGAGCAGTATAAAGAACAACGTCCTGGCTGTGTCGGCGACGACGAGGTATCACAACAAGGTAAAACTCATTTTCCTCGCCTCCTGTGCGAACCTGTGCGAACAGACACGAGAACAATGCTTACATGTCCCTGTACGCAGTACGTCACCACGATAATGTACAAGCCCACATCGACGGATGAGGGCTGATGACGACTTTGCGTTTATGAGAGAATTTGGGTAAATGTCTTTTTATTTCAATACGGCGTTCTAGACCACAGCTCACAAATGGGGGTTCCTTTACTTTTTCCATCAGAAGATGATTTATGCGGCACGATGATGGCGTTGAAAGTTTGATTAATAGTTTGGCTGAAGTTAATGGCATAGTCGACATGACTATAGTAACAAAACAGCAGGTTTTCATGCAGGCGAGACGTTCTGTAGCTAGGCACGGACCTTGGGTAGGTTCCTCAGACGAACAGGCTTTTTGCCTCTTTATTTGAAGCCACAACTATGTACAAGGGGAAAAAAAAAAAAAAACAGAGACAACAAACAACAAGACCAAATGCACCCAACGCAACGCCGTCCCATGATTTTGCCATCCATTCATCAACGTCAATCCACTGGTGCTCAATCCCTCCATTCAACATATACCTCATCGGTCCGAAACCTCTGCGTACACACGCTCTCCTCTAACGGCGTCCTGAACCCCTCTTTGTACGCCAGCAAGCCCGCCTGCGCAATCATGATGCCATTGTCAATGCAGAACCTCTCGTCCGTAGCGTACACACTGCCCCCTCTCTCCCGCGCCATCTCCCCCATCATATCCTGCAAGCGCTCGTTGCACCCGACGCCACCTACAATCAAGACCTGGCTACTCCCCACGTGAGCCATGGCCCTCTCGGTGATTTCCACCAGCATCGCGAACACCGTCTCCTGCAGAGAAAAACATAGATCCTCGGGCGTGAAATCCGCCTTGCCCCCCGCGGCCTTCATCTGCGCGGCCAGCGCATCCGCACTCGCCAGGATGCCCGAGAACGAGCAGTCCATGCCCTTGACTGTATAGGGCAGATGGAGGAGTCTATCCGGCCTGCCCCTCTTGGCCATCTGCTCGATGTTGTAGCCCGGCGCAGGATCATTGCTTATCTCGAGGGTTCGCGCGAAGCGGTCCAGACAGTTCCCCACGGCTATGTCGAGCGTCTCGCCGAATATGCGGTACCGCTTCTCGGCGTACGCGATGACCTGGGAGTTGCCCCCGCTGACGTACAGGACGACGGGGTCCTGGGCGCCGGTGATGTGCCGCCCCATCTCGATGTGGCCGACGCAGTGGTTCACGCCGACGAGGGGCACGTCCCACAGCAGGGAGAGGGTTCGCGCGCCGATGGCGACGGACGTGAGGGGCGCGCCCATGCCGGGGCCCTGGGTGAAGCAGATGCAGGAGATGTCGGCGGGGGTGCATTTCGCGGCGGCGAGGGCGGACCGCGCGAGCCGGACGAAGTGCGCGCGGTGGTGGGCGGCCGTGTCCTTGGGGAGGAAGCCTGTTCCGGGGGGGGAGACGAATGTGTGGCGGAGGTTGGAGAGGATGGTTGTTTGGTCGGCCGTGTGCTGGATGATGCCGATGCCGAGCTTGTTGGCGGAGCCTTCGCAGCCGAGGGCTATGAAGCTGGTTTTTGGGTTGGGAGTCATGGTGAGGTTGCGGGATGTTCGTGAGAGAGAGGGGTTGATGCTATAGGCAGTGTTTCATGGCGGAGGGTATCGAGGGCGTCGTTGGGAGAAGCAGATAGATGGTGGTGGATGGGGCCTTGACGTTTTGGGGGAAAAATTGAGTGAGGCTCGAAAAGTGCTTGTCGTGGAGGGAACTGGGGGGGTGTGGTTGATGGAGGGGCAGACGCCCGGGCCATTTGATGCCATTCTGGTTGGCGGGTGGGGTGCGGGGCAGGGGTCGCTTATTCTCATGGCCATCCATCCTTTACCATCAACCTGAATTCCCGAAACCACAGCCAACACAGATTTCCCTTTTATTTTAATGCTTCTATATTTTAAGTGCTTTATAAAACAGAAAAAAATCCCTCACTAAAAAAAAAAAAAGATCCAGTATGACTCTGCCATCAACCTCACGATGGCTCACAGCACCCTGCATCTGTCCCGGGCAGTCCGTGAGGGCTACGAAAAAAAAAAAAAAAAAAAAAAAGAACCGTCACCACCACCACCACCACCACTCAACATATCGTTTTATTTTCCCATATCCTACTGACTACATTTATCACCACTGCTCTGCGATACTCTTGCAACTTTGCGGTTTCCGAGGAAAGAAACGACCAGGCCCTCGGCAGATGATGTGTACCGAAATGCTACGCTGCTGACGGCGGGCTTTATTTCATCCGGCCGCGCACACGACTTCACGTCGCTTCGCGGCGTATTCCGTCAGCTGGTCAAGCTTGAACGTAATTCATGATTCACGATATTACATGCATGCCATGGAATCGCGTGCTCGCCAATACATTCATCTGGGTCCTGCTCAATCAGGTCGGTCTTGGATCTGACCATGTCTGGACAGTCAACCCAAAGCTTGTAGCGAGAAACAGGTGCTGAAACTCGGCCTGGCCGGATTGAAAACTTTCACTTCCAAGCAGAACCTTTCGCCAAGCAGCAGCCACAACTCCACTTCATGCGTCATCTCATCGAACTCGGATATCATATCACAGAGGAAAACGGAACGAGCGATGCTAACGGGTCCAAAAACGACCCTGATTTGACTGGTTTTTGCATTCTCGCCTTGCGAGGGCTGTTCTGCGTCTTTCTTTTTGGTCTAAAAATGCCCAAGCAAAACATTCATCAACTCCCAACTCCGCGCAAAATGCCAGCCCGCCTAACCATCCGTCCGTCCGTCCGTCCGACCGACCTCCAAGCCTGCGCCGAAGAGAACAGAAAAGAATACTATACACTTCCAAAAACGTCCAGTCCAATATCTTTCGCAGCACAGAATGGGAATATCGGAGGTCCTTGCTCTGCGATACCCAGACTCGAGCCGACAGGAATTAACCAAAAAAACACAACACGGAGGCATCGTCGCTATGTACCGAGTCCCGTCCGCCTCCCAAAGCTATCGCTCGTCATACAAACATCCTTCGCCGACTAATTGAGCAGCAAATGCGACCCGCAACAATCTTCTATGACGCCGCCTGCGCTTGAGCTGCTGCCGGCGGTGGCTGCGGTAATGCTCTGTTACCAACTGCCGCTGCTGCGACAGTCGCTGCATCAGTGGGCATCTGCGACCGTGCTCCACGGACCGTGTACGGACTGAGTTGAATGGTCGCTCGGAATTTAAGCGCGCGTGTATCAAATGGATCGACTTCATAAACCGGAGAATCGACATCATCATCGTCCGAATCATATTTCCACCGATCCGAGTATTCGTTGCTTTCCTGTCTCGGCGTTGTTGTCATTCCTCTACGATCAATCCATAGTCTCTGGAGTCGGCCAATACGACGTCGGAATGACGGTTGGTTCGTCTGTGGTTGATTGCTGGATATGCCCGCCTTGAACTGGAAAACAGGAAGGCTTGCAAGCTTGTCAATGTCCATCGGCTCAGAAGGCATCTCATCAACATCCATCTCCTCAGAAGAGGATATTGATGCAGGGGGTGTCATTAAATATTGAGTCTTTGCTGGTCGGAACTTGAGCTCCATGCCCTGCTCCTTGACCGGCGATAATGGATCTCTAGTGAGGTCGATGTGGTTCTGATTCCATCGCCTGTGGTTTTGTACTTTGTTCTCGATTTCTTCTCGGAGTTCATTGTCCTTTTGGACCAACTGATCAGCAAGCGATACCAGGTCTTGTTCCAGTGAACGACCATCCAATTTAACAGGCGCCCGAAGCTGTGTGGCCTGCTGTCTTTGAGCACTCGAGGGCTCGGCGGCCTTGCGCTTCTGTGGCTAAGATATCCCGGGTCAGCATCGAGCAATGTTGCGCTGAAGAAGGAGGCGCGTTGATTGATGGCGCTTGTGCTTACCTTTTGATTCACAAGGTCTTCATCCTCGCCCTTGATTCCTAGTCTCAGCTTCATCTGTTTCAATCTGGCTCGTTCTTCAAAGACAGCACGGTCCATGTGCAACACTTCCCGCTTCATCATTTCACGCTCGAATGATAACAAGACAAGCTGGCGACCATCTTCGAGCTCGCGTCTAAGACGTTTTAGCGTCTCGGCGACCTTATTATCGCGAGCTCTTGTCTTCCTGGTCAGTCTGGCTTCTCTTCGTCGGAAACAGACAAAGGGATCCGTATCATCCGTCTCTTGATGTATCTCGAATTTGAGAGTTGGGTGCAAAGGCTTGTTGCCCACTGCAAGTCGACTGTTCTTCCAGTAATCATAGATCGCCTTGGCATGCTGGAGAATGGAAGTGGAATCAAGGTGGTTAAGAGACGGAACCATCATGTCGTAGGCGACAACAGTATTGTCAACCGATGCAAATGGGGTCTGCTCAGCCGCGGTGTCCTCAAACACCTCCATGATTCGTTCAAAGTCATCTTCAGAGAGAGGGCCTCCAGCGGGGCTCTTTGCGTTGTATGATTTTAAGAATCCGGCATCATCGCTGCTCATGTCGTACTGACAGCTGATGCATTCCTCTACGGTTTGCGAAAACCGAATGTATGAGGATGGTTGATGGAAGTTACTGGGATATACTTCATCATAGTTGATGTCACTCTCCTGGGGTGGAGGGACCGGGATTTCCTGAGCATTGCTGACGCCAGTTTCTTTAAGAATACTCTGAAGATGATATTCCTACAGAGGCAGAGGGAAGGAGGAGGGAAGCGATTAGCCAAGGGTGCTTCAAACGCATCTTGTCGTTGCCCAACTCCCCGAGAGCTTGATAACAATCACGTGCACAAACACGTGATATCAGAGTGCATGATAAGGGGGAGAATGAATTATACTCACTTTTTCTTCGGCATGCTCGACACCAGTTGCAATTTGGATTTCGGTAGTAAGAGCTTCATACTCGGAAGGATCGATTTGATCCTCTCTGAGCACGGGAAGAGTGGTTTTCACACTCAACTTCTTGACTCTGACCTTGCGCGACGACATGGTGGCGGGTTGGACAAGGTCGGCGTCAAGCCAGCGGAAAATCCGCAAAAAAAAAAATCGATCAAGTCATAAAATGAGGCATCAAAAGTCGCCTCTTGCCAAAATTAAGATGGAAAAGGCGTTGTGGTGGCTTCTATTTGATGACAAAGTTGTCACAGTCGACGGGGTGACGTTGGGATTGTTTTGCCGCGCGAAGAATTTTCACTGGGCGAAAAGATTGCAGTTGTCTGATGACGGCGACGAGTAGGCGGTGCTAGGCAGAGGCAAAGTGTAAAAGTCACTGCACACGCTTGTTTGGTTGGGAGATACTTTTGGCGCTCGGGCCACCGCCTCCTTTTCCACCCCTCCTTGAGACCATCTGGCAGCACTTTGGCACGTTAGTAGCGGGGCAATACCCGATGTATCGCCGCTGTCAGTGCGCCACATATTCTCTGCGTTATTCCTGGTTCTTCAATGCTGCTTGCGTCTGGAGTTGTTCCGTAAAAATAAGCTACAGAATTTCGTAGATTTTCACATGTTGTAAGAGAAATGAAATTGAAACTATAGGAACACATGCAAGAGAAGGGCTCTGCACACCCATGCTGTATAAGACAAAAAACAAATAAAGCATCATTATCTATCAGCAGACTTTTAAAGGTTTGCGCAAAATCGTTGTCTTTCTACTTCCCAAAAGTCTTGGCGCACCTGCACCTGTCCACAACAATTGTGCACCAAAATGGCCCGTGCACCCGGGGCCGATGACCCCTCTAGTATGTAGTAATCCGTAAGCAAGCCTCCACCACAGCTGGTCTCGCAACCATTCAATTCAACCTTTGTTCAATCCATCGGCCTTGTTGCGCATGCATCAAGCGTCACCAAGCGTCACCAAGCATCGAAGCCCTCCTTTCTACTGTTCAAAACACTCGCCCACCGACCAAGTTTCTCTTCCGCACGCATCACATCTGCTCGCCGCCCGACTAGTATACAGCCCGTCCCGCCTCCATCTGCTTGTCTGTCAATATGGGCAACACGACCAGCCAGGTCCTGGACAATATCGTCCAGGGTTCCAACTGTGAGAACCCCTTGTTTCCCTCTCCCCCACACTCCACGGTCGCCATGTCCATTCCAACCGAACCAAAGGCAATTTTAACATGACTTTGTAGTCGACAGAGACGAAGTCGATCGATTACGGAAACGATTCATGAAACTCGACAAAGTATTATTATCGCTCCCCGCTCGAACCAGATCGTCACTTTGCCATCCATACTGAGCAAAATCTATCAGGACAACTCCGGCACCATCGAGCGAGACGAGTTCCTAAGTCTCCCACAAATCTCATCCAATCCCCTCGCCACACGGTTCGTACAACACACCCCCAAGAGAACTTACTACCCTTCCCGTCGTGATTTTGGGGGAGCGGGATAATACTCTGGAATGAACTGCTTCACCGCGCAAAGGTACTGAAATTCGAGCCCCACCCACAGAATGATCGCCATCTTTGACGAAGACGGCGGCGGTGACGTTGACTTCCAAGAATTCGTCTCGGGCCTGAGCGCATTCAGCAGCAAGGGCAACAAGGAGCAGAAACTCCAATTCGCGTTCAAAGTGTACGACATTGATCGCGACGGATACATTTCCAACGGAGAGCTGTTCATAGTCCTCAAGATGATGGTGGGCAGCAACCTTAAGGATCAGCAGCTGCAGCAAATCGTGGACAAGACAATCATGGAGGCGGATCTGGACAATGATGGCAAGATTAGCTTTGAGGAGTTTACCAAGATGGTGGAGAATACGGACGTCAGCATGAGCATGACGCTGGGTATGTTTTTCCTCCTTGTCTACCCTCTCGGTGTGACTGTGTTGAGAGTGGACCATCGTGTGAAGAGGTAGCGATTTTCTTTGCCAAGGATCTCAATCTTGGGTGGAAAATTTGCGAGACCTCACGTGAGTTGGTGTTGGTTTGACTAACATTGATGTAGACCAGTTTTAAAAAACCCGAGCAGGCCTTGCAAAGAAAAGGAGTGGAGAGGACTGTGGTGCCCATGGTTGAAATACAGAATCGCTGGGAGACTTTTGGGAGCATGAAGCATAGATTCAAGAAGATGATGATAACGAACTACCGGCATCGACGAATGAAAGTACACACAACAGCGGGATTTTACTTGTAACTCGCTTCGTCTTTGAACCAAAACTTGCGGGATGCATGCCTATACATGGCACCGGTCATCTCAAATGGCGAAATCAGATGGCGCGGGTCGAATATCAGAATGACATGATGTCGTAGAACACAACGGTTGGGAAAGAGGCGACATGCCTAATGCGGTAATTCCCGACGATTCGACGAGACGGGACGACAGATGGAACAAAAAGCCGTCTACACGGAGTACTCGGTACCTCCACCTCCACCTCTTCCTCCATGTCAATGAATGAAAGAGAGAGACTGGGTGAAAAGAAGGTGACACGCCCCAGCTTCCTTCTGCTTCAGCAGCTGGACGGACGAGCGAGAATGTAAATCATGTTTGCTGCACAATGTAGGTAGGTGACGCTGTCATGCATGAGGCACGGCACGGCACCCCTTTCACAAACGTCTGTTATACTCCGTAGCGGGAAGGCACATGAACTGTTTGTTGTCTGAGTCACCCCGTGCAGCCTGATTCTTGACTTCCTTGCCAGCACAGATTGCTTTTCACGTCGCAATCATGTAGCCGTGCCAATGGCCCTCGTCAAGCCACAGCGCAACTGTTTTGTGACCGTCACCTTGGCTTCTTGCTTCTGACCGAGTTTCGACGGGGTGACAGGCCTCGTGGCTGAAACATTCTGCTGCACAAAGTTGACAAGTCGACAAGCAACAAGCCCTTCCAATCTGTGCCGTGGCAATTGTCAAAAGTCGGCATCTCGCACAATCCTTGCGCGAGGGGGCAAAATGCTGAGTCCTGCTTGACCTCTTTTTTTTTTCCTCTTTTTTTTTGAAAGTGAAATAAGAAATGCCAGATACGCCAGCCCCCCTGGCATTGGTTTGATCGGCCGATTCAAGTTCTCGGCCGATTCACGCGATATGTACATGCCATGACGGTGAGTCCAGCCAATCATCGGCGCTGGAGCTATTCCGCGCGCCTCGGTGAGCAAAACGCCCGAGACGCGCCGTGTCATCCGTCGGTCTATCGCATTTTCCTGCCCCAATTTCGATGATCCTTCGGCCGGGCAAACAGGTTTCTCCAATGTTCACGTGCCACGGGTCATAATTGTCCGAAGATCAAGTCGGAAAAGGAACCGGCTATTTTGGTGCAGGCACTGCCAGGCACTCACTGCCAGGCAGGCGTGATCATCAGAACAGAACGGGTTGGATGTTTCCGTTGAGATCACTATTAGTGCGTGGCTGCCGCTTTGTTGTTCCTCAACGCGACGTTCGCGAGTCGATTCCTTTTCGACCACGTTGCGATTTGCCCGTCATTATTATTCGCTTCAGTATACTATACTACATATGCCACATCGCTCTGGCTCCCTCTAATTAACCCCCCCGGCACGTTCATGATGTACGTCCGTAGAGCAATAATCAATTGCAAAACGAAACATTGTCTGCGTCACCACATCACCATCGTGCCATACCCTACTGGTACATATCCATTGCCTGATCCCATGCGCGACAAGTTGAAACGAAGAAAAAGGGAGGTGAAGTGACGAAAAAGTGACAAGTTTAGGTATCTCAAACATGACACCAGAGGGAGAAAGGGAGGAAGAGAGAAGAGGAGAGGGGGGAGGCCCTTGCCGGTTCCAAACGCCACCATGATTTGCTGTGTTTAGAGCGCCTGCGCTATTGATTACCGCCCGCGCCTCGCAAGCTCCCTGCCGTGATGATTGGACCTGGTGACGACAACACCACAGATGATGAGAACCCCTTCGCAAGTAAACCAATGCAAGTGTGAGAAGACTCTGCGTGTCTCGATCCACTCCCGACACTCATCGCTTATAGCAGACGTGACCCGTGATGTTGTAGTCCTGCCGCATTCCGTGCAGTAATGTATTCTCTATAATGCTGAACAAGGTTGATATCAAGAGGGCAAAGGACAAAGAAGAAGAACAGGATCCAAGAAGAACCCGTTGATGATATCATGTGCCCCAAGTCATTGAACCTGACGCAGGTCAAAAACTCGTTGGCGGCTCGTGTGTGTATTTGGACATAGTATCTGTTGTGCGGGAGAGAGAGACATTAGAATACAACGGGATGTTCATTTCGAAACCTCTCCCTGACTATCGAATAGATCGAGGCACTCTTCTAGAACTGTATGTGAGGGAAGACAAGCAAAAGGTTAGTCTTTTGGGGTCGTGGAATTGAGCGGGTAGCGCTTGACGCTTGGGATTACGCACCAGCTTCGATTTGCTCTTCCCATACGCCATACTGGTAGTCTACTAGGCCGTGGCGCTCGACCCCATCGCACAGTCGGACGAGCTCATCACCCATCTTCTGGACGGTTTCTTCGGTCATGAGTCTCTGTGATCGCGAGACTTGCTCCCCGGATGTCATGAGCTCTTTCTGCTGAAAGGCAAGGGCTAGCCAAGCATGGTTGAAGTCGTTCCAGAGTCTGAGCCGGTCTTCGTGCAGGGCTGAGTTGTCCTGATGTAAGCCTGAGTACTGTCTGATTAGTTCCAACGTACTCTCTTTCTCTCTCCCCGTTTATCACCATGTTTCTTTTGGGGTCACAAAGAAAATCTAATGCCTTCAGGGATTCTTACCCAGCTCCACTACCTGTGACAACATCCAGGTAGATATTCCCAATAGAGTTCCTGAAGCCCTTTCCAGCTGGCCTACGGAAATATCCTGGAAGACCATGCCCAGCTGTTGTCGGAAGTTTTCCCATTTCTCCAAAGCCGCATCTTCGTCGGAGGTAAAGTCTCGGGTTTCCGGAGCGCCAGGGTGTGAACTGCTCGGTTGCTGCTGGTGGTGCAGTTCGTTGACGCCGGACATGGTCCTTGAATATGGCATGCTAGGGTTCTGCTGATGGTGCTGATAGACGTTGGGCGAGCTGCTCGAGCCGTGATCTGATGCCTGCAATGGCGTTGCAGTGTTGCCAGCTGCCTCTGAGGTGAAGTAGGTTGACGAGACGTCGGCGGGCATTATCTGCATTGCTGCATGCTGCCGCGGTGTGAATTGCTGCGTGTCATAGACGGATTGTTGTGCTGCCGTATGTGGGACGTTGTACATCATCATGCTCGTACTATAGCTGCCCATTGCTGGTGCTGGCGCAGGGTTTCGCGTTTCGCTTCCATAGTCGGTTCCGTATGCTAGCAAGGTGGTAGACATTGTTGGCGCAGAAAACCCAGACGAAGAGTCCTGATAGTAGTTGCTGTAATTACCGGACACTCCCACGCTTCTCGGGGTTGAGGTAGATAGATCCAGAGGTGCCGGACGGTATCTTTGTGTAGTACTGCCAGCAATTGAGCCTTCTTGTGTTGCCGGAATTTGCGGCGGATATTTTGAGTGTGAGGCCTGGTGAGCAGCTGAATGTTCGCTTCGCCCCTCGCCTCGGCGAGGATGGTCCATACCACGGAGTCAGGACTCTCTATTCAGTCCTGTTCAATACGTCCTCGGGTTATAGATGTACACTATGCTGCAGGGGAAAAGATGCAACGTGATCCCAACAACAACTCGACGGAAGTAGACGCGCACAATGGGCCGACTTATTCTTGAATGGCGATACCAATCCTGTAGTGTGGCCGTTGTGTGCAATGTGTGACTAACCTGATACCACCAAGACATCAGGCGCTGAGATGAAAATCGATTCTCTACCAGGATAAGACACGAAACTCAACTGAATGTTGGATTCTCAACCCCAGTCTCGTAGGTGATGCGTACTCGCAGAGAGCTTTATGTATTCCAACGTTTCGAGAGATACTTCCGAGTAGTGTGAGAAAACAAATGACGTTACAGTCTTCTTGCTGTTTCTGGAAAAACTCTAGGAGCATAGTTGTAGTGTAGCCCAAGGGGTCATGTCATGTCAATGCCTTCGACGGTGAGGGTGGACGGTGCTGTCAAGATAGGCTCGAGTTTGCCTTGGCCGCTTTTTTTTTTTTTTTTCTAGTTCGTGCCTAAAGAATACCTTGCAAATTCATGCCCTGGTTTGCAGACTGCAAAGAGGCAACAGAGTCTCAGGAACGGATTCCAAGCTGCAATTTCAAAGGCCTCGCGGTAGCACGCCGAAGTAGGGTGGTACTATTCGAAAAGTACGAGGCTGCGAGCACAGCCTTGACGACTCGTGCTTAATATCAGTATTTCGGAGGGTTTATTAGTCCCGGTCCCTAGCATGATAGTCCCTTCCCCCTGCAAGCTGCCCGATCTGCTAGGGTTGTTGCAAGACGACACTAGGGCGAAGCCAGACCGAGTCAGTGTTCAGACGCAACGTCTGGGGTATCGAAGCCCGAAGAGGAGTTGTCAGTAAGTGTGATGCTCGAAGTACGGCTCAGGCGGACTTCTTCGACAGGAAAGAGACCAAAGGACAAAGGCGGGCAAAATGGCAACTGAGATACTGGCGCATTGACAACATGAAGGATGTGGTTGGGGTCTTATACATCATACATCAGATTGACCGTTCCACCGGCTTGGGCCCACGCTAACAGCCGGGCAAGAGACCAAGACATCAGGTAGGTGTATGTGACATTTCACTATACTCTTATGGGTGCATAGAGTGTGCCATACTTTGGAGGGCTGAGAGCTCTGGGTGCTCCGTACTCGACAGGATGGACTGGTATGGCGACCCAGACTGGCCCAGACATAATCGCAAGGGCACGGATAACACACCACGGCCTAGTTGGGATGATTGATCCAGATTGTGACCCAGTGAGTGCACTGGGCGAGCTCTAACTAGAGTCCGGGACAGGTAAAACAAACAAGAAGAAGGTATGGCCGACATCGTGTGGACGGGCGGAAGTTGGCAATACAACCAACTAAAGCGACCAACACGAGATAGTTTGATGGTTGCAGCAACAAACTCAACATCAAATACCGTGTGGGCTGCTTTCCACGGGCCACGAGATTCACCGCACGATCCCATCGTGGCAGGAGAAATGATGGGCGGCAAGGTAAGAACAGCAAAGCGGACGTCTGGGGGCCAGACACATTGTGGCTTGCAGTGGGCACGTTGGGAAGAGTGAAGAGAAGAGGATGGAGGTGAAGAGCGCGTCAAAGTGCTGCCGGTCAGTTGACGCGCCCGATCCGGTCTCTACTCATGCCCAGGAATCAAGACAAACTTGGAGAATGCGTTATTATTATCTCGTTGATTGTTAGCAAACATGTAACGCACGAAAGCTTTGCAGCAAGTGTCTTCCCAGACAAACCCATTCGAACCTGTCTATGCCTGAAATTGGCAGCTTCGCGGTACAGGAATGAAAATTTCTCTGCGCAGATGAACATCACTAAGCATGCCCTACTAGCTAGTAGAAACAGGCTGGCGGGGCGTGTCAGCAGCTCGATGAAGTATGTACAAATGCCTGGCGACAGGGAGGGGGGGTGCGCTTTGTTGGACGAGCAGACGTCGTTTTTTCTCCAGATGAGATGCGAGCAACAGACCTGAGACAGAACCCCAGCAGCATTTCGCTGCAGCATCTTTCGGGCATTGACGCCGACACGGATCGAGCTGTCCTTTGTCTTATTCAAAAGGCGACAGCCGGCGCCGATCAACACCCCGGAGCGTGGCCCTCACTGCTCAAGGCCAAGCTTGTCGTGAAGCTGCCGAACAGCCGCACGGTGGATAACATCCGAGCAAGCGCGGCCCTGCCACGGACTAGCGCGGAGAGTCTGGCCCGATGTAAAGAAGGGAAGACGAAGGAAAGAATAAGTGCCGGGATTGACAATCGATCATCGAACATGACAGGCCATCGTTGGAGGGAGATGTTCGAGGATTGTTTATCAGAGAGATCATTCGTTTGTCCAGCTGCCTCCCGGTTGTATCAACACCGAGCTTACATAGAAACAACGAACGACAACGTATGAGGACTCTTGGTACATCTACCAGATGTGAAAGTGGATCGCATATCTCGTTTGCTTTTGCTCGATCTGAGACATGGCCATCGATCCAAGTGTTGGAGGGTTGAATGAGTTGCCCTTGATGACGTGGAGGGGCTGCTCTCCTGCCCTACTCTTTCTCAAAAGTGGCAACGTGCAAATTGCGTCTGCTTCCTACCGAACGTAAAAAAAAATGAGAGAGAAAAGGATTAACCACAGCCAAAGGTCAGCTACTTCATGCATGTTTGGCTGTTAAGCTATCTCTTGTTTTGCCTCCGTTCACTGAGCACGATCCAGCGGGATGGCGGTTTGGAAGAGCTCATTCCAGCGGGGTTCGGCCGTAGGCAGGACGTGCATGTTTAACCAGCGAGCTAGAGTGCCTGACTTGGTTCATGAGAGAGAGCAACTGATCAACTTATTCGCGTGTCTTCATGTGGAAAGTGGGTGAAGGTTCTGGACGGCGGCGAATCGAGAAAATGCCTGATCAGGAGATTTCTCTGGTTGCCAGCTGTCCCAGCCGTAGTCCCAGCCACCCTGCACGGGAAACCAACGTCGTGGCGGCTGGCAGACTTTGCGTCCCCACATCCACGTTGTTCTCATCAAATTTCATCTTTCATCTTCCGTCTTGCTATTTGTCCCCTCATCTTTGCCGTATTACGCGACCTTGTCCCGAGACTGGCTCCCTACGAAGAGGCTCCGACGCCAAAAATCATGATACATAACATGGACAGAAATGATTGAGCCTATCCAAACGATGAACTAGATGATGAGAGGGTTGCATGCCAGAAATTCTTAATAAAAGGCCACAGCTTCGGCCGCCTAGAAACACCATGCAGCCTCTTTGTGTCACGACTATTTATGCAAAACATTGCTGCAGATGCCACAGTGCCCAGTCACAATGTATTAGATCATCATGCCAGGCGCCGGGCTTTTCAGGGAGCTTAGAGCCACTCGATCACGCCGATTGACGGGCCACAGCTAAGCGATTTTGGGCATCCTTCCAACAAGAAGACATGCCGGGCATTGTACCAGCGTGTCAGAACCGAATCAGTACGGAGACTTCACACAGCAGCTGTGTGAGTGGATCAATTGGACAGCTATCAGAACATGCAGCTAACCGCCGATACTTGACTACCGACGCTCTTTTTTGCATTTTGGGGGTTCTCGAACCGACAGATCGGCATTGTCGGCCCCTTTCAGCCCCGTAGATTGCAAAGCGGCGGCGTACATATTTAGAGATCCGGCCCAAGACAGCACCCTTATATAGTGTTTTTTTTTTCTCGATAAATAGACCTCGGTCGAAAAACTCGAAAAGCCAATCTCTTGGCATAGGCTTTCAAAGCAGTTTCAGCGGAACGGCTCATTCGACAGTCAAGATACGTGCCATTGGAATAAGCCACACACATGGCATGTTTTGCCCTGACTCTAAAACTAACATGGTAATCCAGGCTCTTAACGAATTCTGTAATATATTGCTTCGAAAACACGCCCGAGGACCCAGTGTGTCCGAAGCTACCGATAGCTGATTGGTTGAAGTCGTTTCCTATTGGAGTTACTCCCGCCCATATTTGCCTTCAAATTTGAACATTTGCACACGTTATTATATGAAGCCCCACGAGCGCATTGATGGCTTCCCCCCTCCCTTCTTTGCAGAAGAAGAGACTTGGTCTGTCTGAATCGAATCGGGCCCCAACAAATTTTACGGAAACCAAGTGAACGAAGAGAATTCTCGAAAAAAGACCTACTGACGGTCTGGGCCTCCTCCGCATGACACTTTGCATCATAAAATTCAACGCGCCATGCATTTTCGGCGCCATCATGCGCCGCCGGAGACGACAGACGGGTCGCAGACCGAGCCTGTTCACGGACTCCGTCGAGTTTTACGAATGCTGTATGGGGCAGAACTTTATGCCTACGATGGAACTACCAACCATCGATACCTAGGAAGAACGATTGATGATTGTTTAAGGATAGTTCTTGGCATTGTGTACACGATGCACGATGCACGATGCACGAGGCCGAGCTGAGCTTCAGTCGCTCCGCTTCCGAGTGGTTTCATTGACCATTACAGCCGACACAGATGCTCGAATTGGCGCATTGTCTGTTTGTGGGCATACTGGCCGGTCTTTGAGTTGTACTTTGATGCAGGTACCTTGGGTAGTAGGTAGGTCAATAGACTTCAACGACCTCGGGTAAGTCAATATATCGTGCTGGTACTACTCGAGTAACAAGGGGGTCATTTGCACGGCCACGTCTTTGATATGGGGAAGATGGTATAGTCCCGTGCAACTCAATTACACGCAGTGTTCGAATTCAATGCCGTTTGGGGAACATCCTTGTACGTTCAATGATGAGACAGAATGGCTTATTGGCAGTGGAAGCACAGATTGCGAGAATGTGTCTATTAATAATATTTAGCGCGCTTCCGTGTAAACACATAACTGTTCGCCGCGGATAGATCTCACGGCAACTTCTTTAGTTTGGTTGAGGGTGCACCGCGTAAAAAGGAGATGGATATGTAGATAGTGCATCAATACTCTTTTTACTATCCCAACTATAAGCGGGTAGTTTGTATAATACAATCCAGGAACACCTCGTAGAAAATACGCCTTCTCGGCGAGAAAAATCTTTACGCCCGCCGCTTGTCTACTACACAGTGCCAACGATGCCGCGATTCGGGAGAACAGCAACAATTCTTACAGTAAGAAACTACCGCTTGACCCATGCTGGCATCTTACGGGCCTTGACATGGCCATGCTTCTTTCTTTCGACTGTTCTGGCGTCCCTGGTGATACAGCCGGCTGTTGAATCGGAGAGAAAGAACAAAAGTCAGTGTTTGTGTCAACAAAATAGAAACCGATAGGGTAACGTGACTGGCAGAATTTGGGTTGAGTTGAGGGACAATGAATGAAATGTTACCATACCTCTTCTCAAGGCTGGTTTCAAAGCCGGCTCATGGGCGATTAATGCTTTTGCAACTGCAAGTGTAATTGCCTCGGCCTGTCCAGTTGTTCCACCACCTTCGACCAAAACCCAAACATTGTACTTGTCCAATCTTTCGGTTGCGGTCAGGGCCCAGACAGCGCTCTCGCGATCATGAACGCGACCAAAAGCTTCGTTCAGAGGCTTTCCGTTAATAAGCACCTCTCCCGCTCCCTCCACGACAAAGGCACGCGCCGTCGAGGCCTTCCGCTTGCCCACACCGACTGCTCGTCCGAACCTGTCAATTGTGATGGGGCTAGGTTTATTGAGAAACGGGTTGATGTCACGCGCAAACTCCTGAAGAGCAATCCTGACCTCGCCTGGTCGTAGACTGGGCTCGATGAGGTTCAACCTTTTGGCCACTTGGAGAACTTTGGCGTAATGTGATGCCTTGATTGGCTCGCCCATCTGAGCTCGCATTTCTTCTAGCTTTGTCCAAGGTACTTGTGGTGCTTCGCTGGGTGTCACCATCGGTAGGTGGTGATATCGGGTACGGAGGGTCGATATTCGGATATATAGGTCATTGAACTGAGGCTCTCGAGAAAAGTACGAGGGGCTCACTGGTATGGTGCGTGCGTGTGTGATGCCCCGGTAGGGAATCCGAGCAGACTCGACCACGGCGGTTGAATTGACGGCGTCGTCAACTCCGGCGGTGGTGTTGAGGGTTCTAATGCAAAGAGGAGCCGATTGCTTCCATGTCGGTCGATGCCACCGAGGGTTGGCAAGCTGCCTCGGGCACCTCAATTGCCGAAGGCCTTTTGCCAGGGTGGCCATAGCTAGTTTGCTGCCGCGGCCACGAGATGCGCAATGCGTCGTCGTGAACTGCCGTTGGGACGACGTGATGCTGGGGATTGACCTCCTGGATCCAGCTACCGTCTAGACTTTGACACCAGGAGGAAGAAGGCGCAGAAGAAGGACGAGCGTTCCATTGCTATCACGTGGAGATAAGATTGCATTGGTCAAGTGCCGCGCAATGAGCCACGCACCCACCAGCCACGCCGGTTGCTAAGACAGCCTCCCAAGCCTCCCTGGGCGCGGGGCAGATCCTCCAGCTCCGCCCATTTATTAAAAAAATTTCCTCAGCCAGAACCCCCAAGCTTTTTGTTCTGCCTTCATCTTCCCATCTTCAGTTTTTTCGTATCTTTGAATAACTGAGAACGCTCGTCAAGATGGCTTTCGGCACTCTCTACACCTCTTCTGTACGTTCCTGAAGCAACCTTGTTTGCTTGCTTTTCTTTCTTTCTATGCTTCCTCTACAGATACGCAGAGCTTGTTCGCTGACCGACCAACTCTTTACCTTTTGCAGGACAACCCCCGCTCCATCGCCATCAAGGCGGTTGCAAAGGCAAACAACCTCGAGCTCAACATTGCTGAGGTCGAGTTCGGCAAGCCTGTCGCTGAGCACAAGAAGGCCAACGGCCTTGGCAAGATCCCCGCCTTTGTTGGTGAGGACGGTTTCGCTCTGTCCGAATGCATTGCTGTTGCTATCTATGGTAAGCTTGTACTTTTTGTTGCTTTCTGGCACTTTGATATCTTGTTCCAACAGCTTGTGCGTGTTGGGCTTTGCGTGTGATGACTTAGCTTTTATTTTATACAGTTATCCCTGTCTGAAATATCTTTCTTGTGTTGATAACGCCTAACTTCTGACCTTTGCCCAACGTGCTTTGCACTTTGTTCTCCATTATATATTGATGAATCGTTTGTGTGTTTTGGTCCATCGGACACTGACATTCCATTACAGTCACATCCCAGAATGAGAAGACCACTCTCCTCGGCAAGACCAAGCAAGAGTACGTTGTTCCTCTGCCAAGTTCATTTTCGTTTAACGAGGCCTAGGTTGCTGACGCTGTCTCACTAGCTACGCTTCCATCCTGAGGTGGATGTCCTTCTTCAACTCCGAGATTATCAACCCCATTGTTAGCTGGCTCTTGCCCCTTGTCGGCAAGCTGCCGTACAACAAGAAGAACGTTGATGATGCCTCCAAGGCTGTTGAGCAGGCCATCGATGTTGTTGAGCAGCATCTACTGCACAACACCTTCCTTGCCGGCGAGCGCATGACTCTCGCTGACTTGTTCTCCGCCCCTCTCCTGAACCCTGGCTTCCAGTACTTCTTCGACAAGCAGTGGCGCCAGCAGCATCCCAACGTCACTCGATGGTACGACACCGTCGTCAACCAGCCCATCTACACCGATGTTGCCAAGAAGGTTGACTACCTTGAGAAGCCCGCTCTGACCAACGCTGCCCCCAAGAAGAAGCCTGAGGCTACCAAGGAGGCTCCTAAGCCTGCCGCCAAGGCTGCTGCTGCTGCCACCGCTACTGAAGAGGATGCTCCCGCTCCCAAGCCCAAGCACCCTTGCGACCTCCTTCCCCGCGCTACCTTCCCTCTCGACGAGTGGAAGCGTCACTTCTCCAACAACGAAACCCCTGAGGCCCTCAAGTGGTTCTGGGAGAACGTTCCTTTCGAGGAGTACTCTATTTGGCGATGTGACTACAAGTACAACGATGAGCTTACCTTGACTTTCATGTCTAACAACCTCATCGGTGGCTTTAACACTCGTCTGGAGGGCTCCCGCAAGTTCCTCTTCGGCAGTGCTTCCGTTTACGGCGAGAGCAACGACTCCATAATCCAGGGTGCTTTCGTCATTCGAGGCCAGGAGCACGAGCCCGTCTTCGATGTCGCCCCTGACTGGGAGAGCTACAAGTTCACCAAGCTTGACCCTACGAATGCTGAGGACCGTGCTTTCCTCGAAAACATGTGGTCATGGGAGAAGGGCATCACCGTCAACGGCAAGGAGTACCCTCACGCCTGCGGCAAGGTTTTCAAGTAAATGTAGCGACTGGACAAAACAGAGTAAAAACGTTATGATGATGATGGTACATTGATGAAACGATTTGGGATGGGTTTAAAAGCGGAATGAAGACGTATTACGAAGTCTCGTTAGCTTTAGTTGGTTGTGGCATATCCAATACAACAACGATGGCTGCAAAGGACGCAAGGGCCGCATGAAAGCGGATGGGTTCTATTGTCAATAGTCGCAATCATGAACAAACCATAACCGGTACGATGCTACTGCTCTCAGTCCGCTTATGTGTTGTCGTGAATGAAGTGAATGCAAGATCCTGTTTACAGGTTCTACCCCGGTATGCTGCAGCACTTTCCCAAACCCGCACAATACGTCAGCTAGGAATGTTGCATACTTGATTTCCATCCATCTGGCTCTTTATCTGATGACAGATTCCATCGTCGAACCAACGCGATCGCCCCAAGCTCGTTTTATGTCCACGAAAAGAAGAAGAGAAACTATGCAACGTCTGAAGAGTAATAAAAAAGGAAGAAGAAGAAGAAGAAGAAGAAGAAAAAAGACCGCCCAACATCAAGATTCATTCGTCAACCTATAGCCTTGATCCAGACCAAATGGGTTCTCTCTCATATACCTACTAACATCCGCCTGATAGCAAAGTTGATTCAGGTAATCATGGACCTGGGGCAACACATTCGCCGGCTCAACATGCAAGCCCGCGAATTCAGGAATGGGCAAAATGTTGTACGGCTCACTGCGGCCCTTTTCAAACGAGTCGTCCACCAGGACCGTGTTCGATTGATCCCAGCGTCCTCCCGCGCTGGCCTCGGGATGAGAGTCCCTGACGTGGGCATCGTTCCACAGGTGGGAGAGCCGCTTGTACACCTGCACCCTTGCGTTGTAGTCGTCGTCTGAAAGGCCGAGCTTGTCCCGGGCCCATATCACGACGCACTTGGCGCGTTGCTCGGGCGTGAGGAGCTGGCAGACCATGTTGTTCACGTTTTGGGGCCGCGCGGACGACCAGATGGCGAGGCGGAACGTGTCGAGGCAGTAGTTGAGGAAGGGGCGGGCGTGGGGGCGCTCCACGAAGCGGGATGGGTGGTTGCGGGATGGGCGGAAGAGCAGCGTGCCGTTGAGGTCGAGGATGACGAGGATGCGGCGCGGGACGGGGAGGGAGGTCGGCGGGGGGACGGCCCGCGTGAGGTACTTGGTTGAGGGGGAGGGGATCCCGCCGGATGACTTGGAGGGGGACTGTCGGGGCCTGTCATCGTTTCGCGCTTGGTCATCTGCTGGACTGGATTTTGAAAGAATGGTGGTTTGGTCAGCTTTTTTTTTTCTCTCTTTCTTTTGGCGTGGAAGTTGGGTTTAGGGAGGGGAAGGGGGGGTGGGTTTGTGTGGGAGACGCACGCTTGTGGGATAAATATGGTCTTTTTGGACTTTCGCTTGATCCCTTTTTCAGGGCGGGATTGGATGCTGAATTTGGGTTTTGTTGGGGTTTTGGAAAGGGTGGGTGTGAATGGGCCGGCGAGGGCATTCAGCTTTGCTGGTAGGGGGGCGGACGGGGCTTGCGTTGCTGCAGAGAGGGTCATGCCCGGCGTGCGTCGGGGTCGAGAGGGAGAGGGCGGTTCCGATTGCATCGGGGGTTGGTGAGTGGTGAAGAGGGAGACGTAATATGTGGCCGATGAGTGTTTGGGAGTTGTTGTTGGGTCGTCGGAATAGCGGCGGTGTTGTGACAGTCTGGGGGTGAGGAGGTCACATGAGGTTTGGGTTTGGATTTGGGTTTCGCGGGGATGAGATGGGCGATGAAGAACCGTCTTGACGAGTGGTTTTCGGGCGAGAGATGGCGGCACCAGGTTGCGGCGCATTGGGAGAGGCGGCGTTGAAGTAAAAGCGAAGTTGAAGTAAGTTTAACTGAAATTCTTCACGAGGCCGAGCGGGTCTGCAAGCAAGGGTTTCCTGTTTGGATGAGTTGTCGTGCTGGTTTGCAAGTTTGGAGAGTAAACAAATGACAATCACACGTGGACTGAATGAACAAGTCCTTTCTTTTCACTTCAGACATGCTTCTTATTGGCCATCTGCAAACAATAAATCTAATCTGGATGTGTATCATGGTGGACGAGATTGGTTCCTTGTTATCGATAAGCATCCCACGCTGAGCCAAAAAAAAAAAGCGCCGCTTCTAGCCAAACTGCATCTCGACTTGTCCATGACCAACCAAGGCCAACAATAGATCACACAGCGCTCCTCCCACACAAATCACAACTCACAACTCACCAAGCGTAATGCCGCCAAAACGTAAGGTTCCCTCCAACGGCCTAGAGCGCCGAGTGCGGCCCCGACGACAAGACAATTGGGAGCCCGAGCCCGCCCCGGAGCCATTAGACTCAGATGACGACGGCCCAGCAGAGGAGGAGCAGGAGGAGCGCATCGACTATGCCGAGAGCGGTTCCGAAGACGACAACCAAGAAGATTCTTCCGACCATGGTTCATCAGCAGCAAGTTCTCTCCTCCTCCACAACCCCCCCCCCAAAATCTCAATCTAACCAAGCACAAAACAACAGTCCTCATCCGAAAGCAGCCCCCCAAAAGTCGACCTCACCTCCGTCTCCTTCGGAGCCCTCGCCCGCGCCCAATCATCCCTCCCCAGCTCCCGACGGCACGAGTCCAATCCCGCCCCCCCAAACGACCGAGACGCCTCCTCAACCGTCACCAAGTCTTTCAAGCCCCCCGCCAAGCGCTCCTCCAAACACGCGCCCCAGGAGCAAACCTCCAAAAGGCCCGTCACGCGCATCCGCGAGATCGTCCCCGACGCGCGCCGCAAACCCCGCGACCCCCGCTTCGACCCGCTCGTCGGCAAAGTAGACGAGGCCAAGGCCCGCAGGGCCTACGCCTTCCTCGACGAGTACCGCGAGAGCGAAATGGCCGAGCTGCGGGCCGAGATCAAAAAGACCAAGAACCCGCTTGACAGGGAGAGACTGAAGAGGCAGCTCATGTCGATGGAGTCGAGGAAGAAGGCGCAGAAGAAGAAGGACGAGGAGGAGGAGTTGCTGGCGGAGCATAGGCAGAAGGAGAAGGAGCTTGTTGCTCAGGGTAAAACGCCGTTTTATCTCAAGAGGAGTGAGCAGAAGAAGCAGTTGTTGATGAATCGGTACGAGAAGATGAGTAAGGGGCAGGTGGATAGGGCGATTGAGAGGAAGAGGAAGAAGGTTGTTGGGAAGGAGAAGAAGGAGCTGGGGGGGTTGGTGAGGAGGAGGTAGGCTTTTTGTGCCATGATGGATACCCTTGTGATGATTTGTATATAATACGTGGACGTGAAAGAAGAAATAGGATGTACGCCCATTTCCATGGTGGTGTTTTACACATTTCCCCTGCTATTGTGCATATTTTTATTTATTTGTTTACAGGTATGGAATATATATATATATATACACATATACTACACGTAGCCCGACCTCTTGACGCTCTCTTTGAACATGTCCTTGCAGGACACTTTACTCCCCAATCGCGCGCATAGCAAGAACGCACCGCTCAGCTTCCGATGCAAACTGTACGTTTCTTCCGGTGGAGGCGCCAGCCTCTCTCTTAACATGACGGGGATGAGACCCTTGACTCTCTCCGTGATAGTCTGGTCCTTGAAATCATACACGTCGGGTGCAGAGTTCATAAAGGGCTCTGCGAGCGTGAGCACGGATTGCGTGTGGGCTTCGAGCATGGTCCTGCTCTCGTGTCCGGTCAGGTATCCCAGGTTTTCGGACAACTGCTTGACTGTGGCGCGGTCTGAGCGAGACGCCGCATCTAGCAGTTGGACGTACTGCCGTACGAAATCCTCGGGATACTCCCTCGAGGCTCCAAAGTCCAACAGCACCAGCTTGTTGAGCTGGGCATTGTACAGGAAATTCGTCCAGTTGGGATCCGTCTGCATGAATTTGAACTCGGTGATTTCTCGCAGGCACAGGCGCATGATCTGGGTGCCGATCCAGTCGCGCTGCTCTTGGGTGAAGGACTTGACGCGCGTAACGCCTTCGCCGTCCATGAAGTCCATGGTGAGGACCTGTTTCCCACTGGCCTCGAGGTGCACGTCGGGGGCTAGAAACACATCTTGTTCCCCCTTGAGGAGTTCTCTGTACCGGAGCACGCATTGTGCCTCGCGCTCGTAGTCGCATTCCCAGCCGAGTTCTAGTCGGGCGTTGTCGATGGTCTTATTGAGGTAGAGGCCCTTGGGGAGTAGTTTCGTGGCGTTGAGGAGGATTCCCAAGTTGTCCAGGTCCGAGTTGATGGAGTCGGCGACGCCGGGGAATTGGATCTTGACGGCGACCCTTTTGCCGTTGGACTTGAGGGTGGCTTTGTGGACTTGTCCGATGGATGCGGCTGCGATGGGCGTCTCCTCAAAGTCGCTGAAATGATCGCGCCAGTTTTCGCCCAGGTTGCTCATGAGAACCTTGTCTCTTTGCCAGGCGGGCATGTAGTCTGCTCTGTCCTGGACACGCTGCAAAACCTCTTGAATCGGAGCCGGGAGCATCTTGGAGTCCTGGAAGCTCATCATTTGACCGAGCTTGAGCGCTGCGCCGCGCATCCGTGACAGTTTGGCCACCATTCGCTCCATGTTCTTGCCGCTGAGTAGAACGGAACCTTGGCCGCCGCCTCCGAACGCTCGGCTCACGCTCTCCGTCATGGCACCACCTAGCATGCCGGCTGCGAGGCCGCCATAGTTCCAGAGGCGGCTGAACCGTGATGCTGGGACCGCGGATTCTCGCAGCGAGTGTGCGGGTGTGGTGGGCGTTGTTTCGGCGCCAGCAAGATCTTTGGCTAACTCGACCACATCTTCGTCTGTCCTTGTTGACTGAGGCTTTGGCTCAGGAGTAATAGATGTCACCGGTTGCGCAGAATCGAGAGACTCGGCCGTTGTGGATGTACTCGAAGTAGCAACAGGGCCTTGCGCTGGATGAGATTCTCCAGACTCCGTGGCTTCCACTGTTGGTAGCACAGGCGCGAGATTCGGCCAGTATCGCAGAGGATGATCCTTTGCAGGAGCATCGGGCTCGTTACGGGTTTTCGCAGCAGCACCGTCCTTCTTTCGTAGTGAACTCAATATCGTCGAACCATGAGTGGTATGGAAAATGTTCACGTCGACGCCATCCGGAACGTTTTGTTGCTCTGCAGCGGCCCCGAGAGCCTCTTGCCTCTGTCTATATGCTTGGATAAACGCAGTATTTGCAGAAGTTCCTTTGGGCTTTTTCCCGTTCTCTGCGATCTTATGCTGTGCAAGGATGGGTTGCGGTGGCAATGGCAATGGCGGCGCCGGCGAAGGAGTGGTAGATGCTTCTGCATGCTCTGATACGAAGGCACCGGGGTCGGTATCTGCTGAGCCATTGCCAGCCGGGTTCTCTGTTCGTCGGATGCCCTTTCCGCTGCTGCCCTCCGCATAGGCCACCGTCGTTCTATTGTCTCCTCGCCATTTCGCGGTCACGGCCGACGTTTTGCTGTATGCGTCCAGCTGCCGCGCCCTGAGGGCAATGTGCTTGGCGGCGACGGACCGTGAGGCGCCAAGCAGCGCTGCAACATCAATGGCCAAGTTGACAAACCCCATGAGGACTTGTTGGAGGCCCCTATCGACCGAGGCGCATCGGTACGAGAGCTGTAGCGAGCTATGTGGTAATAGGCGGGAAAACTGGAGGGTGAGAAAACGGAGCCCCGAACGGGGTGGGTAAATAAAATAAAGGACTTTTTTTTTTTTTTTTTTTTTTTTTTAATTTGGCCGTCGTGGTGACTTCATCATCGACGCGTAAAAAGTATGCAGCTAAGCGGGGGTCAATGAAAGGCACCTTCACCACTCATTCCCGAAGACACATGCATGAGCGCACCACATTACGTCGCAGCAGTAATTTAACAAATATTTAGTTGAATTCAGGCGCTTGATTTATTCTTTGTGCGAGCACTTAAACGAACAAGAGCCTCCAGCTCCGTGTTACATGCTTTGATATCAGTGTAGACTCCTCCCAAATGCTGGCACCCAAATGCCCAAATGCTGCAGTCAGATAGATAGACGGCATGTCGTCAACATGATGCAATGCGGTCCTTGTCCCCCGTAGAAAAACGCCGTGAAATTATGATGATACAAATTCATTCCCTTCCTCCGCGAACATGGTATACGTAGAGGTCGAGTTCGAGTGCGAGTGCGAGTGTGAGTTCGAGTTCGAGTGTGAGTGTGAGTGTGAGTGTGAGTGTGAGTGTGAGTGTGTTATGCATAACTGCTCATAAGAGAATCCAAGAGTGGCGGTAGGCCTTGCTCAACTGAGAACCCCATGTCTAGTTTTTTTCTGAACTCGGCCTGGTGGCGATCCGTAATAGTGAGCCTCTGGGTCTCATCGGGGTAGGCTGTCCGAAAGAACTTCCTGGTGTCTTGTTTTTTGGAGTTGCCATTTTGCTCCAGAGTCTTTGAGCTGCAGGAGTCAGGTCGCCGGAGAGTTTAGGACTGCTAGGAAATTTGGGGACCTGTGGATTTGTGTCTTTTCCAGTAAGACCACGTCTTGTGCATTCCTTGTTGGACTTCGAGATGCGATCCACCATTCGCTCATGTAGTAGCTCCCGTTTGCGTTGGTCTTGCAACTTGAAGGGATTGTGTGCGTCACCAGGACCCAAATTTAGAGTCGGAAGGGTCTTCTCGGTCCCAATCTCATCATCTTCGTCGTCGACAAAGGAGTACCCATTTACCTTTGGGGTCTCGTCTCCTCCTACAACACTGGAATATTGGTCGTGAGGGCGAGGTTTGCCGGCGATCGCATGTCTCACAGATGACATAGTGGGAGAAGGGGGGTGCTGTGGCACGTTTGGCTGAGGCATCCTGGTGTTGGCGTACTCTATCGATCTGGGAGCCATCCTGGAAGCCTCCTCGGCTCGTTGGGCGACGGTGACAACGCCATCCTCAAGGCCCTCGGGCTCAAACATGAGGCCATTATGGGGTGCAGCGTTCCAAGCATCTGGCCTTGCTGGTCGGTCGTCGCGATCCTTGATAGCTAGTCTTTTGCGTTCGAATCCATCGTCAACAAGACCCTGAGTAAGAGCCAATTTCTCGGACACTTCCTTCTGTTTGATCATTTGCTTGGACGGAAGCTTGTTTCCACGCCACAGCCAGTCATATTTGTCGGCCTTTTTCTGGGTTTGTTTGTCCACTAATTTGTAGAAGCTCTCGTTGTCTTCACTTGTATAAGTCGCTTGGAATTTTGATAGACTCATGTTGGTGTTGAGTCGAGGGTTGTTAGTAACCACGGTTGGTGCAACAGACGAAGCAGGTGTATCTCCCACAAAGGTGGTTGGTGTACGTCCTCCATCAATCATCGATTTAGCTGATGATGGCCTAACATGTCTCCCTGGAGTCATGACATGCTGGAGTCGGCGGCTGGCACTTGAGATCCAGGCCGTATCTTTGGACTCGAGTGCATCTAAATATTCTTGCTGAATTTCGGTCTCCAAGAGGCCAGGAAAGAAATCTCTGGCTATGATTTGGGACAGAGCCTCGGTATAGGAATCTTCATCCAGGACCTTCTTGGGGCGTTTGACCTTCTTCACCCGGGGTGGTGCCGGCATCACCTCTGTATCTGTCCTTTTCCTCACCAAGGCCGAGGAAGCCTTGCTGGGTGATGGTGACGCCATGGCGTATTTGTGTTTGTGTTTCTGTTTCTGTTGGAGTATTTTTTCGTGTGGTTGGAGTTGAAGCGATGGCAGTGAGATGGATGACGACTTTGCAGAGGTGTTATGAAAGAAGGATAAGTGAATGGCGTTTCAAAGAACTTCAAGAGGTTCCTTTTGTAGTGTGAGTTTGTCATCAAGGTTTGACCTTGCAGATGTTGGCAGCACTGCCTATACCATGAGGAGTACGGATATGACTATAATTTGAAAGGGAAAATGGAAATGAAAATGGAAAAAACTTATTATTTCCCAATTTTAGAGACTTCAGTGAACAGAACTATACTTCAATAATACTTTGACAGGACAGGAAGGAGCTTTTGGGTCAAGTGGTCAGGCCGGCCGCCCTGGGTACCATGGCAAACGGGTCGCTTTTCAAAGCCACGTGATTAGAAGTGGCATTTTTGGATTACATAATCGCGAGCTGACACCGGGCCGTTTCTGCTCTTCTGTGACGACATGCGTGCGGCCTTCCAACATGCTTGTTCTACCTGTTCACCCAGAGAGAGAGACCCACCAACAACAAATACATAACCGCAGTGCTCGACTTGGAGTTTACTAATTCCATGCCAGCACAATTCATCTACGACACTCCATAAGCCCCGGATGGAACAGTTCCTCCGAGCTCTTGAACTTGTAGAAAGTTCGTCACTGCCTGGGACAAAGGAATTTGCTGGACAGCGACTTTCAGCTAAGATGCGTGATTAATTATGCTGCAAGAAAGAGTTTCGTGGATCATGATGGAAAAGCGCATGCCGAATATGACAATGAGGTTTTTGCAGGTCAGGTGTCGAGCACTTCTCACGGACAAAGATGCAACAGCTGGCGGCTTACAAAGAAGAGTGTAGCACTCGTTCTGCCCAAGCTGACGGTAAGATTTTTCTCATTGCCAGTCTAATAAAAATAAGTGAGTATCATGAACATGCTCGGTTCGCACAATATGCAAGGCACGGGTACACGCATGCGCGGTCCCGAACACAACACCAAAGGGCAAAGGCCAACCAGACTGTTCTAGCCGTTCTAGCCAGCCTGTGGTTGGCTGCAGGTACCCCACTGTAGACATGACCCCACGACCCAGCCAAAAGCCCACCCGCCAGGGCCACCACTTGACGTCCTCGTCCATTCACCCAAGACGCAAGACGTGATAATAAGACGCCGCTGTTTTTTTTTTTCTTGGCTCGCCGTCGAGTTGCGCTACAGTCGTTCCTATCGCCTCCCGCCTATTTTTTTCACTTCAAGTCTGATAGACTTTGATAATCTATCTATATATGCTATTTTTTGTTTGTTTGCACTTAACACCTCGTTTTTGGCTTGCCTTTTGCTTGCTGCAGCGGCACCATCATAGCTTCGATTGATTCGCCTCTCATCCATCACCCCCCGCCCTCCGCCCTCCGCCCTCCGCCCTCGGCCTTCCGTCACCATGTCCCAAGAAGCTGTTGATCTCAAAAACAAGGGCAACAAGGCCTTCGCCTCAGGCGACTACCTTGCCGCTGTCGATTTCTACTCAGCGGCTATCGAATTGAATGACAAAGAACCCACCTTCTACACCAATCGTGCCCAAGTGCGTATACAAAGTCTGCTGTGGTCTGCCATGTGCGATTTGCTCTCATGGTCGTGTCACTGACGTTTTTACCACTGTTTTGAACAATTGTAGGCTTACATCAAAACCGAAGCATACGGATATGCTATCCGAGATGCCGGAAAGGCGCTGGAGCTGAATCCCACCATGGTCAAGGTTGGTACCACTTTAAGCATACTCTCAATCAGCCACCGCAAGACTTTAGCTTACCATGCTCCCCTCCTCAGGCTTTTTACCGACGTGGTCTTGCCCGAACCGCCATCCTCCGGCCCAAGGAAGCAATCGATGACTTTAAAGAATGTGTCCGGTTAGATACCAACAACAAAGATGCAAGGCTCAAGCTGGAGGAATGCAAGAAGATCGTGCGCCAAATGGCCTTCTTTGCTGCTATCGAGGTTGGCGACGAACCCTCGGCGGCTGAGGGCCTCGATCTTGACTCTATGGCTGTTGAAGAAGACTACGATGGCGTCCGACTTGGAAACGAAATGACACAAGAATTTATCGACGACATGATTGAACGGTTCAAGAACGGCAAGAAGATTCACCGGAAGTACGTCTACCAAATCATTTTGGCAGTCAAGAAGATTGTCTACGACGAGGCTACCATGGTGGAGATGCATATTCCCGACGATGTCGAGCTCACAATCTGTGGTGATACCCATGGTTCGTATTTGGTTTTATTTTCTCTTGGGAATTCCCGAGACCTGCCCTACAAGGTGCTAACACAATGGCTTCAAGGTCAATACTTCGATCTAATGGAGTTGTTCCGTCGCAATGGATCGCCCAATGACAAGCACTGGTACTTGTTCAATGGCGACTTTGTCGACAGAGGTTCATGGTCCACTGAAATTGCCCTGCTGTTGTATGCCTTTAAATGGCTACGACCAAGCGGTTTCTTCCTCAATCGCGGCAACCACGAGACCGATGACATGAATCGCGTCTACGGATTCGAGGGAGAATGCAAGGCCAAATACAATGAAAGGTGCGTTTTGCGTGACCACGAGTTTGATTCATAGCCTGTATTCATCAAGGACACTAACCTATCTGGACAGAGTCTTCAAGCTCTTCTCAGAGAGTTTCTCTGCTCTTCCACTGGCCACGTTGGTCGGCAAGAAATATCTGGTCCTCCACGGCGGTCTGTTCTCTGATGATAGCGTAACACTGAACGATATTCGAAAGCTCAACCGACACAACCAAAGACAACCCGGCCAGTCCGGCCTCATGATGGAGATGCTGTGGACTGATCCGCAAGACGAACCTGGTCGAGGTCCCAGCAAACGAGGCGTCGGAATGCAATTCGGGCCCGACATCACCAAGAGGTTCTGCGAGAACAACGGCCTCGAAGCAGTGATTCGAAGTCACGAGGTTCGCATGGACGGTTACGAAGTCCAGCACGATGGAAGATGCATCACTGGTAGCCACCAACCTGCTCCTTGACCCTCTCCGTATTGCCCTGTCCCCCTCTTGTTTCTAACACGAATTTGCTAGTCTTCTCCGCACCCAAGTACTGCGACTCGACAGAAAACAGAGGTGCCTATATCAACGTCAAGTCGGATTACAAGCTTCGATACGAGCAGTTCGATGCTGTACCGCATCCGAATATTAGGCCAATGGTAAGGCCCCGACTGCAGCACCTCTCACCAGTTGCATATCTCTTCTTTGCTGACTCTTTGCCAGGCATATGCCCAAAGTTCTCTCATGTCGTCTCTAATGTGAAAACCCAACAATCATGAACAAGTACAGAGCTATTTTATAGGTCCACGAGCAGCCACAGAACCAAAAAAAAAAGGACAAATTAAATAAAAAAAGCGTCAGGAGAGCATTGGATCCGGAGTCAGGAAAAGGGCGGCATTCCTTGGTGATACCTTTGTGCTTTCTCAATCTTTCGGTTCTGGCATCGGGTGGTGCGTTGGAAAAGAAGAGAGATATCAAAGTACATAGATACCCGTCAAGATCTATAAAGAGTACTTTCGCCATTTCCCCTCTCTTTCTTGTCGTTGCCGTGAATTTCGGCGTACTTGGCTCTTAGCTCTAAAATAACGCTTGCTGTCCAACCTGGCTCACCAAAAGGCCAAGCCAATTCGAAGACCCCTTCATGCGTAGTATATACTGCGTATCGCCATCGCTGCTCCCCCTATACGCAGTAATGGCTGCCGCGAACGAGCTTAGATCTTCTCGGGGCAATCTCACCCAGCAGGTCGAGTCTTGTGCTTTGAGGATATCAATGGGGATGGCTTGCCCCGTGAGGCCGAGGAATTGTTTCAACGCAGCAGTGAAGTAGGACTTGACCATGAGGTCGTCCAACTTGATGTCTTGAGGACCGTCGGTATCGAGTTCCAAATGTGCGTATGCGAAGGGCTGTTCTTTGATGGTGCTGGTGAACAGTGTGTGAGCCGTCTCTTGGCCCCGTTTCGACGATGGGTTTTTGTACCCAGTTTGTGAATCTGAAGACATTACCAAGTACTTCCTCCCTTCTTCTTCCCCATGTATTCCTGTCTTTCTTTACAAGGACCTTGATTGCGCAGTTTAGAAGCTTATGAAAGTATAACAAGTCCCTGTCGAGTTATAGCTTTTTTTCCCCAGGCTCATTGTCGAAGGAACCAATGCATATCGGATACAAGCATAACGCGATCCATCCACCAGCCCACCAGCTGAGTGAGCTTCCTTCCGCGTCCGGACTAACATGCCGACCGACTTCATCATCGAAAACGCTTTCTCGTCGACTTTGCGCCCGCCGATTTCCTCCGCGCGCACGATTCGCAAGAATACCATGTCCAACTTTGTTACGCCCGGCCAGCAGCGCTACCTGCGCGCCTGCATGGTGTGCTCCATCGTAATGACCTTCTCGGTACGAAACACACCCCCGTCAGCAACAGCCCGCTCGCAAATTGCTGTGCGAAACTCGAAGGGGTGTCGAGCTCGCCCGAGTTGAACAAGGATGACAAGTTTCTAACGTGGGCCGTTCCTGGTGCTCTAGCGCTTCCGCGAGGAAGGATGTCCCAACTGCGAGGAATTCTTGCACCTCGCTGGCTCGCAGGACCAGATTGAGAGCTGCACGTCGCAGGTCTTCGAGGGGCTGATGACGCTGGCGAACCCTGCGAAATCGTGGGTTGCGAAGTGGCAGCGCTTGGATGGCTATGTGGCCGGGGTGTATGCCATTAAAGTGTCGGGGCAGTTGCCGGATGAGATTCGGTCTACGCTGGAGGAGGAGTATAGGATACAGTATATCCCGTAGGTGATGCTTGGGAGGCCCGAGGTTGGCCTTTGCGATTGATGCTGGAGTCGTGTGCTAATTGTCTTGATATAGGAGAGATGGTACCGAGACGGAGGCGGACAACTAGACTCGTGGGCATTTGAGTTGGGAACCTGGAACTTCAATGTCTTTCTTTCTTTTCTTTTTTTTTTCTTTGTCTCGAGGACTTGGGCGAATATGGCGTTGGGATTGGTATACAAGACGAAAAAGAAAGGCTGGCATGGTAAGGAGTCATAATTCATGGTATCTTCGGAGTGTTAACTATCATACATATGCACCTTGTATTCTGCTCAACAAACGCCCGCGTCCAAAATGTACATGCACAACTACGTTTCAGCTGCTTCGCTGTTTCTTGCCCGATGATATGTTGAACCCGAAGCCCGCTGTCTCGCGCGACCTCTTCCTATCCATCTCCTCGCGCATGATTCTCTCCGCTTCAGTCATCTTCTTCGGTTGCTCTATTCTGCTGGTCTTCTTGGACCCGCTGGCCAGCGCGTTCTTTTTTACCTGAGAAAAAACATTCTTTGTCTGCGCTTTGCCTCCGAGCTTCATCGACACGCCGCCGACACCAGCTGAGTTCGGTTCTGGCGTGCTCTTTCCCCCTGTTTGAATAGTATCAGCTGACGCTGAAGGGTCTAAGGACGGCGACTCCTTCGCTTCTCCGGCAGGGTCCGATATAGTTTCGGCAACGGCCTTAGGTTTCGACCCAAACGACAATGTAATTTTCCCGCCATCTTGCCTCTTCAGCTCCCGTTCCTCATCATTGTCTCCCCTATCTCCGCGCGTACTCGCATTCGCTTTTGCCCGCCGAATCTGCTCCTGGATCATGCGCTGCTCGAGCTGCTCATCACCTTGATCCTGCGCCTCCTTGCGCCGGAGTGCTTCCTGGCGTTTCAAAGCCTCTGGTGAGTTGTCGATCCACGAGATGTGAATCCCCTTGTCTGTTTCTTCGACGCGGCAGATACCTTCCTTGCCGAGATGTTTAGCAAACTCGGTCAACGAAGGCCACTTGGTCGCGTTCATGTGGACGTGCTCCTTGTTTGAAATGTACTCTTGGTAGAAATGGTTGATCTGGACTTGCTTTTCGCCGTGTCCCGTCTTCAGCAGCTGCAGGAAGTCTTTTAGAAAATCGTCGCTATATTGGTTGATGAATTTCTTGGGATCCTCGCCCACGACGAGCATTTGTCGGACGTGGCTCTCCGACTGCGTGTGCATTTTGAATCCATTGGCGTCACGACATTGTTTTTCGCAGACTTGGCAGAACCACCGGAGGCGCTGGAGGCCTTTGCTTTTGAGCTTGTTGGCGAGATGCTTGGTCGAGCCAACTTCTGCCTTGGGCATGTTGGCGACGGGTGTATATTGCGACACGAGAATTTGGTGGTGGTGGGAGTTGGGTGTTGAAGAGTTGGAAGTTGCCGAAGATGCTTGACATGCCTCAGGTGCAACTCCGTAATACTCCGTGGGTAGCCTTGCATGCCGAACGTGGGGCTTATCTTATCACCCGCCCCGTTTAATGCAAAAAAGCACCATGTATTAAGTTAGCGCCGCTCTCACTCGGGCTGCTGTCCATCTCGCATCGTTGCTTCTTCGTCCGCTTCCCCTTTGAAGTTTTCAACAGCCCAGTTCTGCTTCGCACATCTACATCAAACTTTGTCGTCTATCTACCCCCCTCCTTTGGTGCCACCAACCGACGCGCACGACGATAGCTGCACCGCGCGCGGGAAAAAGACAAGACAACAAAACAAAACAAAACAAAACAAAACAAAACAACCGTAACTAGCCCACCATGTCTGAACGTAAAGTTCTTCAGGTACGTTTCGCTCGCATGCTCTCAAAATCAGTCTGGCCAGGATCGCTAACCATTCTCCGCAGAAATGGTACCCCCCTGACTTCGACCCCCGAACCTACTCCCGCCAGCGCGGCAACAAATCAAAGAATAGCGGACCACGCTTCCAGACCGTGCGAATCATGGCGCCATTCAGCATGAAGTGCACCACGTGCGGAGAGTTCATCTACAAGGGCCGAAAATTCAACTCGCAGAAGGAAACAAACATGGAGCAAAAATACTTGAACATTCAGATTTATCAGCTCCATATCAAATGCACGCGGTGCAGTGCCGAGATTATATTGCGGACGGACCCAAAAAACAACGACTACGCCATGGTCAAGGGAGCCATACGAAACATGGAGCCGTGGAGAAATCGAGTGGCTGAAGAAGAGTCCGTTGACGAACGGCTCGATCGCCTGGAGCGAGAAGAAGCTGAGGCGGCGGGAGAAGAAGAGAAGAACGCCATGGCAGACCTGGAAGCCAAGAACGCCGATGCCAGACGCGAGATGGCTGCGGCGGACATGCTCGATGAGATTCGGCAGCGAAATGCCAGGATACATCGGTCGGAGAAGGATGGAATGGACTATGCCGATACCATCGTACGAGCCGAGGACGAGGAGCATGCCAGACAGGAGCGGGAAGATGAGGAGGCTGCTAAGAGAGCCTTTGCTGAGGCAAAAGCGAATGTGGAAGAAGTGGCAGTGGATACAGGATTGTGTGATTTCGGTACCGACACATCTGAGGCCTCGGCAGAGTCAATGCCCGCTGGCTTCAAAATTCCTCCACTACCACCAGTACCTTCATTCAAACGGGTGGTGAAGAAGAAGAAGGATCATTCAATGTTACTGGGTATCAAAAAGAAGTCATTGGTGTAAATACTTGAGAAATAAGTGGATGTGAACTGGAGGCCAATAGTTCCCAGGTTTTTGTTGATGAAACATTCTAATGCGTGGTAACAATGATAGAGAGATGATTACATTTTTATCACGAATTCACTTTATTGTCAACATGTCGTGGCGAAGCTGAAAATTTGTATTCATATAACATCCATGCGCCGTCATTTGGTCCCGAATATATCACTCCTGTACACAGTACAGACAAACTCCCTTATTTCCCGTATTCGCTACCCATGATTGATAGAACTGAAATTCTGTTCATAATCTCAAAACGCCGCCGTGTGTGATAGGTCGTGATTGGTAGACTCATCAAGAGCCGCCTGCGTATGTCACAGCAGATTCATCATCGGTTTGACATACGTTGGCAAGGGAAATGTAGAAATGTTGACGATGCAGCCAATGCCGCTGCCGCTTCTTGCTGACTAAAAATCGCGCGACATGTTGCCATTGGTCAAAGAGCTGCTCGTCGAGGAAGTGCTGCTTGTACTTGAGCGTGTGGGCACAGAGCCGTTTGCCTCCATCTGTCGCTTGGTGTGGTCGTGCATGAACTGAGAGTAGCTTGTCAAGCTTCGTGGAGGAGGAGGCGAGACGGGCAAGGCAATAGTGTACGAGTCTTGCGCGGTAGGCATTTTATTTTTATTTTTCTGTAGAGATGGAGTGGTGATTGTGGTGAATTTTATGGACTTTTGAGGATGAAATTGTACGGGGTAGTACGACGGAGAGATTTGGTGATTTTTTTTTTTTCGAAGTAATAGGGAGAATGCCCGCACGCTGGCTGATGAGGGAGTGAATGAAGGTGAGTGGAAGCGTGGGAGGGTGGATTTTCAGGGTCTTTATAAAATCAGGAAGGGACCGCTCGGGTCTGGGTTGGTTGTGGCCCCGTCTTCAAGGCCCAGACTCGAAATGGGGTGGGGATCGGCAGAGGGGATCCAGTGCTGGCTGGTGGGAGGGAGGGTGTGTAGATTGGGGTGGCGTCACAACAACCCCTTGACCCCGTGTCGGTCGGACCGCATCAGCCCATCAGCACCTTGCAGCCGAGTGGACCGGGCTTTTTGCAGGAACACAGGAGCAGGAGCAGGGTCGCAAAAGGTTGGGGGCAGTGGAAGGAGCCACTGACATCGTAACTCGACCTACGGATCATCCATAATTGACACACACACACACAAAAAAAAAAAACCACTAATATCGCCGCACGCCTGTCAGATCCAAGCGAAAGCCATCCTATTTCCTGTCGTGGTTGAAGCAAAAATGCTGATCGTGGACACAAATGCGATACATACATACACATACCCTAACCAGTGACGGACTACGAGGTGGCTCGCCGGACACAACACGCAACACGCAACACACCACTGACACCATGCGCAAAGCCTTCTTGACAAGAAGGACATGATGGGAATGTCTGTTAGTCGGCTGGACGGCCATCTGCCTCTCGGCCATCCCATTACAATTACAGCTTTGGCTGAACTGGACAAGTCGACAAGTGCATCGCTCCATCAGTGGCGGTGCGGGTGTGCAAGCAGCAACCCTCGCTGTGATTTCTGTGAACCATGGTCCATGATGCCATAAAACCCACTCCCCACGGGCGAAGATGGGGACAATGACGGCAAACGTCTTTGCCTCCGCAAAAAGAAATCCCACACCACGAAGCAGGTACCAGCATGCGCTATCCTCTAGTGAATTCTTCTAGTGTTGCCGGGTCCTCATCCTCTCTGAAAGCAGGACGCATCGCCCCGACGACTGAATCATTTGATCGACAATGACGCTCGCCTCGTTGTGGCCTCCTGGGGCGCCCGTGGCGGCGGCGCAACACGGCCCAGGCCTTTTTTGACCAAGGGTGGGTTGCTTGAGTGCCTGGGTGCCGTCCGCGTTTCAAAGCGCAGGGTCCCTCGTCAGCAGAGCTAAAAGGTTTCGCGAACTGGGTTTGGTTTGAATGGATTGGGATTGTTTTGTTTTGCTTCACATTTGAGCTCGTCATTGGGCGAACGTTCATTGGTGATGCGGAGGCGCCGGCGAAAAAGAACGGACGGCAAGCAATGCTGCACAATTAGGACCCTGGGCCTGGTGTGCCTGCCCGACAGACACAAAAACACAATGGGCGTCTGAGACAATGAAGTCATGCTGTGTCACAACTCCAGATTCTGCGTCCCCATCTGTCGAAGAGGGGGTGCAGTCTCTCAGTCACTGGAATGATATTGAAACAGCCAGCTTCCTCACTGTCAGGGTGCATTTCCCTCTCAAACTACGGAGTAATACAAGGGAGACCATTTCAGGGACCACCCCAGGCCCCTGAGGGACCAGGGAACATCTGTCATGAGATCACTGGCTACATACAACTCTTGTCCTGTCACTGTACATGGCCAAAGAAGCTTATCGCTGTCTGACCGTCAGTGCCAGGCTCCAGCGGGGGTTTCTTGCCAAGTCGCCAGTAATTTCAAGAACTTGTCAGACGCCGACATGTACGCTAAATCCTGAAGGGGAATAGTTGGCTCATTGCACATCATGGCATTTGGCGGCGATATCCATGGAAATGAGGGTTATTCACCATCTTAGTACCAATTCCCCATGCCGGGCCATGCGATACGCAGCATGCCAGTCAAACCCTTCATTGCCAGAACCGGATAAGTTCCGGATGGTTCCTCTGACCAGCGGAGAAATGCAAAGTCTGAATGAGGGCGACAGATGTGTACAACTTGAAGCTTTTCACCAGCTCTTCCGTTTCAGATTTTTGCAACATCAAGACCACCTGCACCAGCGTCACAGCAACCATGGCAGTGGCAACCAGTAAGACTAGACAGACAAGTTGTCAACCATCAACAGGAAACTGAGGCAAGGTGATGGCTGGAGTGCGTTTCGCCGAAACGGTGAGTGACGCCCTCATTACATCGTACATACGTCAATGGCGGACCCACAAGCATCATCCAATGAGCGAATGTTCTCCACCCCCATCTGTCTGTGATGTCACTGGCAAGGGAAGCGGCGGATCATGGCCCAAAAACAAGGTTACATGTACCTACGTCTACGAGACGCACCGTCTTTCGTCTTTTGTTTGCGGGCATGATGGCTTAAGCAGCAAGGTGGCGAATGAGGGGACGGCAGCGTCATGGGATCCCGCAGTAACACACATGGGTGACGGGTGCAGTCATTGTCAGAGCCTCATTACGTAGCCTTGCCTTCAACAAGACTGTTTGCTCGGCCCATGGTTTGCGTCTGTCGAACCGTCCCCACAACTATTTCAGTCAGCAACCAAAGAACAGCCCGAGATCAAGAGATTTGCCAAGCAACCTCGAGATCTCACGCTAGAGGTGAGACCAGGCGGCTCCGTGTCCCACACCATTGCAATAGCCCCCCCAACCACCAGCACGTGCTCCAGATTCCAGACAAGGCCCGCAACTTTCCAAAAGAGAGTTTCTATTCTTTTTGATGCATTGATGCAGGTTGTTGGTCTGCCGAGCCCCCCCCCCCTTGTTTATTTTTTTTTCATTCAATTGCCAACTCTATGTAGATCTTCGTTTCGAACCCCATTTTCTGTGCTGTGATGACAAAGGTTGGCGACCCAGCAAAGATTTCCGCGGGTACCTTGACATGATTGCGTGAAGTACGCATTTGCTGCAAGCCAAGCAGGCAACAGAAACAAATATCGCGCACGCAGATTTCGCTCGGGAGTTTTTAAATGGCAAGTGGTATCTAACCGAATCCGGAAATGTCGCTCTACACTAAGATTGGGGGGGAAGCACCTCGAATGAATTTTTTTTTTTCCCTAAGTCTAGTACAGTGCCCGTTGGGCACATAGTAAATCTCGGCTCTAACAAAGTTAATCTCGTATCTAGGGTAAAGCCTTATAACCTATATTAGGCAGGTAGTGAAAAATAATTATATATACTATATATATATACTATATATACTAAATCCTATAGTATATTAGTGTAAGAATATACCTATAAAGTAATATATACCTTATATATACTAGTCCTTATAATATATTAGTATAAATATACTTATAATATAGTATATATAATATATATATAATAAGGAAGTAAGAGAACTATTATAACTATACTAACTTAAAAGAGTAATTTATAATAAAGATAATATAATTAGTATAAATATAAAGTATATATATTTTATATATAACTATACTTTTAGTAATTTATTATAGGTATTTAGCTTAGTAAAAGAAGTAAACTATAGATTAAGTAAAAAAATAATATATTATATATACCTAGTATATACTTAGTATATAGCTAGTATTAGCCTAGTATATACTAATTATATATAAAATTTTCTTAAAGATCTTAAATATATATAAAGAAATCCCTTTACTAAGTCTTATAATACTTATAATATACTATAATTTAATAATTACTATATTATTTATATCTTAAATTATTATACTAACTTAAATATAATTATAGGCTACCTTAATTATACTTAATATTATTTAGTACTAAGGAAGTAATACTAATAAGGTCTATACTTTATTTATATATACTATATATATTAAGTATTTACTAAATACTTTTAAAAAATCTATATTAATTTACTATATTTTTAATATACCTTAGGTAAGTATATTCTATAAATATAATATAATATATACTTATTCTATATAGTTTATAATTAATACTACTAGTATTATAGTTATAAAGAGTAATAAAAGTATAATTAATATATAGTATATTATTAATTACCTTACCTTACCTAGCTATTCTAAGGCTTATATAAATAGTATTCTTTATATAATCCCTATACTTAATTATAATATTAATATTATAAGTAAGAATAATATAAAGGAAATTATTTAAAAGTAAGTAAGTATTATAAGTATATAGATTTATAATTTATTTCTAACTTAAGCTAAGTATATACTAAATCTAATTCTCTCTTATTTACTCTAGGAAAATAAATAAGACTACCCCTATATTACTATTTATATATAATATATATTTTATACTTATATATTAGTTTACTAATTTACCTAGGAGCTATTTCCTAATAATATAATAAGTAAGCTAATTTTAGTGTATAAGTTATATATATATAAGGCTTAAGGTTTACCTTTATATTAAACTAATACTTATTAAGTATAATAAGTAGTAAAATAAAGAATTTAATATAAAGCTTATTAGTAATATAAGAACTAAATATACTAGCTATTTAAAAACTATAGATATTAATAAAATACTAAAGAGAAAGATAAAGTAATAAGTTATATAGTGTCCCTATATATATTATTTACTAATATTCTTATAATAAGGCTTATATTACTTATCTCTTAATTTAGAAAAAAGAGAACTATTTACTATATTAGCTAGTTATAAATAGTAATAAGGATTAAGGGCTAATTTATTATTAAGACTAGTAAATAGCTTAGATTAGTTACTAAGATATAAGTAATAGGCTTTATATATAAGGCTCCTATACTAATTTTATATAGGAGTTTTTTATTAGGTATTCCTAAGGCCTTAATACTAGATTATATATAAAATATTAAGTTAATAGGCATTCTTTAGATATTATATATCTTAAATATATAGTAACTTATAGTACTAGTCCTAAGGAGACTAATAGTAAAGAGTATTACTCTTTTTAGGATATTTCCTAGTTAAAGTAAAAGTAATATAGTTTATATATATACTATATATATAGTGGGAATATACTAATAAAATATAGTCTTTTATTATATAAAGTAAGTAAACCTTAAGACCTAAAAATATAAGGTTAAATATAACTTTTTTATTTCTTTTAATATAAAAAGGTTCCCTTTTCTTATACTTACTATATATAGAATATATACTTATATACCCTTACCTTTAAAAAGCATTCTATAGGATATTAAAGAGGTATTATCTTTAGCTATTAAATAATATTATAATCTATTATTATTAATAACTTATATATATATAATTACTATATAATATCTAGCTTATAGTCTTAACTAATTATTATATAAGGAGGCTATATTTAAGTCCTATGCTTTTCTTATTCCTAAAATATTATAAGATAAATTCCCTAAGGTAAATTTATCTAGCCCTTAATTATAAGAATAAGGTATAAGGCTTAATCCTTTAAGCCTAGCTTTTATAATACCTAGTAAGGTTATAGCTTATAGGTAAGTTTATACTAGGAGTATATTTATTATATACTAATTAGATATAAGTACTATATATAAATAGTACTTTAATTAACTTTAGGACTTAGATAAATAGTGAATTTACTATATTTATATATAAGAACTAAATAATTACTTTATTATTTTATACTTATAAGAATAAGTAAAAGCTTTTATAAGAGTATAATACCTTTAAATTAACCTCTCCTTTTAATAGATTAAAGGAATAGTAAATATTCTTATATATTCCTTATATAATAAAAAGAAGTTAAGTATATATATACTATTTCTTTTAATATATAAAGCTAATAATATACCTTAGTATAAGAAATATATATATATATTATTATAACTTAGTTAATAGCTTAAAGCTATAAAGAGATATATATAAATAATAGACTTTATATATATATATATTATAATTAATCTATAATAGATGTTTTTTACTTTATTTAAGTAGCTTAGTATAATTAATAAGAGTGTTATAAGATAGTATTATATTAAACATATATATACTAATATAATAGGTATAATCTAGGCTATTACCTATAATATAAATACTAAGTAAGTAAGAGGTATATATAAGTATCCCTAAGGTTATATATATATTAATAATAAATAAGTCTTAAAGACTACTTATATAAGTAATATCTAAGTTTTATATAGTAAGAATATTTAGAGTATTTATTAATCTTTTACTATATTTATATTAAGTATAATTAGTAAAAGTCTAGCTAAGATATACTTAATAAGAAATTTATTATACCTTTTCTAAATATATTATCTTAAGAGAAATATAAAGAGTATATTAAATACTTATATAAAGTATATTTAAATTATAAGAAGTGGTTTAATACTAAGCTTACCCCTTAGATAATAGCTAGACTAGTGCTAGCTATATTTAAAGTAAAACCTAAATAAAGGATATATATAGTAAAGAATACTAATATAAAGAAAAGTAATTATTAGGAAGATTATATCTTTACTAGAATATAAGTATCTCTTTTAGTAGTAATTCTTAGGTATAACTTTAATATTCCTTTTACTATATATATACTAATTATATCTTAGTCTTAAGAGAGTAATAGTTAAGAAATACCTTAAGGTATAAATTAGTAATAATAAGGGTATTTAATATACCTAGAGAGATATTTCTTATAAGAGTTATATAAGTAATATACTTATTAGGAAGGATAAAATAAACTAAAAATAAGCTCTTAAAAGGGAATAAAATACTAGTTTTCCTTAAAACCCTTAGAACCCCTATAATTTACCTATACCTAGTAAAAATAAATTTACTATATATTCCCTAAGTACTTTACCTAATATATAGTATATATAATAAAGCTTAAGCCCTTTTCTAATACTAATTTTAATTTAACTTATACCTTTATAATAAGAATAAAAGTAACTTTAATAATATAAACCTTATATAAAAGATAATAAGGGAATAAATAATTAGAGTAATAGTAATATTATTTTTATTAGCTCTTACTTATATATACTAATAGTCTCTTACTTATATATACTAATAGTTAAGAAGGAGGTTATAGTAAGTTTATATTAGTCTTATATTAATATTATATACTAACTTTTCTAGAATAACTTTAACTTTAACTTTAACTTTAATATAAGTAATAATAATAATTAAAGCTATATAAGTAATAATAATACTTAATCCTATAAGTAATAATAATTAGCTATATATAGTAGTAATATAAGTAGCTTAGCTAATATAAATATATAATATCTAAGAAAATAGAAAAAGTAGCTTAAAAAGTAAATTAAGATATATTAAGCTAAACTAGAGATTTAGGCTTTAAAGGAGAAAAGTAAGAAGTTAGAGATAGTATATATATAATTATAATAGCTATAATAGTATACTAATAATATAAAGGAAATTAAATAAAAGAGAGATAAGGCATAGGAATATAAAAAAGCTAAATTTAAATAAGTCTTAGATTAGGGTAAGACTAGTATAATATATAGTATACTATATATCTTTCTTTACCTTTTATAATCTAGTACTCTTTTATACTTTCTATAAAGTTAGCTTTTATAATATAAAAGCTTTCTCTTATAATATAAAAGATAAAGTATTTTATATATATCCTTAGCATATATATTAGATATATGTTTCCTATATATTATACCTCTTAGTTATTAGTAAGCTAAGAGCTATTCTCTATAAAACTCTTACTTTAACTATATATACTTAGATAATTATTACCCTTATATAATAATTATAGATTTTATCTCCTAGTAATACCACTAGCTTAGTAAAATAAAGAGCTATATTTAAGCTTAAATACGCTATCTTATTCCTTATTAAATATTACTTATTAGTTATAGCTTATATATAATATACTTATAACTTATATAAAAAGCTTAAGTTTATTTATAAACTTCTATAGTAAGGATATCTTAAGGCTAGATTTATAAACTAATTAATAAGTATATATATATAGTATATAATAAACTAATATACCTAGGCTTATAAAGATATTATATATTATACTAGCTATTAGATAATACCTAGTAGTAAATTATTGTCATGGTCTAGCCCTAAGGGCTAATCGCGGGTGCCTGCGCGACCATGTGGGTTTGACCCCAATTCCGTTGCGCTATAGAAGGCAACAAAAGAATACGCATTGTACAAGTCATTATTTACTTGTATAATTAACACCTATATTGCTAGGTCTAGGCAAAGCCTAGATTATTACATAGGCCCTTTCCCTAGGTAATCTTCTTCCTATTAACCCCTTATAAGCTAGCAATACCGCGCATCCCCTAGGGACCCTCTCTTTTATTATCCCTATAAGCCTAGGAAGAACCCCGTTATAGCTGCCCTATAGTGCTTGCGCACGTAGCCGGTTTGAACCTATGACCTTAGGTGACTTGTATAAATGTCATGGTCTAGCCCTAAGGGCTAATCGCGGGTGCCTGCGCGACCATGTGGGTTTGACCCCAATTCCGTTGCGCTATAGAAGGCAACAAAAGAATACGCATTGTACAAGTCATCATTTACTTGTACAATTGACACCTATATTGCTAGGTCTAGGCAAAGCCTAGATCATCACAATTATACTATTAGTAATATAAGTATATACTATATATATTATATATATATAGTCTATACTTTTTACTTATAACTTTCTCTTTAAGCTTAATATTTACTTTACTAGGTAACTATACTTTCCCCTTATAATACTAATAAATATAGTAATAAATCTAGTTTTATATACTTATTAATAGCTATATATATTACTTATATAAGAATACTTATACTAGTATTATCTAAAAAGCTCTTACTATATATTTTCCTACTATTATTAATTATAATATTGTCATGGTCTAGCCCTAAGGGCTAATCGCGGGTGCCTGCGCCACCATGTGAGTTTGACCCCAATTCCATTGCGCCATAGCAAAAGAATACGCATTATACAAGTCCCTGTAACTTGTACAATTAACACCTATATTGCTAGGTCTAGGTAAAGCCTAGATTATCACATAGGCCCTTTCCCTAGGTAACCTTTCTATTAACCCCTTTTAACCCCTTGTAAGCTAGCAATACCGCGCATCCCCTAGGGACCCTCTCTTCTATCCCTGTAAGCCTAGGAAGAACCTTATTGTGGCTGCCCTATAGTGCACCTTTTTTTGTACATGTAGCCGGTTCGAACCTATGACCTTAGGTGACTTGTACAAATGTTATGGTCTAGCCCTAAGGGCTAATCGCAGGTGCCTGCGCCACCATGTGGGTTTAACCCCAATTCCATTGCGCCATAGCAAAAGAATACGCATTATATAAGTCCCTGTAACTTGTACAATTGACACCTATATTGCTAGGTCTAGGCAAAGCCTAGATTATCACAAATATTATACCTAAGAGTAAGTTAGTATTTATATATACTATATATATATAGTAAATATACCCTATATATAAGTATTAATTTATAAAAGAGTAAGTAACTCTAAAGATATTAGAATTAGCTTATAATAATAGCCTAATTTAAAGGGGTTTATTACTTTAAGTATAAAGTTATTAATAAAATTAGTTACTTAGATTAGTATCTTTATATATATATTATAAATAAAGAGAATAAAAGAGTAAAGTTTAGTATATATTATATATATATTATATTAATTTTTTAGTGCTTTATAACTAAATAAAATACACTAAACTAACTTTAAGTATATATACTATATACTATATATATACTATATATATATAAATATTTAGTATTATTTATACTTCTATATATTATAATATTTTACTTGTACTATATATAATAATATAATATATATATATATATAATATATATAAATACACTAAACTTAAGTTTATTTCTATTAAAAACTAACTAATATAGCCTTTCTTAGGTATAGGAATATATACTATATATTCTTTTCTTTTTAAAAATATATAATATAAAACTAATAAAAGTAATTCCTTATATACTAAGTATATATAGATATATATAAGGTATATACTTTCTTTAAAACTATACTATATAGAAATAAAAAGAGTAAAATCTTATATATAAAGTATATATAAAGTAAGAGGTATTTAATTATTAAGGTTAGTAGTAATAAAAGTAGTAGTAATAGTAATAACTTTTTAGGCCTTAGTAGCCTCTTATATAGCCTTTTTTTCTTAGTATTCTTTTACTTAGTAAGGGTAGCTTTCTTTTAATAAGAAACTACGCTATTATTAGCCTTATATATATTAAGTATATTAATATTACTTATACTTAGGATTTATATCTATTTATATTAGATTAAGTCCTTAGAATTATATTAGTAATATATATTAGCTATAGGCCTAATATATAAACTTACTAGGGACTTCCTTTATAATATTAAGGCTTAGAGTATACTAAAAGATATAAGTATATAGTTAGTATATATATAGTATTAGTAAGATATACCTTATACTTATTATCACTAGGTAATTTAATACTTATTTTCTTATCTTTAATATTAAAGTATTTTACCTATATAAAGTTAATACTTCTAAAATATATAGAAAAGGTTATAATATATATAAAGTAATAAAACTATTACCCCTAGTATATAATAAAATTCTTATTCTTTATACTATACTATAAGTTAGTATATATACTAGATATATCTTATAGATAGTATATAATATATACCTTTTAGTTAAAGAATTTTATAAAAATATATATAAGATTATAAAAACCTAATATACTAAATCTTAGTTTAGTATATATATGTTATGGACTGGCCCCTAGGCGACTGCGATAGGGCGTTAATATAGTATTAAGAGACTTAAGGAGAAAGGAGGAAGGGTAAGAGACTATCCCTAGTAGTGCCCCTTATACCCCCTAGGCTACTTTTGTAAGCCTCCTTTCCTTACCCTAACTACTTCTACCACTCCTCTCTCTAACTACTATATAAATAATGCTTAGGCAAAGCCTAAGCCCTTATATATACCCTTACTTACCTATTACTAATAAGCTCCCCTCTGTAACATCCCCTAGTAATATACGTAATACCTATATTATATATGCCCTTAGTTATTATAATAAAAACTATCCTTACTAATAGCTATCTATAAAGCATCTAATAGGCACCTACCCCGCTACCTTATTATCTATTATAATAACCCCTGCTTACTTCTAAGTATTATTTTATAGTGCATATAACACATTTACCCCGCTAATAGGTTATTTATTATAAATAATTACCTTACCCTTACCTATTTATAGTTTACCTAATATAGGTATAACTTTTACTATAAATATCCCACTTTAGCTTATACTTATCTTACCTTCCCCTTTATATAACACTATCCCTTTATTATTATAATCCTATTATGCCTTCCTTATTATCCTATTAGTCCCCTTTTCCTAAGTAATTATTTCCTTTACTAAAATGCCTTAATACTAAACTAATACCCTTACTCCTAAGTATTATTATATAGTATATATAATATATTTACCTTACTAATAGGTTATTTATTATAAATAATTACCTTACCCCTACTTATTTATAGTTTACCTAATATAGGTATAATATTTACTATAAATATCTTACTTATACTTATACTTATCTTACCTTCCCCTTTATATAATACTATCCCTTTATTATTATAATCCTATTAAGCCTTCCCTTTTATTCTATTAGCTTCCTTCTCTTAATTAGTTATTCTCTTACTAGAAATACCTTACTATTAAGTCCTTACTCTTACTTTTATAGCTACTCTTATAGTTACTCTTATAATACTAATATCTTATTTTATTAGTAAGTACCTTATAAAAAGAAACTCTAATAATAAATAGTATACTATACTTAAGTTAGTTTAGTATCCCTATAATCCTTATATTAAATAAGCTCTTACTACTAGTATCTTAAACTATTATTTACCCTAAAGCAAGGAGTTATATTCTTCTTATTAGTAGTATTATATTACCTATATATAATATACTAGGCTTTTATTTACTAACCTATAACTCTAATATACCCTTAAGGATCTTAAGGCTAAAATTACTATAAGTATATATATTATTAAGCCTAGAGTCCCTAAGACTATAATTATAAAGAAAAAGATACTTATCTTATCTTAGAGATATTACTATCTTATTAGTTACTAGAATGCCCTCCTTAACTAGGTATAGTTTAACCTAGCTCCTATTTACTTAGCTCTTAGGGCATCTCTAACTATAGATGCCCTTATAATAAATATAACTAGCCTTAATATTATCCCCTTTATTAGTACTAGCCCTTTAGCTAGTTATAGAATAGCATAGTCTATATAATAAGTTACTAGTGTTTTATTCTAATAAAACTAATAGGTTATTAGTAGCCTAAATACTATATATAAAGAAATATATAAATAGTTTACTACCTTTATCTAAGTACTTACCCCTTATTACTATAGTAAGAACTAATACTATTATTAAATTACTAAGTTAAGTAATAACTCTCCTTCCTATTATTATTAGTATCTTACTTATCTCCCCTTTAAGTTAAGGTTAGTAAGTTCTCCTCCTAAATATACCCTTAGAAACCCTAAAGCTAGCTATCCCCTAGCTAAAAATAATATTCCTTATCTTACTAAGGTTACTATCCTTACTTACTATCCCCTTACTTACACTCCTATTATACCTTTACTTATATATACTCTATATACTAACCTTACTTATACTATCTAGAACCTAGGTTATATCCCTAGTAAATAACTCTTTATACTATAACTATTACCTAGTAAATATACTATAGCTATATTAGTGTGAGAACAATGATAGCTAGGCAAGAGGTATGGGGGCTCTGGTATATTGACTAAAGCTTGCTAGGTCTAAGTGTGTTATGCATGCGAGTCGCTGGCTTATAGCTAGTGGCTTGCTAGCGTTACGTAGGCTTAGCCCTAGGGCATAGCCTATTTACAAGGTGCGCTAGTGTACCTATGTTATAAGTAAGGCCTTATAATATTATAAGTGGGGCCTTATAATTGCCCCCTTACTTATAGCTAGGCTCCTAAATAGCTTTTACTAGCTATTCTATAGCTATTTACTAAGTAATAGCTATATTAAAATAATAATAAATAACATATAGTGCTTAACTATAAATACGCCTATAACTCTCTATTGCTTTACCTATTTTATCCTTATATAACTATAGTCTATTCTTTATAAAATATTATAACCTTTATATACTATTACTCTTCCCTTATTAGTTACTACTATCTTACTATTAAAATAATAACTATTTACTTAAAGAAATACTTCTATATATACTATCTATATATAGGATATACTAAGTTTAAGAAATACCCTCCTATTAAGCCTAAGATACCTAAGATTAAGTGTCTTTTCCCCTAGGCTTTATTATTTAACCTAGCTAAGGCCTATGCCTCTAAGCGCTATATCTAGTGTAAGAAAAGAGGTAATACCTATAAGACTATAATTTATCCCCTTATTACTTACTTTTTCACTTCTTATTACTAACTTTTTATTATAGGCTATACTTACTATAAAGGGTAATTTTTCTAATTTATTAATAATTCTAGTTTAAGTCTAGTTACTTCTAGACACTATAGAAGATAAAGAGTCTAATAAGCCTATCCTTATGTTTTTAAAGGTAACTTACTACTAACTTACTAAGTGTTATATTAGCCTTATTATAGGCTTTAACTATGCTAATATTACCTATTATATTATATTTAGTTTAACTAGTACTACTAAGGGCTACTAGGTTAGTAATTCCTTACCTCTTTACCTAGTCTTTACTTATATTTTTATATAGGCTATATTTATTATATACTAGTAATATATTATTTCTTAGTAGTAACTCTAGGTTACTATATTTTTTATTACTCTTACCCCTAGTATTATAAGTTCCCTTAGTTTTTACTATACTTTTTATAAGCTTTTACTAACTTTTCTATAGGAAAACTATTATAAGGCTATAGCTATCTAGGAGGTATATATAGTTCTTTAGCTTTAGCTAGCTAACTTAGGCTATATAGCCTAGGTAATAGTAATTTACTGCCTTTTTTACGCTATAAAGGAGGTAATTAATATAGATAAAAATAGCGCGGAATATGCTATCTAGGGTAATAAGGTGTTAAGCTATAATAGCGCTATAATAGAGAGTTTTCCCCTAGTATTACCTAATCTTTAGGGCCCTTTTCTTTTGTTTTTTAGTAGTGATTTTTAGACTATTAATTAGAGTGTAATAGTAGCTAATAAGGCTAGGCCTTTTCTATAAGAATATTATATTTTCTTACCTATAACTTACTTATATCTTACTACTTTTCTTACTAAACTTACTTCTATAAAAAGTCTAAATTATATATTAAGCGCCCCCTATATCTTTTACTAGGACTTATTAGTTATATTTACTTAGCTAACCCTTTTATTTTACTAGGTATTTATTACCTTCTTAGTTCTTCCTATAGTCCTTAACCTCCTTAACTTTATACTTATTATTCTTATTCTCTAAGTCTAGTATTAGTATTTCCTTATCTCTAGTATCTTTATAGTAATTCTATAGCTCTAATAGGCTAATATAAAATATATTATATAGTTAACTATATTTTTTAGGTAATATAAGTTTATATACTTATTTTCCTATAGTATTAAGTACTTAAAATAGTCTAATAAATCTAGGGGTTAGCTTTTATTTTATATCCTTAAGCCTAATATTCTTTACTAATAGTAATACTAGGTTACCTCTTTTTAGTATTAATAGCTAGTAATACTAGTTATAGTACTTTACTTAGGTCTTAGTAGCTTTTACCTAGTTTTACTTTAGTTACTCTTTAACTTTATATAGCTTTATAATATATATATAGGCTTCTAGTACCTCCCCTTCTTTAGTCTTATCCCTAAGAGCTAGGTAAAACTTAGGTAAATAGCCTATAAGGGAGTAGTTAAGGGAGTAGCCTATAGTTTTATTTATTATATTATTATAGGTAAATTAGGCTATTAGGAGTAGCTTAGGCTATATTTATTAGTTCTTAGCTATAAAGTATTAGAGGTAATGCTTAAGTATCTAGTTTATTCTCTTTATTTACCTATTAGTTTAGGGGTAAAAAGCTATAGAAAGCCTTTGCTTTATATATAATAGGTAGTATAGGTTTAACTAGAATTAGCTTATAAAAACCAATCCCCTATTAGATATAATGCCCTCTAGTGCCCTAAATTATAGTTTAATCTCCCTATAGAAAAGCTTTACTAGTTTTACTATATTAATTATAGTAGTTATAAGTAAGAAGATAAAGTACTTAGTAAATTAGTCTATAATTACTAGGATTATATTAGTTTCTTATTTACTTACTTAGGTAGTAAGTAATCCTATAATAAAATCTATTAAGATTTTTACCTATAGTTACTATAGTATTAGTAAGGATTTAAGGCTTCTATATAGGTAATGCCTTCTAGCTACTACTTACTAGCAGACCCTATAGCTTATAATATAGTTAGATACTAACTTACTTATACCTAGCCACTAGAAGTAATGCTTTAATAGCTTAAGAGTGTGTTTAGTCCTAAAGTAACCTACTAGTAAATTATTATAATATAGCTATAGAAGCTCCTATTATAAGATAGGCTCCTAAGGAATAACTACCTTATCTTAGTATATTAGAAGACCCCTTATACTATATAACTATAGACTAGCTTTTCCCTTACCTCTTACTAGGGAATTATTAATCTTACTATTTTACCTTTATAAATCTAGATCTTAATCCTATACCTTCTATAGTAATTATACTAATAGTTTATTTAGCCTAGATTAGTAAGGATTTAGTAGCGTAATAGTCTCCTATATCTCTTATACTACACTAATATCTTAGATATATACTACCTTCTCCTAGAAATTACCCTTATTTAGCTAATCTTTTACTAGATTTATAGTAGCTAACTAGCCTCTTAACTAGGTTACTCTAGCCTCTAGAGCTCTCTTTATAGTAGCTAGGGTATTTTCCTTCTCTAAAGGTATCTTACTAAGCCTCTTTACTAAGACTAGGGCATTTTCCTCTCTTAAAGGTATCTTACTATATCTTCTTTAATATATTAAGACTAGGGTATTTTCCTCCCCTAAAGGCATCTTACTATATCTTCTCTTATATATTAGTATCTTTTCTTTTACTAGTTCTTTAGTAGCTACTATTTTCTTCTAAAGTTCTAGTAAAAGTGCCCTATTTATTAGGGGTTTGCCTTTATAATTAGACTATCTTAATAGTGTATTTACTAGGTTACTTTTCCTAGGTTTATACCTAATTATAAAGTAAAAGGGGTAAAGAAATATACACTATTTAGCTTACCTCCTATTTAGCTTCTACTACCTTATAAAAGTCTATAAGTTATAGTAATCTAATAGGATCTTCACTAGGGTTACTATACCTTTAATATAGTATTACTAGTATTTAAATAACTTTACTATAGTAAGCAGCTCCTAATTTACTATATTATAATTATGTTTAGTATCTATAAACTTCCTTAACTAAAATACTATAGAATACTATTAGCCCTTATTATCCTATTAAGATAAGATTCTTACTATTATAAAGACTAAAGTATTTATCTTAATACACACTAGCTAACTTAGGTTATAATAATAGAGAAAAGGTGCTTATTAAAAGGTATCCTTTAGCTAGTTAAATACTAGCTATTCCCTTTCCTTAAATATAAACTTCCTAGTCTAAATGCTATTTTAACTACCTTTTATTAGCATATATAAGGGTACTATAATCCTAGAGTATTAGTAAATAAACCTTTAGTAAAAGTTATAGAATCCTAGGAAGGACTATATATCTTTAAAGCTTATAAGCTCCTTCTAGTCCTAGATTATATTAACTCTATATATATCTATTAAAATACTATTAACTAATAGGATAAACCCTAGGAATTTTACTAATTCCTAGTAAAATAAACACTTTAAGGGTTTTATATATAGCTTTACTAACCTTATATATTCTAGAACTTCCTTAATATATAGTGTGCTTCTCTTATATTTTTAAGAAAATAAGGATATTATCTAGATACACTATATAAATAGTGTTTACTAGCCTATGTAATGCTTTATAAATATAGCTCTAAAAAGTAGCTAGGGTATTAGTTAGCCTAAAGGGCATTATAAGATATTTATAGTGTCTATAATAGGTATAAAATATAGTCTTTTACTTATTACTCTCTTTAATATAGATTTAATAGTAAGTATTCTTAATATTAATCTTTAAGAAGTAGTAGGCTCCTTAGTACTAGTCTAGGATCTCTAAAATTAGGGGGAGAGCGTAGTAATTCTTTTATATTACTTTATTAAGTCCCTAATAATTTATATATAATTAAAGTATTTTATCCTTCTTTAGTATAAATAAAATAGGCATGCCTATAGGGCTCTTAGAGGGTCTTATCTAGCCTTTCTATAGGTTTTTATTAATATATTTACAGAGCTCCTTTAGCTTACTTTAAGAGAGAGGGTAAATTAGCCTATATAGGGGTATAGCCCTAGGTATTAGGTTAATTATATAATTAGTCTCCTTTCTTAATAGTAAATTACTTACCTTATTTACTATAAATATATCTTTAAACTTATATAGTTCCTTAGGGATATCTTTAATAGTTTTATATGCTTTTACCTCCTCCTTATCTCTAAGGGTAATAAACTTATCTTCTATAACTTCTATAATAGTATATATAATAGTCTTATTATATATTACCTTTATAAACTTATAAGGAGTTATAAGTAAAAAGGCTATTTTTTTTTCTTAAACTATTACTTTTATAAGTATAAATAAAGATATATATATTCTTTAGTAAGTATATATATTCTAATTAAGATAGGACTTCCCCTTACTCTTAGGTCTTTATCTATAGCTATATATAGTAGCTTAAGGTACTTCCCTTTCTCTCTTAAGTCTCTAATTATAATAGGCACCTTATAGATACTATATTAAAGGACTATAAGGGCCCCTATTACCTAGAGAATAAGTACTATAGCCTTAGCCTTATTAAGCTTATAATCCTTTGCGAAATTAATACTAATAAGGTTAAGCTTAGCGTAGTTATCTAAATCCGCTGCTATTTTAATATCTTTATACCTATAAATAGTAACTAGTATATAAAATTAACGCCTAATTAGCACCTTAGTGTTTAAGGCAAAGGTAAGGGCCTTTACTTTTACCTTAGGAAGTTTCCCTAGCTATCTTAGGGCTTTTTCCTTAGCTTACTATACCTATTTATAAGGTAGTCTAGGCTATTATAGTTATAATATTATCTTTTATCCCTAACTTTACTATTATTTAGGTAAGTAACTAAGCCTCTTTTCTAGTCCTTATTCCTATAGTCCCTATAAGGCCTATAACCCTAGGGTAAGTTATTTCTATAATATTAGGGATTCTTATATAGGCCTTTATCTTCTAAATACTTAGGTTTTTGCTTACTCTTTAGCATAGCCTTCTAAAATTACTAGGTAAGTTATATAACCTTCTCTTATGTTTTCCTAGTAATAGAGGCATATAAGTTAATATAGTCCTATAGCTTAGGGAGTAATTTTATAAAGAACATAAGGGTATAGGACTTTTCTAGGGCTCTTTCTAGGTATATCTCTAGTAAATCTAAGAAGATACTAAATTTAATAGGGCTCTAGCCCTTATATTACTTTATATTCTTAAGCTATATAGCTATTTAGGCATTATAGTTTATAAAGTCCCTAAGTAATGTAAGTATCTAGGTCTAGAATGTATCCTAGTTATTCTTAAGATTATCCTAGCTATTAGCCTATTATTTATTAAGGTATTTATCCTATCTTACCCTATAGTTAGTGTGTATATAGTTAAGTGTAAAGAGGATCTTTTAGTAATTATATTAGTATTTTTTCTTTGCCTTATTAAAGGCATAGTTTAGGTTATTTATCTATATCTTATACCTCTATAGGTTTATAGGGTATTAGAGCTTAGTAATATTCTTAACTTTAACTTCTTAGCTATTATTACTTAATAAGGTACTAGCTTTTTACTAGGTTTTCCCTTATACTTCTCCTAAACTATACCTAATAAGGTTAATAAGCTCTTATTCTTACTCTTATAGTTTTTAGAGTTTTTCTAACTAAGTAATTTACTCTAGTATTACTATAGCTTTAGTATAAGGGGTAAGGGGTCTTATTATAAGTATAGTTTTAGTAGTATATAGTGTATTTATACCTATAGTATTACCCTTATTTAATTAAGTATAACTCTTATCTATTAGGGTTAGGTTATTATCTAATATTACTCTAGTAAATTAGGTAGTTCTCCCCCCTATATTACTCTTAGGTAACTAGTAAGAGAAGCTTTAGAATTATAAGAATAATAATAGCTAGGTAAGAGGTATAGGGGCTTTAGTATATTAACTAAAGCTTACTAGGTCTAAGTGTATTATATGTGTAAGTTACTAGCTTATAGCTAGTGGCTTACTAGTGTTACGTGGGCTTAGCCCTAGGGCGTGGCCTGTCTGCGAGGTGCGCTAGTGTACCTGTGTTGTGAGTGGAGCCTCACAATGTTATGAGTGGGGCCTCACAATTAGTAAAGTACTAACTTTAAATAAAGGTAGTATATACTTATATAAACTCTCCTATTAATTTAGATAAAGACTTAGAGAATAATTATTCTCTTTAAGTAATAGTAATAAGCTATAATATATTAGTATCTTAGATATATATAGGAGTCTTTATAGGTAAATAAGTTTTCTAAAATTAATTTAGTTTATTATTATATTATATATCTCCCTATTTTACCTTAAATTTATTAAGGGCCTATATTTATACTATATTCTCTAGTAGTTCCTATATAAGCTATATATAACTTACTTACTTAATAAGTATATTATATCTCTTACCCTAGCCTAGGGTATTTTAAGCTACTAGGATTTACTTAACCTAATATTCCTTAATAAGTTTATTATTACTCTCTATAAGAACTTATTCTAGTCCTAGATAGGAGTCCTAGAGCTTCTAACTAGGGAGAGGGTTCTCTATAGCGCGTTTAATAAGGTCTATATAAAATACTAGGTAAATACCTCTTAGGATATTAAGCTATATTATAAGTAATATTAGGACTTTTATAACTATATACTTTACTACTACCTAATTAAGTTTCTATAAAGGGTAGTTAGTTTTAATGTTTTTAAGTAAAAGCTATACCTTATCTTTAACCTAAAACTATTTTACTAGTTAATATAAAGTAAATATAGTGTCTTACTACCTTTATTATATATAAGCTATTATAGCTTATACTAGGTAAGTGCCCTCCTAGAGGTGCTTAAGAAACTATATTACTTACCCCTTTAGTGTTATTATAGAAGTAAACTTATCTAGTAATAACTAGACTAGCTCTAGATTATAGCTATATAGTAGCTTATTTAAGCTAACTCCTATTATAGAAGATAGCCTATTATTAATTATAAGCTAGTAAGTAGCTAGATATTCTAGCTAGTTAAACTATAAGAAAAAGACTATAATATATAGTATTACCTATACCTCTTAGTTTACTTACTTTATACTACTATTAATCTATAGGTAATATAATATAGAAAGTAACTAATTAATCCTAACTAAGGAGTATAATATTATCTAAAATTTTCCTAACTAATCTAAACTATAATTTATAATAATTAATTAAGGAAACCCCCTAAACCACTACTAGACTATTTTAAACCTCTTTATATATTCCTTAGCTCCTATAGAAGTTATAGCTTTAAGCTAAATAAATTTAAAGAGTTAGTCTATAATAACTATTAGATATTATAGCTTTTCTAGGGATAGTACTAGTAAGTTTATTATAAAGTTAATAAAGATCTATAACTAGAACTAGTTAGGGATAGGTAAAGGCTTTAGTAAGCCCTAGTATTATTAATAGCTCTTATAACTACTATAGTAGTAATAGTTATAAATAAACCTAGTAATATCTTATAATATCCTATCCTAGTAAAACTACTATTATAAGATTTAGAATATAGTATTATAGCCTAGGTGCCTTACTACTAGTAAATTATAGCATTACTATATTAGGGTTATTATAAGAGGCTCTTACACTAGGACCTAGGTATAGCCCCTAAACTAGAGTACCCTATAAGCACTTATAAAGTAATTTACTACTTATTCTCTTATAAGTGCCTTAATAGGAAACCTCTAGGCCCCTTCCTAAATAGCCCTTAATTAAATACTATATATAGGGTTAGAGATAATAGCCTAGTCCTATAAGGTCTAAAGGTATTTAGTAGTAAAAAGAACCTTACTAGCTAGTAGTAGCGCTATACTACTATTATCCCACTATTTATCTAGTATTAGTAAGAGCTATATAATAGTAATAGATTATAGGATATATCCTATTCTAGAGGTTACCCCTTCCTAGTCTTACTCTCTTTAAGAAAAAGTATTAGGTTACTATACTTATATACTAGGTCTATACTAGAGATAGAAATTAAATAGCGTAAGTGTATTTACCTATTAAGCCTATTACTCTAATATTAACTAGGGAGTTATAAAGTACTCTAGGTTCTTATAGTCTATATAGATTATAAATAGACTAGAAATACCCTATAGCTTAGCTAACTATACCTTAAGGCATAAGATAATAGCTAATAATTCCTTATTATAAATTATATAGTTCTTTTATAAGGTTATAAGGCTAGTGAAGTAGTAAGTAACTAGGTATATAATACTATCCTAGCCTTACTAGGAAAGGCATTCTCTAATAGCTATTCCTAAATAATTAGCTTTTACTACTATAGGGAGATCTAGGTCCTATTATACTAGTACTAAGTATATAATAAAAGTATCTTTTAGCCTATTAAAGGTATTATTCTCTTTAGGTCTTTATTAAAAGAGGATATTTCTCTTAGTTAATTATATTAGTAGTGCTACTAGTTCTAAAAAGTTACTAATAAAGTTATAGTAAAAGTTAGTAAACCCTAGGAAGCTATAGACCCCCTAAAGTTTTATTAGGGCTACTTACTCCCTAATAGCTATAACCTTTACTAAGTCTAAATAGATAAAATAACTTACTATAATAATATATCCTAGGTATTAAACCTCCTTTACTATAAATATAGACTTATTAAGGTCTAAGTATAAACCTATAGCCCTTAGGTAGCCTAATATTAACTAGACCTTAGCTATATAGTCTTTCCTTAATTCCCCTAAGTAAACTAAGATATTATCTAAGTATACTATAATAAAATCCCCTAATATATCCCCTAAGGACTTATTAATATAATATTAGAATATTACTAGTACACTAGCTAGGCTAAAGGGGTATACTAGCTACTTAAATAGCCTAAACCTAGTTTAGAACGCTATAAGGTACTCCTAGCCCTTAGTAATCTATAGCTTATAAAACACTATATAAATATTTACCTTTATAAACTAGTGTGCCTAGGATAAGGAATAAAGTGTTTTCTTAATTAATAGGAAAGAATAGTAATCCTATACTATTATCTTATTAAGAGCGTAGTAGTTTATATAAAAACGCTAACCCTTATTAGCCTTTTTAATAAGGAGGACTAGAGCTATAGCTAATAATAAGCTAGTATAGATCTAACCCTTATCTATTAAGTCTATAATCTAGCGCCTAACCTCTAGAAGCTAGTCCCTTAGTATATTATATAGCAGTCCCTAAGGGAGTGTTAGTTTAGACTTATTCTAATTCTTATATAAGCATATATAGTAATTAAGGGACCCCTAATAAGGGGGTAAGCTATTAGCTCTAGCCTTATTAAAAAGGTCTATAAAGTTAGCTAACTCCTTAGGTAATATTAATATATCTAGGCTATTAGGCTTTATCTTAGGCACTATAATTTATAGTACTATTATTATCTCCCTAAGGCTTATAGTAATAAATATTATAGAAGTGTCCTTCTTATAGTATACCTAGCGCGCTTCTATAGTATATAAGGACCTAATAATCCCCTATACTAAAGTCTTTACCCTATATATAAAGGCTTTAGAGATATATAAGCCCTCTATTACTCTAATAACTAATTACTATTTTACTACATAAATAACTATATTATAATATTCTAGCTATAGTATCCTAAGTATAATATCTTATATAAAGCCTAGGATAATATATAAATACACTAATAACTCCTAGCTATTAATGTCTATTCTAGTGTATACTATATAGGTAATTAAGGAGGTATTCTCTTATACTCTCTTTTCTCTTTTTTTTATTTTTACTATAGTCTAAATATACCTTCTCTTTAGTAAATATATAAGCTTTAGGCTAAACTATTTTACTACTAACTTACTTATAGCGCTATAATAATTATAACTATAATTAATCTAGATATTAATATAATAATATATATTAAAGAGTATAGGAATTAAGAATAGTAGTTAGTCTATATATTATACTATATCTTACTCTAACTCTATATAGCTTAAATAGTTATCCTATATTATAATATATAGTTAGCTTACTTATCCCTATATAAGACTTTACTTAGGGGTTACTTATTTTCTATAGGGAGAATATTTACCTCCTTATTTATGCTTTCCTTATTTACTTTATATAAGTTAATACTAACCTATAGGTAATAAGGTAAGAGAAATATATACTCCTAAATATAGTAGTTCTTAGATTTATATTATAAGTAGTATCTCTTCTAATAGTATTTAGCTAACTTTGCTTCTAATACCTATTTAGCCTATTATATATTTATAGTAAGCTTTAAACCCTTCCCTTTCTTAACTAGCTTATTTTATTTTCCTAATTAAGTCCTTATTATATATACCCTAGTTATTAGTATATTACCCTTATAATTAATCTAAGGTATAAGTTTAGCTAGCTATAGTTTATATTAAAACTAGTACTTATTCTCTATAGTAAGGGCCTTAATATTAACTATAATCTTATAATACTATATAATAGCTATATACTATATACTCTAGCTAATACCCTAGCTTATACTAATTTCTCTTAAATACTTATTAAGCGCTTATTAAAGCTTTACTAGCTTTATATTATCCCCTTAATAATCCCCTCTTACTAATAAGAGCTTCTTTATAAAGTAAATAAAGAATATAGAAAATAGCTTCCCTAGGCCCTATTTTATCTAGTTAAGCTCTATAAGGGCTATCTCCTATTTATATAGATTAGAGAACATAGACTTAAGGTATTCTAGGAATTTAGCTAGGTTAAAATTATAAGTACTACCTTATTTAAAGAAAGTAGCTACCTAGGACTAGACTTTAGAGAATAAGTTCTAGTAAATAAATATTTACTTATTCTTATTAGTTCTAATAAAGTCCTTATTTACTTATAGCTTATATTTTATTAGAAACCTTTATATAGTAAATAAGGCCTTATTACTATTATATAGGTTACCTATAGGGATAGGTTTTTATTTTACCTTAGGTATAGTTAAGACTAGGTTAAAGGTAAGAGGTAAAGTAAGGTTAATTACTAGGGTACTAGGTTAGGCTATAATAAGTAGTTAAGTTAAAAGTCCTATAGTATTTATAGCTACTTATTATTAGAGGTATATAAGCTTTACTATTTACTTATTAAGTATAAGTTAAAGTATCTTAAATTAGGCCTATTAAGCTACTAGTAGTGCTATAGTATTAGATAAAGGGGTTATTATCCCCTAGCTAGGTTAGTCTTATAGTTAAAGCATATCTATTATATCTATTAATATATTTATTAGTATTTCTATTATATCTTTTAGTAGTTATTATAAAGGACTAAAGGAAGTCTCTTAATTATTATAGACTAGCCCCTAGGTAACTATAATAGGGTATTAATATAGTATTAAGAGACTTAAGGAGAAAGGAGAAAGGGTAAGAGACTATCCCTAGTAATGCCCCTTATACCCCCTAGGCTACTTATATAAGCCTCCTTTCCTTACCCTAACTGCTTTTACCACTCCCCTCTCTAACTGCTATACGGACAATGCTTAGGCAAAGCCTAAGCCCTTACAATATACTATATATAGACTTAATATATACTTACTTAAAGGGCTTTATAATAAATAGTATTTTATACTATTTCTTATAAAGGATTATATAGATTAGATTACTAGTATTATATTAGCACTAGCTATATATATAACCTATATATATATACTAGTATCTAGTAAAAATTTTATTCTTATTAACTTAAAAATAGGAATTTATATAAACTATAAACTATTAGTATATATTTTATAATAGCTATATATATTAGAAATATATATACCCTTAATACTATATTTCTCCTTAAGATATTAGTATATTTAAAAGAGTAAGAATATATCTAATATATACTTATAATATATAATATACTTAACTAAAACTACTCTTAGGGATAGTATAACTATATAAGTAATTATTTATTTTCTTAATACTATACCTGTTAGTTACACCAAGGAACGTTACACTAGTGCGAAGGGGTTAAATTCAATGAAGTTAATAATAATAGCTAATAACTAAGAGAGAAGAGAAGAGGGAGAAGGAGAGAAATCTAGCTAGAAGAGAAGGTAAGCAAAAAGGGGGAAAAGTAAGGCTATAGTGCGGTGCTACTACTAATAAAGCAAGGTAGCTTATAATGTATTTAATCACATTATATGCATCCCTTTAGTAGCTTTACTCTTTAGCTATAGTTAGACTATCTATTATCTAAAGGTCTAAAGGAAGCCACACTAGTAGTCTCTCTTTTCTTTATAGCTAAAGGAGCCTAAAAACATAATAAAAATCGGATTAAAGGAAAGTATATATAAGTAAATCCCTTAATAGGAATCCATGGTTCTTATTAGCTATCATAGCTTTAGTCATTTTAATTAACCTAGTTATTATAGTCTATACCTATATGCCTATTATATTAATTCTCCCCTTTACCTAACCTTATAGGTCTCTTAACCTATTTTTCTATATAAATTATTAATTCGTTTAAATTAATTAAGGTTAAAAGGGCTAAATTTAGTGATGCCTTTATTATCATATTAGCCAGATTATTGCTACTGTTAATCTATCTAACTTTATAGACTTCCCTTCTCTTATATAACTACTAAAGGGCTATAATATTAATTATTAGCTACTTCTCTTTTATTATACCTAGCTTTATAAGGTATTTATATAATAAGAAAGAGTCTATATAGAGAATTATTAGGATTTAAGGTATCTTTAATTAGTCTATAATTATATAAAGGGTTATAGATATTATATACGCAATATTAGCACCTTAAACTATACTATATAGCTTAGATATAAGTGCGCTATAGATTACATACTTGCTTTTTATAGAGCTATATATAATAATATTCCCTTTTAAGATAAAGGTATTATTCTTCTTTATTACTTTATTACTAATTATAATAATATATCTGATTTATAAACTTAGATCTTTATTATTAGTAAGGGACCTATTTATAAATATAAAGAGCTTTACTTCCTTAAGAGTTAAGGGGATATACTATAGCCCTTACTACTAATTCTTAATCTACTACTTAAGGTGTTTATTAAGTTATAAGATATTATTAGCAGAGGGTTCTTAGTGTTATATAGTAATTAATAGATTATATAATACTTCTAGTTAATAGACTATCGCAATATAGCTCCCTTAGGCTCTTTACTTTATATAATCCTACCTTACTATTAGTAATTATAGGTTAATCTCCTTAATCTTCTAACTTTAGCCTTTTTAGTTTAAGGTTAGTAAATTATTATTATTCTAAGTTAGAATATAGCTATTAAAGATAAGGGGATTTGTAGTTATTAGGTGTTATTTTTCTTTAGCTATAAACTTTACCTTTTAAAGCTCTTTTTTTTCTTTCTTAAAGAAGTTATTATTACTAAGGCCTAGCGTATTATCTATTTACATTCCTATAATACTAAAGAGGTTTTTATTATTTAGGGCTATAATTAGTAAGCAGGGATTATATATTAAGGTTATTATATTAAGATTATCCCTATAGTAGCGAAAATATATTGCTTACTAGTAGGTTTTAGCCTCTACGATCCCGTAAAGAGGCTTAATTACCTCTATTATTATACCTTTTAGAAAGAGGTATGTAATCTGCTTTAGTAACTTTATAATAATTAGCCTATTTAGGGTTATTTAGGATTAAATATAAGCTTATATAATATCTTATAGCTAAAGGTAAATTCCCTTTTGCTTTAATAATAAAGTAAGGGCTATAATAATCCATTAGCTTAATCACTATATTATTAGTAATTAGGTTAAGATAGCCTCTTTCCTCTGTTATTATGCCCTTACATAATAAGGCATAACTTCTTATACGGTAATTTAGTGCCTTTGCCTTTAATCTCTTAGACTATATAAGAATTAAAGATCTAGTGGCCTCTATACTTTACTAGATTAAATATTATAAATCTAAATATATTATAAGCTTATAAGGTATTAATCTTAGCTTAGTTAGATTATTTAAAGGGGCTCCCTAAGGTTATAATCTTTCCTTCTTAGTGAAGTTAAAGGGTAAGGTTCTAGTTAGCCTTTTCTTTTACTATAAGAAATACTATATTTAGCACTTCTCTAGCTATAATCCCCTTAATTAATACTTTCTCTTAGTCTTTATTAATAAATATAAGAGGCTTTATAGGTTTAATAAGCTCCTTAGGATTATAAACCTAGGCCTTAATTACCTTTACTTTTACTTCCTTAGGGCTACTAGCTTTATAGCTTCCTATAAGAGTAGCTTTAGTTACCTTAAGGCTTACTATAAGTTCTTTAACTTTATAGCTTTCTATAGGATTACCTTTAGCCTTAATAGCCTTTATAGGCTTCTCTATACCCTTATTAATATAGAATTAAACTATAAGGTTTTTCCTTAGCTTCCCTTACTTTCTTTTTACTAGTATCTTTTCCTTTTCTTTTACCTTACTACCCTTTATAAGTAACTTATCTCTCCTAGCCCCCTTAGCCCCTTCTTATAATAAAACTATAGTATTAGAGAGGGCTATAGTATAGGAAGGGGCTATATTATAGGTAAGGACCTCTAGGCCTAGGTTATATTTCTTAATATCCTAAAGGCTTTACTTATTAGCCTTTATATACTATAAGTCCTTATAGTATAGCTTTATTACTATAAAGTAAAACTTAGCTAGGCTATAAGGTATCTTAACTATATAGGTCTCCTTATTAGTAGCTAATAGCTTATAAAGGCTATACTATTTACCTTTTTCTCTTTATATATATATATTAGCCTATAGTAGTAGCTAATATATTAGTAATATATTAGGACTATTCTAGGCACTAAGGGCCTTATAAACCTATCTCTTAGCTAGGTAATAGTAGACTTTATTAGTTACCTTTTAAATTACTTTAGCTTATTAAATAATAGAGATACTTAGTAATAACTTATCTATTATCTATAGGTAAGCTCTAAAGACTAGTAAGGTTAGCATAAGGCTATTAAGGCTTGCTAAGTTATTAATAGCTTTAATAGCTATCTAGAGTTATTACTTAGGAGTAATCTCTTTACTAATTAAATCTATAATAATATTATAAGCCTAGTAAAGAGGTCTATAATATCTTTTAACCTTTCTAATACTATTATAGGCTTTAATAGGTATTTTATTAATATTAATTAATATTAAGTAAGCATAATGCCTAAATTTAGCTAAAGTAAAGTTATTACTAGTATTATAAATAATCTAGTCTAAAGGGCCTAGATATATATTAATCTAGTACTCTTTAATTATATCCTAGATATTATAAGCTTTTTACTTCTTAGGGTTAAGGAATTAGGCCGCTTAAAATAAGGTTACTAAATTAATAATATAAAGGACTAGTTAGCTATTAATCTATATAATATTAATAATAATCTTATAGTTAAAGTTATAGTTATCTTTAAGGGAGAATTTAAACTAGCTAGGGGCTTTTCTATTTATCTAATAATAGTAATAGACTTTAGTAAGCTTCTTAATTATATAGCGTTTAATATTATAACTAGCTTATTAAAGAATCTTTATAAGCTATTAAATTAAGGGATAACTAAACCTTTAGTAAAGTTAATAAATCTCTCCTTTTAATAGGTAAAAAGCAGTGGTTTCTCTTACCTCTAGAAGCCACTAAGGGTAGCCCTATTTATGTATAATAGGTATAGTCTTATTATTTTAAATTAATATATTAGTAAGGTTATTAATCTTAACCTTTATTTTATCTATATTAGTAAGGGAAAAGAGAAAGGGTATAGTAGTATTAAGGATATAGAAGTTAATTTAGCTAAGCTTTATAGGTATATAGATAACGCTATATATTATTACTAATCTAGTACTAAAGTAAATAACTTCTAGGTTATAGGGTTTAATTATTAATAATAGTATTAATCTTAGTAAGGCTTTAGCTTATACTAGACTAGTAGTTAATTAGCCTAAGGCTTCTATATCTAGCATGATTTCTCTAAAGATCTCTTTAGAATAGTATCCTTTAGAAGTATAATAAATTAAATTATCTTTATTAGAAGCCTCTTTAAGGTATAGCTCTTACTTAAGTAAGGCATATTAAAAAGCTTAATTCTTAAGTATTATAAGGATATTAATATTATCTATTATTTATAATCCTATATAAAAGAATTATATAATACTAAGTTATACCTTTAATAATAGCTTCTTCTTAATATTATTATTACTATTATCTTAGTCCTAAGTAAAGGCCTTAAGCTATATTTCCTAGTCTTTTATTTCCTCTTCCTTATTACTATTATTTCCTTTAAATAAAGTAAGAAATACCTAAAACTTCTTCTTTATAAGAGGTAAATAATAGTTCTTACTAGCTTACTACCTCTCTTTCTCTTTCTAATATTTAGTATTAGTATAGTTTAATAACTAGTAGCTACTCTTACTATAAATAAAGCATTACTTAGGTTATCTAAAGTTACTATAATAACCTTCTTTTCCTTAGTCTCTTTAATTCTATTAGCTATATTAGTAATCTATAAACATTACCTTTAATAAGTCTTTATCTTAATACTAGTAATATTAGTTACTCCTTATATTACTCTCTATAATTATAATTAATTTATAGAGGTTACTAGTAAGGTTTTTAAAGCCTAGTATATATATATACTTTATTACCTAATATTTAAGGATACTAAAGACTATATTTAAGGTTTACTTATAGAGCTTTATATTTACTATATTAGAGAGGTATAGCCCTTTATAGACTCTCTTTAAGGTAGTTAATAAAATCTTAAGGCACTTAAGCTTACTCTTATTAGGGTTTTATATAATAATATTTTTAAGGGTTATATTACTTTACTTATAGTAATAGAACTATTAATTACTTTCTATTTTAAATTATTAATAGATATTTATAATTATCTCTTTATAAAAGAGGTTTTTACTAGTAAGGTAATTAAGAAAGTACTATTTAGTATCTCTTATTAATATAATAGGGAATGCTTTACTAAAATATAACTTAAGGAGGTTAATCTAGTTATACTTACTCTTAAAGAGTGTAAGTTTTAGTAAAAGAAAGTTATATAGCTTCTTACTATAGTAATTACTATTCTTATATATCTTTATAAGCTTAGATATCTTTTTTATAATTTATTTATCTAAAGGGAAGGAATAAGAAAAAAGAGTAAGTTATTAAGGGTTAAACTCCTAATATAATTAAGATTATTATAAGGGTTTTTATAGAGAATATAAAGATTATTCCTTTTAAGAGTAAGGAATATTAGGGAAGGTCTTTAGGGTAGTGGCTTATAGGGGTTATATATAAGGTAGTTTAGAAGATTATAACTTATTTCCTAATTATAGGGTTATTATTATCTCTTAAAGTATATATTTAAGGGCTATTAAAATAAAAAGGCTTACTCCTTAGCTAATATAAATATTATTATCTTATAGGGAGTTTTATAGCTCTCTTATAAGCTTATTAGAAGCTCTCCTAAATATATCTTTTATCTAACCTTTAAAATCTTCTCTAAAGTTTTTCTAAAGGTTTTCTCCTTACTAATTTTAATACTTACTAGTATAAATAAACCTTATAATCTAATTATTAAGTTTAGGCTATATAGTAGTCTTTAGATTTAGTTAGGTAAGCTCTTCCTAGTTTCTTATAAGTATAAATAAATATAGCTATAGTTACCTTAGTAAACTATTCTTTTCTAGTCTTTTAAAAGCTATTTTTAAAGGCTTTTAGGATATCTTATTATTAGGGGAAGTAAGGTAAGGAGTCTATCTTATTAATAGTCTAATATTTAATTCTATCCCTTTTTTAAGAAGGGTTTAGTTTTCTTAAATAATTTAAATAAAGTAAATAGTAGTATAATAATAGTGTAATTTCTATGCTTATTAAGAGGGATAAACTAGGTAAATCTAAAAAATAGGTAAAATAGGAAAAATAGGAAAAATAGGGTAAATAGGATAAATAGGATAAACAGAGTAAATAAGGCGGAATAAACTAGATAAATAGAATAGGATAAATAGGATAAATAGGATTAATAGGATAAATAGAGGGAAATAATAAAAAATAATAGAAAAAGTATAAAAGAAGGAAAAATAGCAAAAAGAGGGAAAAGTAAGCTATAAAAATAGTGTAAAAGTAAAAGTAACTTAATATTTAAAATACTAAGGCATAAAAAGCTATAAAGAGAGAAAAGGGGTTATAAAGAGAGTGTAAAGGGAGGTTATATAGGTTAGCTAGCTTAGCTAAGGGTTATTTTTAATATTAGGTTTAAATAAAATACCTTATAGTAATAGATTTAGTTATTTAGTTAGTTTTCTTATAATAGATAATAAGATTAATAATTAACTAAATATCCTAGATAGATATAATAAGGTTATATCCTATAAGCCTAAGGGTTAATAGATTAATCCCTTAGAAGTCTAATAAGCCTATAACTAGGATTCTAGTTTATTTTCCTTTAGTATACTCTATAGTTATACCTCTTTACCTAAATAGCCTATCTAGGTTAGCTTAAGAGGTAAGAGGCTATATTATCTATAGAAATGTCTTTTCTTATAATACCTAACTTATCTATAGTTATAGTTAACCACTAATTAGTGTTAGTTACACTAAGGAATATTACACTAGTGTAAAGGGGTTAAATTTAATAAAGTTAATAATAATAGCTAATAACTAAGAGAGAAAAGAAAAGAGAGAAGGAGAGAAATCTAGCTAGAAGAGAAAGTAAGTAAAAAGGGGGAAAAGTAAGGCTATAGTGCGGTGCCACTGCTAATAGAGTAGGGTAGCTTGCAATATATTTAATCACATCGCGTGCATCCCTTCGGTGGCTCCACTCTTTGGCCACGGTCGGACTATCTATTGTCTGAAGGTCCGAAGGAAGCCACAATACCTATATATTATTAATATAATATATATATATATAATAAAAGGAAATATATATAGTAATGCTAAATTTTAAAAGGTTAAAGCTAGCTATTAATAAAATATTAGTATTACTATATATATAGCTAAAATATTTTACTTATAACTAGTAAGTATACACTTTACTATAGAAACTATACTATATTAGTAAATATATTATATATATTTTATATATAATAGCTTACCTTTTAAGAGATCTTTAATATAATTTACTTATTTACTTACTCTTTATTAGTTATTATATTTATATAATATATATAAAGTATATACTATAAATATAACCTATAACCTTATTTTAATATATATCTTAACTATTAGTTTTAGTATTTTTAAGTTTAATAGTTAATAAAAGCCTTATATATAATTAGTATAGGATATGTTAGTTACACCAAGGAACGTTACACTAGTGCGAAGAGGTTGAATTTAATGAAGTTAATAATAATAGCTAATAACTAAGAGAGAAGAGAAAAGGGAGAAGGAGAGGAATTTAGCTAGAAGAGAAGGTAAGTAAAAAGAGGGAAAAGTAAGGCTATAGTGTAGTGCCACTACTAATAGAGTAAGGTAGCTTATAATATATCTAATTACATTATGTGTATCCCTTTAGTGGCTTTACTCTTTAGCTATAGTTAGACTATCTATTATCTAAAGGTCTAAAGGAAGCTATACTAGTAGTCTCTCTTTTCTTTATAGCTAAAGGAGCCTAAAAATATAATAAAAATTAGATTAAAGGAAAGTGTATATAAGTAAATCCCTTAATAGGAATCTATAGTTCTTATTAGCTATTATAGCTTTAGTTATTCTAATTAACCTAGTTATTATAGTCTATACTTATATACCTATTATATTAATTCTCCTCTTTACCTAACCTTATAGGTCTCTTAACCTATCCTTCTATATAAATTATTAATTTATTTAAATTAATTAAGGTTAAAAGGGCTAAATTTAGTAATGCCTTTGTTATTATATTAGCCAGATTATTACCGCTATTAATCTATCTAACTTTATAGACTTCCCTCCTCTTATATAACTACTAAAGGGCTATAATATTAATTATTAGCTACTTCTCTTTTATTATACCTAGCTTTATAAGGCATTTATATAATAAGAAAGAGTCTATATAGAGAATTATTAGGATTTAAGGTATCTTTAATTAGTCTATAATTATATAAAGGGTTATAAATATTATATACGTAATATTAGCACCTTAAACTATGCTATATAGCTTAGATATAAGTATGCTATAGGTTATATACTTACTTTTTATAGAGCTATATATAATAATATTCCCTTTTAAGATAAAGGTATTATTTTTCTTTATTACTTTATTACTAATTATAATAATATATCTGATTTATAAACTTAGATCTTTATTATTAGTAAGGGACCTATCTATAAATATAAAGAGCTTTACTTCCTTAAGAGTTAAAGGGATATACTATAGCCCTTACTACTAATTCTTAATCTACTACTTAAGGCGTTTATTAAGTTATAAGATATTATTAGTAAAGGGTTCTTAGTGTTATATAGTAATTAATAGATTATATAATGCTTCTAGTTAATAGACTATTATAATATAGCTCCCTTAGGCTCTTTGCTCTATGTAATCCTACCTTACTATTAGTAATTATAGGTTAATCTCCTTAATCTTCTAACTTTAGCCTTTTTAGTTTAAGGTTAGTAAATTATTATTATTTTAAGTTAGAATATAGCTATTAAAGATAAGGGGATTTATAGTTATTAGGTATTATTTTTCTTTAGCTATAAACTTTACCTTCTAGAGCTCTTTTTCTTTTTTCTTAAAGAAGTTATTATTACTAAGGCCTAGTGTGTTATCTATTTATATTCCTATAATACTAAAGAGGTTTTTATTATTTAAGGCTATAATTAGTAAGTAAGGATTATATATTAAGGTTATTATATTAAGATTATCCCTATAGTAGCAAAAATATATTACTTACTAGTAGGTTCTAGCCTTTACAATCCTATAGAGGGGCTTAATTACCTCTATTATTATGCCTTTTAGAAAGAGGTATATAATTTACTTTAGTAACTTCATAATAATTAGCCTATTTAGGGTTATTTAGGATTAAATATAAGCTTATATAATATCTTATAGCTAAAGGTAAATTCCCTTTTGCTTTAATAATAAAGTAAGGGCTATAATAATCCATTAGCTTAATCACTATATTATTAGTAATTAGGTTAAGATAGCCTCTTTTCCTCTATTATTATGCCCTTATATAATAAGGCATAACTTCTTATATAGTGATTTAGTGCCTTTGCCTTTAATTTCTTAGACTATATAAGAATTAAAGATCTAGTAGCCTCTATACTTTACTAGATTAAATATTATAAATCTAAATATATTATAAGCTTATAAGGCATTAATCTTAGCTTAGTTAGATTATTTAAAGGGGCTCCCTAAGGTTATAATCTTTCTTTCTTAGTAAAGTTAAAGGGTAAGGTTTTAGTTAGCCTTTTCTTTTACTATAAGGAATACTATATTTAGCACTTCTCTAGCTATAATCCCCTTAATTAATACTTTCTCTTATTCTTTATTAATAAATATAAGAGGCTTTATAAGTCTAATAAGCTCCTTAGGATTATAAACCTAGGCCTTAATTACCTTTACTTTTACTTCCTTAAGGCTACTAGCTTTATAGCTTCCTATAAGGGTAGCTTTAGCTACCTTAAGGCTTACTATAAGTTCTTTAACTTTATAGCTTCTTATAGGATTACCTTTAGCTTTAATAACCTTTATAGGCTTCTTTATACTATTATTAATATAAAATTAAACTATAAGGTTTTTCCTTAGCCTCCTTTACTTTCTCTTTACTAGTATCTCTTTCTTTTCTTTTACTTTATTACCCTTTATAAGTAGCTTATCTCTCCTAGCCCCCTTAGCCTTTTCTTATAATAAAACTATAGTATTAAAGGGGGCTATAGTATAGGAAAGGGCTATATTATAGGTAAGGACCTCTAGGCTTAGGTTATATTCCCTAATATCCTAAAGGCTTTACTTATTAGCCTTTATATACTATAAGTCCTTATAGTATAGCTTTATTACTATAAAGTAAAACTTAGCTAGGCTATAAGGTATCTTAACTATATAGGTCTCCTTATTAGTAGCTAATAGCTTATAAAGGCTATACTATTTACCTTTTTCTCTTTATATATATATATTAGCCTATAGTAGTAGCTAATATATTAGTAATATATTAGGACTATTCTAGGCACTAAGGGCCTTATAAACCTACCTCTTAGCTAGGTAATAGCGGACTTTATTAGTTACCTTCTAAATTACTTTAGCTTATTAAATAATAGAGATACTTAGTAGTAACTTATCTATTATCTATAAGTAAGCTTTAAAGACTAGTAAAGTTAGTATAAGGCTATTAGGGCTTACTAAGTTATTAATAGCTTTAATAGCTATCTAAAGTTATTACTTAGGAGTGATTTCTTTACTAATTAAATCTATAATAATATTATAAGCCTAGTAAAGAGATCTATAATATCTTTTAACCTTTCTAATACTATTATAGGCTTTAATAGGTATTTTATTAATATTAATTAATATTAAGTAAGTATAATACCTAAATTTAGCTAAAGTAAAGTTATTACTAGTATTATAAATAATCTAGTCTAGAGGGCCTAGATATATATTAATCTAGCACTCTTTAATTACATCCTAGATATTATAAGCTTTTTACTTCTTAAGGTTAAGGAATTAGGCTACTTAAAATAAGGTTACTAAATTAATAATATAAAGAACTAGCTAGCTATTAATCTATATAATATTAATAATAATCTTATAGTTAAAGTTATAGTTATCTTTAAGGGAGAATTTAAACTAGCTAGGGGCTTTTCTATTTATCTAATAATAGTAATAGACTTTAGTTAGCTTCTTAATTATATAATATTTAATATTATAACTAGCTTATTAAAGAATCTTTATAAGCTATTAAATTAAGAGATAACTAAACCTTTAGTAAAGTTAATAAATCTCTCCTTCTAATAGGTAAAAAGCAGTGGTTTCTCTTACCTTTAGAAGCCACTAAGGGTAGCCTTATCTATATATAATAAGTATAGTCTTATTATTTTAAATTAATATATTAGTAAGGTTATTAATCTTAACCTTTATTTTATTTATATTAGTAAGGGAAAAGAGAAAGGGTATAGTAGTATTAAGGATATAAAAGTTAATTTAGCTAAGCTTTATAGGTATATAGATAATACTATGTGTTATTACTAATCTAGTACTAAAGTAAATAACTTCTAGGTTATAGGGTTTAATTATTAATAATAGTATTAATCTTAGTAAGGCTTTAGCTTATACTAGACTAGTAGTTAATTAGCTTAAGGCTCCTATATCTAGTATAATTTCTCTAAAGATCTCTTTAAAATAGTATTCTTTAAAGGTATAATAGATTAAATTATCTTTATTAGAAGCCTCTTTAAGGTATAGCTCTTACTTAAGTAAGGTATATTAAAAAGCTTAATTCTTAAGTATTATAAGGATATTAATATTATCTATTATTTATAATCCTATATAGAAGAATTATATAATACTAAGTTATGCCTTTAATAATAGCTTTTTCTTAATATTATTATTACTATTATCTTAGTCCTAAGTAAAGGCCTTAAGCTATATTTCCTAGTTTTTTATTTTCTCTTCCTTATTACTATTATTTCCTTTAAATAAAGTAAGAAATACCTAAAACTTCTTCTTTATAGGAGGTAAATAATAGTTCTTACTAGCTTACTACCTCTCTTTCTTTTTCTAATATTTAGTATTAGTATAATTTAATAACTAATAGTTACTCTTACTATAAATAAAGTATTACTTAGGTTATCTAGAGTTACTATAATAACCTTCTTTTTCTTAGTCTCTTTAATTCTATTAGCTATATTAGTAATCTATAAATATTACCTTTAATAAGTCTTTATCTTAATACTAGTAGTATTAGTTATTTCTTATATTACTTTTTATAATTATAATTAATTTATAGAGATTACTAATAAGGTTCTTAAAGCCTAGTGTATATATATACTTTACTACCTAATATTTAGGGATACTAAAGACTATATTTAAGGTTTACTTATAGAGCTTTATATTTACTATATTAAAGAGGTATAGCTCTTTATAGACTCTCTTTAAGGTAGTTAATAAAATCTTAAGGCACTTAAGCTTACTCTTATTAGGGTTTTATATAATAATATTTTTAAGGGTTATATTACTTTACTTATAGTAATAGAATTATTAATTACTTTCTATTTTAAATTATTAATAGATATTTATAATTATCTCTTTATAAAAGAGGTTCTTACTAGTAAGGTAATTAAGAAAGTACTATTTAGTATCTCCTATTAATATAATAAGGAATACTTTACTAAAATATAACTTAAGGAGGTTAATTTAGTTATACTTACTCTTAAAGAGTATAAGTTTTAATAAAAGAAAGTTATATAGCTTCTTACTATAGTAATTACTATCCTTATATATCTTTATAAGCTTAGATATTTTCTTTATAATTTATTTATCTAAAGGGAAGAAATAAGAAAGAAAAGTAAGCTATTAAGGGTTAAACTCCTAATATAATTAAGATTATTATAAGGGTTTTTATAGAGAATATAAAGATTATTCCTTTTAAAGGTAAGGAATATTAGGGAAGGTCTTTAAGGCAGTAGCTTATAGGGGTTATATATAAGGTAATTTAGGAGATTATAACTTATTTCCTAACTATAGGGTTATTATTATCTCTTAAAGCATATATTTAAAGGCTATTAGAATAAAAAGGCTTACTTCTTAGCTAATATAAATATTATTATCTTATAAGGAGTTTTATAACTCTCTTATAAGCTTATTAAAAGCTCTCCTAAATATATCTTTTATTTAACCTTTAAAGTCTTTTCTAAAGTTTTTCTAAAGGTTTTCTTCTTACTAATTTTAATACTTATTAGTATAAATAAACCTTATAATCTAATTATTAAGTTTAGGCTATATAGTAGTCTCTAGGTTTAGTTAGATAAGCTTTTCCTAGTTTCTTATAAGTATAAATAAATATAGCTATAGTTACCTTAGTAAACTATTCTTTTCTAGTCTTTTAAAAGCTATTTCTAAAGGCTTTTAGGATATCTTATTATTAGGGGAAGTAAGATAAGGAGTCTATCTTATTAATAGTCTAATATTTAATTCTATCCCTTTCTTAAGAAGGGTTTAGTTTTCTTAAATAATTTAAATAAAGTAAATAGTAGTATAATAATAGCGTAATTTCTATGCTTATTAAGAGGGATAGACTAGGTAAATCTAAAAAAATAGGTAAAATAGGAAAAATAGGGTAAATAGGATAAATAGGATAAATAGGGTAAATAGGGCGGAATAAACCAGATAAATAGAATAGGATAAATAGGATAAATAGGATTAATAGGATAAATAAAGGGAAATAATAAAAAACAATAAAAAAAGTATAAAAGAAGGAAAAATAGTAAAAAGAAAGAAAAGTAAGCTATAAAGATAGTATAAAAGTAGAAGTAACTTAATATTTAAAATACTAAGGCATAAAAAGCTATAAAAAGAGAAGAGAGGTTATAAAGAGAGTATAAAGGGAGGTTATATAAGTTAGCTAGCTTAGCTAAGGGTTATTTTTAATATTAGGTTTAAATAAAATGCCTTATAGCAATAGATTTAGTTATTTAGTTAGTTTTCTTATAATAGATAATAAGATTAATAATTAACTAAATATCCTAGATAGATATAATAAGGTTATATCCTATAAGCCTAAGGGTTAATAGATTAATCCCTTAGAAGTCTAATAAGCCTATAACTAGGATTCTAGTTTATTTTCCTTTAGTATACTTTATAGTTATGCCTCTTTACCTAAATAGCCTATCTAGGTTAGCTTAAGAGGTAAGGGGCTATATTATCTATAGAAATATCTTTTCTTATAATACCTAACTTATTTATAGTTATAGTTAACTACTAATTAGTATTAATTACACTAAGGAATATTATACTAGTGTAAAGAGGTTAAATTTAATAAAGTTAATAATAATAGCTAATAACTAAAAGAGAAAAGAAAAGGAAAAAGGAGAGGAATCTAGCTAGAAGAGAAGGTAAGTAAAAAGGGGGAAAAGTAAGGCTATAGTGTAGTGCTACTACTAATAGAGCAGGGTAGCTTATAATGCATCTAATCGCATCGCGTGCATCCTTTCGGTGGCTCCACTCTTTGGCCACGGTCGGACTATCTATCGTCCGAAGGTCCGAAGGAAGCCACAGGATAATTAAATATAATATATATATCTATTACCTTTTCCTTTAGGCACTTTAGAGTTATAAGATATTATAGTTTTCTATAATATAATTAGTATATACTATATATTATAAAAGAGCTAGATATTACTTTATACTAAAATTAGAGGATTTTTTCTTTATTAAAGCTATAAAAAGTAATTAGTAAATTAAGATATTAAATAGATATAATAACTATATATAAACTAAGAGAATTATAAGGTTAAATACTAAGGTAAGAGTAATAATAATAAATAAGGAAGAAAAAAGAGAAAGAGCTTATAATAGTAAGTGTTTTATATATATAAGGTAAGAGTATATAATCTAACTTACTTAAAAAGAATTAATTAGCTAATAATTACACTTTATAGTAGTATATATATAGTATATATAAAAAAAAAAATCACTTAACTATTAATTATACTTTATAATAGTAATAGTATATACTATATATATATATAAAAAAATCACTTAGCTAATAATTACACTTTATAATAATATATATATTATATATATAGAAAAAAAAATCACTTAGATAAGGACTAATAATTTATACTTTATAATAGTATATATAAAATAAAAATTACTTAGTAATTAAATCACACTTAATAATTATATATATAATATATATATAAAATAAAAATTACTTAGTAAAGAATTTATACTTTATAATAGTATATACTAGGCATATGCCTAGTATATGCCATTCTGCTAGTCACAAGGCTTCACCCTAGATACGAGATTAACTTTGTTAGAGCCGAGATTTGCTGTAACCCCGTGCCCGTTCTATTTAACAGTCTTCTCTTGCAACGAATTTTTCAACGGCTACCACGTCACAGGCACGCCGGATTAAATCAAGTCTTTGTTCTGCATTTGTGATCCACAGAGAATCCTCTCAATGACCACACATGATTTCACATCTTCGTGCAGAGCGACCCTTCACCCTTCCGGATTTAATTAGACCCTGCCCATTTGAAAACTCGTAATAAGCGAAATTTGCGTGCGTGCCGTCATGTTGTCTCGGAACACGGTTTTTCTCTCGCAGCGCAGGGATCATGCTTGTCAAGTTGTCTACGTGCGGCACCGCGATGCCTTGTGGCACAATTCCTCTATTCCGGTGATGTCACCTATGTTTGACAAATAAGCTGAGTGAGAGGATGCTTCCACTAATGTCCCGCGACACCTCCGGAGTGACAGTGACGTAGCTTTAAGGGGGTAAGACTTGAGATACGAATTGAATGCCTGGTGAACGCGGCAAGTGCTTGGAGCTGATGACGTTTTAAAAGCCTAGCTGCGTTGTTTTTACTTAAGGGGTTTTTTTTTTTTAAACAAAAACAAGTCCCTACGACGTAACTCTTGGGCTTCCCAACCTTGGATGAACTCTGTACATGGAAACTGATACGGCGGTGTATCTGCCCCGGATTCGAAACCCGATAATAAATCTGCTGCTCGTCCACGTCTTCACCACTGGTGGTTGTTTTGTACCGCTGAATCATTGTCATGGTCGTTTTATCTAAGAACAATATCCTGGCTCTGGTCTATCAAGGACATCAGCCACATCTTCTCATTCACCACTGGTGGTTGTTTTGTACCGCCGAATCATTGTCATGGCCCTTTTATCCAAGAACATATCGTGGCTCTGGTCTACCAAGGACATCAGCCACATCTTCTCATTCACCACTGCTCACACCCCAGTAGTGTTTCGTAATGTGCATACATATTGCTCGAATAGGCTGTTGCCACCCCCTCTTCATGAATTTTCACCGTCCATTAACACGCGCGTCATGAAGAAGTTGGTACAGTGTCGTATCGTGAACACCCTCGTCCGCATCGCAAACTCACATCGAGAACAACATGACCGCAGACATGGTCCACTCCCCCAAGATATACTACTCCCGCCACGGCGCCATCATCGACTTATACTAGCAAGCGGGAGAGATGATTCCCCCCCGTAAAGACCCCCAATAATGTTTGTTCCATGGCATAGTCCAAGTTTGGCCAGGACGTGCCAAAGGGGGCCCCGGTGAAGTGTCAACGTAGCAGGCGATGATTTTGTGCTCGTCTTTGCCATTAGCTTGTCGTTGTATCCTTCAGCAACGGGTCGTGAAGTCGTGTGTTGTCCTGTTTATGCTCTGCTGAGGTCATCGCGGCTATCATGTTTGTATGACTGACGGGGTTGCGATGGGGAGTTCTAGTGAAAGTCGGCAAGTATCCTTGCTTGCATCATGGGTTGGTAATGTGATTGGAACTTGGGGCACTGGACGTTGTGCGATTATCGGTCAGAGGAGCTTTTTTTGGCATGTGCTTGAAACATGTACTTTGTGTTTGTGCTCTTGGGCCGGACGAGAGGCATCAAGTTGGGGGCATCTCTTGCGTGCTGGAGCTGTTCTGCTCTTTTTTTCAGAGCACGTTGCGTTTATCTGGGCGCATGGGAATATGTGTCCATCGTGGTTGGGTTCAAATGTGTGGGAAACTGACTGTCCGACGCCGTAGATGCAGGCTGGCGAGATCAAGATGCCGATAATGATGCTGAGCGGTGTGGTGAGGATAAGTGTTGCGGCGTCACCTGAAAAGTAGATGATGGCTCAACTTGTCACCGCTGGGTTTGAGTCGTGTGTGTTTCTGGCTGCCTTCTCCGTCTCGCGATTGCGGTGCAAGTGAGGGCCTCGAACCTGGTCGTGATGCGAAGTCTGTGTCTTTTGGCACGAGAGCCTCGTCAAAGCAAACACAGCTGTTCGCCAGGCCACTGCCATCCACACTCCTCCAGCCAGTTTGTTGCGAGGCTCGTCACATAAGTATTGCGAGGATAGTTTTGAAGCCCCTCCATGGGGGCGCTATTGATCCAGTTGGACCTCTTGCCGTGATGCTAAGTGTCTCTTGCTGATTTCTTCTGCGATAACATGTCAGAGTATAGCGGACGTGGTGACTAATATCAAGAACTCTAGACGTTCTGGAGACGTTCTGGAGACGATGGGGCTTTGCATGATGGCATGGCTGTTTGAACCTTGGCTGTATAGAAGTAAGGTTGATAGATGCACGCCTCGTGCTGTAGTTGGAGATGCGGGTATGCAGTAGTGCCTGGGAGTCGGGACTGTGTGCTCCAATGAGTCTATCCTTTAGTTTAGACCGGTGTTGTTGACGTAGATGTGGAGTGTGAGGAAGTATTTGTACATCCTGAACCCATCGTCTGCTTGTAAAACCCGCGGGTTACTCTTCTTCATCTGCGAAGTGGCGATTTTGATGAGGCTCGCTGCATCGTCGTATGTGAAGGAGGGGTCCAGCCCATTCTTGCGCCAACGGTTTCGTAGTACCGGAAACAAGTTGGTGTATATGTGGGTATGTGTCCTGGTCAAGGCATAAAGAGTGACCTTTTTTTTTTTTTTTCTTAAACAAAAGGCGTATCTTGGAAGTATCATGAGGATATTGCTTGAATGGTGGTTGGGACGCAAATGGCCCCTTTCTGTATTGGTTGCCTTTCCACGTTAATGTTAGGTCAGAATGCGAAATTTCTTCCTAGCAATGTATCGTGGATCCGGTAAAGAGAAGAGAGACTTTAACTTTAACTTGATGCTTGTGGAGTATGCCGTGGCGTGTCGACATTGTGGGTGTGTGTTGTTGCCGATCATACTTGTTGTTGTGAGAACTGGGGAGTAAGGCGATGGACGAGTGGGGGCAGCACGCCTTCTTATACTTTTTTTTTTTTTCGAAGAGGCGCTGAAAAGAGTGAATGCATGACGCCTTGGAAGTTTGCAGAGTCACTCGACTTGCGGAGTAATGATCCAGACGTCGTGGGACGCGTAAGCTGAAGCCAAAGAGGTACGTAATCGCTGTCAAGGCTGTCAAGTCGACGGGCCGTGACAAACTTGTCTGCTGTAGTCGTGAATTAGGAAACTTCTCTTCCATTTGGCATATCTGTCCGAGGAATGAAATGGCGGTGTTCCGCGTTGGTCAGACACATGCATGTTGCTATTCACGCTCACCTTGTGGTTGCCCCGGAATCTGCCCATGAGCTCGTCTACGGTCTGGAGCGTGGAAGTAAAGCAGAGTGAGTCTCTGCCTCTGTTCAATCATGCCAAAAGAGCTTCCAAGTTCTGACACTCCCGCGCGGGGGTGCCACGTAAGAACCATTCGCTGGTGTAGAGAACTGCCGGCGATATCGGCTATCAATATTAAGGAAAGCACGGGAAAAGGGGGAAAAGGGGGAAAAGGGGGTGGAGAAAGGGAAGTTCTTCTTCTTCTTCTTCTTCCTCGACTCCGCCATACGATGTGCGGCCACATGCAATCCGTCCTTGTCCAGCTCATGAAAATCAACATACAGGACTCGGACGAGAAGCAGTCCGGCACACGGTCCGCCTGAACGCCTCCAGGGTCATCGTTGCCTGCCGCCACGCAGAAAAAGGTGCCGCTGCAAAGCGAGTCGTCGAGCGCTCGTCGAAGCGACAACATGTCGTTGAAGTGTGGCCTCTCGATGTATGCTCCTTTGACAGCGTCAGAAGCCTTGCCGCCAGAGCATCCCAGTTGGACCGTCTGGACGTGCTCATCAACAACGCTGGCGGTGTTGGCACTCGACTCCACGACGCACGTATCGCGAAGTACACGAGCGCACTGTGACAGTAAATGTCTTATCAACGCTCCTGCTCACTCTTCTTGTCACAGTCTCTTCTATTGGCTCATTCATGGTGCGCGTATTCATTCCTTCACAGTCTATGGACTCCACTTGTTTTGCTCACTGTAACTTTCTCAGGCCACGTTTCGCGAGAGTCACTCCACAGATATATTCACACAGCTCAGAAGGGTCCTCGATGTTGCTGACCGCTATAGCACCTCCAAGCTGATCCAGTTCATGATGGCGCATCGTTTCCGACGTAGTAAACTCTGGGTTGCGCAGGTCGAATCTGTTCAGGGGAACAGTGGTTCCTCTTGAACTTGACCCTCGCTGTAGGTCTGTTGCTTTTTGCGCGAACTTGTGAGAAGGGGTCTCGAACGTTGGTGAATGCTTCTTTTGCTGGGGATGAGGACTCGTCCATCAGCTTAGATCTAGTCCAGCCATCATAACCTCCAGCCTTCCCTGCTCGCAGTCACCGACTTTGCACCCCTCGCATAGTTCCTCTCGATGCGGCTCGCCTTTCTTACCGCCGTAGGGTGGTGGTTTCACATCGACATCAGACCACTTTTTCAAGCGGTAACTAACTCGCTCTGCATAAGACTCGGCGTCCAACTTGGGGCGACTCAAAAATAGCATTGTTGACATCTTTGGTGATAGATTCTTGCGTTGTATCTACCACCGGAGTACATGCGAATGCGGATCGCAATTTTCTTGCTAGACCATCCGTTGGAGCTGCATGAAGCCTTGTGGCATACGAATCGACCCACGACACATGTGGAATACCACTCGATGGCGGTTTCATTATCGTCAACGGGATGAAATGCGAGGCTGAGGTCGTCTTCTTTCAGAAGCGTTTCAACGCGGTCGTGCAGGTCTGGATACAGGGAACAGCTCTTGGCTGTTTTTTTTCTCCTGGATGCCATGGAGGAGAAATGATTTGTGACTGCGGGGGGCCGGTTGATATAGTTTACTTGACGGCGTGGTGCAGAGCCTTGTCCTGTATGTGACTGGCTGTGTCGTTTGCGGAACGATGCAGCTGAGTCCTGACGATGTGTTCTATCATCTGAGAAAGAGAGAGAGGCGGCATTTTATGTGCGTGCGTGAATCAAGGCAAAACGCATGACAAGAAACGGAAGGGAACAAACGGAAAGACGGGCCTGGGAAGTGAGGCAGGCGGCCGTGAGCTGTGCTTGGCAGCTGTCAACATCCGTCAAAAATCGGGTCATACGTCCGTAGTAATAATAAGGCTTCATTCATACATAGGTAGATGTCCCACAACGCCACCTGGCTCGTGTGCGAGACCTCGAGTAACAGAAAGACCTCGAGTGAGACCTCGAGTGAGACCTCGAGTGACGGCAGCACCTTGAGTTCGACCATTACGATGCATCGCGAGCCACAGCTGCAGAGGCCTCGCGAGCGTTGGTAAGGAGCCATCATCAAAGCCTTTGATCACGAATTGTCCGTCAATAACAGCTATAGCCGCCGTGAGCAGCACCTCCACTACTCCACGCTTGTTAGCACTTTTATTATAGTATAAATTATGCATAAATTAGAGTGTCTCTGGGGCCGATGTTTTATTTGGATGAAAGTCCTTATCAGTACCTCTTCTGTCAAGCCTTCATCGTCTCCAAGGAGATGCAATTGATTGCTGCGACCAACATGTCGGATGCATGTGCATGTGCATGTGCATGTGGACATGCATATGCAGTGGTGTATAGGTGGATGGGCGGCGTATTATTTATTACACATCGTGGGAAGGCATGCAGCGTAATCAATTACTCCCTTGAACTTACATTCCAATATCTGTGGCGGTGCCGATTCATTACGAACAGGGGGACTTTGTTGCGATGTCAAGTTTGATAAGAACACGTGTGTTTTGCAATAGTGGTGAATGCTCGGTTGGTGACGACGGGGTCATAAAAACATTTCTTACTGGACGACTTAGGACGAGACATCATGCCCAGCGGCTGTTCCTGTTATACCCGTGTACCCGTGTCTCCCGGTCTGCCATTACGCTCAAAAAGTCATTTAATTAACTATTAAATAAATCTGTACATGTATGGTCACGCATGGTCACATATGGTCATGTATGGTCATGTATGGCTCCTGCCCCACAACCACTGCATGCAAGACGCACGGCAATCCGCATGTACCTGGTACTTGATCCGTCGGGTCCACACGACTCGTCTCGAGCTCCATCACTTGCCGCAGTCCTTTCCATCATCGTCATCGTGCTTCAAATATACATTTTAATCTTCCTTGTTGCCTCGTTGCAGAGCAGCAAGCGTCCACCTGTCATCTACTCCGTACAGGCGCCACAACTGTTCACATCTCATCATTGACGCCTCCTGATTGCGCTGCTACGCGCAGCAACCTCTCCTCTATGGCGCTTGATCGCATCTGACCCCCCCATTCGCTCCTTTCCTGGCTCGAACCCCCCCCCCCTCCCAATTTTCCAGCCCGCGCGCGTCATGAATCGAAACAGCGACACCTTGCGCGCATTGCGTGATGCTGCACAATACTGGTTCAAGTTCATCGCCAAGTGCGTCTCCCAACGACTCGAGACCGAACGCTTCAGCGAATTTGTCCGCCTCGTCCACTCTCAACATCGACTCACTCCCTTCCTAGTCGCAGAGCTGTTTCTACGCCCACAGCCCGACAATGAAGTGAGTCTCGACCCGCGAATTCCGCCATACGTTCAAGTTCTCAGCCAGCTCGGGTATGTTGATGCTCCCTCAATACTGCGTGCATTGTACAAGTACTCGTCATTGCACGCGCAGCTCACGTCAACGGCGCAAAACAATCCCCAGGACAGCAAGGATGACGGGAAGGGCCAAGCTGCCGTGAATGGTGAGAGGCAGCCGAGGCGTTGGAGGAGCTCTTCTTGGGCTGAAGAGGTCATGTTCTACCATGTCATCAAGACCATGGTCGAGGGCACTGCTTTCCGAAATACCAAAACTGCGCTGGAGTTGTGCCATGCTATCTCCAAATGGATGGAGCTGTTCACTCTGGTGTCGAATGCATTGGCTGCTGATGTCATGGGTGAGCTGCAGCAGAACTCCCAGCTACGGGACGAACTGGACGTTTCCCGAGGTGCCTTTGTTCCTCTGCTGCTGCGGTCAGTAGAAACGCCTTTGCTAGTCAAAGCGATTGGCAAGCCTTCCGCGAAACGTATGGGTATTTGATCTTTTCTGCAAAGATGATGTCAGCCTGCTAACTTTTTTTGACTAGAGATTCGTAAACACTTCTCAAACAGCTTGTCAAGCTTTATTCAGACGTTGCAGCCCACCCAGTTTGTTGATCGACTGGAAATCTTTCGTACAGAGACCCTGGCGAAATTGGACCCTGTTGATAAGAAGAGGCAGGCGGCTGCCAATGCTGCCATGGATGAACTGCTGGAGACGACAGTTGGGGTAGGCAACTTTGTCATCCCAGATGTGCCCATCTCTACTACGAGAGCGGCATTATACGTCCACTTGAACGCTTCGGTACGTTCCAAAGCTGGCGTTGTGGCTGAAGTCTGCGCGTGCAAGCTAATTGTAACGTAGCTTGTTGGACGCCCCTTGATGGATAATAATTCTCTGGTATCCTACATACATAATCGATGTCAGGTATGTTGCTGAAGAACCTGTTGCTGATGAATGTGTGAAGCGCAGCTGACTTGAATGCTGGTAACACAGGGCCAAACGCAGTCAGGCGCCATTGATCTGATCCTCGCTTCTTTCGACGTTCTTGCCAACACAGTGTTCCGCAGTGAGGCCGCCAAGGATGCCCATCTACTCAAGTCGTTCTTGATTAATAAAGTGCCACTGGTGCTCCGTCAGCTCTGCGCTGGTTTCGACACCAATTCTTCGGAATTTTGCATCACGGAAGCACTAAATCAAGTCGACACCAGCATCTTCCCCACCGCCTCTCTGATGTTCGACGAATCACGAAATAACAATCCATACACAGAGAGTGTCCGCGAGGAATTTTGTACAGCCTGTGCTCTCCACGGCTTGGTACAAAGAGAGCATGTGGAAAGGATCTTGGGCGAGACTTCCATGTCGTACGAGCCCTCACTCGAAAAACATTCCAAGGCCAAATTGGTCCAGGATTGCCTAGCAGACGCCGACAAGATGCAAGGATTAATAAGAGATCTGGAAAAGATGGATGGCAATGTTGGAGCCGTGGCTCAAGCCTTGGTGGAAGTTATGCGTCAGCTATGTCACAACAAAGAGACCATGTCTCTCAAGATGTTGTGCAGCCAACTGGCGCAGAAACCTCAAATATTGGACATCCTCCTACTGTTTGAGAAGCTACCAGCTGTTCTGGAGCCACTGTGTCAGTTGCTGGATAGCTGGCACTACGAGGAAGACCAGGGCGAGTATCAGCCAATCTATGAAGAGTTCGGATCCATCCTGCTGCTCATTCTGGCGTTTTCCTATAGATATAGCCTAACTGCCGCTGATATTGGCATCTCGTCTCCTGATTCGTGCGTCGCCAAGATACTGAGCAGAGCACATGTCAGCCGTGAGCGGGATAATTTGACAGACCAAGAAAAGGGACATGTCACTGGCTGGATTAAAGGGCTGTTTGATAGTGACTCTGGCGGCCTTGGAGATGATTTGATGTCTTCCTGCCCGCCACAAGACTTTCATTTACTCGTGGCTACCATATTCCAGAACATTGTCGTGGCTCACACCTACGGGTATCTCAACGACGAAGCCCTCAAGGGTGGCATCGAATGTGCGTATTTGTGTAATTCTTACAGTTTCTAGTTTTTCTTTTGTTCTTGACCAGGGATCCGCTAATTCTCTTCGACACAGACTTAGTTGATACTTTTCTGCTACCTTCCCTGGTTCCAGCCTTACGGTTCCTCGCAGACTACTTGTGGGTAGAGCAAAAAGAGCAAAAGGCCATCATAAAGATTCTCCAGCTTATCCTGCTGCCCACGTCGATTTCTGGAGAAGCAAGCGCCATGCTATCATCAGTGCGGAACCTGGTTGCAAGTCCGCTAGAACATTCGCTACGAACCTATCAACGTCAGGATCCCAAAAATCAAGACATTGAGCCGCTTTTGAGAGCCCTCAAAGATAGCCTGCCTGTTTCACGGCGGACAGGAGGCGCGGATCACTGTGAGCTCGAATCGTGGGCCAACAGCTCGAGCACGGGGATCGCAGGAGCCCTGCGACATACAGTGCAAGGGCTGGTGCAATGGGCGATGCATCCAGGAGCCAACACGATGCCGACATCTTACACACACAGACAAGTCATTGCCGTGATGCGAGTCACGGGAGCGAAACGGACGCTGCGCTTACTTCTCGACGAGATTCGAAGTCAGTCCGAGGCTGGCGGCGCGAGCGTTGTTTACGATGTAGTTGGGGCCATTGTCTGCGCGCCCAACGTGACAAACGAAGCGGCTCCCACGAACCAAATGATGGACGCCTCTGGGAACGTGCCGACTGCAATACAACGGCCGCTGACACTTCGCCAAGTCCTTGGCTCGGCCGCGGAGCAGGCTCGTAAACTACAAAAGCAGGACGCCATGCTGGCAGACATAGTGGTGCGTCTTCACCGACGTGTCGAGGCACACATGGTCATGCCCCAGCCGCAGGTCATGCTCGAAGCACCAGGGATCCAGCTCGACCTCACAGCAGGTGGGACCGGCCTCGGTGACGTCGATGCCATGGCGGCAGCAGCAGCGGCAGCGGCAGCGGCAGCGGGCGTGGGAGGGGACAGCCTGGGCGGTGTCGACACGGTACATGTAGGATTAGACATGGGCTTGGGTGGGCCGGGGAGCGCGGGAGGTCTGGATGCGAGCGATGGAGACTTGTTTGGAGGACTGGACACGAGCATGGATATGTTTGGATGGGACGGCATGGACCTGACGGGTAATTGAAAGCCGAAGTGTTGAGCATCGAAGGGGAAATACAACAAGTCATGTATTCTTATGCCAGACGGATGAAATGCTGTCAATATGTCAATATGCGTTGCTCGCGGGTGTCCTCCCGCCGAGTGTCGGCCCGGCACATGCAGGAACCAGACAACGTCATTGTGGGGGAGACACTCCGACAGTAACGCTTTTGGGAAAGCGCCGTTCTGCTCGTGATATCAGTCCGTTGATTGGGATTCAGACCGTTGGCAATTCCCTGGACGGCTTAGGAAGTTTATGTGAATGGTCTATTCCTACACCGCTGTCTTGGTTTTTTTTTTTTTTTTCCTTCCCAACTCCCCAGTCGTGAGATGATAGATATCACGGAGGCCGCTTCGCTTGTCTGGTTGTTATTCCATGTTTCTGAGAACCCACCCTCCCCCTCTTCCCCTTTTTGTTTCTACTGATTTCAGCAACTGGTCATATTCGGTATGCGGGTTCCAAGCTTCGCGGTGCCATTCGCAGCGGCGGTGGCGGTATCACCGTCTGTGTACCCGACTCGTACGTCATCTCTTTTTTCACTCTGATCTGGTCCTTTTTCTTCTTTTCTGGCTTTAGGGGGGGTGTGCAGAGGGTTTTCAATAGTTTGGAGATGAATTGATTGACGTTTCTTATATCGCAGCTGAAGGCCAAGGCATCGGGCAATGGGCAGATGCGTACGCCAGCGCCCGCGCGTTCGTCGCGCAAATGACGCTGGAGGAAAAAGTCAACATCACGCGCGGCTACACTGACGAGAGCAACACCTGCGCGGGCAACACGGGATCGGTGCCGCGCCTGAACTGGCATGGCCTGTGTCTCATGGATGCAGGTAATGGGGTGAGGGCGACGGACATGGTCAGCGCGTGGCCGTCGGGTCTGCATGTCGGGGCGAGCTGGGATAGGAACCTTGCGTACGAGAGGGGTTTGTGGATGGCGAGGGAGTTCAGAGCCAAGGGCGGTATGTTTTGACTCATCGAATAACTCTCATTTTTCTTCTTCTTCTTCTACGGGCGTGAGGGAGAGCGGAACGAGGTCCAAGGGGGTCGTCAACTGACATGGATAGCTAGTGAATATTGCGCTGGGCCCCAATGCCGGCCCCCTTGGGCGCACGCCTCTTGGTGGACGAAACTGGGAGGGTTTCTCGGTAGACCCGTACTTGTCGGGGCGGTTGAATGCCGAGACGATCGGGGGAATGCAAGATGCTGGAGTCATGGCGAATCTCAAGGTGCGCCTTCATCTTCTTTTACGACGGATGGAGAGATCAATCACGATACTAACGCAGCAACGTAGCACCTCATCGCAAACGAGCAGGAGACGTACCGGCGTCCGTATTTCGGCGTCGAAGCAGCATCCTCCAACATTGACGACAAGACTCTACACGAGTACTACCTCTGGCCGTTCATGGACGGCGTCAGAGCTGGCGCCGCCTCCATCATGTGCTCCTACAATCGGATCAACAACACGTATGGCTGCGAAAACAGCAAGCTCATGAATGGGGTGCTGAAAGGGGAGCTGGGCTTCCAAGGCTTCGTCATGCTCGACTGGAACGCCCAGCACACGCTGGATAGTGCCAACGCGGGACTGGACATGCTCATGCCGTCGGGGGGTTCTTGGGGCGACAACTTGACGGAGGCGGTGCGCAATGGCACTGTTGATGAGAAGAGGGTTGCGGACATGGCTACGAGGTAAGGTTGCTTGCTTGCTTCCTCGGAACACGAACACGATCCGAGAAGAGCTGCGCACCGGAATGGAATGGACTGGGAATGGCTAAACTCTTTTTGCTCATGATAGAATTCTAGCCGCGTGGTACCTCGTCGGCCAGGACAAGGACTTCCCCACGCCAGGAGTGGGCATGAAGAACCTGACGGAGCCTCATGAGCCTATCGATGCGCGGGATATCCGATCGAAGCCTGTTCTTATGGAAGGTGCTCTCGCAGGACACGTGCTTGTGAAGAATGAAAAGCAGGCCTTGCCATTGAGGGAGCCCAAGATGGTGTCCGTGTATGGGTACGATGCCACCGTGCCGGCGACCAAGAATGCCGACAAGCTGTTTCAACTGGGATACATGTCCTCCAGGGAAATGGGGCAGGCTGTGCTCGGCAGGGAGCATCATTTCGATCAGGCAGCGAGGGGGGGGACCATCGTGGCAGGAGGACGAGCTGGGTCCAATGCACCGCCGTACATAAGCGATGTAGGTTTTTTTCCCTCCTTTTCTCCTTTTTCCTCTTTTTTTGGGGGGGGAGGGAGAGGGGGTTTCTTCGTCTTCTTTTGTTTCCCCCCCCCCCATATACTGAGTCGTCTCGTAGCCCCTGAGTGCCATTCAGCAAAGGGCAAAAAAGGACAACACATGGGTCAACTGGGAGTTGTCCTCGTCGAACCCCGACGTCAACGGCGCCTCGCAAGCCTGTCTCGTCTTCATCAACGCCATGGCCACGGAGGGCTGGGACCGCGAAGGCCTGCACGACGACTTCAGCGATGCTCTCGTCAAGAACGTCGCCGCCAAATGCGCCAATACGATTGTTGTGATTCACGCAGCTGGTGTTCGGCTTGTCGACCAGTGGATCGAGCACCCCAACGTCACGGCCGTCGTCATTGCCCATCTGCCGGGCCAGGATAGCGGCAAAGCCCTCGTCAGCTTGCTGTGGGGAGAGGACAACTTCTCCGGCAAGCTCCCGTATACGCTTGCCAGGAACGAATCCGACTACCCCGTTTATGCGCCGTGCGGAAGGGGGCGGGATAATACGACGAGCCCGCAGTGCGACTACACAGAGGGTGTGTATCTCGACTACAGGGCCTTTGACGCGAGGAACATGACGCCTAGATACGAGTTCGGCTACGGCCTGAGCTACACGTCCTTTTCGTACAGCGACTTGGTGCTATCGACCGGCGAGGGACTGTGTAAGTCGTCGAGCAGTGGCACGAACCTGTGGGACGTGGTTGCCACGGCGCAAGTCACGGTGAGGAATTCCGGGGCCGTGGCCGGCGAGGAGGTCGCTCAGTTGTATTTGGGCATTCCTGGGGCGCCGCCTAGGCAGCTCCGCGGGTTTGAAAAGGTGAAGCTTGCGCCGGGACAGGTTGCCACGGCGCGCTTTGAGCTGACGAGGCGGGATTTGAGCGCGTGGCATGTTGGGATGCAGACGTGGATGGTGCAGGACGGCGAGTACGAGGTGTTTGTGGGAGCGAGTAGTCGGGATATACGGCTGAACGGGGTGATTGCCGTGAATGATGAGTAGATGTTCAATTTCTTTATGCAGCAATTGCGTTATAATGAAATTTGATGTAGATCAGAGGGACGAGATTCCCACCAATAACTAACTCCACGGATATCACAAAAAATTTCACGCGCTTGCTTCACCACCACGACTTCTTCTTCGGCCCCTCCTCCACTTTCGTTGCCGCCTCCCCAGTCTTGCGTGCCTTGTCGAACACGCTAACCTTGGCTTCTAAATCGGCTATCTCGGCTGAAAGTCGACATGTGTTAGTTCTTTCTTTCTTTCTTTGTTTTTCCCCCCTCTTTCTCGGTTCTTGTTGTTATACGTCCATCATGTTACAATGCCTCGGGGGGGTGGGAGGGGGGATTTCGGCAGGAATCGTACCATCCGTCTTTTGTTGGTGCTCGTCCATCTCGAGCTTCACCCAGCCCCAGTAAAAGAATTGGTAGGTGAAGACGGCGATGACCAGCGTTTTGGCAATCGGTCGAGTGAAGGTTTTGTAGAATCGGGACTGCTTACTCCTGTGCATTAGCTCTTTTTTTTTTCTTCTCTTTCTTCTTTTTCTTCCTGACCATGATGATTGATGTCCTGTGAGGAGAAGCCGTTGTTTGTCAACTGAAATGCGGGTGGGTGCACCTACGGTCGGCCCAGGCTGTTTCGACGCCGTCGCATACGTCCGCGTTGGTAATCGCGGTGCTTGGAGCTGTGTCTGACGCGATACCGTCGTGGCGATTGGCCGAGCTATTCTTTGCATTGTCGTGGTGGGTGTGGAATCGCGAGCGACGTTGGCTAGATGCGAATGCGACGTGAGCGATTTCGCCCTGGGCTTCTCCAACCCATGAGCTTTGTCTCCTGTGGCGGTGCAGCTTCTCTCCCCACCACCGTGGCGTGGCGCATGGCTTCTCCTCACAGGGCTGCCCCTTCCCTCCCTTGCTTAAAGTTAACGACACATGTCCACGTTCCATCCTTGTCCATCCCCAAGAAGCCAAGGACACGGATTCGCACGATCCGTCGGTTTCAACTTACGTCCTGAACGAACAACATCTACACCGACCGCTGCCAAATTGTGCGCTCATTGCCTTCACTCGAACCTCCTTCTCAATTTTTTCTTTTTTTAAATTTAAGAAAGAACGTCAAGCTCCATCTGTTGATCAGAGCTCTCTCTTCGCCCCTCGCCTCCACAATCCGTCTTATATCCCAAGTATTTGAGATACGAATAATTCATCAACTACCCGACGAAATGGTACGCTGTCTTGTCAATCCGCCTGCGCTGCTCTCCCTCCCTCATTCATTCTACTTGATCAGAACCATGGATTGACCAAGTTCAATCTCCTGCAGGCCCAAACACTCGAGCAGCGCCGACGAAACGCAAAGTTCGCCAAGGGCCAGGAGGCCCGCATGGGCAAGTCAGACGACCAGACCAAGAAGCGAGTCAAGGAGACGCCCAAGTCGCCCATCTCTCCTGTTTGGATTGGTTAGTTTCCGCTGTCATTCAATCTGTCATTGGGTTTCATGTGGTCACAATGCCACATGGGCTGGCTTCCGCTTTATTTGATTGGACTCGCGAAGAGGCATGTTGGCCCGTCTAGCCTGTGATGCGCTTCCTGCAAACTTGGACGGAGTGAGATGCAATTGCGTTCCGCTCCGCAGGTTGCACATGCAATAATCATCCAGGGGCCCATTACACCCGCACTCCTACCAAGCTCATCTTTGCACAATGAACCGGCGCGGTCTAACAAGGTCACAGGTGTTCTCGGCTTCATCGTCTTCGGCGGCCTACTTTTCGAGGGCCTCTCCCGCATGTTCAGCTAGACGAACCTAGCTGGATCCATGCGAAAATCAACCTGGAAAAATTAAATAAAAATAAAAGGGGGGAGGGCCAGGCGAAAAGTGAGGGCATACACAGAAAGCAAAATCCAGTTGGCTCATGCGCATTGCTGAGCAATCACCATTTCAGCAATCTTAGGCATGTCAACAGCCAGTCCGATGAGTATGAAAGAATATCAAAAATATGTCTGACAAGCAAGTTTTCACTTGCCAGTCTTTTTGAATTGAGGCATTCGCATTTTGCGCCACACCGCGCAAGATGGTGTACAGATATTACTCTTCGTCTCTCTTTTCTTCTCTTCCCTTGGCCAAGTCAATGCAGTTTTTTTCCGTCATTGACAGCATGTACATAAAGAGCAATCCTGCTACTTCTTTTGTATTTAGCGACAACACAGGGACCACTTACGAGGTCTTTTTTAAAAATCTCATTCATATACTTTGCTCGACTTCGTCCGCCTTGTCTCTTCCCAGACATGATGAAGCAACGTCCATCAAGTAATTGCAGTTTTTTCGTTATGCCTCGTTGCCGCCGTCAGACAGACGAATCTTCCAGAACGCATACTGAGACTAGTCTGAAATGAGTTGAGTCGCAATAATGGCACATGGCAACTCGGTGTGTTCGCAGTCGGCCGTATCAGACAGTAGTGCTACGCATTCTGCATTCCGCATTCCGCAGTCTACTGTTGGTGTTTGTTGCGCGCGGCGGACAGTAGGCACAGACGTGTGTCATTCAGCAGTGATAATTCCATCGAATAGCCCCAGGGCCCATCGGGTTGACAATTGATTTGTCGTGGCAAGAAGGATAAGCGGCCATGTAACCGTTTGTTCTCACATTTGACGACTTGTTGGCGAATTTGCACAACGACAAGCAACTTTGTAAAGCGACGGAGTCAAATCCATGGACATGGGCTCGCTCGTAGCATTTCGCCATTCACTGCCCTGAAACAATTCAACTAGGGCGAGGGTGAATGTAATCTGGCACCGACTACTCGACTCCTCCCCTCATGCAATGCACTTGTGCTCCGTCCAAAGATTCTTGGTGCAAGAGCAATTAGATTCATGGTATCAGCCCCTTTTGTCTCCCTTTTCTTTCCATCCATCATACACCGTGCGCCAAAAAGGCAAAAAAAAATATATATATATGGATTCAATGACGCATCACCGTGCCCATCAAAATCATCATGCGGGCCGAGGCAAAGCTTTAATGGATAAAACGGGTCCAAGGTAAATCAAGCGCCGAGGCCCCTGCGCTGGCCAGTGCCTTCAGCTTTGGCCTTCATGCCCGCCTCGAATTGGCGCTGGATATCGGCCTCGGCCTTGATTGAGTCTGACTTGGTGTTGGTCATCGGGCCTGAAGTCGAGGCGCCGCCTTTCTTCCCCCCACCGAGAAGTCTCATGAACTTGCTCTGGCGGAGAGAACCTCCTTCGAGTCCACCAACGTTCCATTGTTCCGCCGCTCCGACAGCGGGCTCTTCCTTCTTCTTTGTGTTCTTCGCTTCTTTCGTCTTTTGTTTCTTCTTCGTGTCTTTTACAACCTCCGCCTCCGACTCGGATTCGCTGCTGCTCGTGTCATCTGAATCGGAGCTTTCCTCAATCGCGGCCTTCTTACTCTTTTTCGGTGTCAACCCTTCTTGTTTGATGGGAACATCTTTGGCGGCATCGCTTTCTCGGCGGCGCTTCTTTTTCGTGCCTTCCACTTTGGTGGCAGCAGCGGACTTGACTGACACACCTCCATCGGAGCCTGATGGAGCAGAGGTAGACTTGGATGAAGACGAAGATGACGTCTTGGAAGAATCGTCACTATCGTCTCCGGAAGCAGAGGCTTCGTCGTCCTTCTCCTTCTTCGCGTCGGCCAACTGCATCACGCGCATTAGCCACGGGGTCTCGCCAGTTCGGGATTTTTTTTTTCCTTGGGGGGGGAGGGTGTCGAATGAAGCATGCGTATGCGTGTGTCTCCCTTCTGCTCGGAAAAAGACGATGCGGCGCATTCGACCTCGGTTGAGAGCACATACCTTCTTGGCTTCCGTCAATTGTCTGTATTGCTCAGCAGCCTTCTTTGCCTCGGCGAGGAGTTTGTTGCCCTGTATTTCCAGCCTCTTGGATCTTTTGAGAAGCTGCTCTCGTTGCTTTTCCTGTCGTTCGGGCGCCTTGGCGAGAGCCTTGGCCTTTTTCAAGGCCTTCTTCTCCTCCTTAGTCCTGGATCCCAATTCATTGTTGACTCTGCGGCTTCGCTTCGCTTTCTTCTTGGCGAATTTCTTCTCTTTTTTTTTATCTGCAGGTGTTTCCCCAAAATGATGGGCGTCCATGTCAGCAATATCATTTTCAAGCATGTTTGAACGGTAGGTAGACTGTGTGTAGAATGCTTTGCAGAGTGACTGCATACCTTTTTTCAGAGCCTTTCCGGTACCCATGTTGTTCCGACCCTGATTGAGGGGATGGACTGGCAAGGACTATAATTTTGGTTCGCAATCACTGTAAACCCGACAATTGCGTGATGCGAATTTGCCTATTCCTCACAAAGGGTTTTTTTTTGGTGTTCAGTTGTACAGACCAAAAAAAAAAAAAGAAGACAAGCCCGGATTTTGCCGGGCGGTGAAACAGCTGGACCTCCAATGATCGACATCACGACTGAACCAACAAGTACACCCCACTGTACATACGTAAACAGCCAGTGCAGTTCTGTAACTTCTGTTGGAGCAAGCATGATATCAATTTATCGTACGCGATTTCCTTGTGAGGGTTGACAGCGTGGCCGACCCTGACCGCGATCCTGACCGCGCCACGGTCAGCGCCGCGGGCGATGTGGCTTCTTATCACGTGGTTGCCCGCGACCCCCTCTCCCTAATATAAATCGCGCACTAGACCCCTCTTTTAGCTCTCTTTTCCCTCTTTCTTAGATAGCTTAGAATAGATAAATCATACCTCTTCCCTAGGCCACACGTTGTACCCGTTACTTGTGAGTAAACGGTATCCTGTGATACCAACAAGTTCCCATCTTCGCAATCCTGCAACGAAACCATGGCGGCCCATGAATATATCCCTTCGCCGGGGTGAAAGGGCGTTTCCCTCCTCAGATGATGGGGCTCAAGAATATATCAAAACTGCGTCCTTGTTGCTCGGGGAAAGATGCCGAAAACACCTCGACGCGAGGCTGGAGAACACGACCTATCATAACGGGACTTGTTAATGCAGCATGTCTAGGGAGACTCAATTCTCAGAATCGACCATGCCACGTGCAGACGCAGTTACATCCTGAACATTATTATGCTTGTTTACATGCTCACAGGTAGCACAGACGTTGCAAGTCGTTTACCGCTTTTGACCAGATGCGTCATCCTTGACTGGAGGCTGCAAGGCAAAGAGAAAGTCGGGCAACTTTTGGAGCCCTCGCTTTCGCCGTATTCCGTACGTGACTGCCTCACGATAAGGCTTACAGGGTCGTAGACGGCACCGCCAACCGCGACCACGTGGTTTCAACGGTGATTGTTAAGTAGGAGTCGGACAGTGAGTGCCGTCTTGCTTGAATGGTCTGGGTGGATACTTTGACGAGACCGACTGAGTCGCATTGGAACCCGAGCAGCATATCTATCCAAAGCTCCGTCTCCCAAACGATCCAACAATGCGAGATTCTTGAGGCTGCTTCGGCGGGTGCGTGCGTGTTCGCCCACTTTGAAAAGAAGGTAGAGTTGTACCGGAGTACATCAAGCATTCCTCTTCAATAGAAGATAGCATGTGGGTCCGCGGCTGAGATGGGTCCAAATTCGAGAAGGGCATGTGCTGCTGTTCGAGACCGTACACTATTAATAGGCCGGGGGCTGTCACGGCGTGAATGACAGCATCTTTAGCATCTTTCCTGCAAGGGCGCCGAATAGTGCGCGAGGCAGCTTTGCTTTTCGGTGGCCGCTTTGTTAGTAGCGGGTCGACGACTCATTGCGGTCTCGTGAGCTGACAATGAGTCGCATTTCTCAGTGCCATATCCGCGAGAGAAGACTTGCGAGGAGTCACTCGAGCACTTTGTCCAGCTTTTAGCGGGAAAAAAACTAGAGGCCGCGTCAAAATATACTGAGTCGCCATGGAGTTTTTTAAAAAAAAGTCACTCTATTGAGTATGTATTCATCTCTGTCCGTGTAGCAAGGTGTAGCAAGGTGTAGCATTTATTTACAGGACAATTGTAGAAGAGAAGAGAGTTATCAAGAGAACTTGAGAAACATGGAACTGTAGCCCACGTCTTGGGCACATTTCATTCTTGCCACCAGTCCACAATGACCGGAACCCAAATCCGTACCGTGGCCAACAAACGTCTAGTATCAGCCCCCGTCATCATGAGAGCGGTCTATCCGCCCGAGCATCCCATCTGCACTAAAGAGTGTATGCTTTCTCTGGCTGTGCTTCAGAGTTCTCGTGTCTCGCCAGACCTTATGCAGGTCTCAAGTCAGGCCCCCTCAGTTTATCCCCCCGCAAGGGGCTCAGGAGTCAGAAGTCCACAACCAAAAGTATACAGAAGGAAAGAAGCAAAGAAGGCGTCCGCCACACCCAAACCAACCCTGTCAAACACTGAGTCTCTAGTGTGTTATCGCTGTAAAAGCCTGGATCCCCGAGGGGTCGTATACATAATTTGAATCCTGGTAATAGGCTTCTTCACCACCGCTACTGCTGTAGGTCGGTGTTTTAAAGAGACCATGCCCGTATGCGATATATTGTGGTCCCGAGTATTGGTCGTCTCCAACAAAGGTATTATTGCCGCTGCTTCGTGGACTCTGGTCTTCATGCCCTCTGATAATCGCCACGCCCCAGTTGACATTTCCCCACGGCAGGCCGGATAGCTCAGTGTCAAAGCTAAAGTCGGTTGGCGAAGGTATACGATAACAGTTTCCAGCATTTTCTTGGTTGCAAATCTCTCTTTCTGCTTTCTCTTTGTTTTGTCGAGCTTTTTCGCCTGTGCCACAATGGTCAGTATATGCCAGAAGCATGTGCATATTCACCTGGTTACTTACGAAACTTGCGCTGGGCAATACGGTTCTGAATGCGCCTTCTCTCCTCTGGATCCGTAATATCCGTCCAGGATTTATCTTTGGAAATAGATTTCGACTTTCTTGACTGTGCGGCGGGAAGCTTTTTGGCGGATGATGTGCTGCTTGTACTGCTGTGTGAGCTGAGTCTCGTCATTTTGGCCGTCATATTTGGAGTTTTGGGGGAACTTTTTGATTCGATATTTGGCGAGAGATCCTTTCCGATATGATTCCAGGGTGGCTTCTATACTGATGGAACAGAGTCAACGATCGTTGATTCGGCCCCTCCAGCTTGGTGAAAGTCGACTTGTTTGAAGCAGCGCCGAAATATTTCAATATTTAGGAGGGGGGACCGGGTGAAACGATGTTGTAGATTCGGACTTCAAGAGTAACGATGTTAAGTATGTGCAAGTTTACGAATAGAGTGATTTTCTTATAGAGAATGAAAGGAGATATGTCGTATCACTTGTCTCAGTCAATCAACAACGTGGTTATGAAGTGCTGTGAACACAAACAACGATGAAAATGAACTTTTGAAACTTTTTGTAATAAAGCAACGAGGGCTCGGGGTCTAATAAATCACCGTCCAGCCATTAAGCCTTCACGGCCAAGGTACCAGGGTGTCCCATTTGGCACTCGTCGATCTGCAAGGACAACAAGCCCCCCCCAAATCATAAAATAACTACCTGGAGGTGTGTGGCGGTTGGCACTGGGTCACGTAAATGATCCTTGTTTGTTGTGTTGTAGGGCAGGCAGACTAGATAGAATGGTACGGAGCACACATGCCCATCGTGGTGCGAATATCAGCATACATTGCAGCACGCCGGGGAAATGGCGTGGTGACACAGGCGGAGAGAGTCTGGATCCCCTGTTGCCTGCCGGGAGCCAACGACCGGATGGAGGGAGGGTGTGTGCAGGAACTGCTGCGTCTGGACTTGTTGCCGGGGCGTGAGGAAGGCAGGCAGAATCCAGTATGGCTTGTGCTATCACATTCGGCGAACGAACCCTTCACCGTCCCGATATCAGAGTCAGCCAGCTAATAAGCATAATCAGCCTTGTGTGGCCAGGGACCAGAGTACAACGAGGAGGGGGGGCCAACACAACAGGAACGAGTCGGCGTGGGTGCGCGACAACCCTGTTCGTGATGCGACGTGGGCTGGAAGAACAGCTTCAAGTTGGGGAACAATGGATGGAGACATGCGATAAAGTCCAGGCTTCGGCAAGAAATGGCGACGATGCATTCTGGGTGATAAACCGGACTGAACTGTGGTCGCGAAGAAGGCAGGAGCGTTCTGACTGGCGTTTACAGGGCAGGTGCACAGACGGTTCCTGCCATGCCAAAGCTTTCAATGTTTCGTCATATAATTTTAAAAGAGGTCTTTGCTGAATTTTTTGGACTTTGACTTTGACTTCGACTTTGGCTTCGGCTTCGGCTTCGGCTTTGACTTTGGCTTTGGCAGTCGAACTTCTCAGAGGATTTTTCGAAGCACTTGCTTCCACTGATACGTTCAGAAGAACGCTTGTGACACCGCTTCCCAGGGCGTATCAACGGATGTGCAAGGGTCTCGTTGTTCTCTTGTTGAGACCAAGACTGAATTCGACAAGGTGCCATTCTGCTCAACAACTCCCGCAACGCAAAGGGACGGCGTCGCTCGCAAATTCATCAGGAATTTATCTGCAAGGCGTTACGCGCCATAGCTGACCAAATCGGGCCATGAGGCGAAGTCAGAGAGCTGGAGAGTGCCGCGGGCCGGGGCCGCGGGCCACAAGCTTGCCCTGTCTCTGCTCGTTGCGTTGACGAATGATATCTTGGAATCGAGCATGATGTTGGTGTGGGCCAAACCCAAAACTAGAGTGCCTGTCCGGAAGTTTTTTTTTTACTTTTTTTATAGTCTGTAGCTCTTTCATCCTCGGGCCAGTGGGCGATGAGGATGGCGTTTGGACTAGACCAATCAAGAGCCCAACGTTGATTTGTATTATGGATTGTGGCCCCCCTTGGCGATGAGACTCAGACTGGACACTCCAATCAGACAAGAACGCCGGCCACTGCCGCCATGAAAGCGATCAATAAAGCCATGCACATGCACGCTATGCAAGGCCGATGACTACCTGCCTGAAAAAAGAACGTCTCATTCCGGGGTCAAAAGCTCAGCTGAACGATGTTACCAGCACGTTGAGGCAGTGGCTCTATTTTGCGGGGCCGTATGACGCCGGAACCTTGTGACGGTTCGCCTTGGAAATCCGGTTCGGGGATTTGTCGCGGTTATTATTCTCAAAGACAGGTCAAGGGGATTATTCTTTCTCGTTTATCCCAGGTAAAAAACATATTCTTGACAGTTCCTAACCGCCCGGCGCCCAACTCGTTCTGCAAGAAGTTCAACCTGGCAAAATGTTCGACCCGCCTAACCTGTGAGCCTGTGTTAGCAACAAGCGAGGACTGGAGGGCAAGTTTATTACAACAAGGGACACCTTTCCAGATATGGAGAGTGCAAAAGAGTAGGGATGAGACGGGATCAGACGGCCAGCAAGCCCTCAGCGAACGCCAACCACCGCACGTCCTGGCGACGAAGGGGGGATCCCACGTTGGGGGCCACGCTCGCTACTTTGTATACGAGTTACCCATCGGGCCATCGCAGAAGTGCCCGTTCTCGAAGGGTCAGAGAACCTTCGCATGACCCGGTTGCTTTGCCAAGGCAGGCATGCAGACGACGGTCAGAACTTCAGCCGCAAGCAGCCACGTTAATTGTAATTCGCTAGGGTTCTTGGGTGTGCGAAGCGTGTGATGAAGACCTTTTGCGGGTGGCGCACTCTGTACGGAGTATGCTCCAGGCATTCCCGTACAATGCTGTCGGATAAATGCATGTTTGTCTTGATTCGGTCTATTTGACGCGAAAACCGTGATGGTGTTTTTGTCGGTCACATCAGGTTCCACGACTCCAGATCGAACTGGTCTCGCAGGATAAACTTTATATAACTGGAATTGCCCGAGAAATTCGAGAATGACACACCACACCGCCTTTTGACGTATTCTATCGTCATCAGCCCTACGAGCACGGAAGAACAGATGCAGGGCTCGGCAGTGACAAAATTGCCCGACTTGTCGTTGTCGCTGCTGCCTGGATTGGGTGTAGCCGATGGGGATGTGATAGGAAAGAAACGCATTCCATTTGGCGCATGTCCCTGCAGTCGGGCATGGGCAGGTAGGGCCCTTGAGCTTTGCGGGTGGACGCGTGCGTTGCCTGATTCATTTTCCACGGCATGTTTGTCGAGGATGTTGTGTTATACTCCCTCCTGATGCTTTGACATTAGACACTCGGAATCAAGCGAGTTGGTTTGTGTGCCTGGTGGGATTTTGTGGACAATATTGGGTCGCCAAATTGACCTTTGATGAGGGGGTGTTTTCTGTAAGGCGTTCGAACTTTTCACCTTTTCACCTTTTCAAGAAGCTAAAGACATGGCGTGCAGAAAGAAAAGAAGCACCACGTAAGCCTTGACGACGGAGAATCAAGCGCTGTGACTCAAACAGGCCCATTGAGCCGCAAGAGATGGCGCAGCGACGCTCGCGCAACGCAAGCATCATCGCCTCCTTTGTTATCTCGGCTCGTCAGACAGTCAGGGCGGACGAGTTCGGTTCACGAGAACAAGTTTTTTTGGGGGCCAGACGGTGAGCCCATTTTCAGCCCTGCGCAAAGAGTTTCAAGACCTGGCCGACGAAACTGCTCATCGCCCGACAAGGGATAATTTGGTAGTTTCGTACGACTAGGACCGAAGGCGGCGAAGTACGGAGAATACGGGACAGACCTTCAGCCCAGATTGTGTTGATGATTGTTCATGCATGTAGCCCACGCACGTGGCGTCATGGTATCTGCACCATCACGGTTGCGTCATCCGGTGAGAACAGAGAAAGATGAGCATGGATAGGAATAATGAAAAAAGACCGAGACATCTTCTTCTTTTTTGGATAAGACAGCTTCGCTTATGCCGTTGATGTCATCCACCCATCGTGAACAGGGTACGGAGTACAGCATTGCATGCCCTTTTCGTCGCAGGTTTTCCCCGTTAACCCGGGGGAATTACCCCATGCGTCTTCATCTGCGACGCAAGTACAGGATGTTATGCACCATGTTGCATATACTGCAATTGTGGCAGGAAACGCGATGCAATGATGGACCAAGTGAGGAAGTTTAATTTCTTTCTTCTCCACTGATCTTTCCACCACTTTGCGTGGTCGTTTGTCGCAGCCGGGCAGGTTGTTGCGATGGAGGGGGCGTGTATCTCTTTCCGCCACATTGGGACGGATACTGGCCAGGATGTCCCAGTATATGGGGGGCTTGGAACTGGTAATATTTCTTTGGTAGTAGAGCTCGGGCAAGGGGACCTTTTCGTGGGTGGGAGAGGGTGTCAGGAATGAGTAAAGAGAGATTTGAGATTTGAGGTTTGTGGTAATTGGTGATGTTTTAAAAGCGTAGGGTAGGCAGGGTAAGAATTCTGTAGCCTTTGGACCAGGAACGAATCAAGTGATAGGTTCGAGGTCGCCTGGGCATTTGTTTGGATTCGTTTGTGATCATACCTAAAACGGGAAGATGCCACAGCGCGAGATTGGCTATTCAAATGTGCTGGAGGGAAACACGAGGGCGCTAGAGGAATTTGACCTGAAGTTGAGATCTTTCCGCGGCTTGGAAGTGCCATGATGCTGACATCCCGTAGGTGATTTTTCCATTCGGCACCTCGAGATCGTGTCACAGTGTTTGACGGCCCAACAGCCCCAATTTTGCCGAGGATACAAAATCTAAAATACAACGGCCATGCCGGCAAAATTTACAGCCCCGGGACTCCCTTATCAACCTTCTAGTCAGTCACGCAACCAAATTACATCTTCGCCATCATCTCAGCCTCCCGCTCTGCTCTGCGCTCTGTGGAGCGACGCTTGAAGCGAACCTCTGCCCTGCGACGCTCACCACCATCAATCTTTCTTCCTTGGCGTTTCTCCCACATGCCCTCTGTGACTTTGACGACAGCACCGGCTTCCTCTGGAAGTGGCGTGGCGTAGGGACCAGCTATTGACTTGAGACCGCGGACTGTGTAGCCCTTTGGTCGTGGTAGGCATTCCGCAGCTGCGGCACCGCTGCCATCTTCGCCGCTCGGAATATTTACTACCCATTTCGCGTCACTGACGACCGAAGCGGGCGGTGTGGCTACCTTCAAGAGGGCCTGTCCGTCATTGACGAATTCGAAGTCTCCTCCAGGGCCGAGCGCCCCCTTGCGGTACCGCTGCATCCATTGGAGCAAGTATCTTCGATTCCGTGGAGGCTCGATACCGAGTTCTTTGAGTTCAAGCGACGTGAGGGAGAACAGAGATTCCCATGAGGGGAACTTGGAGGCGTGTTTGTTGAGGCCACGCCCAATGAGGGTCAGGAAGGTTGGGACGTCGGGAACGAAGGGTCGCGGCTGGGGGATCGCATGCGGTGGTCTCGTTTTATGAAGTAATCTGCTCTGCACGTTGTTGAGGCAGGTGTTTGGGGCGAAGAGGCGAAATGAAGCTCGGAGTGTGGGAGCTTTCATGATGCTGTCAAAAGTCGTTAGCATCCTGGGTTGATGCGGCGAGAATCTACGATGATCGAGTCCCAAATGCAACTGGAAGAATCGTGTTTGTTGGCAGTGGGAAAAAGAACATACCCTGAGGAATGATGACTTGGCAAGATGTGCCGCGCCAATTGCCTGTATTGGTGGTTGATATTGGCTTAATTCAAATCGCTTTGTCCAAGCTCCTGGCGAGGGGGCCATCATCAACCTTGAAATTCGACAACCTAGAATCCTTATGTAAGCAAGGCTGGTCTTTTTTTTCGGGATATCAATTGGGGCGTTGCTCATCTTTGATTGGTTCCTGCGAGCCGGGTGGTGGGCAGCCAGCCGTTCGGCTGAGGCTTGGCGCGCCGAGTGTAAGGCAGCTGCCGACTTCATTACTTCCCTCATTTCTTCTTCATTCTTCTCTCACTCCCGACTCGTGCACGAGAAGAATGTTCAAGATGAAATGACTGTGAAGCCTGAACTTTTCAAGCGGAACGAGACAAGCATTCCTTACAGTCCCGCTATGTATGCAAAATGCCCAAAAAAGCTGCGAAGCGACGACCACTGAAGGTGGCGACGCCATCAAGTTTAGAAGTAGCAATCGATGGTACGTGAATTTCGCCATGAATTTGCGCACGGAGCTGACTGTTACTCTCTGTAGGCTCTATACCATCTACAGTCTCCGAATATTTTGCCACTCTTCCTTCGGAGAACGGACATGGAGCTTCTGCCGATGTAGATCCGTCCCCGAAGCGTCGCAAAATGAAGACTGAACCCTTCTTGCCAATTTGCGTCGCAAAAGGAGAGATCCAGTTCACTCGCCGGGTCCTTGAAAGAGATTGTGCCGCATTTGCAAAATCTTGCGAAAATGTGGGAGAATTCATGAAAATGACGTTGCCCCAGCCGGGGCAATTACTCATATCATCTCGACCGAAAGCTCCGGTGGGCTTCTTATCGGTAATTTTTGCTTTGAGACCGGAAGAACTGGACGAAAAGTCTGCTCTCATTCTTGACGTTGGTGGCACAAATAATAAGCGGGACGGCCCAGGCGACATTTGGATCGGGGCGGCGTTGACGTTGACATGTCGGGACGGCCTGATTACCTTTGATATATCGCTCCAATTGAACTGGAACGAGACCCCTTCGCCTTATTACTCACTTCCCAATTCAAATGAGAAGAAAATCACAAGTCGTCTGATTGACTGCTTTTGGCCCAATGTCGATCACGAGAACGAGTCAGCCTGGTCACCGACACACTTCTACGAAGCGGCACACGTTCCGTCCAAGGTTGACAAAGTTCCGGACATTGTTGTTCCGGGTCTAGCATCCACCCTGTTTCCGTATCAGAAGCGCACACTGCAATGGCTTCTCGCCAGAGAGGGTGTGATGTGGTCGCAAGAAGAAGCTAGGCTTCAGGCCTTGTCTGCGAAATCACGATCAACTTCGATCGACAGTTTTCGGACGGTACGAGAAGCCAGCGGGAATGCCGTGTTTGTAAGCGACGTATTTCAGACCGTCACGAGGGACCCCCTCCCTTACCAACGGGCGGATGAGCATGTGAAAGGGGGCATTCTCGCAGAGGAAATGGGGTTGGGAAAGACATTGGAGGTCCTAGGTCTTATTCTTCTACATGGTAGAATGAATGTCCAAACAGAACATAATGGCTACGGTACAGACGGGCTAGTTCCCACGGGAGCTACTCTTATTGTTACTCCCGAGTCTCTGCGGCAACAGTGGATCACGGAAATTGCGCGACATGCTCCCAGCTTGCGAGTCAAGCATTATCAAGGGTGCAAGAAAATTCGAGACGGGGACGAGACAGCGATAGTTGAGGAGCTCTGTGAATACGACGTGGTGATCACAACGTACTCTGTACTCTCTACGGAGCTTCATTATGCGCTAGAACCACCGCAGAGGTCTCGGCGGTTCGAGAGAGCATACCATCGTGCAACGTCACCGTTGGTCAAGATATCGTGGTGGAGGCTATGCCTTGATGAAGCGCAAATGATCGAGAATGGGTTCAGTCAAGCAGCTTTCGTCGCTCGAGTTCTTCCTCGTACCAATGCGTGGGGCATCACTGGAACCCCAGTAAAGGATGATGTCAAAGACTTGTTTGGGTTGTTACTATTCCTCAGATATGAACCGTACTGTTCTGCTTCTCAGGTATGGCAAAGCCTAATCACACAACATAAACGACTGTTCCAGCAAATTTTCAACTCAATAGCTCTGCGACACACAAAATCCCTCGTTCGAGATGAGATTCTCTTACCTCCGCAAAAGAGGTATGTTATTAGCATGCCATTCACTGCGGTCGAAGAACAACATTATCAGTCGCTCTTTAAAGACATGGCGGAAGAATGTGGGCTTGACGTCGATGGTACACCGAAAACAGACGATTGGGATCCAGAAAATTACGAGGACGTCATGAGAATATGGCTAAATCGGCTACGTCAAACAACACTACATCCAGAAGTTGGCATTTACAATCGCCGGCTTTTAGGCTACAATAAAGCAAGGCCGATGAGAACCGTTGAGGAGGTGCTTACTGCCATGTTAGAACAGAGCGAAACCGCTCTCAGAACTGAAGAAAGAGCCTACCTGCTCACTCGCTTGACAAGAGGCCAGCTGTACGAGAACAGTCCTCGCGTGAAGGAAGCCATGATACTGTGGGAGGATGTGAAAAAAGACACAGAAAGACTGGTATCAGATGCCAGGATAAAATTAAAGGATGCCATTCGCGAACATGGTGGAGAGGAGGCTGTTAAAAAGGCAGAAGAAGAAGAAGAAGAAGAAGAAGAAGAAGAAGAAGAGAAAATCCGCGATTTGTCCGAGACGGACGACGACGAGCCCGATGAGTCGGAAACGAAGGGCAAAGTTGGTGAATGTCGTCGAAGGCTTCGGTCAGCGCTCGAGTTGCACCACAGAGCCGTTTTCTTCTGCGCAAATGCTGCGTTCCAGGTCAAGGATAATCAAGAGATGACTGAACCAGACTCGGAAGAGTTTCAGCGCTTAAAAAAGCTAGAAGATGAAGGGTACACTTCAGCCAAAGTTTTGAGGCAAGAGATCCTCAGAGAAAGTAACCGAAAAGCGACTCGATTCATGAACAAAATTCGTCGTATGGCCTCCAAACAAACATTCACCGAAATACCCGAGCTCGTCATAAACCCCCAGAAGGGCATTGAAAGCGGTCGCATCGTGGACAATTTGGAAGTGCTCTATGGGGAACTAAATGAACAGGCAAGCGTTGTCGATGAATGGCGCGAAGAAATTGTGCAGCTGCTCCTCCGACCACTAGTCGATGAAGACGAAGAGGAAGAGGAAGAGGAAGTCGAAGTCGAAGTCGAGATTACAGGAGAGGAGCTTGGAGACTCTGCCAAATTCCAAGATTTGCTCATGGTTTACGTGACTACTCTGAGAGCTGCAATTGCTGACCGCCAAGACGCAATATCCGGGCAGACGAATGAACTTGCCAAACATGAAACGGAGACGTCACTAAAGTTAGCAAAAGCTGGCAATGGTCCTGCGCCGGAGAAAATGGCGGCCATGCTGAAATTGAGAGCGGAGGTTAAACCGAAGATGGCCAATCTATCCATGAGAGCTGCCATTGCCGAGTTCCGTGCCCTGCAATCGCGAATGTCTCGTGATGCCGCTCCGGGAAGCCGTGAAGCCGTGGAGTCAAAGATTGCTTCTGATCAGCTGCGGTCGATACAAGCTCAGATTACCGAGCAGACCAAGGCGGCACTCGCCCTGGAATCCGAAATCGAGGGCTTCAAGGCGACCATGAACGCCAGGTTAGAGTACTATCGACAGCTGCAGGCGGTGTCAGACGCAGTCCTCCCCCACGACGGGCCTAAGATAGATGCAGCAGTCGCGAAGCTTCAACACACTGAAGACGAGTTGCGCAAGAAGCTGGCTTCCGCCGAAGCAAAGCACAGATATCTTGTGAACCTGAAGGAGGCTGGCTCCAAGTCGAACGAGCCGCGAATGTGCGTCATCTGTCAGATGCCCTTCGTCATAGGCGTCTTGACTGTATGCGGGCACCAATTCTGCAAAGAGTGCATGGCTTTGTGGTTCAAGGCTCACCACAACTGTCCTCTGTGTAAGAGAGGCCTCAAGCCCTCCAACCTGCATGACATTGCCATCAAACCGCAGCAGTTGCAGGTCCGCAGCGAGGGTGCCGGCGACCAGAGCCAAACGGTGCAAAGACGTGAGACGAACTCACCCAAAAAGACGGCAATATACTCGGAATTCAACGCAGATAAACTGGCAGAGATCAAGAACATCGATCTCGGTGGACCGTCATTCACAACAAAGGTTGACACATTGGTTCGACATCTTCTATGGCTGAGAGAATCCGACCCTGGAGCAAAATCAATCGTGTTTTCTCAGTATGTCCTGTCACACCTCCTCCCCCCCCCCCCCCTCTTTTTTTTTTTTTTTTTTTTTGGCTTGTGGCGCTGTACAATCAATCAATCTGCTAGGTATTTCGTACTGACTCTGCATCATACTTAGATATCGCGACTTTTTACATATTTTGCGCAACGCCTTCAGACGGTTCCGCATTGGATACGCATCCATCGATGACTCAAATGGCATTGCTAGTTTCAAGGAAGACGCGGCCGTGGAAGTCTTCCTTCTCCATGCACGAGCCCACTCCAGTGGCCTTAATCTAGTCAACGCGAGCCACGTCTTTCTCACAGAGCCTCTGCTCAACACAGCCCTGGAACTCCAGGCAATCGCACGAGTAGACCGCATCGGGCAGCAGCACGAGACGACAGTCTGGCTGTACCTGATCTCGGGGACAGTGGAAGAAAGCATCTACAACCTTTCTGTCCAGCGCCGCATGGAGCACATGGGCCGCCGAAACCGAAACTCCAACAGAGCATCGGCCAAGGGGCCGGCTGCACCCGAAGTGCTCGACGCCAGTATCGAAGCCGCCAATACGCTTGAGCTTGAGCACGCGGCCTTGTCCAAGCTGATGAGCAAAGATAGGACGGCGGGAGAATTGGTCGCCAAGGGCGACTTGTGGGAATGTCTATTTGGCAGCGCTGGCTCGGTGGAGAATGCCAATGAGGGACACAGAGACGCCAGAATACAAGAGAAGGCCGTCTTGAGCTATTTAGCTGGCGAGGCGGCCGAGGCGCGGCGAGCATTGACTTTTACGTGAAATGGATTGTATGATACGAGCTTATGAGCTTATGGGGTAGGATAAGGAGAGGAGTTCTGGGCCGACTGATAGATATACAGGGATAGCTCACCATTTGTAGCGGGAAGTAGCTTGAAATGAATACGGTTATGCATGAATTGGACGAACATCTAGCTTCAAGGGGGGGGGGGGCTGCTGTGCCGAGCCCGTTGATGTCTTGCGGAGTCAAGGGCCGATGATAAAACGGCTTGACATGACACCACATGCCAAAGAGGTGGCTCTGGGTTCCAGGACTGAAACATGTATTTCTGGGAAATCAAAGTAGTGATGCCACTCGTGTTGCTCATCTTGCATTACTACATTACTGCCACTGTCACTCGTGTAAGTTGGCTTTTTCCTTTCTTTTCTACGTCCTGCCAGCTGCCCTCCCTTATTGTACACACCCCCTTCTCTTTGATGCAGATGGGCAGCCTGCCGTTCCTTTTTCTTTCCCATTTTACAAAGTTTGCTCCTCTCTTGAATACTGCATCATCGAAGATACGTTGTAGTTCGCTCTGTGCACACCGGTGCACATGCCGCTTTGCCTTGTGACAAGTCGAGTCTAGACGTAGACGACGGTCGCGACTCGCAGGTAACTTTGACCCCGACACCTGAGAGATTTTGACTGGAAGTTGATGCATCTTATTCGACAGTCTTCTTCTTGGGGATAGACCTGATGCGCTTGGCGACAGGGCGGTTGATGTGGTGATCGGGGATCCAGCTCTCGTCGTAGGTCTTGGAGCCGGTAGCAGTGCCGACAGACTCGGAACCGGAGAGGGCGGCGTCGGCGTCAGAGGACATCTTCTTGGCCTTCTTTCCGGCGGAGGAGGGCTTGGCGCGCTTGGCTTGGGGGAAGAGTGCTTCGATCCAGTTCTTGTAGACGAAGTAGAGGGTGCCGGCGAAGACGGCAGATAGGACGAGGTAGAGGAAGATGCTGGTGGGTGGCGCTGTTAGGTGCGTGTTCCACGGCATCCAAGATAATTGGGCAAGTACAAGATTAAACATACATCTGAGGATCCAGGAAGCTGGTGGGAGCCTCAACAATGGAGACCAAGCCATCATGTGCCAAAACCTGATGCAGGTGGCCCTTGGCGCTGGTCACGACAGCGGCAAGCTGCAGCTTCACGTCCTGGGGCTGCATGTCGAGGACAAACGAGTAAGGGAAGCTCTTGGTCTCGCCGGCCTCAACGGCGTGGTCGTACTGCACGGCGGTCAAGTTGCGAAGGATGCTCTGGTAGGCGGGGGTGTCCTTGGGGAGCTCCTTGGGGTTGGCGACGGAGCCGGCCAAGAAGGCGATTTGAATGGGGCCATCCTCATTGTTTGTAATTTCGACGAGAGCCTTTGTCGGGCGGCCGTTGATGAGGCGCACGCCCAGGACGTCGGCCTCGGGGAAGGTCGTCTTGAGGTTGGCCTTGAGCTCGGGCTGCGACGAGGGGACGCTGCCGTCTGCAGCGGCGGGAGGAGCATCAGCCTGGCAAGATGAAGTCGTGTTAGAGTTCGGCGGATGTCCTCGATAGAGTGCGTGGTAATTCGTCATGTAGTTTGGAAAGGAATCAGTGATACGTAGGGGCGGGGGGAATGGCACATACCGCTGATGCGCCAAAGACCTGCAGGGCGAGTGCTGAGAGCAGCGAGGTGAGCAACATGGTGGTGACGAGAGGGAGGACCAAGGAGAGATCTCGAGCGATTGAGTCGGAGGAATGAAAGAATAGACGAGTGATCCGTATTCTAGGCGACTCAACTGGGGGAGGAGAGGGGATGGGGGGGTTGGTTGTGAGACGGAGAGAAAAGGGAGGAGGTTCGATGCAAGTTTGGCGAAGCTGCGCCGTGTCCAGATTTCCAGATTCGAGGTGTCTTGTCCGGTTGTTGGTGTTGGTGGGTGTTGGTGGGTGTTGATGGGTGTTGGTGGGTGGTTGCACAGTAAAAGCCAGGCTTATCATTGGTGGGTGGTCGGTCCACGGCATGGGAAAGGTGGCCTGAGCCTTTGGCCTTGTGCAACGAACGGGCATCAGACTAATAATACGTCACTACAAGCTTTGGAACAGACTCCAACTCTCTCCTCCGGCATTCATCGGCATTCATATGTCTCTTATTTCCTGTTCTTGATCATCTTCTTCACCGACTCCGCAGAATCTTCTTCTGCCATGTCTTCTCTGTAATGCCCCTTCAACGCACTTCGGTTGGACGTCTATTTCCATCACATGCCCCCATGTGTACCCAAATTCCAAGCTGAACAAAAGTCAACGCTCTAAATCAGAAGAAGAAGAAGAAGAAGAAGAAGAAAATGACTCAACGCCGGCCCATGAGAATTTTTCATTACGCCAAAACAAAGATTCCCATCGCTGGTCCTGCCGATTCTATCTAGCCTCCTCAACGCGCCATCACCAGTATGCTGAATACGGACATGATACAAGTCAGAAGCGCCAAGTTGGGTATGGTATCATGACCCGCACTCGTTCGTGTTCTCGCCTCTCCGGGGAAGTTGCATGAAACGACAGTGTTGTCGGCGTTTCGTCTCCCATACGTCACATTAAAACCGTACATGCCTGGCTGCGGACAATTGAACTTGATCATGGCTGGACAGCTTTGCACTACTTGGTAGCAAATATCTTCACAGGGCATGATTTCTTTGTACGGCCCCGGCTGGATGGTCTCATCGATGAACGAGTTCCGTGAAGCATTTTGCGCTGGCACTTTGGCCAGCTCCTGCCGAATCTCTGTCGGTAAGAGGGTGCCGTTGGGGAAAGCCTGGTTCACGTTTCGAAGAACGCTGAAGCGTGAACCATCTAGGAAGTCCTCACACCGGGGAAAGCTGACTGTACAAAGCCATCGTTTGTATGCTCTTTTGCAATCCTCACATGTTCTGGCCAGCGAGTATTTGGATGTCCTGTCCGCCTCGCATTGGATTTGCTGCATGACTTTGAGAAAATTGTCGTATACCGTCTTGGCTTGCTTGTCGTAGACCTTGGCCAGCTCCGTGTTGTTGAACTTGCCATCATTTCCGGGCACCGCATACTGGATCTCGTCACAGAATTCCAAGTCCGTGACTACCTTGCAATTAGGTGCTACAATCCATGTCAGCCGGCCAAAGTTCCCATGTCCATACATTCCTGCAACATGAAGGCTACCACCCGAGGTCTTTGAATCACTTACCAGCGTTGGTCTGAAAGGTTGTGCCCTGAAATACGACACTGCCAGGCTTCCTCAAACTCTGACCACCACCATTCGCCTGCCTCTTTGAATTCACCGTCACGTTGGCAGGCTGAACGAGGACACCGCTATAAGACGTCGTGGCGTTCAATCCGACGACATAGAATTGCTGCTTCGGCATGCCGCCCGGCCCTCTAAGCGTCATCGAGGTCTTGACCATGCCATTATTCTTAGCAGTCCCTTCTTTATTGGCGCCGACGAGCGCATTCCTCTCCAGACCACAGGCTGAATGATGAAGGCCATCCAGCATTGGCCAGTCTTGTCCGCTTACGTAGAGCTGGTAAGGCGGATCCTCGCTCCAAATGCGCCGAGCCTCGCTAGCTTCAGTCGTCAGATTTCGCGTTATCAGCAGCGCCGCTGTTGAGTCGCTATCCATCCACAGAAGTTTTGCACCCTCAGTCTCATTGCTCTGATATTGATGAAAGTATTCGGTACTAGAAGCCGCTACCTGGTAGTCATATGATCCCTCGAAGCTATCGGTAATGTTCGGCGCATAAAGGCCGATGTAAATATCGCTCGTCGCGTTGGCGCTCACCCTCACTGCACCTTCCTCAAAAGTGTGGGATGTGAAGCCCCTTGCCAGGTGTCCCTTGGGATTGCTTGTGACCTGTGGGCATCCAGCCTCTGTACCGTTGGACAAGAACAGAATCAACTGTGGTGGCTTAGACCTCTTGCCACCAGACTGCACTATCGGTTGCAGGCACGTATTCGCTGATATGTAAATGGTGGCATTCTTCACTTCTTGGCCGGTTCTCTCATTGTTGTCATCGTCCGTCTGCCTCGGTTGTACCTGCTTGCCTTGAGACGTGCTATTGCCCAGTGACCCCTTTTTGATGATGTAGCATATCGGTGCGCCGCCCGGCTGGATGTTGAATGCCAGTGGCTTGTCGTTCTCCAGAGGTATGGTGTCACCGGCACGGCCGAGTATACTCCGACCCAGGAAGTTGAGGATGGGCTCATAGGATGAGATTTGGGAGTCGGGGCTGTGGCCGTCTTCTTCAAAGGAGGCCAAGTCGGGCCGGGTGGAGGACGTGAGGAAGGACTCATGGAGGAACTCGTGGGCGACAGCTCCCTTTGGCACCAGAAGCAGGGAAAACAGCACCAGCAGACAAAATGTCGCGGCAAGCGACGCTACAAGCCGCGACTGCAATGGGCTCAGCTGCATAATGGGCTATGAGCCCACCCGGGGCAAGCTGCTATGTCAATTTCCCGTTTGCGTGGGATGAACGAATGCCGTGTGTTTCGATGGAGGACGTAAGCTGGCAAGCTTTGTCTTGACGGACGGGGTGGCGATCAATAATCCATCTCTTGTCGTCGACCGTTATTTCATGGCAACGCAGTTCGGCGGCGGTAAGCGAAGGGCAATTCGTCAAATTGAGTGTCATCGGCACAAGTGTAACTGTGCAAGTTGGACATACGAGGGACGTGTCTGGTATCTTGAATCAGCTTGGTTTCACTTTCACCAGAACGGCCAGAGGCACAGCCACAGTTGATTTTCAGCGCCCCCGTCAAAGCGTCCGTCAATGGGCATTGGGGACGACCCAGCACCCAGCACATGCAGGGGGGCGACGGGGGCGACCCCTTCTCTTCTACCCCTTCTCTCCTTCACCCCGTTTACATGTAAAGATCGCGAGGCCGCCCCGACGGCACATGCTATCGTGGATCCTACATACTTCACACTCCATCATGAGGCATTTGTGACACGACCTTGGGAGAGCAAAAACATTGGAATCAAGATTCTTGGAGCGTAGCATCCATTGACGGGCGTCTCTTAACTAATAACCGACCAAAATTACTCACCCATACATAGTCGTGGCAGACCAGACCCTGAATGCAATCGCTCTACTCTACTCCGTACAGATTAGATGCATCACTCATACAAACATCATTTTGTGTTGCGTGACGCAAAGCCACCCACATCCGATTCGGCTTCTGGTGGCAGCTATCAACCTGGCTCGGGACCGAAGGTCGGCACGAGCAATTCGGGACCACATTGGGTCTGATGTCATCTACACCCACTGTAGATGGTGGGCCATAGATTGCTCCCTGCCAGCAATGGAGAAGATGAATACGAAAACTGATACCATTGTTTGACTGTGCCTTCCTTGTATCAACATCTAACTACCTCAAGCTCCGTGAGTACACTTCCGTCACATGGTGCTAACTGTTGCATGAGAACCCCCCCCTCTGTTGTCCCGAGGTAAGATCATGCATGTGTGGACGAGGAAGCGATGCACTTCGCGGCGCGGCACCAACAGCAAATTTCACTCGAAATCGCATTACCCCGGTCCGTTCCAGCAATGACAAAAGATTAAGACATATTACGCCATAAATTCAACGTTCCAGTCATAGATTCTCCAAATAGACCCCCCGTTAGCTTCCAAATATCTCCCGGTCCGTGTCCGTATTCCCTAAACCAGACCCTGCCCCCAAAAACGATGAACACCATGGATTGGTGACAAGTTGAAACTGATGCCTTCCGGGAGACGAACGTGTGAGCGCCATTCACTCTCGAATCCCTTGAATTTTTGTCAAGCTGTTCCAGCGTGGTGGCCGTCGTCGCTTACGTGGTCATCGTTGAGTAGAATCATACATCTCCAGTACCATTCCTCGAGAAATGGTGCGACGACAAAACTCCTCTATGAGTACGGATTAGGGCGCTCTGTCGACTCAACTTGACCATCACATAAGCCCCGACGACACTTAGTCGGACTTGTCAAGGCCACCAGTCTTGGAGCGCAAACCAGCAGAGGTTGAGGCAGGTTGCTGGAAGTATCGGCTAAGAGTGGGGACCAAGAAGGATCGGAAGATGACCTCAGCACCTCTGCAGCGACGTTAGCGAGGATAGCTAGACATACAAGGTAGCATGTTGCCTCGGCGGCATAATGGCCGAGCAGCAGCGAATTGAAGTAGCTTACCGGAACACGGGCAGGGACAGCCACAGAAGGAAGATGAATTTGAAGACAAAGTAAAAGGGAAACCAGTAGACAATGTTGAAGAAGCTCTCGAGGACAGTGAAGAGGGAGAAAACTACCCAGTACTGCAAAGTCACGCATGTCATGGTTAGCTTGCTGTCACCAATGCAACGACTGCAGCGGACCGAGGGAAAACGAAGGGGTTTACATACGGTCAACCACTGGGTATCATCATCCTTGTTGGTGGTAAACAGGGCATTGAGCGAGTAGTAGCCCGGGATAACGAAGCCAGCGAAGTTGGTCAAGAGCTGGCCACCGAGGTTGAAGATAATGAGGAAAAAGTAGAGGGCGCCAACACCGATGACGGCATATGCCTTGGGAACGCCAGCCTGCTTCTCGAGATTATTCAGAGCCGGGTACTTGGAGAGCTATAATGGTCGAGCAAAACAGACCGCTTCGTGTCAGTAAATCGTGAACAGCAACGCAGACATAGCGTGGTTAGTCATATGGGAGTATGCACTCAGGAAAATCACCAACCTCTTTGTCCAAGGAACTGAGGTAATTCTGTGCCTTTTCCTGAGCAGACATCTTTGGCGGTGTCTTTGGACCTTTGTCGTCGGATTTTCGGGAAAATTGCGTGACAATGGAATGAGTACTAGTTGATGGAGAAAAGTGACTGATTGCGACGAGCTGACGAGCTGGCAATCGTAGATGTGATGTGTGAATGTGCAAGAGGGAGGTGTCAAGACCCAAGGTGGCTCGGAGCTACGTAATACTGTATGTGGACAGTGTGGGGAGTGGAAGCGAGTAATGACACAGAGTGTCTGGTTGTGTGCCACTTGAGGTGGGGAGCTTTCCATGTCCAACAAGCTGCACCATGCGGCCCATGCCAGGCAACCAACCCATAGCTCCCGCGACGTGTGCCCTTCTCTTCCCTCTCCCTCCCTTTCCTAAGCTCATGCTCGTTACTCGTTAGTAGTGAGCCCGATCATAGCTTGCGCTAAGGAACAGCCACCAGGCCACGAAACTCGAAAAATTGGCGAAAATTATTCGCCCGGCACGATGCGTGGAAGCCGTCACTGGAGCATCACAACAATTGTACGAAGCACCAGTCCACCAGTCCACCAGTCCACCAGTCCAAGAACTGTAGGTAGGTTTGGTCATTGCTGTACCCAGTGAATCCAGTACATCCGGAAAGCTGGACGGTTATGGGAGTTCATACTCTGACCCTCGGCCGGATTCGACACGTCCTTCGTCTTCACGAATCGGACAATATATGACTAACTGGCGTATCGCCATACAACTGTCTCGTGGCCACATTGCTCAACCGTGAACACCAAAAGCCAACAATTCTAAAAACAGCTGTGGCAGAGGAACTCCCTGTGTAAGTTCACAGAAATCATCGTTAGCATAGCCAGCCATCTGCTGAGGTATGGAGCCCCCAATCTGTCAAAGTCGATCTTGATCGTCACAATGCCAAAATGGATCAGGCCACAATCGTGATGACTCGGGAACGATCTCTTCATGAAAATTACCAATGCATTGATGTAATAATGGCACACTGGCACACTGGCACACTGGCAAATTTTCCTTCTGGTCATTGGTTTTGCGAAATGGCTAAGGCCTAGACTCGCTCATACGTGCAACAACTTCTCGTAATACGTCATTGTACCCGAAAGTCACGCGAGTGCGCCTGCATATGTACAAATCACGAGCCTCATCCGCCTTTTCTTTTCCAACCTCGAACACAGCGCACAGCTCCACGAGAGAAAGGGGGCGATGGTACTCCGTATCTCATTTACGCTTTGCGACCCGTGCATAGTCTAGGTTTAATGAACTCGCGCTCGCTGCAATGTTGTCTTACCCGCAAGGTACCGCGCATTACTGTCTGGCGATTAGTCTGAGAAAATAGGATGAGTTGCTCGCTTGAGCTCCCAGCTTGGGCCAAAAGAGCCACTCATGTTTCTCGTAACAGGAGCCGGCCGCAGCAAACAGCCGCATGCTGGAATCTCACCTAATTTGATTGCGAGCTTGCTTACCTAACGGCGAGTTGTTGTTTTGCTTTCTGCTGATGATTCTCCACTTTATCCACTTCCGGGTCAGCTCGGCCGTTTGTTTGGTTGCAAATGTGACGTTTTTTGTTTTTTTGCTTGCCAGAAGCGACTCCCGCCTTGCTCCTGCCACCCCAGCCCGCTTTTCTGTGTATTCTGCCTCCTCCTCTCGTTGGCCTCGCAACAGAAAACAACACCAACATCTGCTGCAAGTCGATGGTTGACGAACCACGAGGCGCGCGCATTCAGATAATCTGCTGCAATACATCCTTGCTCGGACCTGCGACAGCATTGTGCTTGTTCATAATTTCTTCTTTTGGGCTTTTTTGGACCTCGCTTTTCTTGCCGCAGAGTCGCCGACCGGTGTCTCTTTGAGTGTTTCTCCGTCTGTCAGCCAATGTTTGTTGTTCGGTTCCCCACAAGATTTCATAACAGCATAACACACACCACACCATGGGACAAGGTATGTCTCTTTCCTTTGCCTGCGCTTTGTTCCAGACAACATCCAAAACAAAGAAAAACAATATTAGTTGCACATGAACGTGCGTAGTAGGAACCTGCGCTGACTTCTTCTTTTTGTTTTCACCTTCGCAGACGATCCAGCAGCGCGTGCTGCCATCAAGTCGAGGAAGCGTCCACAATCCCGCGCCTCGACCACGTCTGTTCACGGCGCTACGACGCAATCGACCATGGATCAGTCGGGTTTTGCAGACTCGTCTGCCATGTATGCTGGGCAATGGATTCCCAACGACCATGGCCACGGAAAGGATATGGGCACCGCTCCGCAGATGACTCCGGAAGATATGATCATCCAGGCTGCCACCCATATGCAGACGGGAAATCATGACTTTGCTGTGGATGCGTCCATGGGAGCAGCCATGGGCCATCATCACCACATGTCCTACCAGCAGCAGCAACAACATCAACATCAACATCATAATCAACACCAACACCAGCATCAACATCAACATCAACAGCATGTCATGAACAGGCATCCTCTTCCGGCTGACCAGTACGCCGCCGCCAACGCAAGTTTTACCGAAGGAGACAGCCAGATGCTCGATCGTGACGACAATGAAGATGGCGACTCAATTTCCGGGCCTGTCGGGGCAGCGAAGCCACCTAGTACAAGGTCCAGTGCCAACAATGAGCTTGAGATGAGGCAGCTCTTCACTGCCAACCGCCATCGTCATCTTCAGGATGTTGCTGGAGAGCTCCATGGAAACGAGCGAGGTCCCAATTCGGAGCGAACTCGACAGGTGTTTGCCATGCTGTGGTATGCCGTGGAAACTTTCAGTGGTCTAAAAATACTTGCTACACGAAGATGCTAACGTTGTACCCCAGGATTAACTCTGTCTGTTCGAAAGGCAAGGGCTCCGTACCGCGGGGACGGGTTTATGCCAACTATGCCTCGAGATGTGCCACTGAGAGAATTACGGTCCTGAATCCTGCTAGCTTCGGAAAGCTGGTCCGCGTACTCTTCCCCGGTCTGAAGACGCGCCGTCTTGGCGTCCGGGGAGAATCGAAATACCATTACGTCAATTTCGCCATTGTCGATGACCAGCCGGACTTGAGGGATTCGCAGCCGCCCCTACCACGCCCACTACCTGAAGCCAAGAGCTTCTCACAATCCTTGAAGTATGTCGAGAGGAACGTTTCGCGGGTTACCTCGTATTAACAGCCAGCTAATGAGTAACAGTTCTACCACTCAAGGAAACACCGTCAACCGCAGCTCGCTCCCCTCTCCCAGAGAAGCTAGCCACGTCGGAAAAGCTACTCTCGACCTCAATAAATATTCTGGCACCTCGCATAGCCTTTACAACTTGCCAGACTTGGCTAGCATTGACAATATTCGAACAACGTCATCAAAAACTGAGCTTGAGCTCTCATTTCTCACGTCAGATGACGACATGCTCAATCAGACCGAGATACTTGCCCTCCCTCCAATCGAGTCATACCTACCACACGGAACAGATCCCGATGCCGCCAAATCATTATCCGCTCTATACCGCTCTCATTGTACATCACTCGTGGAATGTATTCGATACTGTCGAGAAAAGACATTTTTCCATCTCTTCACCTCATTTCAAGGGACCTTGACGATGCCTGTCCAGAGGTTGTTCGCAAATGCCGCACTGGCACCGTGGATTGAAGGGTGCGACTTTGTATTATATCAACGGATGATGAGCATCATTTCCGGGCTCACGCTTCAGGTCGTGCCCAAACCAGTCCTTGATACGCTCCGAAACATCTCCGAGAGGCTGGTGCCACATATTCGAGAATCCTTTCAGGGACAACCTCAACATGTTCTCTCCGCCAAGGAGTCTCCTGCAGCACTCTTCTCTGGCCTTATCGACCGGGCTCTGCGAGTGAATCTGACAGCTCACGCGGCAGCCAATATGCTGTCCAATCCCGCAAACAGGGATCAGATGTATGTCGACTGGATTACCATGATTCGAGCTCGCAAAGTGGCCGAATGCGTGCCCACACGTGGCATGGACGATGTGGTGGATATTCTTATCACTGAAATGCGAGACCTGCTGGACCCTGTCAATGTTCCTTGGGAGGTTGAATGTCTCACAATCTACGGAGACGTCGTCTCTCGAAGCGGCAGACAAGCTGATGTGAACAGCGGAGCCAACTCTACCGGTCAGAACGTCTTGGATAGATGGGTCAATTTTCTCCAGAACCTTCCCAAGAAGTTTCCATATGCCTCACACGCCAACATCGTTTGGTGTGTTGAGCGAATCGGCACCTCGGTCATGCGAGACCTCACTCTTGCCCAAGGCAAGAGCTTTGGCTCTTGGTGGGTGACGAAAACTTGGGTCGACGAGATGGTGTGCTTCTTGGCAGAACAAGGTGGTTTCATGAAGCAAAAGCCTCGCGTGCAACAATCTGCCGACGTTGGTACCAATGCCCAGACCGCGGAGAAGGAAACCAGCCGCCAAAACTCACGGTACAGCAGTGGTAGCGATGATTTGAACTTGTCCAATGTGTCTCAGTCACAACCTGGGAGAGCGCCATTTCCTCCGCCACCAAGCACGAACCAAGCATCAGTCGGAGTGAGTGGTGGAGACCCTCATGATGATAGTGGTATCGGTATTCGGACACCGGAAGATGACTTCCCCATGGATAAGTTCGCCTTTTCTGGAACAGAAAACGGCGGAATGGTTACTGGGCCAGAATTAACGGCCGCGGCAGGCTCATAGGCGAATTTTCAAGAACGGCGTAACTCATTGTTTGGAGGCATGGAAGGCGGCGTTTGCTCGGTGATGACTTGGAATAGGGTCGATTTCAATACCCATGTTAACATTTTATTTACTCCTTTTTTTACCAGGAGCCACTACAACTAATCAAGAGACGATTGGAATGACGACAGGATGAAGACATGACTGGCCGATGAGTTTGGCGGAGTAGGGGAAGATGACTTTTACTGCTGTTCTTCAAGCTTTTTGAGCAAGAGACGGACATGTTTATGAGGATCTGGATTATTGCTTTATGGTTGATACGAAGCACAATCTAAATTTGGGAAGTTTTGTTCTCTCAGTTGCATCTATATTTTAGGTTAGCAGTCTTTATGGTGGTGGTGGTGGTAGATGATATACACAAACTTTGCTTTGCACGGTGTTTGCTGCAACCGGAACGACAGCGACTGCCAAGTTTTCGTGTGAGTGGCATTGGCCTGTTACATTATTATTATGGAGCGGTCAAATTGAGATGCTGTCATGGGTTGCCGACGGGGAGTGGCACACTAGTTTTCCGAAAGCTCCGGCAATACTCCGTACATAGATTGCGCCTTATGCAACGTGAGCAAAAAGCCAATGTCACACATAATTATACACACACGTTCGTATCACGTTCCCTTTGTCCTGGCTAGAAAGCAGGAAAGCGCGGAGAATTGGTTGTGACATCCGAGCAGCGGCTGGAACCCCACTCCTGGACTTGCAAGTTTGGTTCGGGCTCCGGATTCAACCAGACTTTTTATCGACTTTTATGGGCCGCTAAATTGCTCACTCACTCAATACATATCTATCATCTTGGCGGCGCATTGCATTTCATTATTGCAATTCGCAATTCTCTCGGAGTGGTAATTCCGGCTACGGCCCTCATACTCACGAGCACCCTTTTTTTTTTTCCCGCCATTTCGCCTCTCCGCTGGTCTGGTCCGGTTCCGGCCCAACGCATACATTGGGGACGAAGTTGAGCATATGACACCATGGGTAGTTCCACATATAACAATACTTCAGAAAAGGGTTGGATCGTTCAAAAATTCGGGGGAACAAGTGTCGGCAAGTTTCCTGACAAGGTGCGTGCGTCCCTCCTCTTCTTTTTCTCGTCTTCTTCTGCATATAAGGCGGGCACGGCCGGGTGATGTGCAGACGCGAGCACTGACTTGGGTATCTAGATCGTTCGTGATATTGTCAAGTAAGTTGGCATGCAGCGCCGATTGACGGCTGATATTTGACTATTGTCCTTGACTCATATGTGGGGGCTCTAACTTGTTCTATAGGACAAGCTTATTGAAAAATCGTGTTGTCGTGGTGTGCTCGGCGAGAAGTACGGGGAAGAAGGCTGAGGGTACTACCAGCCGGTGAGTCAACTTTGTTGCTCCGATTCCGCAGAACTGGTGTTTTGCAAATTCTGAACCCTATGAAACCCAGATTGCTCGCCGTTTATAACAAGTTGAAGGATGTCGGCCTTGCCTACGCCATCAGTTCTCATGAGGAGCAAGTCGCCCTCATTGAGCAAGCCAAGGATCTCATTACCGATATTTGCAACGACCATGTTTCTGCAGCGGAGTCATTCGTCAAAGAACCCAGTCTGAGAGAGTCATTGGCTCGCAAGATTGAAGCAGAGTGCCAAGAGCTCATTGAATACATTGTGGCTGCCAAGCGCTTCAACCTCGAAATCAACTCAAGAGCCAAGGATCGTGTCATTAGTTTTGGGGAGAGGCTGGCTTGTCTGTACATGACAGTGCTGCTTCAGGATGTGGTATGCCTACATACGACTTTCCCGAATTTTTTCCTCTTCTTTTTCCCTTTGTAGCCCGCCTTTCCGGCCCTCTTTCCGGCCCTCTTTCCGGTCACCTTGCACATGCTAACACACAAGGCCCGAATGGGGCGCTCTTGTGGAACAGGGTGTCGATGCAGAATATGTTGACCTTTGTGATGCGTTGCATCACGATGCTGCAGCTCTATTGGACGACGGTTTCTACAAATCTGCCTCGGCGGCTTTCAGAAGAAAGCTCGAGGCATGTGGTGACCGAGTGCCGGTGGTGACGGGATTCTTCGGCAATGTCCCTGGCAGTCTCATCGACGGCGATATCGGACGTGGATACACGGATCTGTGTGCTGGACTTTGTGCAGTTGGACTAGAAGCAGAGGAACTCCAGATATGGAAAGAAGTAGACGGCATTTTCACGGCTGATCCTTCAAAGGTTCCCACAGCCCGGCTGCTGTCATCCATCACGCCGTCAGAGGCTGCTGAGTTGACATTCTATGGGTCAGAGGTCATCCACCACCTCACGATGGATCAAGTCATCCATGCTCAACCACCGATACCGATTCGCATCAAGAATGTCAAGAATCCCCGTGGAAATGGCACCATTGTGATACCGGATCCGGTGCTCTCGGCAAGTCACCAGCTCCATCGCAGCACTCCTTCACAAACCCAGATATCTATCAAGTCTCCCAAGCGCCCTACCGCCGTTACCATCAAGGATCACATCAGCGTCATCAACGTTCACTCGAACAAGCGATCCATTTCGCACGGATTTTTCGCTCGGGTTTTCTCCATCCTTGACAAGTACGCCATCTCGGTCGATCTCATCTCTACGTCCGAGGTCCATGTATCGCTTGCGATCCACTCGGGAAGTACGCGCGTCGACAACTTTGCCAACGCAAAGAAGAGCCTGGCAGAATGTGGCGAAGTGAGTGTTCTATCCGACATGGCGATTCTGAGCCTGGTCGGTGCGGACATGAAGAACATGATTGGTGTCGCCGGTCGGATGTTTTCCACGCTCGGTGAGCATAGAGTCAATCTGGAAATGATTTCACAAGGTAAGCGCCAGTTTAATTACCCTACCCCACGATACAAAAGGCCGCGAACCCGCGAACGGCGCATTCTCACAATCATCATTTCCCACAGGCGCTAGTGAAATCAACATATCGTGTGTCATCGAGGCCAGGGACGCCACGCGAGCCATGAATGTCTTGCATACTCACTTATTCACCTTTCTCGAGTAGAAAGCCGATTCGAATCGGCGATTGAATTGGCGGCGGCAATAAGCCGAAACTTTGGGGCGATATTATTTATGTATACACTATATTTTGTTTGTGCCCTCTAGTCTCATCTGGGACAAGTCGCGTCATGCATTGATTGTAAAGTTACGCGTACGATTAACATTCGAATTCGCACCCGAGTCAAAGCGGCTGGTATGCAAGACATGTGCAGGTGCGGTGCATAATCAGACTGTACAGGTTGAGATGATGAACTTGACGACTGGAAGATTTTCTGACAAACCTGTTTGTTTATTTAATTTATTGATTCCTGGTAGACGAGTGGGTGCTGCGGGTGTCATGGGACGGAGTTTTGGAAAGGCGATTGTTTCCTTCGATAGATTTAATTCAGCATTGCCAGCTTGTCTGTTGTGCACGCATCGGTACAGCTGTGAATAACGATGTGATGCACACCGTCTTTCATACGCATGAACATGACGCTCCTTTGGTGGTAACTCAGTAAATCAAGTTCCGGGTTGACATCAGAGAAGAGTTCCGGGTAGCCTTGCGCATGGAAGCAAGCGGGCATGTCACTGGAACTGGAACACAGGGGTTTGGTTTTTCGGTAAGGGTTGCAACAAAGTGGTGGAAGGTATTACGTGGGGCCGCTAGGTATTTTTTGCTAGTAAAATGCGCGTAAGAATACTTTGCTGCGCGTCTACGTACTCAGGGGCAGCGGCAGCAAAATGAGGGGCTGTGTACGGAGTCGGAGTACCTGAGTACTGACAACCTGCATCTGGATGGACAAGGAACGTGGCATCCCGCAGATGTCTCATCAGCAACTGTCCAATCGATCTGGCGTGTGCAGGAAATAAGTCATCGCCATGCTCTCCTATCCAGTACAGGCTACATAGCAAACGGTCATCCTCTAGGTCTGTTCCACCTGAACCGCCATCATGTACAGGAACAAGCGGACTGGCACCGCCAAAGGTGCTGGTATTCTAAATGCCCTCCATGCCATGGAAATGATCGATGTCAAGTCGAAGCTACCAGCCGGTCAGTAGGCACTTGCTTTCCACCATGGCATACCATGATATGCTAACAAACGGCATACTTATCCAGAAATCTTCAACGCCGTTCTCGATTATCTTCCCGTGGCCGACCAGCTTCGCGTAGCACGAACTTCACGGAGGTTGCAAGAGATGGTGTACGACGACACGAGATGGGTATCGCGATTGAAGAGTATGCAGTGTTGGGACGAGCGGGAAGCACGGCGGCGGTTTGAAGAATTCGTCCGCAAGAGAAGGGAGGCGCAGCGAGCTTCGAAAGTGCCGAACCAGCCCAGTGGAGCGGCAACGGGCGAACCACAGACGATTACACTATTCGATGCTTCGGCCGAGGAACAAAAACGGAGAAGAGCAACATCTGAGTTGCGAGATGGCTTTGAAACTTTGAGTGTTGGTGGAGGAGCCCCGGCTGCTCCTGCTCCTGCTCCTGCTGTAGGCAGAGATGCTCAAGATTCAGATATCTACCTGGAAGTGTTCAAGAAAGTGAAAAGTATACGAGGCGGAGCGAGACAAGAGTATGGCAAGATTTACGGGGCGCTGGCACCATTCTACTTCGATATCGTCAGAGCCAAAACTCACACAGATCCGATTGTATTCCATGCGTTTCGGGACCCTGAGAAACAGGCGCAAATGTTGGCGAATCTACTGCGGTTTTCTAAGAGCGATTGGTCTTCTGGGTGCGATGAGCGGGAACACAAGTTAGCCAACATGATGGGCCTGTTCGAAAGCGCTGTCCTTCGAGAGTTTGAGCAGGGATACGAGTTTTGGGATGTGGATGGGCGGATGCACCGATATGCACATGTCCTGCATACACTGAATGGTGCACGAGGCGCAGTTGCCTTGTTCGTTCACAAGCACCCGATATTTAGTGATCACGACCTGGAGCTGAACCCCATCGAGTGCTTGAACAGGGGACCCGCGGACGAGATATCTCTAGAGCCATCGAGAGTTTTCTTTGAGATGTTGCTTGCCAAGATGAACGACCAAGCTGCTGTTATCGAACGCATTTTCCCAAACGCCAATGCAGTATTCTGGGAACTTGTTGACAAGGTCAGAGAGGACATCATCACGGAGTACACAACACCACTTTTCGATGAGAGCCATGAGCGCAGCATCGTATCGTACTTGAAAGCAATCTCTGGCGTATTTGAGCAGTTGATGCGATTCCTCCAGTCGCTTAAGACGCCAAAGAAGATGAATGGAGAAGAAGACGACGTGACGTCCAAAGCAAAAGAGCTAGGGCTAAGAGTTTTTGAGCCGCATTTCGACTTGTATCTGCAAGAAGAGCTGGAGTTCTTCACAAAACGCGCGGAAGCAGAGGTCTCGCAATGGGAGAAGAAGCTCTCCGAGGAGGATCTGTCCCTTGAATCGTTTTACATGGCGAATGTAAATCGATCTGCGGAGAAGTCGGATTTCCTCAGCTCGTTCAAGAAAGTAGTGATGATGCCGGTTACGGTACTGCCAAGTTTCCCCATAGGATCACCGTTTGCAACGGCAAAGCCGCCTGCTTCTACTCCTACAGCTGCTGCTGCTGCTGCTGCTGCCGCCGCGAACGGCTCAGCAGCCGTGACACCCATGCCGTCACGACCAGAGACACCAGGTCTTAGTGGCAGAGCCAGCCCGATGCCGGGCAAAGCGCCGACAGATGAGCTGGCGGCCAAGGCTGCTCTCATGGCGTCCAAGCTCGAGGGCATCAAGTCACTGTGCAGTATCGAAGTAGCGCTCAATTTGGTTCATCTGGCCAAGATAAGTCTCGGCCGAGCAGCAGTGCTGATTCCGCTTGGCGGCCAAGTGGGCGGCGAAGCAAAAGAGCAATGCTCCAGTATATTTGTAGTTTTGCTGCGAATTCTTGGTCAACGACATGTCAAGAGTGGATTTGAAACGGCTGTTAGCCACCTTTCCCATTACAACCCGCGCGACGTGAGCGACCACAGCCAAAAGGGCGTTGCGCCGCTCGTCACGTTCATCGAGCTGGTCAACGTGGGCGACTTGATATCCCAAATGATCGACGTGTTCTACGAGCAGCAGCTAGCGACGCCCAAAATCGCCGACAAGAACGATTTCCTCGACCCGGCGGGACTAGCAAAGAAGAAGTTTGAGCAGATGCTCGATGAGAGCGTAGCGGCTGGGCTCAACAAGGGCATCGATGTTCTGATGGACGAGGTGGAATACCTGCATTCGACGACGCAGCTGCCCACAGATTACAACCCGCGGCCCGTCTCAACCATGTCGACGGTGTCGGCGGCGTCCACTCTTGGCGGCACCGCCGGCGTCGCGTCCGAGCCAGATGTTGGCCCGACCTCAACAGCCAGACGCATCGTCGAGCTCGTGTCGTCCCACACAAGCATGCTCGTCGGCACAACGGACAAGGCCATGCTGGACGTGTTCAACGGCGAAGTGGGCCAGCGTCTGTTCACAGCGATATGCAAGCACCTCAAGCGTCAGCGCGTGTCCACCGATGGTGCCATCAAGCTCATTGCTGACATGAATCTCTACGCCGAGTACATTCGCACCCTGAAACACCAGGACCTGGTGGCGTATTTTGCGGCCCTCCGGGAACTCAGTCAGATATATCTAATTGACCAGGCGCACGCCAAGGAGATGGCGTCTGTGATTGCGGATGGAGATCGGTTCGGCGGCGTGTTTCGAGCAGAGGAGGTGTATGAGTACGCGCAGCGGAGGGCAGATTGGTACCAGGTCCGGAAGAGTGTGGAGAGGGCCATGTATGGCATGGATTGCGTGGTCATGTAGGTGGGAGATGTTGAATGCATATTCAATAAATTTGTGTGTGCGTGTGCGCGTGTGTGCTAGTAAAGATGTACTTGCTGTATTGCACTATTACAAGATGACATGAACCGTCCGTCTTGTCTGTCTCAGCTCTGTAAACGCCCTCTTAAGATGCTATGCCCAAATGCCAAATGCCAAATGCCAAATGCCGAACGCCAAATCCAAACGCCATGTCACATCACCGACTCGGTTCTCAGATATCGACCAGTTCGTAGTATGTCGATGCCGTCCGTCATCCACGGATGATAGATACTACGGGTGGTATTCTGATGGCTCTCTTCTCTCATCGCGCCCCAAAGTCCAACTTCCTTGCTATCTTGGCGCCTCTATCCTCGTCGACGACGCCAGGCCGTCTCTTCAGATCGGCACCGAGCTTCTCCTTAGCCTCGGCACCGCTCGTCTTCCTCGGCAGATGCTGCTTCGGCGTGGGTTTGGGCTCAGAATGCCACCACCCGTGACGGAGCATGTCCCTTGCCGTGATTCGCTTTCTGGGGTCCAGCGACAGCGTCTTCATGAGGAGGTCGACGCCGCCGGAGCCGACGGTGCCGAAGCGCATCTCGTACCAGTCCTTGCCGTGGACGGGGTGCTGGCCCGGGACGGTGAAGTCGGGCAGCTTGGTGACGCCGGGCCAGTTCTCCTCGGCGGGGGTCCCGATGGCCTCGCATATCATCTTGATCTGGTCGAGCTCGTTGTTGCCCGGGAGGAAGGGGGCCCGGAGGACGAGCTCGGCGAAGACGGTGCCGACGGACCAGACGTCGACGGCGCCGCCGTAGTGCTTTGCGCCGAAGAGCAGCTCGGGGGGCCGGTACCACCGCGTGATGACGTTGGACGTCATGTTCTGGTGGGGGTCCGCGAAGCCGCGGGCGAGGCCGAAGTCGGCGAGCTTGACGTCGCCGTCGGCGGCGATGAGCAGGTTGTTGGGCTTGATGTCCCGGTGGAGCACGAAGTTCTCGTGGCAGAACCAGACGGCGCGGGTGAGCATGCCCATCCAGGCCTTGATGTCGGCGGCGCCGTAGCGCACGCGGTCCGTGTCGCGGATGAGCATCTCGAGGTCGCCGAGGGGCAGGTACTCGAGGACGAGGTTGAGGTTCTGGTCCTTGGAGGAGAAGACGCTGAGGAGGGAGATGATGTTGGGGTGGTGCAGCTCCTGGAGGTGCTTGAGCTCGCGGACCGCGTCGGGCGCCATGCCCTCGGTGTACTCCTTCTGCATCTTGATCTTCTTGATGGCCACGAGCGTCGACGGCCTGGACCGCAGGTGGCCCAGGAAGACGATGGCGTAGGTGCCCTCCCCGAGCTTCTTGCCCTTGGCGTACTTGCGCTTCTCCTCCTCGTTCATCTGCTCGGCCAGGTCGAGCGTCGGGGGCAGCGTCGGGGGCAGCGTCGGCGCCGGCTGCTGGGATGGTTTCGGCGTGCCATCGGACGAGGTCTGTCCGGAGGCGAGGTTCTTGAGGGGAGAGCCTAGAGCGCCAAGAGCGCGCGCTTGCTCCTGGGTGGTGGAGGTGGTGGTGACGACGACGACGGGGGAGGCGGCCATGATGGGCGGTGCGGATCTGGAGATGTGACACGGTGTTTGTGTCAGGTAGGGGTGTAAAAAGATGATAAAAAGCGTTCGATTTGGTCAATCAGAGGTGCAGACAGCACCTGACTTTTATACCTAAAAGGTACATAGTGCGCTATAGTAATAACTAGTTTATAGAGGTACTTCTAATATATTATATTTACTAATATCTAACCTTATGTTTTATCCCTATTAATACACGCTACCCTTATATAACCTATACTTTAAGGGAGCTCTCCCTAATATACCCCCCTTAGCTAAGATATTTATTAAAGCTAAAGATTATAAGTATAGGAAGAGATTATAATAATTTTCTAGTATTATAATTAAGCAGGAATTTCCTATAAGCTAATCTAGTAATAGAATTCCTTATATATTTACCCTAATAAAGGCTTTATAAAGCTATTAGCAAGTATCTTAAAGGTTTTTAACTAATTTACCTTAATATTACCTAGGGTATATTACTCTTAAATCTATATTTAATTTATATTAAGATACTTTAGACTAGTTTAAAGCTTTCTTTCCTTATATTTTATAATATAAATTATTTACTTATTATTACACTAGATAATTAATAGAGAAAGGACTTATATACTAATATTATAAAGTAGTTTACCTAGAGATATATGCTCTTTTACTCTATAATTTAATATAAAGAGCTTTATTTCTATACTTAAAGTTATTATATAATATTACCTTCTAGACTTCTAATTAATTATAGCTCTATATATAATAAAGATATAGCCTTATATTAATTTCTAAGTATTAGGGTTATTACTAAGAGAGGTATTAGTGCTAGAGAAAAGCATATTAAAGCTATTTACTCCTAAGTATTAAATATATAGCTTCCTTATATTCTAAGTATATATTAGAGTAGCCTTTGTAAGCTTAATATGCTTTATTAAAGGGTTTATTATAAAGAAGGCTAGCTTTAAAGTTATAAAGGCTATATTAGGTTTTCTAATAATATAAAGATAAACTAAAGAGCTAATAACTACTTTATAGTAATTAATCTCTTTATTAGTAGCCTTACTGTTATTTAGGATAATTATAGCTATTATTAAAGGTATTATAATTAAGCTCTTTAAATTATTATTAATAATATTAGGGATAAACTTCTAAGCTATCTTTTAAATATATAATTCCTATAATAACTATATCTCTTTAGTATTATAATTCCTAATGATTTTAATACCTAGGAATTACTTTAAATTACCTTAGTCTTTAATATTTAGACTATTTATTAACTACTTATATAGCTCTTTAAATTCTACTTTAAATCTATTTAGAAATAGTACTATAATATTATCTATATAGAAAAACAGGATAAATTTACCTTTTATAAAGATATATAGGTTTTCCTTTCCTTAGATAAAGCCTAGATTTAATAGGAATTATATTAGGTATAGAAACTATTATTAAGGAGCTTCCTATAGCCTATATAATACTCTAGTTATCTTCTAGAGATAACCTTATGTATTTATACCCTCTAGTAGCTTATAGAAAATAGGTTCTTTAAGTTTTATATATAGGAAGGCATTTTAAATATTATATTAATATATATTAAGATTATTAGTGTAATAAATAGTAAGTAGTATATATAGAGATTATAAAGTAAGCATAGTAGTGTAGTTATTAAGGTTATCCTTTAGTTATTAATTACCTTAGACTACTATTTAAGCCTTAAACTCTATAATAATACCTTTTTTATTAGTTTTATACTTAAAAACCTATCTAAGGTTAATAATCTCTTTAAGATTAAATAATTTATCTAGTATATTCTCCTAGTAGTTTAAGGATTAAAGCTTTAAAAGCTTCTTTATAATCGCTTCTTTCTAGTAATTATAATATACTAAGGCTATTACCTAATAATAATATATAGGTTCTAGAGGCATATCTTTAATATATAAACTATATTAAGTTCCTTAGAATACTATTAAGAAAGTAAAAGAAAACTATACTTACTTAGCTTTTCTTATTTCCTTTCTCTAATATTTCCTAGTAATAATATTATTTATATTAATACTATTATTATAAGGACTATAATTCTCTATAGCCTTACTACCTTTTATAGTAAATTCACTAGTCTTTATAGTAATTACTATATATTTAGCTATTACTTTACTTATAAATTTATTAATCTTATAAAATAGCATATTATTACCTTATACCTAAAGCTCTAAGTTCTCTATAGTAACTAGTACCTTCTAAGAGAAGTTAGGAGGGGTTAAAAGTACACTAGAAAGGTTCTCTTTATCCCCTATTATATAAGGAGGTATTTTTACTTTAAACTACTTATTTTCCTAGCCTATAGCTAATAGTAAAGAGGTAGGATTATTCTCTTTAAGCTTTATTCTAATAAGGTCTTAACTAATCTCTTTATTAAGATCTTTAGCTTTAAGCTCCTTAAGTAACTTAATTATTAATATTTTCTTTTATTAAGCTAATTCTAGCTTTTCTTCTAGCTTAAAGAAGGAGTTCTTATTAAACTAAATATATACTAATATAATAACCTTATAATTATAAAGCAAAGGTACCTATATAATATATTATAACTTACCTTTATAACTAATAAGGTATCTAATATAAGCTTTTTACTCTAACTATAGTATTATATTATATAATTTAATATACTCTAAAGCCTTTATTATTATTAGAAACGCCTTATATCTATAAGCTTATAGATATATAATTAAAGGCTTTTAAACCTCTAATATCTATAAATAGGCTAGGATTATTTTCTATGCCTAATTTTACTAGAGCTTATAGGGTATAACCTAATTCCTATAATACTTAAAAGGTATTTTATTTAGTAAATAGACTACTATATTAAAGACTTTATTATTAAGTTCTAAAGGAAGGTAAGCTTTAAGGCTTAATATATAAGCCTTTTACTTAACTACCCCCTTAGATCTTTTTGCCTTTCTATTTTAACTAGGTATTAAGGGAGCTAAATTATAAACTATAATACTAGCAAAGGCTATCTTATCTCTTATACTCTTTATAAATAAAGCCTTTTTAATATTACTATGTAAAAAGCGTAGTTAAACCCTAAATTATATATATAAAAACACTATTATTATATAGAAGCTATTATAAATTTTATCTTTAGTCTTAAATAAATAGAAAAAATATATTAAGGTTATAAGGTATATAAAAGCATACTAATACCTATTACTATTCTAATAAGAAGAGTTATAATAGTCTAGATTAACTAAAAGGCTATATTTAGGTCCCTAAGAAAGCCCTTCTAGTATAACCTATAATCTCTAGCGCTTAGCCTTACCTATAGTATAGATTTTATATTCTATAAGCTTAGGTCCTGTTAATTTAATGCTAAGAGTAGCGTTTATAATCTCTATAAAGGCCTTCTTACCTAGATAACTATATTATTAATACTAAAGCTTTATATCTCCTTTTATAGGGGGCCTTAGAGCTTTACTAGTTATAATATAAGCCTCTTTTAGATTATTAGAGAGAATAGATAATATATAGAGCTTATTAATATTATAAAGCTTAGTAATAAGGCTCTTTCCTTAGAATAGGAAGTATTTCCTTTAATTCTAATAAATCCTTACTTTTATAAGAATTATTACTAATACTAGGTTAACGTGAAATTCTAGAATTAGTAAAGCACTATATAATATAATCCTTCTAGACCTTTATAATACTAGATCTATAACTAATATATAGACTAGCCCTTAGCTAAGGGATAAATAGACTATACCTCTAGCTCTAACTTCTATTATAATATTCCTATTAAATTTAGACTGTTTAAACTAATAAATATTATTAAAGATATAAACATTAGCCTTAGAATTATAAATAACTATATTCTAATTCCTCTCTAAGCTATTTATAGTATTTAAAGTTAAACTAATAATTTTCTTTAAAGGTTAAGAGCTTTATAAGTATATAAATAATAATATATTTATAGTCTTCTTACTTAGAGTTACTATAAGTAAGTTATTTATTAGAGCTTATAAAGGGATAATAATATTACTACTTTTCTCCCTTTTCTTAGGCTTCTAACTTATAGCTTTTAATCTCTCTTATAGGTTCTCCTTAAGGTATCTCTTAATATTATCTTTAGAGTTCTTCCTAACTTCCTAATCCTTAGGAGTAGCCTTTAGCTTATAGAGAGCTTTAAATAAATTATAGGATTCCTATTACTTTAATATATTATAAATATTATAACTAGAGTATCTAGGGCACTTCCTTTACTCTAATCTATTCTAACTATTTAATCTATTAGTAGTAATAGTATTATTAGCTAATTTTATTATTATTAAGCTCTAAGAAGCTTTATAATCTCTTTTAAACTTACTAACTACCTTAAGGAAGCTATAGCTCTTTCCTTTATTAAGTAAGTTATTCTATTTCTTCTAGAATACCTTAAATTTACTTTAAAGAGAAATAATAAACTTATATAGTATTATCTCCTTAGTTTATTAAGTCTTAAGATCTAGATAATTCCTCTATAATACCTCTATTATTATAGCTTACTTATACTAATTATAAGTACCTTTAGCTTATAAGTAATTATTAAGATAATTCTTTACTAGAATAAGTATTTTCTTAGTATTTAGCTTATATTAATTATAAAGAAGCTTAAGTATTCTATAGGTATAATATTAAATTAACTTCTTTTCCTTTACTTTAGTATTAAAGTTAAAAGAGTCTTATATATTCTTTAAAAGGGTCTTATAAATATATTCCCTAATCTTTAGTATTTACTTTAATAGGTTTATATACTTTATAAGGTTAAATTAAAGCTCTTTATATTTAAAGTTAAATTAGTCCTTTATATCTTTATAAGTAATCTTCTAATCTTTAAGAGTATTAGGATTATCTAGTATAATCTCTAGTCTTAGGCCCCTCTAAGGGTATATAAGTATTATAGGTTCTTTAAGTAATTTAACCTTATTAGGTTTAATATACTCCTAAACACTATATAATTCTATATAATTCTTAACTTAGGTAAACTATTTAATCTAATCCTTCTCTAATAATAATACTATATTTAGAGTTTCTTTAGATATCTTAAAGAGAAATATATTAGTTAATTAAAGTGTAAGATAAGGGTTTTAACTAATTAATATAATAAAAGGGTGATTATCTTATAATATAAGTAAGCATTAATTAATAATATTTAATAGAGCTTATATCTTTAATAATAATTAATAAAAATAGTAATTAAAGCCTCCTAGGCTTATAACTATTAGGTAAGGGTATAAAAAGATAATAAAAAGCATTTAATTTAGTTAATTAAAGGTATAGATAGTACCTAACTTTTATACCTAAAAGGTATATAGTATGCTATAGTAATAACTAGTTTATAGAGGTACTTCTAATATATTATATCTACTAATGTCTGACCTCGCGTTTTATCCCTGTTGATGCGCGCTGCCCTCATACAACCTATGCTTCAAGGGAGCTCTCCCTAACAGTTTGCGTTCGCGCTTCCGTCGGGACACGTTGGCGGTTGTTGGCTCGGATGATTTCATTCACTCTTGCGGATTAATACTCGTGCCGAGAAATCGAGGGCCAGAAGAGTGGGGCGTGGCACGAGTGCGGAGTACATACGGATTACGGATTATTACAGCTTGGCCTTTCCTTTCTTTCTTCATGTTCACTCTCTCTCTCTCCCGGGTTTTCATCTATTGTTTATTTTTTTCCTTCTTTCTCAAAAGCCTGGATAGCAGCAAGTTCTCCCGTAGGTAAAGCAGATCGCGATGCACCCATGCACCCACCCACCCTCTCCCCACGGCGTTGTGCAAGCCGGGAAATTAGACCCGGACTAAACAGATTCCCAGGAACTCTAAAGCCGGGTCCCAATTCCACCAACAACTGTCCGTACTCCGTGGACAGGTGAGACAAGCTGACGGTCTCGGTCTCGTACGTCATGGCCCACTTTGCTGGGGCGGAGCGCCGGGTTGCATTCATCATGAATGAGAAAGATGCAACATCTCACGATCTCACGATCTCACGATCGCCGGGGCGCGTTGGGCTGCTAGTTCCAGATCATCCTCAACCCTCCTCTTCCCTCTTCCTCCTTACAACAACCCGTCTGTGCTCTCTGTTCCCCTTTCTTTCCGGGACTACGAGTACGTCGCGAGTGAGGTGTGAGACGTGGAATGGTGATTTATTCTGAACGCTCGCTTCCGAAAACGGTCTTGTAATCTGTGCACATGGTTGCCGTGCCTCGTATATATCATTCCGTCTCGTCTCGTCCGCCATCCTTCTTTCTGTAGCAAAGGATTCGTTGATATCCATTTCATCATGGCCGTTCGCGGCCTCGTCTCATACTGGGTAAGTAAACAGATCACACTTGTCCAACATTTATTCATTCGCGCACGAGAGAGGGCCAACAAAAAATAACAACAACAACAACAACAATAATGGAAAAAAAAGAAGAAGAAAAAAACTAACGACATGGACTCAATCCGCAGCTCCTCCCAGTCTTCTCCGCCCTGGTATGGCTAGGCATGCTCCTCGGCATGCTCCTCTACTGGATCGTCGACACCAACCACCGGCACTACCCCTGGATGGACCCGAATGCCTCCATCGCATACATCAGCCACATTGGCGCCGGCAATCTCAAGCCCCTCTTCATCGCGGGCTCCTGCGTCACCGTCGTCACGCTTGACTTGGCCTTCTTCGCCGAGCGATGGTTGCGTCACCGCGGCCGGCTGGTACCCAACCAGTCTGCGGGGGAAAAGGCCCTCGTTTGGCTGAGCATCGTCTGGGCCATCGCCGGAGCAGCGGGCCTGATCTTGCTGTCCGTTTTTGACGTCGCTCACCATCCGAGGATGCACAACGGCTTCCTCCTGTTGTTCATAGGCGGTTACGTCCTCTCTGCCGTGTTCACGTGCTGGGAGTATCAGAGGCTTGGAATCAGTACGTACATCCATATTTTCCCAGGAACATGACCCCGTTTTTTGATAAGTTCTGGTTCTGGCAAGATGAGGTGAACAACGAGCATCTTGCCGGTGGCGGTGGCGGTGGCGGTGGCGGTGCGCAAAGCTAATCATTCTTCTTCTTTCCGACGTAGAAAACCGCCAACATCGTATCCTTCGCTCGTCCTTCTGGATCAAGTTGACTTTTATCCTCGTCGAACTTGTTCTCGCCGTTGTTTTCGCATCCACGAACTTCACCAAACATCGCAACGTCGCCGCCGTTTTTGAATGGATCGTCGCCTTCGTCTTCACTTTCTATGTGCTCTCGTACATTGTTGATCTTCGCCCCGCGGTGCATACGCGAAGGGCCTCTGCGCGTTTCGACAAGCCAGGCGATATGGAAATGGGCAAAAACCCCGACGGACAAGCGGTCGTCAATGGAGTCAATGGGCATGGAGTGACGCCGGAGCGGACTGTCGACGGACGCGCGGGACATTTTTGAGAAACGATGGGAAGGCCCGGGTGAATAGACGGGGGCGTGTAATGAGACAAGATGCCAAGGAAATGAATTAAATTATACCTACATCTAGGAGGCGTATTCATTTTTGTTTGTTTTGTAATGCTAGCCAGGAAATAGGCGTGTACAAATTACTATGTCATGAAACTGTCGCCTACTCAAGCAAGTGCCTCGCGAAATGGATTGCTTCATGACCATACAAGACGAATATATCTATGTAGATAACTCAAGTTCCTGTTCGTTGCCGCGGCCTACAAGTCGTATCAAGCTATACTTGAAACAATGCTAGACATCAAAATGCATTGAACATGTAGCTACTTGGAGCCAGATAAGCTCATCGAAAAGCTATTAATAACCATACATTACAGGAGTATCCCACCACATTCAACACATCAACGACCCCATCACCCAAAATAACAGTTTTCGTATGTTCTTGACTTGGGAAAAAATAATTGCAATCCAACATCCCAAGAAATTTACCACCGTCCTGGAGTAATTGCGTCATCGTCGTGTAACACTTTGTCTCATGACAAAAAAAAATAAAAAAAATCAGCGTGTTCAGACGACTGACTCGCTTGAAAACGTTCATCCTCCGTTGTCTGCTTCGACCCGTTCCCCTATCTCTATCGACTCAATTCTTCACGGAAGCGTGAGTCGCGATTTGGGCTGCTGCTGGTACGAGCAACAGGGTCGTCAATGGGAGGAGGAGGCTCAATGCTGTCCTTCCGTCTTTGACGAGCCTCGCGGCCCCCCGTCTCGCGCGTGTCATCATCAATAGTCTTTGACCCAAGTTCGCGCTCCTCCTCCAACGGAGTGCTTACGGGACTAACACCTTGAGAGTCCCTATCCTCTCCATATTGGGACGACTCGCCAGCGGTCTGGAGCCTAGTTCCGGCACTCGTCTCTTCTCCCCCAAGCGCCTCATCGCCGGGTTTTCCTGCCAGTGCGACATCATGCATGTTTATAGATCGGTTTTCGATGCTGACCGCGCTTCCGTTATCCATGGTTTCTTTATCCTTCATCGACGCACCACCGAAGAAGCTGCGCCTCTTCTTATCCTGCTCGCCAAAAGACTTGCCACGAGAAAACCGGTTCTTTATCCAGCCCTTGACCTTTGACGTTGGAGAGCCTGATCCATCACGCTTGTGCTGAGATGACCCTGATGCCTCGACATTGGTTTTAACGCTGGGCCGTTCTGCTCTTGGCTCTTCAGCAGCCTCGGCTTGGCTCTCCTGATCCCGAGTCGAGACAGTTTCGCCATGATTGTCTTGCTGAGAAGTAGAAGGAGCAGTAACGGCAGCCGCAACGGGCCTTGACTTTCGCTTCTCATCTTTCGCATATTCCTTGGCCAAACGTTTCTGCTCGGCTTTGGCAGCCTTCTCTTCGTCTTTGCGGTTTCTTTCTTCCAACTTTTCTTGCGTTTTCTTAGCCTTGTCTTCCTGTTTCTCTTGCTCTGTGTTTAGTCGCATTAGCCTCCCAAAAATATCAGGTTTCAAGCAGAAGAGTCGCCGTGTAGGTGCTTACCCTTCGTCTTCTTGACTATATCCTTTGCTTCGCGATCTCGAGACTTTTGCTTCTCTGCCTCTTCGCGTCTCGCCTGTTCTTCCAGCTTGAGTACCTCTTGTCGCTCCCGCTCCGTCTCCGCCTTGTCATTGATATCGTCGAGGACGGGCTGAATTCGTTTGGAGGCAATGTCATCGATTTCCTGCTGCGTCATAAACATCCCTCCTCCAACGTCGATTTTGCCCTTGTTCTCTGTGCGAGAGTCGTGACGGATTTGAGCAGCCTTTTGAGCCTTAGCCTCCCAGTCAGTGATTAAACTAGGATTAGCCCGTCCAGTCTGCTGGTAGACCTTTTCGTCCATGCCGTGCAGGCGAGCCTTGACATTGCGCTGCGCAGCCGCCAGTAGGGCCTCGCGATCCTTTTCTCGCTTCTCCTTGTCCACCTGAGATAGTTTGGTCGAGAACACGGACATCTGCTCGCGAATTCTCTCGGATTGCTGGCGATCATCAACAGAATCGTCACTGTCGGAGCCCCTGCGGCGAAGCTTGCTGATCACAGAGTTTCGGTTCTTTGGGCTCGTTTTCTCGTTGCCATAGTATTCCTGGAGTTCACGATTCTGGTGATGCTCATCATGCAGCTTGGCCAGACGTGCCTGAGCTTGCTTGTATGCAGCATCTTGAAGATTCATGTACTGATTAGGCTGAGACGCCTCGGTCTCCTTGGCATGGGCGCCCTTTGTCTGCTCCACCATGATTTGCTGGCGCGCGTACATTTTCTTTGCCATTTCGACTGCAGATTGATGAATCTTTTCATTGTATGTCCGCTCATCAACTTCAGGCTTCACGGGCGGGTTGGCTGTAAACATGTTTCGCGTCATCGTCGTGACGGAAACAGCCCCAACGTCTTCCAGCCCGGGCTTGGCCTTCATTGACTGTCTGTGAGCCAGGGTAGCGCCGTTCAGAGCGCTGGCGGCTGCACTTGCTTCCGATGCCTGGACATCTTTGAATCCAGTTGCTGACGCCGGACGGTTCATGGCACCCTTGGCCGCCATGAGAGACTTGTTACCGGGAGGCGTCCTTGGTCTCTCCACCTTTTTCATCGACTGGGATCGATTGATTTTGAAGGCCTGGGTGGCAGCGGAACTTCCATGAGATAAACTCAAGGGCTCTTCGGTGGGCGGTCGATTGGCATGAAAAGCCTGGTTCGCGGCAGAACTACCCCAAGCGTTTTGGGACGGTCCTGATCTAACACTGACGGAGTTGGATTTCTTCAAAGCTGCTCCGGCAGAACCGACAGCCAACAGCGCGGCCTTGTGTCCATCTGATTGGGCTGAAGGCTCCCATTGGGGCGACATTTTGTAGCTTTTGGCAAGCACGGCAGCAGCAGAGGCGGATGATGAAGGATTTGGCTTCCAAAGGTCCACGGATTTCTGATTAGACCAACCAAGCGACGCGGCGGCGCTAGCAGCAGCACCGTCAGGAGCCAAGCCAGATGAAGGGAAGCTCGGCAAGCTGCGAGGATCGGCGTACTTGATACGGCCAGTGTTATTCTGGACTGTTGCACAGGAACAGAAAGACAGGTCAAAATTAGCCCCAACTCATCATATAAAAGTAAAGCTGCAGTGGGTAGACAACTTGTCTGAAGGGAGTCGGATGCAATGGATGGATGCAATCAATGACTGTGGCGCATCGCAGAAATTACGAATCACCAACAACTTTGCCACTGCCAATGCCACTGCCACTGCCACTGACACTGCCACTTCGAAGGCAGATGCGGAAAGAGCCGACTCAGCCGAGTGGTGCCACGGCAGGTGGAAGCGGCGATTGAGCTCGCGGCCCCAGAGCAGAGGCCGTTCGTTGACATACATAGTGCCAAGTGGCTGCGGGTCATCTCCTTCCCCTCCTCCCTTTGTCGACGTTGATGCGTTGATGCGTTGATGCGTTGATGCGTTGATGGGACCCAGACTCGTTTCATGCTGAATAAACTTACTTGAAGGTGGCGCTTGTTGCGCTGGCGTCTTTGCGGTGGCCATGGCTGCTTGGTGTGTCCAACCACAGGGGACGGACAAACTTGTGGAGCCGGTTACGTCACAGACTAATAATCGTTGCTTGGTCGTTGCGGACGTTGTGACGGCGACGACAAAACGTCCTCCACGTCCCTTCTAATATCCGGGGACTCGAATGAGGGAGCTGACGGAAGCTGCTAGTGGCTCAAGCCAGGAAGCGTTGACAAGGAAATTTTTTTAAAAAAAGGGTAAATGATTATGAGAAAGCCTGGGTTTGTTTTGCGCCCAAGTACAAAGTACATGTGACGGATGACGGATGACGGATGAAACCAAATAAGGAAGGATTATTTGCCTGATTATTGCAGATCGCGAGGGAGCAAGCTTGGTGCATTTTACGGCGGGCTTCAAGTTGGTTTTATTCTGGGCCGTGAGGAAAACTGGATCGGACGGGACGAGCGACAGCGGTGACTGCGCTAGCTACCGGATCATCCATCACCTCTTGGCACTAATTACTAGCACATCACGGCATTGGAGAAAAAGTAATCAGTACACACAAGTCTGTCTGGCTGGTTTCAGATAGGGCCGGATGGGTCGTTGGTCTGACGTCATGGAGACCCTCTGGGAGATGTACATACATAGGTGCATGACGCCATGTATCGACGTTTCGCTCGTTTGGGATTGAACAGCCTCATCAACAGGTTCCCTGGCGCCCCTGATTCCCTGAACACCCCCAGGTTTTGCCTCGGAAGGATCGCTAGGTGCAGGCTTAGCTTCAATATTTTCTCCTTGTTGGCGACCAGTGGCAGCCCAGTGGCAGCCATGGTCAGCTAGCTATTTTATAAAGCACACGGCCATCCAGACATCAAGCCGTCCATCAGCCGTCCATTAACATCCACACCGCACCATGTTGCTGCAATTGGAATGCGCCTGAATCGAACGGGGTCGAACGGGTTCAGACGGGGTCAGACGGGGGTCACCGGTCACCGATGACGTAGGCTTCTGCGCTGGGTTGCTCGGGAAAAAATGGGGCCTTTTTTTTTTGGTGACGGCCCAGAGCGGCACCACAAGGAATCTGCCGCACATGCCTCAGTCGCGTTGTCTTTGGCCTTGAATCGGGGAGAAATTGAAGACGGCACTTTGCAAAAATCGTCCATCAACACCGTCAGCGAGGAACAGAACAAAGCCCCGGCGTCGCCAAGTCCAGGCACTTGGAAGAAGCTGGGCTGCTCAATGACTACGTGACAAGTGACAAGGATATGCATGTACACGAACCGGGAGTCCAGGACTAGAAGACTTCATCACTGAAACCTGTGATGCCTGCTTCAAGTTCCAAGCTCACATATCATCGGTACACCGCCTAAATGTCGCAAAGTTCACCACCCAAAATGAGCCAACCCATCGGGCTCCAAGGCGTGGCCAACTTTAGAGACGTTGGACAAACGGTGAATCAATACTTGGGCAGAAAGTAAGGTTCGAGCCTTGCGCAACAAGAGCGCAGCAACAGGACAGACTTCTAGACCCCATAGCTAGCGTACTTTGCTCATGCGACTAATAAGATATTTCGCCGTCGTGCAGGTTCCTCCGCGAAGGTGTCTTGCTCCGCTCCGCAAGACCAGGTACATTCGTCGCGTAGCTAAAGCCGTCTCTGCGAACGCGAGATACTGATCCCACTCCTGTTAGACGATGCCTCCTCGGAAGACAAAGCCCTGATCAAGGATGATCTTGGCATCCGGACCATAATTGATCTTCGAACCAGGTAACGTTCTTCCGACAAGGAACCAGAAACTGAATTGTCTAACCATCTAAACATATAACAGAACCGAGCTCATCAAGCATGCGCAGAGATTCCGTCAAAACTCTCAAACTAGCTCCAACGTCTTGTCCCCCTGGTTCTCCCCCCCACCGAGTCTTCCTCACATCAACGGCATTAAGTACGAAGAGATCAAAGTTACAGGACGCTCCTTTGAAAGACATCTCCTCCGCCAACTAACCTGGTCGAGCTTCTTGTGAGATATCCCATGATGACTTACAGTTCATGCAACTAATACAGTCACTTTTGGCGGGATTTCAGCAAAGTCATTCTCTTGTTCATACTCGGATATCGAATCCATGCCGTCAGGATCATCGCGACAGAGGTGATGCTCCCCCGGGGGCTATCGGGTCTCGGAGTCGACACGGTTGATCATTCAGGGGCGGAGATTCAAGCCGCTCTTTCGCTGTATACTTGTAAGGGCTCACTGCCCATCTTGGTGCATTGTACGCAAGGTAAAGATAGGACAGGTACGTCGGTTCATGTTCTTGCAGAACTAATCTCGAGTGAGGATAAGGGGGGGTTTTCGATTGCCGTAAGGGAAACTGATGTGATTTGAGCGTGTAGGCCTGATCATCATTTTGATCTTGATGATACTCGGTGTTCCTCTTGATGCCATCGAACATGACTATTCTCTCACTGACAAGGCTTCAGAGGCAGAGAGGGAGGAGAGGCTAGCTGAAGTGCGGGAGATTGGGTTGACGGATGAGTGGGTGGCTACATCCCCAGTCATGATCAGTGGGTTGCAGAAGCACTTGCATCTCAAGTACGGTGGTTTGGAGGCTTATCTGGACGGCGTTGGCTTTGATGCAGATCAGAGAGCTATACTTCGAGAGTTGCTCATGCATTGATAGAGCCGGTATTTGTAAGTTCCAAAAAAAAAAAAAAAAAAAAAAAAGGCTTCAGTTTCTTTCAGTTTTTGTATTATTGTTATCGTCTGAGATTTCATCTATTTCTTTCTAAATCGACCTTGCAGCCAACATCTATACATTTTGAGCTTTTCAGCTCGATTGACCAGCAAGCGACGATCAACGCCGAGGTTCTCGACCTCGAACTGCGGCACGTTGGCGTTGCATGCATTGTCGCGGGCAGCGGCCTCGCCGCACCATATGGCAGCGAGTTCATCCTTGTCAAAGAAATAGACGCGAGTACCGTCCCCTCTGATGTAGAAATTTTCTTCTAGGTATCGACCTTTGCGAAAGCGAACCTGGGCAAGATCTCCTCTTCCATAGTCTCGGAAGCAGACCAAGCCTCCTGGTTTTAGTACTCTGTGCACATTGTGAACGGCCTTTGCCCATTCGGTTGGTGACAGGGCAGAGAAAATGAAGACCATAATGGCGACATCTACGGATTCTTCTTCGACGTCAGGAGGCAGGCACTCTCCTGCAACATCCCACACGTCAGCCTGCATGTGATTTGTGTCATACGCTTCATGGTTGCGCATGACCTCAACAGCGGTCTTGGAGAAGTCGCATGCGTGGATCTTTAGTAGGGGGTTTTTGTTGTTGGCAAGGACAGGGAATGCTGTGTTACCGGCGCCAGCGCCGATTTCGAGAATTACTTTAGGCCCAACATTCTCTTGGGTTACTTCGGCGAGAATAGGGAACTCTTGTTGGAGCCACTTTCGGTTCTTGAAAAAGTTTGCGGTATTGTTCTTGTAGAACTGATTCCACCACTTGGCAGGATTGCCATTGAACCTGCCTGCACTCTGGAGTCAGCATGTTACTCTCAACTTCTTTTGTCTCAGAAGAACAAGTTTGCGTAAGGGTCAAAGGTTTTGAGTGTGTTCAGATGGGAGCGAAAGACTATTGAAGGTGTAGGTCTCATCAGTAGTTTCAGATGAACTATGCATTGCTTGGGGATCATCACAACACGAGGGCAGTACGCCCGTTATTTTAACAAGTTGTAAAGAAACAAAAAGAATGATGCGACTTACTTTTGTCAAAGTCAGATACTGGAGACTGGCGCTGCATCTCGAATTGACGCTCAGCGTATTCCTTGTACGCATCGTCAGTCTCAACGTGATCCCAAGCATTGAACTCAAATACGTTGTCCCCTTCGCCGAGAAAGCGACTGCCAAATTGGAACGGGTCTGTCCGTTTCAAGCTCTTGGCTGGATCGTGTGATCGATGCGGGGGCACTTCTGCAATGGCATCTTTGTCACCGGTGATATCCAGCGCAGCCAGCTTCTCAAGAGAGGCGGCATTCGTGCCTGCAGCATCCACAGCAGGAATACTGCTTGGCGCAGCCATAATACCTGATATGACTGTGAAGTAACACAGTCAGATAAACAGGACCTTTGGGGCTACCTGCCCTTGTAGCTGGATTTCTAGCTCTGCTATCGCCGAGCCCAAAAATAAAAGTTGATAGGGGAGGAAGACGGGAAGTAGCTACGGTGAAAAAGTGCTACGTTGATAAATGTTCGAAGTGCCTTGGTGGGGTGCAAATTTCCGGTCCTCCATGTAATTGGCCAGACTGGGCCGGCCTCGGATATTCGCGCCTTCCGTCAGGTTCCTAGCCCAGCTCCTCATGTCGCAGGTGCAACTGTGGGGAGGAAGCCATGAATGAACCTCCAAACTTGCATATACAGCTTGTCGACCATTGACCAGATCCTCGATTCTGCCGCGTCGTGTATCAACTCTGACCGTCATTACATTCGGCTTGGATCTATTTGATTTCCACGCGGTTTCCTATATCAATCCACGTCATTTCATACCATGGCGCTGTCTCTCCTTCACCCAGTCGGCAACTTCTCGCCAGCAGAGACATTGAAGCTGGCGCAACAAGCGCCCGAAATATTGCGCAAAAACCCGAAGGCCTTTTCGGCGTCGCCTTTTATATCTCTTTTCTCAGTCACGGAAACCGCCGATACTTGGACAATGTACGAGAACTTGATGGTTCTGTGTCTACGTACCGGGGACGACGAAGCTGCGCGCGAATGCTTGGAAAGAATAACCATCCGTTTTGGTGACAAACATGAACGCGTATTAGCGCTACAAGGACTTTTCAAAGAGGCCACAGCGTCAAATCATTCCGAGCTGCAGAATATCCTGGATGATTATGATACACTTCTTCGAGAAAACGACGCCAATATTGTGAGTGGTTGACATCGAAGTAGCGTCTGGCCAAGTAGACCTGATCCCTGACTTCAATGTAGCCAATTCTCAAAAGAAAAGTAGCGCTGCTCCGATCGCTGGGAAAGCTTCCCGAAGCAATCTCAGCCCTGAACTCTTTCCTCGACACCTGTCCGACGGACCCTGAAGCCTGGAGCGAGCTGGCGGACATGTACGTCTCGCAGGGCTTATACGCTCAAGCCATTTACGCACTTGAAGAGGTTCTCGTACTCTCACCAAATGCATGGAATGTAAAACTGCATCCATTGAAATTATCTTTGGGGCTTGCGAAGTAGGGACTGATTGTAGCGATAGATCCATGCTCGTCTGGGCGAAGTCTCGTTAATGGCTGCCACAAGCGCCTCAGACGGCGGACCGTTGAAGCATTTCGCTGAAGCTATCAAACGATTCTGTCGAAGTATAGAGCTCTGCGATGATTATTTGCGCGGATACTACGGACTGAAGATTGTAAGTTACCAAACACTCATTCCATACTGCTCACTCACTAAACCATGCGACCAGGCAACCGACAAGCTTCTAGAAGCTGCACCTAAGTCAAAAAAGGATGTTGAAGGTTTTCTTCTACCAAGTCAAGAAACTACCGAGAAACTAAATCGAGCAGCCACCGAGAAGCTGGGAGAGATTGTTCGTCGAAATAAAGCCCAAGAAAAACTTTGGCAAGGATACAATGCTGGTGAGATCGCAGCAGCCCAGGAACTTTTAGCCAGCTCATTTGCGAAGATCGTGCGGTAAGGGAATGGCGTATCATACAATGCTGTCGTCTTAACCATAACGTCGGGCACATGGGGTGATAGTTGTCTATCGTAACATTTACGCAGAGACCGAAACGAGAGGGTGAACGGAATTCGATTTAAGCGACGGCTTGCAACGCATTCTGAACCATCGTTAGGAAGTAATCGAAACTGTTATTTTCTCGAACACGAAGTCATTTCATTCGCCTGATTGGACAGGAGCAACGTTGGGCATCACCCGATGGGAGCAGAGATGGGGACGTACACGTCAGCGGCAAGGAAGGCAAAGCTCAAACATCCTGTTCAAGCACACCCTGTCTTGTTTCAGGCAGTCATGGATCTTGACTAGACCATGTCAAACTAATACGATCAGGAGAGCGGCGAAAGCATTTGTTTCATGTAATTTCCCATTGGACATGTATTGGCGAGAGGTACCGATAATGAGGCATGCAGCGGCATCTCGACCGTCTGGCCACACATTGGCCTTCCGCAATAGCGAGAAGTCATGTACGATACTCCAAACAAGGAATCCTGGCAGCCGTAGAAGAGGCACTAAAATCCGCGATTGCATGATTTCCCGTTCAACAGAACAATCTGGCTTGGTGGCACCGCATGGTGCCTATCTATGCAACGGTAGCGCATTTCGGTGAGCCTAGTTAGTGCAGCGACCTCATCTGTCTATGTGCATTGCATATCTGTGAAATTCGACATACTTGCCAGAAACCAGACCCAGATTTGGCTCAAAATAAAATAAACAAAGAAAATCAACTAGTAAGCCTAGCGACCAGGCTGCAGCTGCCTAGCTTCTGTTGTCTCTAGTTGTTGTCTCTAGTGAGGTTCAATCCATTGGCCCCGGGCGAGTTATAGCATAGCATCTCCACTGGCTGGGCATCAAAGTTCATAGACACCAGGGTCTTTTCGATTCTCCAACGCATCCTTTGCTCTTTTGCATCTTGATGCTTTTTTTTTTTCCAACAAAACAAGCTTGTTCATGCAAAGCTGGTAGTTTGTGAGTCAAGCCTCAGGTCAGACAACCCTGGCCTATCGGGCTTCAACAACACGCAGGTGTCGGGCGCTGGCGGCCAGTAGCTTAGACGACCTTCTTCACAGGGCCAAAAAAAGAGAGTTTTTGATTTTCTTTTGTCTACACTTTCCGTTGTGGCCTTCTCTGTTTGTGGCTCGTACTGTGTTTGTTACTGTGCTTCTCTTGAACCTGGCTGAGGCGTGCTCGCGTAGTGTTTTCACAACTTATAAGTTGTATTCGTACTTTTAGGCCAGGAAGTGCCTAGGTACCTACCTAGGTAGTTCAGTACCTTGGTCGTCAATTCCAACTTCAGTGACGTCATCATCTCGTCTAGTCTTTGCACTGCGATGGATCTTTGCTATTGCTCTGAATTTCACTGATGCCAAACGCGTTGATGTCGTATCTCCACGAGAAGCCGTAGTTGGATGAGATTATGCAGGCAAGGTTGTATAGATCGGCATATATGCGCCTGGAAAATGGAAACTTGAGGACTGGGCAGCGGATCGATTCAAGATGGCTCAGTATGGAAGCCGCCATGATACGATAGTCCGATTTCCATCTACGCTGGATCAACCGGCGCTGCCCTATTTGTAGTTCAGTTTGAAGAACTCGCAGGCATCAAGGTTATTGCAGTAGCTTGTTCACGCTCCTTGATATGGTAAGGAAGGTACGCCGCAGATGTCTCGGATTACCAACCACCAGAGGCGGTTCAAGTTATCATCAAGGGCTTATCCCAACATCGACAGAGCTATTGACTTCTTCTCAGAGGGCCAAACGACTAGATGAGTATATGTGCCAAAGCCGTAGAGACGAACCGGGGTAGATTAATCACCCTTTCGGGTAAGAATAACAAAACCATTGACGATGTTGAAGTAAAGTCCATCCTCGCCTATATAGTCTTCAATATCGCATTTCAGTGCCTTCATCAAATGGGAACAAAATTCGATGAAGACCCGAATGTTCGAGGCGCTCTCGTTTGTTCTATGTGGCACTTGAAAGACTTTGCGAATCGCTGAAGATGCTGCCGGCAACGAATCATGACAAAAACCTCCCAAATACGCTCCCTCAGCCACCACACCGTACAGTGTATGGACGCACGGTACGAATTTGTCGTTTCGCAGGATATCGAACCCATGCTCTTTATGCATGGCCCAACAAAGAAGCGGACAAAAAAGGGTGCACACAGGCCTCAGTTGCCACGTGTGTCGTGAAAAGCATTAGCTGAAAAGACCAAGTTAGTGCCCCGTGCTCCGGAGAGAGAAAATAATGACATGTTTGACGGTGACGAGAGCAAATGTAGGCCTCGGTGGCGCCAGTATATCAAGCATCGCTGCTCTTGTCAGGAAAAGCATCGATTTTCACGAGTTGAGCACCATTGCTGAAATCGAAGAATTCTTGCCCGGGGACACCACCACACCACGGATCCCAGTTTTGGTCTCAAGGATCACAACAGACCAGCCACTACTTGTCCCACCAATTAGTCTTGCCTCTTCCCTGCCTTCATTGTCCGATTCCGAGGATTGCCGCATCTCTCAGAGGGATCTGCACCGGAAGTCAAACTAGCATTTTGACACCGGAGTCTACCATGTTGCAACCTTCCCGAGAGGTAGAGAAAACAGGACCATTTCTCATTTCTTTTCCCCCATGATTACAGGGCAAGACCAAAATTGAGGACTCTCTATCACTATATTTTTTCTCTTAAATCCCAACATCTCTATCACAGCACACGTCCGTGGAACACATCACTCTCGTCAAGGCTAGGGCCTTCTCGAAGCATTTCACATTTCAAGCAAGGGACCCACTCTGTGCCTGAGCCCTGGTAGGAAGGAGCCAAAAAAAATCAAAATCACACTGACAGCCCATCAGCCTCGGGAGGGGGAGTGCTCCCAAGGTGGGGCTTTGCTGCCTGCGTTCCTGCCCGCTCTTGTCAATATTGAGTCATTGACTGCCCGACCACCTGAGGTACAAGAAGTGGTGGAAGGTGCTTGGGAACATTTCTTCTCTTCTGTCCTGGTTTTCAACTTCATCAGAGAGTTTCTCGCTCGTTGGCATTATCGAAGCTGACGGGTGGTGGATACATACTATTTAGGAAGCCAAATCCAGGAACCGGCAAAATTCTCTTTCGCTGCTCTTCTATTTGGCTTCCATCTGCTGGCCTAATCCCACTCACCTGGATTATGTACGTGCGCTAGCACATGGAGTCACTTTGGTTGTGACTCGTGACCACGAGCAAGCGACAATATCGGCACCTCCAACATCCATTGCTCGAACACATCCTGCGAGACCAACGGCACAGCTCTTTAACACCGCGACACATAGCTTCCGACTGATGGGCTCAGGAGCTCCAAGCTAGGACGAACTGAGGTCCAGACATCGATTCTTGAATGCCTGCTAGAATTAGGCCTCTCTATCTGAAAGTCCGCCCCTTGTCTCATAATTTGGTCCGAGGTACGGAGTACACCACGCCTCACAACAACGACGTCCAGAGGTCTAGATCCTTAGGGCCCTTTTTACATGCATCTACCGAGACGGATTTATCGAGCTAATAGAACCCTAAAAGAATTAGTACAGGCTCAGAGCTTTGTGGATACAGTGTCTTGACGACTCATTGCACTTGAACAAGGTAAGTTGCATGCATGCATATGTTAAGTCTAGACTCACTGCCACTTGGATGGTTCCAATTGTCGCCGCATCGCCGCATCGCCCTTTCCAACTTTCCAAGGATCAAGGATTGTTGCGCGTGATCGGGAAACCTTCATTGCGTAATATGTTAGTCGTCTTCATTGCGTTTCTTCTGTTCATCGTGAGCTTCCTGGGAGTGGCCGTTGCAAGTGACCAAATTTTCAGAAGTGTGTCTGTGTTCTTTCGTGTCGATTCTATCTAGTTCGGCTTTGTCGCGGACTTGATAACTGCGGGTTTTTTTTTGGGAGTGTTTGCAGAAGGCGAACAGGATCATGGGCAGGGGGGATACCAACTTGTTGGCCTTCTACCGCAGCCACAGATCTAGGCAGATCCTGTTCATCGAATGGCTACTTACTAACGCATTCTTTTCCACATATTCCAGACATTGAACGGCTCATTGAAGAATTGGAAGAACTATAATATATCCGCGTGGCCGTCAATTGGATTTCAGAGGCGCGCCAAATCCGTTCTACGATTGATATGCACATGTACATTTGTTGACCAGCTCGCCCCGCCATCAACCTGGTCGCCTCTCTCACTTGCGCTGCGCACGCTTCGATCCCGCTTTACTATTGCGAGCCAGCTCACTTCCTTCACACGGCGACCTTTTCTGTCTGCCTTGTTGGGCTCCTCGAACGTTTGCCTAGGCCCAGACCTGCTTGCACCGCCCTCTGGCTAGCAACAATCTCACATTCCGCCGCTCACCGCTGATCCAAGCCTGATAAATTTTTCCAACCCGCTCGTAGCCACTTTGCCGAATCGCGCCTTGGGCTATCGCAACCTCTGACAGCCGATTTGTCCCTCCTCCTCAGAGATCCTGTTGGCTCTCCCAAATTGATTTCTCCACTCGGGTAAGTCTTCCCAGTGTAAAAACTGTCCAGAATACCAGACTCTCAGGCACGGAAGCGTGGTGTTATTCGCGCGCACACAACATATTCAGGCTTCAACAGCTCAAGCTCAAACTGTCGCCCCCATCCCCCCAACCTTTGGCCTATCCCTTGGGACACACTAGTCTGTTATTGTCTATGTACATCAGGGCGGCCCTTTCCCGTTGTTACCATTATCATACATTCCTCCCCTCTCTCACAACTCTCACAACCTCCTTTTCAGGCCCTGCCCGCAATTTTCACTAGTCGACCCCTCGCGCTCCCGTGGCGTCTTAGGCCAACCGACCCCTCACATCTGTCGCACTTATTAGCATCTGTTGGGCCATATCGGTGCCAGTCACCTCAGCATACTTTGCCAGCTTTGCTACGTTGCTGCTATGTACCACTGTTCTTGCTGGAGCGCCCCGTAATCTAGCGTCAGCAGTCCCTCCCCCGACCCGAGCTTCGACGCATTCCTCACCGCACGGGTTTCTCGCCCTTGGCGACAGTATTATTGTTCATCTTTATTGTCCTAGCAATTATACCATCATTAAGCCAGCGCCTTGACTCCGACCATCTTGAACTGGATTGTCGCGAGTGAAGGGCAAACGTGCTTGAAATTATTTGTCTGCTATGCCGTGAGTGCCATAGCCTATACTTGCAGTGCAGTGTATGCGTCACGTTTGAAGCAGCAGCTTACAACTGACCACGTTCGTCAGACGACAAACAACCATTACCTTTCACAGTGGTGGCGAGAGTTCTCGCTCTACTCCTTACCATAGCGATCAAGAATCCTCTCGTCACGAGGCCGATCACTCCGCAGCCGAAGAGGACGGCTGGCAGGACATATACGACGACGAGGACGACGAGGAGGACGATCTCCATCCATCTGATTCTGCTTCAGCCAGCAACGACATACAACCCTCGCGCCCGCGCCCTCCGAGAGCGCCGCGCCGTCACCGAGTAACTCGGCCACCACCTCAAGACTATCCTCCGGTGCCTACACACGCACCGATTCCACCGCCCAGCCTGGATCCTTCCGAAGAATATGGCCATTACGGCCACGGCTATGCGCCTCCCCATGCTCCCCGCGGTGGATTCTACGGCGGGCGTGGCCAGCATCCAGGATATCAACAACAGCAACAAGGTCACTTTATGGGGGGCTATCCCGGCGGGAACCAAATGGTTCCGTACGGAGGTTATGCGCCAAATCCGTTTACGCCAATGAGTAATACCTCCAGTGGCACCAGCTACTTCGGGGGTGAACCAAGACATATGTACGACATGATGCCCTACCAGCAGCCCGGCTATTTCCCTGCACCTCAGTACAGTTTGCCGGCACATCTTCAACAATTTCATCTCGGCGCCCCTCCTCCGCCTCCAGCTACAGAAGCTCCAGCGCAGCCGCCCACTCCCGTCGTCAAGGAACCTCCTCCGGACTTGGAAAAAATTAAGCTCGAGGCACAACTTGCAGCGTTCAAAGCTCAAGAGGAGAAAGCCAAGGCCGCGGAGGACCAGCGCGAGCGTGAAGCACAGATTCGAAAGGAAGCAGAAGAGGCTTTTCAACGACGAATGGACGACATGAAGAAGGCGCAGGAGGAGGCCCAGAAGGAGATTCAGCGCGCTAGAGCTGACGCCGAGCGTGCCGCCAGAGAGCGCATTGAGGCTGAACGCAAGGCTGAAGAGGAAAGACAAAAGCAGCATGCCGAGGCTATGAAAAGAGCAGAAGAGAATGCAAGGTTAAAGTTTGAGGCCGAGATCAAGGCAGCTGAGGCTCGCAGAAAGAAGGAAGAAGAGGACCGAATAAGAGCCGAAGAGGCCGCCCATAGACGCCTTGAAGCTGCCATTAAGGCCGAGGCCGAGGCGAAGGCTGCCGCAGATAAGAAGGCTGCCGAGGAAGCGGAAAGGCTCAAGCTAGCGCAAGAAGATGCCAGGCGCCAGGCGGAGATCGAGACCTTGAAGAAGATTGAAGACGAGAAGGAGGCTGCCAAGAAGGCTGCAGCGGCTGCAGAAGCCGCCAAAGCAGAGCAAGAGGCGCTCAAGAAACGTATACAGGAGGAAACCAAGGCAAATTTAGAGGCAGCAGCCAAGAAGAAAGAAAAGGCTCCAATCAGATTCAAGGACGCTGTGGGAAGGAAATTCAGTTTTCCCTTCCATATCTGCTCAACATGGCAAGTAAGTTTACACATATTGATTGACAGACTGTTGCGGGGTACATATCTTGAGCTGACGCTTCTGCTACTCAATAGGGCATGGAAGAACTCATCAAGCAAGCCTTCCTCCAAGTCGATGTTCTTGGTCCGCACGTGCAGCAAGGCCACTATGATCTCCTTGGCCCCAATGGCGAAATTATTTTGCCAACGGTCTGGGAGAAGGTCATTCAACCGGACTGGAGCATCACAATGACCATGTGGCCTAGCCACAAGTCACCGCCTGTTGCAGCCAAGATTCCTGGGATGCCAAACATTCCCGGCATGATGCATCCAGGTATGAGACGACCTGGTGGCCCTGCTGGTGCCAACCCCATGCCGCCCCCAGGCTGGCCGGGACTTGGTGGCCGACCAAATCCGCACATGCCTCCCGATATCGACATTGTGAACGTTGGACCAGAGCCCAGGCACTCCAAGCCATCCAAGCATAAGCTAAAACCCACGGGTATGCTTGGCTACCTGGCAGGCAAACCAGCCAAAAAGAAGTGAGAAGTTGCTCCCCAAACAAACATCGACGCTGGCCTCGACCCCGCAATCACTAACGTTTTGATTTCTTTTCTTTTCTCCCAAAACAGGTTTAGCAAGAAATGACAAAAAACGCAACAAAAATTCGGCGGTGCTATACTTTATGACGACGATGTACGACAACGATTTTCTTCCTCAGATACCATAGCGAATGTTTTTGTGGTTCGTGGCGCTGCTGTTCTTACATAACGCGGATTTCCCCTTGGTTGCGGCACTCTGGCGGTTATTGTCTTTATTCAACCTGTTGTGTGGCAACACTCCCAATTCATTCTAATAATACAAGAGGGCGAACACGCCTGGTAGGTGGGTCAGCAAACGATGGTAACCGGTTCTGGATAGAAATGGCGTGAGCACACGGGGAAGGCGAGTGGTGAGCCAGCTATGGGAGAAGCCGAGGGCGTAATTCTTCGTTCAACTTTGCGCATACATTTAGCAAGTTCTTCTTTTTTGGTATATCGGTTTGGGTTTACTTGATATGTTTTTTTTTGAAAAGGTACATGAACCTCTCTCCCCTTGGGCAGGTATTTTAAAAATGATAATTTTAGTCAACAGCAACCTTTCTCTGGTCTAGTGTTGCTCAAAAACGTGAGTATTTGTACATGTGAATTTACATTCTATACTCCGAACATGATGATGAGGTCTGCTGTAACACCGATCCGAATGCACAGACTGTCATCTATCTCTTTAATGCCGGCAAGGCCTCGTAGCTGTACTAAAATTTCACCTCTATACCTAACCGACGCCAAAAAAAAAAAGAGGCAATAAAATAGCACCTGGTCACATGTCCTCCAAACGCTAGCTAGAAGAAACCGTGGGTTGGTTGCGTACGTTTTCATAACTCCCGCGCACCGCCAAGTTCTTCTGAAGCACGTTTCTCAAATGCTTCAATCATGAGACCTGCTACTTTGTCGGAAACGGCTGCACTGACAGCCGCGTAAAGTGGATTAACGAACTGGTATTTGATCGTCAGATGGACCTCTGTTGAGGGGGAAGCCTCCTGCGGCAAGGGCTTCAAGTGCCACCGCGTAACCAGGCTTTTGAAGACAGCCGAGGCAGCTTTGGCCTCGACGGAAGCAGGATCACCACTGACAGCCTCTACTGATGCTTCTGGCACGCAGCGCAGCCGGCTTGTAAAGACTTCGTTGAACCCACCCCATCCCACGTGTAAATCGGCCAGTGTCGGCCAGGCACGACCCTGCTCGTCGCGTTCGGACCATTGGGTCACTCGGGAGTGGGAGCAGTAGGGAACAAAGGTCGAGTAGGAGTCTACGTCGGCAATGAGCTTGTACAGTGGCTGTTGGGCGTAGGGAAGGGTTCGGGTGGCCGTGATGGTTTGAGTGTCGCTGGCTGCTGGGCTGCCGGGGAGGTTGAAGAACGGGCGGTGGTGGGAAAGCGGGATCGAAGTGGTGCGCGCGAGGTGTATGGTTCGGAATGGAAATGGACGGGTTGCGGCTCGGAGAGGCATGGTTATGTGTGTGCTTGATTCCGTCCGTGGTTGGGAAAGCCAATTCTTGTTGTAGAAGATGGTGGTTTGGGAGAAGGGGTAATGTGGGCCACTATTACTGACCGGTCGACCTGTCACTGTATGTACATACGTTGACGTCGTCGGGTCGGCCATTTGAACAAATCAGCGCCGAACAATCGCGCAACTGAGATCCACCCTTCTTCAAGTCCCCTCCAACGTCCTCACGAGACTCGCAACTCGTCAAGTCCCACGACTTACCCTCCGGCGGCCCGGATTCTCACGTGCATTTATCGGTGCACGTCGACCTGCCACAGTAGTTCTGGACCGACCACGACGCATCATGAACCGAACAGCTCCCCTGCGTTGCATTCTAATCATAGCTTGAAGCAGACACATCGAGGCTCGCATCGTGGACAGAGCTGGAGCAGCCCCCACGCGCGGGGCGATCGAGCTGGCACAATGTACGACGAACACCTCTGCCTCTTCGGAAAGGGGAGCTCATGCGGGCAAATATGATCGGCAACACAGAGTTTTGAGTTGACAAGAGCTCAATAGGTTCGAAAAGTCGCTTTACGACCTCATTCGAGGACTTCGGAACCACAAGGGAAACGAGAAGGAATACGTCCAAAAGAGCCTGAAAGAATGTCGCGCCGAAGTTCGCAGTCAGGACATGGGTGTGTGATCCCTATTCTTCAAGCATTAATGCTTGAGCTCTCCCTTTGTTTTGCATACGGAGCTTTCGAGGTGCTAACAGTGCTATTTCCGCTCGGTTTTAGACGTCAAGGCGACCGCGCTCCTCAAGCTTGTATATCTCGAGATGTTGGGCTACGATATGTCCTGGGCTTCGTTCCATGTCCTAGAAGTCATGTCGTCTCCGAAATATCACCAGAAGCGAGTGGGATATTTGGGTGCTGTGCAGAGCTTCCGGCCAGACACGGAAGTGCTCATGTTGGCCACGAACTTGTTGAAAAAGGTATGCGTGTTCAATAACCAAACAATATATCAAGAAATCATGTGACAGGTGGACTGACCCTTTATTTCGTTTGATTATAGGATCTCGGATCGTCTACTCCAATTGTCATATCTCTTCCCATCGCGACGCTCCCGCACGTCATTACGCCACCTTTGGCGCTTTCAACTCTGGCCGACCTCCTCCCGCGTCTAGGACACAGCCAGTCTAACATTAGGAAAAAGACATTGGTCACCCTATATCGCTTGGCGCTCGTGTATCCGGAAGCTCTAAGAGCAGCATGGCCGAAGATCAAAGAACGTCTGATGGATCCCAATGAGGATCCCAGCGTGACGGCAGCTATTGTGAACGTGGTGTGTGAGTTGGGATGGCGCCGGCCGCATGATTTTCTTCCTCTGGCACCCCGGTTGTTCGACCTACTTGTGGATGGTGGCAACAACTGGATGGCCATCAAACTCATAAAACTGGTATGTATTCGCGACCAGCGCGTCACAGCTATTCGGCACAGGCCAAGTACCAAGTACTGACTAAACTGCCAAGTTTGCGACTTTGACACCCCTGGAACCGCGTCTCGTAAGGAAATTATTGCCTCCTTTGACGAACATAATAGCTACTACACCAGCAATGTCCTTGTTATATGAATGCATCAACGGCATCATCCAAGGCGGTATTTTGGGAAGCACAGACGACCCAACTGACACGGATGAGATTGCGACGCTCTGTGTCAACAAGCTTCGAGGGATGGTGATGATTAACGGTGACCCCAATCGTAAGTATGGAGCGATGCAATTGACGCTCTCTCTTGGATAAGCTCTCAGCTAATACTGGTAACAGTCAAATATGTGGCTTTGCTGGCGTTCAACAAGATTGTACTTACTCATCCACATCTTGTAGCCCAACAGGAGGATGTCATCTTGGAGTGCATTGACAGCGCGGACATCACAATTCGAATACAGGCTCTTGATCTGGTCCAAGGAATGGTGACGGGAGATAATTTAGTGTCGGTGATCAGTCGCTTGATGAAACAACTCAAATTATCCGCACCTAGCAAGAACCGAAATCGTTCAGGAACGCCATCACTGGAACCTGGCTCCGACTCCGATGATGAATCGCAAGTAGCCATCACAGCGCCCAAAAATACCGAGGGCCAGGCACCACCGCTCCCTGAAGATTACAGACTCGGTGTCGTGGGACGAATATTGTTCATGTGTTCAAAGGATAATTATGCAAACGTCCTGGACTTTGATTGGTACATTGACGTGTTGACTCAGCTGGTTCGCATGGCGCCAGTTCCTCGACAGTTCGATTCGCTTGATACTTCATCCCTTTCTTCGCGATCGTCGACCGACATATCAGAGAGAATAGGCGACGAGCTACGGAACGTCGCTGTCAAAGTCAGGGCCATGAGATCAACAGCGGTGCGAGCAGGCTATAACATAGTTGCACAGCTGAACGCAGATACCCCTAGTAGCCATAAAGTGACATCCGGAGCGCTCAAGTCAGTTACGTGGATTCTTGGCGAATACGCGATTCTGCTGCAGGACCCCGATGACACCTTGAACAGTCTGCTCCAGCTGGTATCACGCGCCGCCCGAACGGAAGTCTGCACAACTTCGATGCTTGCAGTCGCCAAAATTTTCGCATCCATCGCCGGTGACGAATCTCAGCCATGGACGCCAGAACGCAAGTCTCGAATATCGCTTCTCATTGCCCGTATTCTTCATGTGGCAGAGCCGCTTGCTTTACATCCGAACCTTGAGGTGCAAGAACGGGCCGTTGAGCTTGTAGAGCTGCTGAAGCTCACGGCAGAGGCTGTTTCAGGGCAGCCTGCATCGACAGATGAAGCCCCTCAAGACCCTCCTCTGCTTTTGACTCAGGCCATACCCTCGCTCTTCACGGGTTGGGAACTCAATTCGGTTGCGCAAGGCGCACAGCGCAACGTGCCTATGCCTGACGGCCTGGACCTCGACGAAGCCATTCATTCCAACTTGAATCATGTCCTCTCTACCGCGGACCTTGTCACCCTCGAAGCCGATATATCAGATGAATTTGAAGCATACTATAATCACCGACCAGCTCCCACCGCAATTTCGTCCTCCGCGCCTGCCATCAGCAGACTGGCCGGACCAGTCGAAGAGATGGTGGGCTCGTACCAACAACAACCGAGCGAAGAAAGCTACCTCGATGCAGACATCATTGCGCGGCGCAAAGCAGAGCGATTGGAAAGAAACAAGGACGACCCGTTCTACATTCCCAACAGTAGTGATGCACCGCGATCTTCCACCCCGATTCACACCATTCTTCAAAGCAACAACGGGCCCGATCTTGACATCGACTCGATACCAATCATGAAACTTGATGTTGATAACTTGGCCGGTCCTGCCGCGCCAACACCAAAGCCCCAAGCCAAGCCAAAACAAAAAATAGTTATTGCTAGCGACGAGACTCTTGAAAGCGGCGACGGCGGCAGCAGTACTCGTCAGTACGACTCGGAGAACAGCTCGGACATCCACGCAAAAGCGAGGAGCAGGAAACTGAAGCAGTCTCTCCTGCAAGTAGACTCCAGCCACATTGGGTCATTCAGCCTCGAAGGCACACCCGCCAACGGGTTTGACTATGAGCAGCAACAGCGCGAAGAGGCCGAGATGCAGCAGGCAATGAAGGAGGTAGAAAGACTGCGTCTCGAAATGCAACGTGCCAATGAACGGATTCAAATTGCCCAAGGAGTGGATGCAGAAGGCGCCGTTATTGAGAAGAAAAAGAAGAAGGTCAAGACGATCAAGACGGTAAACAGGACGGATGGGATTCCGGACAGCGCAGAAGCAGAAGGGGAGGAGGTGAAGCCTAAGAAAGAGAAGAAGAAGAAGAAGAAGAAGAAGAAGGTGGGGCCAAAAGAGTCTCAGGCTGCTCCGGAAGAAACACCCTGCACGGATGGTGGCATCATCCTTTCTACGGGGGATGCATCCTCCGTTGTGAAAACACCCCCGGCAGATGGCACCATGATGGATGAGTTGGTTCTGTCAGAGAGAAAGAAGACGGTCAAGAAGAAGAAGAAGAAGAAGAAGAAGATGGCTGAGATTGAAGACTAGGTGTGGGAGGCGAGCCTGTGGCTAGGCCTTTGGGCCGGCATCACAAGACGTTCTAACTCTAGTATGAGCATTGATACAGTGGCATAATGAGAGCAGTGAAGCACCATTAGATTTGTTGGCATTGACTCGATCGACCTATTTTGTGATTTGTGGGAATAGCATATGGTCCCTGGGGAGTCAAATCGTGGTTTTCAGTAGGTGATTCACCTACATCTCAGTGTGTGCGTGGCCCAAGGTGCAATTTACATACATCTTTGCTTACTCCGTACACAGACCAGAATGCAAGTCAGAAACATGCCTTTTGAAATACACTGCGCAATGTCCAATCTTGACTCAATCCTACATCCTCCTGTAAGGCACAAGTAAACAGTGTGCCACTTGCATACATTCATAATCACATAGAGCATGCAGCACAGCACAGCACAGCACAGCACAGCAAAGTAGTATCAGCATGAATAATAAAATGCACCTGTAGCTTCATAAGCGTAGCCTCATGCGGATATATTCCTTCCTAAAAATAAGAACAAGGAAACGTGTTTCCTACGCGACATGGGAGAAGTTCAACTTGCACATGTCTCATACCCGTGAGCCCGTACATCATGTAACGATTTATACCCGCTATCATGCAACGGATAAAACAAGAGAAGAAGAAGTGGGCGAGGACAAAAGAGACAAAGGCAACATGGAAGGCACCCTCATAATGTTCTTCTCGGCCCCCACGCTAAAAGTAGCTTTTCTTAGCCTGCTCGTAATCCCTGCCAATAACAAAATAGTGATGTCCCATAAAGTGGCCTTCCATATGGTTGATAGCCACCGTTACGAAACGAGTAAGAGACAAAAGGGAGGTGATAGGCCTCAAAGGGGCAAGTTCAAGATCCATGGTCTTTTACTAATCATCCATGGGTTTGTCCTCAAGAGTAACTCCTCGTGTAGGTGTGCCGTCTGGTGGCGGCGTGCTGGGCACCCTCTTGCCACCGACAAACTTCGTGCCGATGCGACTGCCACTATCTCTTTTCTCTCCATCACTGTCGTTTCCTTTGCCATGTGGTGAGCCATTTGCAACGTCTGCGATGGCGACGCTTTCAGGGCCTGGGACGTCCAGAGACGCTCGCTTGAAACGGCCTTCGATGCTGCCCATACTACCCAAGCTGGTCCGGTTTCGTTCGGCAGTCGTTGGGCTGGTTTGGATAGGGAACCGAGTGTCTGGTCCCCCGCTGCTCCTGTCGCGTCGATGTCCTCGAGGGCCTGGGCCTGGGCTCGTTGCTCGGCTTCGCGAGGCGCTGGCTTTTTCTAGCAGAGCGCGATTGCGCTCTTCCACTAGCGCCTTTCTGTTACTTTCATCGGTACTAATCGCGCGGGGGCGGTTTCCGCTGACTGAAGATGAATGGTTCAATGTAGACATGCGCTTGAGCTCGCTGAAAATGGCTTCCTTATGAGCAAACAGATCCCGGACAAGTCGCGCTGCGTGTTTCTCCTCCAATGTGAGAGATGTCTCGGTTCGAGGTCTCAGGATACATGGTGCCAGAGAGGATGCCAAAGACGCCACATACTCCTCATCGGCCGACGTTAGGTCAATTAAGCGAGTAAAGTGGTTCATGCAAGCGTCCAAAGTGGCGATGTTGGTCAATCGCAACTGTGACAGGGTTTGTTGAAGGACGGCGACCCGTGATGCCTCCGTAGCATCTGCAGTTGGAGTGGTATAAATGGTACGAATGATTTCATATACATGTGCGCTGACAAGAGAATCTAGGTTGTGGTAATCGTTGTTAGTGTGTTGATTTCTCAGAAACTCTTCTTTCGGATCGAGAGAAATGTGAATGAAATGGAACATCAACTAACCAGGAAGTTCCAAGAGATAAAGTTTCAATAATCCAGCAACAGTAGGCACATCAAATTCTTCGAAGACATCCGGTGAAATCGGCTTCCCATCATTCACCTTGGCTCGCAGTTTATGGATTCGGGTTAAAGGCACATCGACCAGCCAGACACCTCTGCGGGCTTCGTCACCTTCTAGATCTGGATAATGATGGTCCAGATATGTCAATATCGTTGTCACAATGATTGGCACGCGCTTCTTGTCTACCCTAGCACGGGCTTCGAGATCAACGCCAAACGTCTGCTCGTCGATCTTGTTGTAATAATTCTCATACACGACCACCTTGGGGACAAAGCTGCCCGTGCGGTAGTTCTCCAAAAGATATCGCAAATCTCCTGCAGGCTGGACCGTTTCTTGAAACAAAATAAACTTGTCCACAGTTGACTGCAAGCTGGGAATCACGTTGCCAATGGTACCGGAAAAGTCGAGAATGACGGTTTTGATGGCCTTTAACCGATCCAGCTCGCATCGTTCAAGGAATTTGAGGTGCAAAAAAATGGCCTCCTCAAGTCCGCACCGCAACTCGTCTAATTTTCGAACGGCAACCTTGTACTTCTCGTCGGCTTCTCGCGCCTCGCGGTGAAGTCGCATAGACGGCGTCTCGTTGGGATCTCTGTTGCCAAGTACATTCCAGTTGGCAAGATATTCACTGACAGTCCCAACCACGGGCGAATCTGAGCCAGCATCTAAGCCAGTGACGGGGAGCGAGAAAGTCCTATTCAGTTTCTTCTCAGGCAGTCCAGCGATTTTGAAAGATTTTGGGCGCCATTGATAGAATAGTTTAGAGCTGTTGGCAAAGGTGTTGCCGACGTTGCCAATGAGTCTCAAGAGACCGTTGGAAATAAGATCCTGACCTATGCGCTCAGCATAGCTCACGCTGGTAATGGCCATGCTCCGCTGAAGATACTCGACAATATCAGAGCCTGCTGATGTATTCAAGTAAGTACCCAAAATAGGAACTTTGGTTTCACCCATTTTGATGGTAGAGAGCATGTGTGAAAGAATTTTCTTGAGCTGTTCAGGCTGGTATACTTCGTCACCGATTTCGAACAATTCCTCGTCATCGGACACCTCCTCCTCTTTATGGGTCTGAACCTTGATCTCAGGAATTTTAGCCTGGTTGGCCGGTGGGCTGGTCTCGGGATCCTGAAATCCTAGCTTGTTTTCCTCTTCCAAATCTTCGACCAGTCGGCACTTGTTGAAGTAATTCGAGCGAAGCTTTCGTACGGTATCGGCCTGTCGATCATGCGCCTTGATGCGGCCCTGAAGTTCGTCTTGCGAATCCTGGATACGAGCCTCGTGGGAATCACACCACCGAGAGAATGGATTGACCACCAAGTCCCTTATGCTTTGTGCGATTCGCTGGTGGCTTCGAGCAGCATCTTGCATTTCAGTCCGCATACCGTCGTACGCCTGCATGAAAGCAAAAGAAAGATGTTGTTAGTGACAGGTCGCGATCAGAACAACAAACAAGCATCCGGGGCTCATGCATTTCAGTGTTGGAATTGGCGAGGACTCACTTTTCGAACAGTGGCACCATCGTCTCTTGAAAATCCACCATTGATTTTGTCCACGGATGGCGCAATGTCAGACAAGCGCTGCCCATACGTTTCCTCGGCTTCCGCACGCAGTCGAGCTAATATGAGAACCTGACGGTTCTCCATTATACCTTGCTGGAGCTTCCCGAACAAGACGCCGAGTCCTGACAGGTTATATTAGTTTTGGCCTAATCGAAATCGGTTGAAAAACAAAACAATAATGGAAAGGACCAACCTGCGGCATAATCGCCAGACCAGAAGGAGTCTGCAAAGCCGGGCATTTTGAGCTACCAGCGCGGCGTCGCACACTACAATCTGCAATCAATCTATGTAGGATTGTCGTCCGCACTAAAGTGGCAGTGTTGTGACCGTAGCACTTTGTGCTTTCGTACGCAATGAAATTCTCTGGTCGTGATATCGCAGCTCTTGAAAGTTGTGGTAGGTCGTAGTCTCCAACGAAGGGGGCTAGTTCCCACGTAACTCGTGGTTGGAACTGGAACGTTGACGTCCTTAGGTCGGGCCGTAGGCGCAAGCGATGATGTGGCTCCTCGACCTCGTGGAATGAATGCAATGCAATCGCTCAACGGACGGAGTCAATAAAGTCAGGAACGAATGAATAGGAGAGTAGTGCACGCAAATGGCTGCGCAAGATCTAGCCAACTCCAAACAGTTCAAACGACGAGAATGATGTTCATAAATTGTCAATGGCTAGAAGTGCAAGAGAGCCAGACTGAGTTGGCGGAGGAGCTGAGAGAAGTTGTTGGATCAACAAGCTCCTCCCGGTTGGTTGGTGGCACAGACCAAGACGACGGGTTGAGTGCACAGCCAGCCAGCCAGCCAGCTGCCTGACCAGATGCCCAGATGCCCAGATGCCCAGATGCCCAGATGCAAGACCAGCTACGACCAGCAGACTATTTCCGTCCGGTGGCAGCAGTGAAGGTGCAGCCACCAGCGCCGGCTCAGGGGTCCTGTCTGTATTGCCGCTGACGACGGTACCTGACTGCACAGTGCAGGGAAACAAAATACGGGCAAGCCGGCAAGTTATTATGGGGGCCCCATTCGTCAGGCACTCACGCACGTGTCCATGCTCCAATACGACAGTTGCCTAGCGTCTGTGTAAGAGAATGTGGTAAAGGATAATCATTTAGCTACGCTAGCCCTTGCGGGGCACTATTTATTATGCATGATTATATATGTGATATATAATAGGTGCCGCTAATTTAAAGGCAATGCCCTTATTATTTGCCTATCTAATTATCTAGCAAATATCTCTTATTATTAACTTATTATCTAATTACTAAGTAAGTATTATTATCTCTTATTATATCTTTATTACTATTTCCTTATCTCTTATTTTTAGTCTCTTTTCTAAGTAATTATCCTATTATTAGTTTAATTATTTTATCTTAAAATATAGCTTTTACTATATATCTCTCTTTATCTTAGAGGCTATCTAACTCTCCTTAGGGGTATAATAAGTACCTATAATAAACTATATAAGTAAGGCTATATTATTATTAATTATCTCCTATCTTTATAACTAGAATATTAATTATTATATCTAAGTATTAACTATATTAATATTAATATTTATAATAATATAGTTATCTCTTTACTTATTTTTTATTTATTATAGTAACTTTATATTACTATTAACTATTACTCTTAGTTCTTAAAGGGCTATTATATTTCTTTTTATAGTATTATTTACTTATTTACCCTAAATAATTTAGGTTTATTTATCTTTACTAGCTATAAGGGAACTATTTCTAGATAATATTACTATTCCTAGGCTTAGGGGAACTATACTTATTCTTAATACTAATAAAGTTACTTTTATATTATTTTCTAATTCTAGTAAGGGTATAAAGGTTTATATACCCTTATTTATTAAGTATAGTAATTATCTTACTTCTAGTCTTACCTTAGGTAGTAGTATAAAGTATTTTATTACTATTATACTTTATTATAGTATTATAAAGTATTTTAGTGCTATTATATTCTATAGTAGTATTATAAAGTATTCTAGTGCTATTATATTCTATAGTAGTATTATAAGTTCTAGCACTATTATATTCTATTATAGTACTATATAAGATAGTCTATTAATTAATATAAAGATTAATTTACCTTTAATAGTTAGAGTTAGTAGTAGTAAAATACTTAGTATTTAAGAAGCCCTTAAATCTTAGTTTAGTAAACTTTCTAGCACTTTTATATGCTTTCTTTTCTTAGTTAGGGTATTTAATTATTACTTTAGAAATTCTAAGTTTATTAGATAACTAGTAACTAGTAATTAGTTTAAGATTATCTTAAATTAGTTATAATTAGCTTTATACTTACTAATTCCTTTATATATTACTTTTCCCTAGATAACTCTAGCTATTACTAGTATTACTAAGGCTTTTCCTAGGTTTTAATAAGTATTACTTATCTTTTTTAGTAAACTATAATTTAATACTTATAAGGTTATTTTAGTAAATATAAGAAACTCCTTAATAAACTTCTTATCTTTTAATACTATCCTTACCTTTATTAGTATATATACTTAATAGTATATTTTAAAGTACTAAGCTATATAGTAAATTTCTTTTTTATTTACTATTTATTTAACTTTTTATACTTATTCTTAAGTATCTTTAGGTAATATTATATTCCCTATTAGGTAATTATTAAGTAACTAATTACTTTATAATAACTATTTTATTTAACTAGTAATTATATATAAATAAGGCTAATTACTAAGTATATAGATTAATAAAATATAGTAAGTAATAAAGATAAAGGAAGTAAGAAAAGTAGGAAAAAAGGTCTAAAATCCTTAAGTTTTAGGCACTCTCTTACTTATAGCTATAGCTACTATTATTTACTATAGTAAATTATACTATTTACCTATAGCTTACTTCTTAATAATATATATGCTATTTATTAATCTAGTAACTACTACTAGTAGTAACTACTAGTTATATACTAGAGTTAAATTCTTAAATTTAATTAAATATTTAATAATTCTATTACTTTCTCTTTACACTAGAATTACATTAACTTTATAGTTTACTAACTAAATTAGCACTATTATTCTAAACTATCTATTAAATATATTTTAATAGAATTACTCTAGATAGTTAACTAAGATTACTAAATAAATTCGCTAATTATCTAGTATATCTAGCTTATATACTAATCTTCCTATATATTATAGCACTCTAAATAGTCTAGTAAATTTTAGTCTATATTTTAGACTTATTTATCTTAGAATTATATATACCTAGTTATCTAGTCTAATTAATACCTAGTTATCACATTTAAAGAACTTACTTATATGTTTTTAATTATAATATATCTTTATCTAGATTACTACTAATATAATTATATTATATACTTGTAGTTATTCTAATATATATTCTTTACGCTAGCTAGCTAACTATGTAGCTATTCCTAGTACTCCATCCGCTTAGTTAAGAGGGAAAACCCTTTACTAGGAAGAAAAACCCTCTTATATCTATAAACAAGCTAGCGCTAACCCTCTTCTAGGTCTACGCTACATTAGGTGTAACTAATTATAGGTGTTTAGTGCTAGCTTACGCTAGCCTTATCCTAAAGAAAATAAAAAAGAAAGGAAAATATATAGTAATAGTCCTAACTAGCTTCCTTTAGTGCTAGTCTAGTCTTACTCTAACCTAGCTTTATATCCCTTACTTTACCCTAAGGTATAGTAAATTTAGACTTATAATAATAATTTACTTTTTATTTACTTTACTTCTAACTCTTCTAGTGCCTTACTTTTTAGCTAAATCTAACCTAGTACTAGTCTAGATATCTTATAAAGTCTAAGCATATAGTTTTATTTAATTATAGTAAGGGGTAGGTAATTTAGGCCTAGTAGCTAGGCGGTTTCGCTCCTAGATTAATTATACGCTATCTATGCGTTTACTTATCTTATACTTTATTTTCTAGCTAATATTATAATTAGTCCCCCCCCCTCTCTCTCTTAAGTATAAAAGAGGGCTTCTCCTCCCTTAAGGTTCTAACCTTTTTCCTTTTCTTATAATAAATTTCCTATAGATTCTTTTCCTCCCTATTCCCTTTAGGAGCTATTTAAGGCTTCTTTAGTCTAGTACTAGTTTAAATACTAATATTTTACATAGAAAAACACGCTATAATATTACTAAGCTCTATAAGTACCTTATTTTTAGTGCTATTCTAGCTTTAATTCGCCTAGGAACTTATAACCTTAGATAAGTATCTAAGGAAGTCCTTAACCTAGAAGCAGTTAGATTAGGTAAAGGTAAAAGGCTTAGAAGTAAGTCCCCTTTACCTTTATTTTACCCTATTTCTAAGTCTAACCTAGGGTAGCTAGGTAAGCTATAAGAGATCTAGTGTGTGTCCTATAAGATATAATCTATTAAGTATAAGGGCTATTAGTGCTATAATATTATTAGTAAGTTAGTTTATTTCTAGTCTAGGGGTAGGGCTAATTAGTATATAAAGGGGTAATATCTAATACTTACTTTAATTATTAAGTCTATAATTATAAATATATTAAGGTAATATTAACTCCTATACTTATTCTAAGCTTACTCTAGTGCTAATTTACTTATAGCTAAACATCACTAGCTAGCAAGGGGAATATTAGTAGTTAGTTAAGACCTAGGCTAGCATAGTTACTAGGAGTAATATAAGTGGTTTTACTCTAGCTTAGTAGTAGCTTTATTTTGTGGCTAACTTTAATTATCTAGGCCTTAGAGGACTATATAGCTTAGGTTAAGAAACTCTATACTAAAAACCATGCTAAGAAAAAATAGGGTGCTATAGTAGCAGGCCTAGACCTAGCTAGGTCTAGGTTTACTAAGGAATAACATAATAAGGTTATCTTTTAGCTCTAGTGGCTTAATACCTAAGCAGCGGAAATAAACTAGCTCCTAGCTACTAGCCTATTAGCTAAGGGCAAGAGTAAGGTAATAGAGAGTGTAATCCCTATTCCTAAGGAGAAATAGGGCTAATTCTAGGTTAGTAAAGGGGCATCAGTAGGCTAGTGTAAGATAATACCTATAGTATTTACTTAAAATTAATCTAATAACTATTCCAGACCTATAGTCTTCTTATCTTAGTGTAATTCTGCCTTATATCTAGCTTACCTTTGTAGCTACACTATTTTACCTAGTGCCTCCCTCTAGTTATCTACAGTGTTTGTTTATTAGTTAGTTTAGTTACCTCTAGGGTAGCCTAGGTCCTCCCCTAGTTTATATTAGCTAAAGGCTAGGTCTTACGCTAATATATAGTATTAGAGTTTTCTTATACTAAGGAACCACTTTATAATATATCTTGCCTTTAGGGGATTATCTAAGGCTAGCCTTACCTCCTATATATCTCTAGGCTATTATGTTTAGGGGCGTCTATGGTTATAGTTAGCGTAGTTAATAATTATATAGTACTAGTCTTTAACTACATAACCATAGCTATATAGGGGCAAAGCTACCCTAAAAACGCGCCTTTAAAAGAGGAACTTATTAAGGCTAATCTTTCCTATATATAATTATATTATTATAGAGAAGACATACTTATTAAGTCTAGTGTAAAATTTCTAGATTTCCTTTAGGTTATAGGTAAGTAAGTAGTCCTCTATTAGCTCTTTTCTATGCCTATATTATCTCTATTACTTATTAAAATACTAGTTTTCCTATCTTTTCTTTTACTTCTTATATAGTTATATATCTAGTTTATTATTAGTAAGGGGGGGTCTTCTTCTATATTATAGTACTATTTACACTAAGTTAGCTATAGCCTATATCTTATTTATTATTTTACTAAGTATAATCCTTTTCTTAAACTTTTGCTTTATTTTATTTAGGTAAAGGTCTAGGGGAGGGATATAGGTTTTAACTTCTAGCTAAGTAATTAGTATAGCCTTAAACACTCTAGCTATAGTCTAGAGGTAAGTTAATTAGTTTACTATAAAGCTTCTAACTATTCCTTATAGTTTTCCTCCCTTCTTAGTTAGGGTATAGTAAGCGCTTGCCCTATAGGTAAGAATAGGCTAGATTACCTATATATACATAAGCTAGGTATCTCTAAAGCTAATGCCCTATGCTAACGCTACTAATGTAAAGAGTGTAAGCCACTACTAGGCTAGTTTTCCCTTAAGGATATTCTTATAGGCACTCTAGTTAAGTTTCCTATTTACCTATACCCTAAGGAATTAGTATATCTTTATTAGTGCTATCTCCTTTATACTAAGCTAGACCCTAGCCTATAGGGGCCTATAGGCCTTGCTAAAGTGTATAAGTTTAGTTTTCGCTAGGTTAAACTTCACTCCTACCTCCTTTGCCTATTCCTTACAGATCTTCTAAGCGGCCTTGAGTCTCCTCCGGGTCTGCGCCGTGTTTTTGCCGAATGCTGCGATGTGTAGTTATTCTAATAGTTTATCTAATATTTTTAGTTCTCTTAAGTATAGTAAAGAAACAATATTATTTAGAGAGAATCCTATAATAATCTAGTTAGGTAACTATCCTATTATTTTAATTACTATATTATTAAATTTAAACTATAATTATAGTAATATTTGCTACTATAACTAATTATTATCTAGTTATATAAAATATATTTAAATAGCTAATTCTATTATCTATATAGTTTATTTTATTTACCTGTCTATTTATAGATAATACACTATTAAATATAATAATTTTATTCTAACTAAATTCTAGAATGCTTTCTATAATACTACTAAAAACCTTTAATTATAATTACTTATTATAATCTTAGGTATTCCCTAATTAGATATTAATAGTTAATTATATAATTTCCTTATATAGATTGCTACTATAATATTATTTTAATAAGGCTTTAATATAGTTTACTTACTAAATTTATTAATAATTATAAGTATTAAATTATTACCCTTTACTAATATAAGTAAAGATAATAGGAAATTAATAGAAATTATATAATATAGTACTAGTAATGCTAATAATAGTTATAAATTACTATATCTTAGGTGTTTTCTTAGATAATAAATTTAATATAATAGGTAGGTTTTTAGGTAGTTTTATAATCTATATAACCTATAAGGTATATAAAATTATTATATAATCTTACTTAGTTTTGCATAACTTATATAATTACTATTATATATACTATTATATAGGTCCTTAATAGCGGACTTTAGTATATATAATTATAGCTAGAACCCTAGAGTTATCTTCTATAATAATCTATTCTCCTAGCTAAATAGTAATTTTACCTAGTTTTCTATAGGTAATTAGGCATTGCCTTCTAGCATTATTTTAACGTGCTTCTATATTAGATCCTAATTAGATCCTAATTATATTAATTTCTTAAAATTAGGGGATATTCTAACTAGAGATACTATTAGCCTTTTTACTATAGGTGTAATAGATTATAGTATTAGTGCTATAACTAGATTATATTTTACATATTATACTACTTAAGAATTATTTAATGTTTTCTAATGTTTTAGTTTATTATCTAGCATATTATCTAATTATCCTAGCACATTATTATTATGCGTTTTTTCTATTATCTTTAGCTTACTTAATATATTTAGTACTAGATAATCTTTGCCTAGCTTATGAATTAGCCTAATATTAAATTAGCTAATATATTCTATAGCCTATATTAATTTCTTATTTACTATATACTTACTTATTATATTAGTAATATCTAATTATTAACCTATATTAATAATTAAGTGGTAATCTATAAAATATATAACTAGTAGTTATTAAGTTACCTTAATCCACTATTTAGACTTTTAAAGTATTTATATATAACTATAGACTTTAAGCTTTATTAACTAGTATCTCTTTTCTATATTTAATAGGGTTTTAGAAAGAAAAGTAATTAGCTAAATTACTATATAAGGGGGGTATTTAATAATTATCCTATCTATTCTTAACTTTAGAATTATCTTATCCTTCATATAATATACTATAATACTAATACTAACCCCTAATGTATTAAAGTTAATAAATAATTATTAGTTTAGAGAGAATAGTATTAATATAGTATATCTTATTAGTGCTACCTTTAATATATTAAATACCTTAATTTCCTTCCTAGAAGGTAATAGTATATTAACACTCTTTACCTAATTATATCTTACTAGCTTAGATATTTTACCCTTTTAAGTTTTATTATCTTTATTTATTTTAACTACTTAATATACTTAGAGTAAGTTTATTTTATAGTCTTATAATAGTTTAATAATTAAGGTATATCCTAGAATATAATATCTTAGGGCCCTTATAAACCCTAATAAATATTCTAATACTTATAATATCTTTAGGAATTCTAGATATTTAATTACTACTAATTTTTTAGCTAGTATTACTATTCCTAAGGAATTAATAAGTCTCCCTAATACTTTAGCTATTAGGTAAGCTATAAACGTTTTTGTTAAAAATAAGACCTATTTTTAGCCTTTTCTAGTTAAAGGACCTTTCTATTACTAGCTTGCATTGCAAGCCTGATAGCTGCACTGCAGCTGTCAACGGTCGCGAAGGTGGCCGTCAATGGCTACGTCGCAGCTGTTAATAGCTACGACCGACCGTGTGGATGACTAATCTAAATCAATTATCAATTGTGGATTATTTAATTGCGTTATGGCTGCAAGCGCAGCCACAACCGTAGCGCCACTAGTAATTAGGTAAGCTAGGGTGACGTAAGCAGGTTACCCTATAGCTATCTTTGACAGCGATTTTCTCTTTAACTAGAGGTCATACAAAAGTCTTACATATAGCAAATTAAAGCTAGAAAACAGGGTTTTCATTTTATATAAGAATATTTTTTAGACTAAAATTTGGTGCATATAGGTTGCTAGTTTGTATGGTGGTGAGTCGATTTTTTAGATTTTATATACAAATGAATTTTACGGAAAACAAAAAGTGGCCTATAAGACCTTTTTAGCGGTCCGGATTCACTAATACAGTTAGTGGGTATATGAGAGGAAGAAGATCTTTTTAATCTAGCTAGATAGCTAGGCCTCTTAATCTAACAGCCGCATTGCCCGTATAACATCACTAAAATTAATTCTATTAGTATATAAGATATCGTAAAAGTCATCTAGATTGAATTCTATTAGTTAATAACTACCGAAACCTTCCGTTGCGTTGCGTTAAATAATTTAACGTGGTGGTTTTACTGGTCCTTGACCGTAGAGCTGCACCTATATAGCTGTTGCTAGCCGGCAACTAGCTCCCTACATTTCAATAGGTTATAAGCCTAGCCTATCACTATAAAATTCTTTCTAATGCACTTTGCGTACGGTTATAGAAGACTTCCCTTCTATAAAATAGGAAGGACCCGCGAGATAGAAGCTAATTCCCTTCTATAAAAAGGAATCATTATGGTTACAGAAGACTTCCCTTCTATAAAACAGGAAGCGCACGAGCGATACAGAAGCATTCCCTTCTATAAAAAGGAAGTTCAGCGAGAATAGAAGCTTTTCCCTTCTATAAAAAGGAAATTCAGCAAGAATAGAAGCTTTTCCCTTCTATAAAAAGGAAATTCAGCGCGGATAGAAGCTTTTCCCTTCTATAAAAAGGAATTTCAGTATAAATAGAAGACTTCCCTTCTATAAAATTGGAAGATGGATACCAATCAACAAGGTCAGGGGCCTTCTGCCCCTAATCTTAGTGCGCAAGAGGTTCTAAATAACTAGCTAAAAGAGCAGGTTATTAAGCAACAAGATGCTATCGATCTATTATTACAGAAGCTAGAGGCTCTGACTATAGCTGTTAATAATAGAGGCATGGAGGGTGTGGAAGCTGCTAAGCCCGCTAGTCAGCAGCAAATTCAGCAGCCTATTTAAGATAAGGCACCTGAATCTAGCTTTGTATAAGCTGCCTTTAATAATTCGATTATTAAGGAATTTAATAAGAGGGTTTATAGCTTCCCTAAGACTGCTAAGCTTAAAGGAGCTGAAAATTTCGATTAATAGAAACAAGCCCTAGCTATCCAATTTAGAGCTTTAGGCATGCCTAATTTTCTAGATAATCCGGATATTTCTAGGGCGCTAGGGGACACTGACCAAGCTATTATCCTAATGTTACTAAGGGATAGTTATACGGAAGGCCCCTAAGCCGCTATAACTTAGCAAAAATCACCTAAAGAAGCCTATAATTTACTTATACAGCAGTATTCACATAGCGTTGAAATCCAGAGGGGGTCCCTATATTCTGAATTTCATAACCTGAATTTTCATGGTTATAAGGGGACTTTAGAAGCCTTTAATGCAGTTTTTAATAATCTACTAGCTAGATTATTGATTTCAGGGGTCCTGATTGATCCTATAGATTAGGTTAATCAATATCTTTAATCCCTAAAATTAACCTTCCCTCAGTGGGCTAAGAGGCAACGATTTAGCATGCGCACGAATAGGGCTATAGGGGCTCCCCTAGATGCCCTAAATCTTTAATTTCTGATAGCAGACCTTCTAGCTAAACAGAGGGATAAATCATCTACGGTATCTAAAGCCCTGAATTATAGGGCTAAAGACCTAGAAAAGGGTGCTAAAGACAAGGAAAAGGCCCCTAAAGGTCAGAAGAAGAAGAAAGAAGGCTCTGAAGAAAATAAGGGCTCTTCTAATTCTAATAAGAAGAAAAAGAAGCAAAAGGGTCAAAAATCAGATAAAAAGGATACTAAAGAACTTACAGAGGGTTCTTTTATGCTAGGAAATTACAACCTTTCTAACGGAGCACTTGATCCGTATAAGAAACCTAACAATTATAAGACTAGTTATAAGAGCTCTAGCGATAGTAGCTCTAATTCTAGCTCTAGTGATTCGGATGATAATAAACAAGAGATTAATACCTTAAATGGTTTTAATTATTATAGTAAAGACATAAAAAAGGCCCTATTATATGATACAGGTTCGACTGTACATATAGTTAATTCTAGGGAGGTCTTTAGGGATTATACCCCTTATAAGAAGGGAGAATCCAACCCTATTATAACCGGTGGTGGCCCCATTTATCCTAAGGGTCACGGTAGTGCTGTTTTTGAGGTCTTATATCAAAAGAAACCTAATAAATATAGGACCTTAGTGCTAAAGGACGCTCTATATTTTCCTCAGCTTGATGTTAATATAGTTAGTGGCCTTATTCACTATATATCTAGCGGTTACTTTATAAAAAACCATCTTTATCTTAAAGATAGGTCTTATATCGCTACCCTAGATATAGAAAAACATGGTTTTTTCTTTCACGTTAAAAACCAATCTACACTGACGTTATATAAAGGGCCCTATAAAAAATCTCATTATATCCGACCTTTTACCTATGCCAGCTTTAGGGGTCATAGCTATCCGATTAGCTACCCTATAGAGGTTCAAATTCCCTCTAAAAAGCCGGATTAGGCTTCTGATTTGGACGAAATCGCTGAAATCAACGAAGATGATATTAAAGAAATCGTACGGGATGATTTAGGGGATTTAGTCCCTTCTCCAACGCCTATAGCCCCAGGTTGGGTCCCTTATAAATCTAAAGATATAGATTTAGGGGTGTTAGAGGGCCTTAGTGGAGGAAAAAGGTCCCTAATACCTCCCTAAGAGGCCTGTGGTTCTTAAGGGGCCTAGCAGGGGACTAACGGAGAGGGCCCTAATCTAGACCCAAATCTAGACCCTAATTCAGGCCCTAAAGACCTTCAATATCAAAAGTTACTAGAACTAGCTAGCCTATGGCATGTACGATTAGGGCACCTAGGGCTTCCTTTGCTAAAGAAAACAAGCCTTATAACTAAAGGAATCCCTGATTTTTCTAAAATTAAGGATAAAGATTTTAAATGTATAGCTTGTGATTAATCTAAGGCAGTACGAAGACCTAGGAAATTAGCTATCCCTGACCCCCCTAGAGCTCTAGATCGAATAGAGGGGGATACGCTAAAAATCAGCCCTGTACTGTACAATAAACAGTCAATTTGCTTATTTCTAGTTGATCGAAAAACTAGATATAAGTAGGTGTTCTTATTACCTAATAAGGAAGGCCTAACTGTTTATAGGGCTATTAAGGGCTTCTTCAGAGGGCTTAAAAATCAACTAGGTTAATATCCTAGGCACCTTCACTTTAATGGGGGCTAAGAAATCGATTCTAGTTGTTAAACCTGGTTAAATTCTAAGGGAATTAAATTTACGACTTCTAGTCCCTATATCTATGAGCAAAATAGATTAGCAGAGCGTTCAATTTGTACTATTCTAGATCGATTAAGGGCTACTATCTAGTGGGCAAAATTACCTTTATATCTATAGTGTTTTGTATTACCTGCAGTTATTAACCTAGTTAATATAACTGCTAATACCACTAAGGATAAAAGCCCTAAATAACTGCTAGCTAGGGAGCTAAATCAGCCCTGTACAACTGATATTAGTAGCATTAGAGCCATAGGATCTCACTGTGAGATTCTAATCCCCCTGGAAAAACGACCTAAAGCCTAGAAGTTAGCAGCTAGGACTATCCCTGGAAGGTTATTAGCTACACTAGGTTCTAACACCTACCTAGTGTATATCCCCTCTAAAAAGCTAGTTACGAAGACTAGCTTTATTAAGATTATAGAGCCTATAGGTCCTGTCTCTAAAGGATTACCTAGGCTTTCTATAGGGGATAACCCTTTAGAGGGGGAAAATGATTTAGAAGATCAAGATCTAAATTAAGGTTTAAAGGATTACCCTATAGACAACATAGGAGGTCCCCCTATAGGTCAAGAAAAACACCCTATAGGGCCTGTACAACCCCCTAAGGAACCGATTCCAGAGGCCTCAGAGGAGGCCACGCCCGTAACTTCCCCAGGAAATCAGATTTCGACTCTGGACCTTGATTTTAACAAAATTACCGACTTTAACCCTAATATTGACCCTATGGATGTTGATATTAGTTCCCCTTCTTCTCTTGATTTTATAAAAGAAATCTGCTTTAAGGTACGGGAGAAGCTAAAAGAAAATAACTCTAATAGCCCTAAACCTAAGACCTAGAAGCAAGCTATATCTAGCCCTAAAAGGGATAAATGGATAGAAGCTACGTATAAGGAATACAAACAGCTTCTAAAGGCTAGTACTTTTAAATTTATAGGGAAAGACTAAGTACCTAAGGGCCGTAAAGTACTAAAGAATAGGCTTGTGTACAAGCTAAAGAAGGATAAAGAAAATAATCCTCTAAAATACAAGGCCCGACTCGTTGCTAAGGGATTTATGCAAATCAAAGGTCTAGATTATCTAGAGACCTTTGCAGCCACAAGCATTCCCCCTAGCTAGAGGATTTTACTAGCCCTAGCGGCTTGGAATAACTAGGAAATCAAATAGGTCGATTTTATAGGAGCTTTTCTTAATAGTAAGCTATAACAACAGATTTATATGGTTATTCCAGACGGATTTATTAAATTCCTTGAGGCAAATCCTAAATTAGCTAAATTAGCTAAAAGTTTTGGCTATAAACCTTCTAAAGATCAAGTAATTTTATTACAGAAGTCTTTATATGGCCTAAAACAGAGCTTAAGGGAATGGCAACAAGCACTAATAGCAGTGCTAAAGTCCCTAGGATTTAGCCCTCTAATTTCTGACCTAGCTATATTCTATAATACCTTCACTAAAACCTTTATCATCACGTACGTGGATGACTGCCTTCTAATTAGACCGGATTTACCCTATATCCAAAGACTTAAAAAGGAACTTCATAAAGTCTATCTAATAGAAGATAGGGGCTGGCTGAATTCTTCTTAGGGGTTTAAATCATACAAGATAGACCTAATAGGATACTAAAAATCCATTAATCTCAGTATATCTCAGAGGCTTTAAATCGATTTAATATGCTAGATAGTAAGCCTATTAGCATACCTCTTTAGCCAGGCATTTTAGCTACGCAGACCACTAAGCTTTTAATAGCTAGCGAAATCAAGCTCTATTAGTGCATTATAGGGACTATAATGTACCTAATGTTACTTATAAGGCCGGACGTGGCCTTTACACTTCAGTAGCTATTTACAGCACTAGCTAGGCCCTATATAGAGCACCTAAAAGCAGCTAAAAACCTGCTTAGGTACCTATTAGGGACTAAATTCCTTGCTATAATCTATAGGGGAGACCCTAAAGGTATAGCTAGTAAAAGCCTAATAGGTTATTGCAATAGTGATTTTACAGGGGATAAAAAGACCTCTAAATTAACCTACGCTTATCTATTTAAGCTAGCTAGCGGACCTATTAGCTAGAAATCAAAGAAAGCTAGTACAATAGCTCTATTAACATTAGAAGCTAAAGCTAACGCTATCTGCGAGACCTTCCGGGAGCTACAGTGGCTTTAGGGCTTATTTAAGGAGCTAAAAACCCCTATTTCTCCCCCTATCCAGATATATTGCAATAATCAAGGCGCTATAACCACTGCCTATAACCCTGCCTTACATAGCCGTACAAAGCATACTTTGCTAAAGTTTAACTATATTAGGCAATAGGTTTTAGAGGGTTTAGCTAAGATTGAATATCTAGATACGAAGTCAATGCCTGCAGATGGCCTAACGAAACCGTTATCTAGGCCTCTTCATCAGGCTTTTATTAGGCTCTTAGGGCTTGATAATCACTAAAAACCAACAACTAAATCCCTTTAACAGGGAACCAAAAACAACGCTAAAAAGGGAGCTATATTTAACAATAGCTAGGAATTCAAAAGGGGGTCTTTTATCTTTTCCTGTTTTTCCCTTTTTATTTTTTTGTTTTTATCTAAAAAGTTCTTGTTTACCCTATATCACTTTGTACGCTTTTAATTAGCTTATACGTAATTCTTTTGTAGAGGGGGTGTTAAAAATAAGACCTATTTTTAGCCCTTTCTAGTTAAAGGACCTTTCTATTACTAGCTTGCATTGCAAGCCTGATAGCTGCACTGCAGCTGTCAACGGTCGCGAAGGTGGCCGTCAATGGCTACGTCGCAGCTGTCAACAGCTGCGACTGACCGTGTGGATGACTAATCTAAATTAATTATTAATTGTGAATTATTCAATTGCGTTGTGGCTGCAAGCGCAGCCACAACCGTAGCGCCACTAGTAATTAGGTAAACTAGGGTGACGTAAGCAGGTTACCCTATAGCTATCTTTAATAGCGATTTTCTCTTTAACTAGAGGTCATACAAAAGTCTTACATATAGCAAATTAAAGCTAGAAAACAGGGTTTTTATTTTATACAGGAATATTTTTTAGACTAAAATTTGGTGCATATAGGTTACTAGTTTGTATAGTGATAAGTCGATTTTTTGGATTTTATATACAAATGAATTTTGCGGAAAACAAAAAGTAGCCTATAAGACCTTTTTAGCGGTCCGGATCTACTAATACGGTCGGTGGGTATATGAGAGGAAGAAGATCTTTTCAATCTAGCTAGATAGCTAGGCCTCTCAATCCAACAGCTGCATTGCCCGTATAACATCACTAAAATCAATTCTATTGGTATATAAGATATCGTAAAAGTCATCTAGATTAAATTCTATTAGTTAATAACTGCCAAAACCTTCCGTTGCGTTGCGTTAAATAATTCAACGTGGTGGTTCTACTAGTCCTCGACCGTAGAGCTGCACCTGTACAGCTGTTGCTAGCCGGCAACTAGCTCCCTACATTTCAATAGTTTTCTTTAGGCTAATTAAGATATTATTATTTAGTAAACATTAGAAAGTCTATTATAGGTCTATAATATACTACTTAAAGCTAATTAAGGTAATAATAATATTATTATAGTATGCTATTACTCTAGTACTTTATAATATATTATTTATCTATCTCTAGATATATATATTAGATCCTTTATATCCTATAATTAGGACGTTAAATGTAAATTATCTATTATATATAATAACTAATAGTGCCTATTATAAATCTAGGTAAACTATCTATTAATAATAAAATAATATAGTATTAATAACTATAATATATATAGCATTAGCAATTCCTATAATAACTTCTTCCTATTATCTTATTAAATATATATCTAATATTATTATTATATTTAATCCTTATATATTAATAACTATATGCCCCTTTTAATTATCTCTAGTTCCTATTTATACTATAAAGATAGGAAATATAAATAGCACTTATAATATTATATAAATAACTTTCCTTACTACTAGTAATTCTTTTATTATCTTTTTAATAATTATTTAATTATTTAGGCTAACTAGATAAATCCTATATTTCTTTAAAACTAGATCCTACTAGCCTAGTTTTATCTATAATTATATTTACTCTTTCTAAGGAACTATAGTAAATCCCTTATTATAAAATAAGTTTATATAGTTCTCTAAGAGTCTTTATATCTCCTATTATTTATCTTTACTATTAGAGTTAAAATAGTTTACTTATATAGCTATATATACTATAGTTTATAACCCTATTATAATCTAATCTATAGTTAATAACTATATCTTAATATATAATTTTATTACTATTACTAAATCTATTACTAAAGCTTATTCCTTAGGTTTAACTATATATACTCTTATAGCTAGGTTAATAGACTTAAATCTCCCTAATTCTTGCTTTTGACTAATTATTACTAGTTTATTACCTATATTACACACTATAATATATTATATAGTTTTATCTATAATTACCACATATACTCCTAGCTTTTATAGTTATTTTAGCTTAAATAATGCCCTATTATCCTTACCTAAGTAATAGTTTATTAGCACTAATATTATTATATATAGTTAAATTATTACTATATAAGCTAATTTAACTAGTATATTAATTTTAGGTTAATTATACTACACTACTATAAGAATAGTAATATTCTTATATATTCTAATAATTACTTTTCCTTTACTTACTATAATATTAATTTACTATAGTATAATATAATCTATACCTAATAGTATATTTACTCTTAATAACTTAACTATTAAGACTTCCCTAATAAATAAAGTAATTACTAGTTATTTATCTAGTATTATACCTAAAAAGTTTATTAGTAATAGCATATACTTATTAGTAATATAGGTATTTATGCTAATTCCCTTAATATTAATTAGTGCTACTGTTGGTTACACTAAGGAACGTTACACTAGTGCGAAGAGGTTGAATTTAATGAAGTTAATAATGATAGCTAATAACTAAGAGAGAAGAGAAAAGGGAGAAGGAGAGAAATCTAGCTAGAAGAGAAGGTAGGCAAAAAGGGGGAAAAGTAAGGCTATAGTGCGGTGCCACTGCTAACGGAGTGGGGTAGCTTGTGATATATCTAATTATATTACGTGCATCCCTTTAGTGGCTTTACTCTTTAGCTATAGTTAGACTATCTATTATCTAAAGGTCTAAAGGAAGCTATACTAGTAGTCTCTCTTTTCTTTGTGGCTAAAGGAGCCTAAAAACGTAATAAAAATCGGATTAAAGGAAAGTATATATAAGTAAATCCCTTAATAGGAATCCACGGTTCTTATTAGCTATTATAGCTTTGGTTATTCTAATTAACCTAGTTATTACAGTCTGTACCTATATGCCTATTATATTAATTCTCCCCTTTGCCTAACCTTACAGGTCTCTTAACCTATCCTTTCACATAAATTATTAATTCATTTAAATTAATTAAGGTTAAAAGGGCTAAATTTGGCAATGCCTTTGTTATTACATTAGCTAGATTGTTGCCACTGTTAATCTATCTAACTTCATAGACTTCCCTCCTCTTATATAACTACTAAAGGGCTATAATATTAATTATTAGCCACTTCTCTTTTATTATGCCTAGCTTTATAAGGTATTTATATAATAAGAAAGAGTCTATATAAAGAATTATTAGGATTTAAGGCATCTTTAATTAGTCTGTGATTATATAAAGGGTTGTAGATATTACATACGCGATATTAGTACCTTAAACCATGCTATATAGCTTAGATATAAGTGCGCTATAGGTTACATGCTTGCTTTTTATAGAGCTATATATAATAACATTCCCTTTTAAGATAAAGGTGTTATTCTCCTTTATTACTTTATTACTAATTATAATAATATATCTGATTTATAAACTCAGATCTTTATTATTAGTAAGGGACCTATCTATAAATATAAAGAGCTTTGCTTCCTTAAGAGTTAAGGGGATATACCTTAGCCCTTACTACTAATTCTTAATCTGCTACTTAAGGTGTTTATTAAGTTATAAGATATTATTAGTAAAGGGTTCTTAGTGTTATATAGTAATTAATAGATTATATAATACTTCTAGTTAATAGACTATTATAATATAGCTCCCTTAGGCTCTTTGCTCTATGTAATCCTGCCTTACTATTAGTGATCGCAGGTTAATCTCCTTAATCTTCTAACTTTAGCCTTTTTAGTTTAAGGTTAGTAAATTATTATTATTCTAAGTTAGAATGTAGCTATTAAAGATAAGGGGATTTGTAGTTATTAGGTGTTATTTTTCTTTAGCTATAAACTTTGCCTTCTAGAGCTCTTTTTTTTCTTTCTTAAAGAAGTTATTATTACTAAGGCCTAGCGTGTTATCTATTTGCATTCCTATAATACTAAAGAGGTTTTTATTATTTAGGGCTATAATTAGCAGGCAGGGATTATATATTAAGGTTATTATATTAAGATTATCCCTGTGGTAGTAAAAATATATTGCCTACTAGTGAGTTCTAGCCTCTGCGATCTCATAGAGGGGCTTAATCACCTCTATTATCATGCCTTTTAGAAAGAGGTATATAATTTACTTTAGTAACTTTATAATAATCAGCCTATTTAGGGTTATTTAGGATTAAATATAAGCTTATATAATGTCTTATAGCTAAAGGTAAATTCCCTTTCGCTTTAATAATAGAGTAAGGGCTATAATAATCTATTAGCTTAATCGCTATATTATTAGTAATTAGGTTAAGATAGCCTCTTTTCCTCTATTATTATGCCCTTATATAATAAGGTATAACTTCTTATATAGTAATTTAGTGCCTTTGCCTTTAATCTCTTAGACTATATAAGAATTAAAGATCTAGTGGCCTCTATGCTTCACTAGATTAAACATTATAAATCTAAACACATTATAAGCTTATAAGGCATTAATCTTAGCTTAGTTAGATTATTTAAAGGGGCTCCCTAGGGTTATAATCTTTCCTTCTTAGTGAAGTTAAAGGGTAAGGTTTTAGTTAGCCTTTTCTTTTACTATAAGGAATACTATATTTAGCACTTCTCTAGCTATAATCCCCTTAATTAATACTTTCTCTTAGTCTTTATTAATAAATATAAGAGGCTTTATAGGTTTAATAAGCTCCTTAGGATTATAAACCTAGGCCCTAATTACCTTTGCTTTTGCTTTCTTAGGGCTACTAGCTTTATAGCTTCCTATAGGGGTAGCTTTAGCTACCTTAAGGCTTACTATAAGTTCTTTAACTCTATAGCTTCCTATAGGATTACCTTTAGCCTTAATAGCCTTTATAGGCTTCTCTATACCCTTATTAATATAGAATTAAACTATAAGGTTTTTCCTTAGCCTCCTTTACTTTCTCTTTACTAGTATCTCTTTCTTTTCTTTTACCTTACTACCCTTTATAAGTAGCTTATCTCTTCTAGCCCCCTTAGCCCTTTCTTATAATAGGACTATAGTATTAAAGGGGGCTATAGTATAGGAAGGGGCTATATTATAGGTAGGGACCTCTAGGCTTAGGTTATATTCCCTAATATCCTAAAGGCTTTGCTTATTAGCCCCTATATACTATAAGTCCTTATAGTATAGCTTTACTACTATAGAGCAAAACTTAGCTAGGCTATAGGGTATCTTAACTATATAGGTCTCCCTATTAGTAACTAATAGCTTATAAGGGCTATGCTATTTACCTTTTTCTCTTTATATATATACATTAGCCTATAGTAGTAGCTAATATATTAGTAATATATTAGGGCTATTCTAGGCGCTAAGGGCCTTATAAACCTATCTCTTAGCTAGGTAATAGTAGACTTTATTAGTTACCTTCTAAATTACTTTAGCTTATTAAATAATAAAGATACTTAGTAGTAACTTATCTATTATCTATAGGTAAGCTCTAAAGACTAGTAAGGTTAGCATAAGGCTATTAGGGCTTGCTAAGTTATTAATAGCTTTAATAGCTATCTAGAGTTACTACTTAGAAGTAATCTCTTTACTAATTAAATCTATAATAATATTATAAGCCTAGTAAAGAGGTCTATAATATTTTTTAACCTTTCTAATGCTATTATAAGCTTTAATAGGTATCTTATTAATATTAATTAATATTAAGCGAGTATAATGCCTAAATTTAGCTAAAGTAAAGTTATTACTAGTATTATAAATAATCCAGTCTAGAGGGCCTAGATATATATTAATCTAGCACTCTCTAATTATATCCTAGATATTATAAGCTTTTTGCTTCTTAGGGTTAAGGAATTAGGCTACTTAAAATAAGGTTACTAAATTAATAATATAAAGGACTAGTTAGCTATTAATTTGCATAATATTAATAATAATCTTATAGTTAAAGTTATAGTTATCTTTAAGGGAGAATTTAAACTAGCTAGGGGCTTTTCTATTTATCTAATAATAGTAATAGACTTTAGTAAGCTTCTTAATTATATAGTGTTTAATATTATAACTAGCTTATTAAAGGATCTTTATAAGCTATTAAATTAAGGGATAACTAAACCTTTAGTAAAGTTAATAAATCTCTCCTTTTAATAGGTAAAAAGCAGTAGTTTCTCTTGCCTTTAAAAGTCTTTAAGGGTAGCCCTATTTACGCATAATAGGTATAGTCTTATTGTTTTAAATTAACATATTAGTAAGGTTATTAATCCTAACCTTTATTTTATCTATATTAGTAAAGGAAAAGAGAAAGGGTGTGGCAGTGTTAAGAACATAGAAGTTAATTTAGCTAAGCTTTATAGGCATATAGATAATACTATGTGTTATTACTAATCTAGTACTAAAGCAAATAACTTCTAGGTTATAGGGTTTAATTATTAATAATAGCATTAATCTTAGCAAGGCTTTAGCTTATGCTAGACTAGTAGTTAATTAGCCTAAGGCTCCTATATCTAGTATAATTTCTCTAAAGATCTCTTTAAAATAGTGTCTTTTAGAGGTATAATAGATTAAATTATCTTTATTAGAAGCCTCTTTAAGGTATAGCTCTTACTTAAGCAAGGCATGTTAAAAAGCTTAATTCTTAAGTATTATAAGGATATTAATATTATCTATTATTTATAATCCTATGTAAAAGAATTATATAATGCTAAGTTATACCTTTAATAATGGTTTTTTCTTAATATTATTATTACTATTATCTTAGTCCTAAGTAAAGGCCTTAAGCTATATTTCCTAGTCTTTTATTTCCTCTTCCTTATTACTATTATTTCCTTTAAATAAAGTAAGGAATGCCTAAAACTTTATCTCTATAGGTAGTAAATAATAGTTCTTACTAGCTTACTACCTCTCTTTCTCTTTCTAATATTTAGTATTAGTGTAGTTTAATAACTAGTAGCTACTCTTACTATAGATAAAGTATTACTTAGGTTATTTAGAGTTACTATAATAACCTTCTTTTCCTTAGTCTTTTTAATTCTATTAGCTATATTAGCAGTCTATAAATATTACCTCTAATAGGTCTTTATCTTAATACTAGTAGTATTAGTTACTTCTTATATTACTCTTTATAATTATAAGTAACTTATAGAGGTTACTAGTAAGGTTCTTAAAGCCTAGTATATATATATACTTTACTACCTAATATTTAGGAACACTAGAGATTATATTTAATATTTACTTATAGAGCTTTATATTTACTATATTAAAGAGGTATAACCCTTTATAAATCCTTTTTAGGGTAATTAATATAATCTTAAGGCATTTAGACTTAGTCTTATTAGGGTTTTAAGTAATAATATTCTTAAGAGTTATATTACTTTATTTATATTAGTAAAATTATTAATTACTCTCTGTCTTAAAGTGTTAATAGATATTTATAATTATCTCTTTATATAAGAGGTTTTTACTAGTAAGGTAATTAAGAAAGTGCTATTTAGTATCTCCTATTAATATAATAGGGAATGCTTTACTAAAATATAACTTAAGGAGGTTAATCTAGTTATACTTACTCTTAAAGAGCGTAAGCTTTAGTAAGAGAAAGTTATATAGCTTTTTACTATAGTGATTACTATTCTTATATATTTTTATAAGCTTAGAGATTTTCTTTATAATTTACTTATTAGAAGAAAGGTATTAGGGAGGGAAATTAAACTATTAAGGGTTAAGCTTCTAATGTAACTAAGATTATTATAGGGGTTCTTATAGAGAATATAGTAATTATTCCCTTTAGGAGCTAGGAATATTAGGTAAGGTCTTTATAGTAGTAGCCTATAGAGGTTATATTTAAGGTAGTTTAGAGGATCTTAACCTTTCTTCTAGCTAATAAGGTATTAAGGTTTAATAAAGCACTTCTTTAAGTAATACTAGGATTAGATATCCTAGGCCTTATTTAATAAGAACGCTATAATCTTATAGAGAGTTATATAGCTCTCTTATAATATCCTTATTTACTCTTTTAAAGGTATTCTTAGACTAGCCTTTAAAGTCCTCTTAGAATAATTCCTAGAGGTTATTATCCCTCTAGCCCTAATGCTTACTAAGGTTAATAAACCCTATAATATAATTATTAAGCTTAGGCTATATAGTAGTCTTAGGATCTAGCTTATTAGATTCTTTCTAATCTTTTATAAGCTTACTAGTAAGCGGTTATAGATATAGCGGGAGTTTATTCTCTTAAGGTCTTTTAAGGATAGTTATCTTTAAAGATACTTATAAGGGTTTAGAGGAAAGGGGTGTGTTTTAGGGAGTGCCTCTTATTATTCTTTTGCCCTCTAGTTCTATCTCTCTAGTAATATTAGTCTTAAATTAATAAGACTAATAAAAATAGGGTAAAAGTGCCACAATTAACACAATAAAGCCTAGGGCTTTACTTATAAAATAAGCAGGATAAACAGGATAAATAGGATAAATAGGACGGAATAAACAGGATAAATAGAATAGGATAAACAGGATTAGTAGGATTAATAGGATTAATAGGATAAATAGAGGGAAATAATAAAAAACAACAGAAAAAGTATAAAAGAAGGAAAAACAGTAAAAAAAAAAGAATAGGCTGCAAAGATAGCACAGAAGTAGAAGTAACTTAATACCTAGAACACTAAGGCATAAAAAGCTATAAAGAGAGAAAAAGGGTTATAAAGAGAGTGTAAAGGGAGGTTATATAGGTTAGCTAGCTTAGCTAAGGGTTGTTTTTAATATTAGGTTCAAATGAAATGCCTTATAGCAATAGATTTGGTTATTTAGTTAGTTTTCTTATAATAGATAATAAGATTAATAATTAACTAAATATCCTAAAGGCCTAAGAGTTAATAGATTAATCTCTTAGAAGTCTAATAAGCCTATTACTAGGATTCTAGTTTATCTTCCTTTAGCATACTCTATAGTCATGCCTCTTTACTATAATAACTATTAATTTAGCATAATAAGGGGTAGTAGCTATAGTGTCTATAGAAATATCTCTTCTTATAATACCTAACTTATCTATAGTTATAGTTAACTACTAATTAGTGTTAGTTATACTAAGGAATGTTATACTAGTGTAAAGAGGTTAAATTTAATAAAGTTAATAATAATAGCTAATAACTAAGAGAGAAGAGAAGAGGGAGAAGGAGAGGAATCTAGCTAGAAGAGAAGGTAAGTAAAAAGGGGGAAAAGTAAGGCTATAGTGTGGTGCCACTACTAACAGAGCGGGGTAGCTCGCGATGTATCTAATCGCATCGCGTGCATCCCTTCGGTGGCTCCACTCTTTGGCCACGGTCAGACTATCTATCGTCCGAAGGTCCGAAGGAAGCCACAGCTACTCTTATTCTAATCTTAATATCTAAATACTATTTAGCTATCTATTATGTATTTACTAAGGTAATTAAGCACCTGGTGTTATAATAAACATTTACCTAACTATTTAGATTATCTAAATTTAGATAAATTTAAAGTTATAAATATATCTATAATTAAAATATATAACCTATGCTTATATTACACTATATATTAACTATTAATTAAAAGATTAGGATTTAGATACTTACTTTTAACTTAACTATTATTATATTTATTAGTTATAGTCTATTTACTACTGATTTTATTTGTGTTTATATATTATTTATTATAATATTTAAATAATCTTAATTACTATATATTTAGGATAAGGAATAAGATTCTAAAATTTTATTATAAGCTACCTTACCTATAATTATACTATTATATAGCAAACTATATACTATATTTAAATAGTTAAAGAGCGTGTTATTAGAAGTAAATTAAGCTAAATATATCCTATATATGCGAATTATATTATCAATTATAATAAATTAGACTTATTTTACCTAGTTATTAGTCTATAAGACCCCTTTCTAATTATCCTAAGAGTATAATTCTTACTATTTTACCTCTAGGTATAGGATATAAGTATTTATATTCTCTTACTCTAGTTATAAACTAGTATTTTCCTATCTTATATTATTTATTTATTTACCTTATTATTAATTATTTTACTCTTTATCTTCTATCTAATCTAATTTATTTACCTAGTGTATAGCCTATAAATATTATAGTAAGATTACTAGCTTATTTAGTGGTTTTATAGCATTACTAAATAAAGTAGCTTTATTTATAATAGGCCTATTATACTAGGGATTAGAGTATAGTCTTTACTAGTTATTATAGTATAGCTAATTACTAAACTACTATTCTTAATTATTCAAATATAGCCTCTATTATCTATATTATTATTATTAATTAGCATTTTAGTATAGTAAATTACTATTATACTTATTTTAATTACTATTCTAGTAATTATTCTAATAACCTCTAATTTATAGCCTAGCTATGCTATTATATAGTTAGTATCCTATATATTAGCCTTAATTATTAAATTCTTTACATATATTTAACCCTTATTAAATATCTCTAAACTATTAATTAGCTATCTATTAGTATTTATCTCTTACCTAACTTATAATTATTAATTCCCTTTCTCTAATTTACATTAGAAACTAATTAATTATTATATTAGCTAATAGCAAGGTAATAATTATTTAGATCTCTAAATTAAATACCTAGTAAACTATTTATAATTATATAATATTATCCTAATAATATACTCTTATGTCTTATAATAGATTATATATAAAGATTATAATATTCTCTTTATTATTGTCATGGCTTGCACCGAAAGGTTGTAAACGAAGTGATAGCTAAGACTATCGCAGTCGCTGCTAGATAAATGCTAGCTAGGGGCGGGTGCGTGAAGGTTTTAATCTCTAACCTAGCACTAATAATATGCGTAGTCTTTAATAAATACCCCGCTTTATAAGCACGTGGCTATCTTATAGCTAGCTAGCCTCTTTGTTATTCGCATAGCCTAAAGGTTCTCCAAAGACTCGCTTTAATAAATATCCTATCTCTGACCTCTGCGCTCCTGACAATTATAATACTTTTATAAAGAGTATCTTATATTCTTAATCCTATTTAAGGCTATAGATTATAGCTCCTAGAATCTTTTAATAAGGTATATGCAAATTATCTTTAGTAATACCTCTTAAAGTAATTTACACTCTAATAGTATTAATAGATAACTATACTAATTAAGAGCTTATCCTTATAGATATAATATTTATATATCTTTTACTAGTTTCTCTAACTAGCTTACTACTATATTCTCTAAATATTATATAAATACTAGTATATACTTATAAATTATTATTATAGACTTTATATTTACTATAATTCCTTAACCTTTCTTATTCTTAACTCCTAGATTAAAAAATCTAATATTTACTACTCTTAATAGTAATTATATTACTAGTATTATTTCTATTTATAAACTTAGTAACTATTACTTCTATCCCTACTAGATAAGCTATAGTAATATATAATTTATACTTATATTTTCCTAGAAAAGACAAATTATTATCTATTTTATATTAATATTATCTAAGGCTTATTAGTTTAATAATTAGTATTAATCTAGTAATAGCCCCTACTCTATTATTAATAATTATTAGTCTATTATATTCTAATCTTATAATATCTAGTTATATAATCTTAATAATAATCTAGAATTTATAGACTACCTTTAATTTACTTCTAATACCTAATAGAATAGGAACTTAGGTAGTAAATTATTAAGGGGGGAATTATTAAGGGGTATAATAAGTAGTGTCTTATATATTATAGAACTATTCCTTCCTAATTCTAGGGATAATATCTATAATTACTAAATTATAGGTAATTTTACATATAAGGTCTTATCTAGCTAAATGTCTAGCTTAGAATTACGCTTAATGCACTTATCTAGCTAAGAATTAAGCCTATAATTATGTGATCCTAGGTGGAATTCCTCTAGATATTCTATTACCACTATAATAAGATAATCTATTAGTATTATATTAATTAATTCTAATATAACTTTACTTTAAGCTTACTTAAACTATATTAGTTTAAATCTAAAACCCTAGGAATTATACTTTAAATATCCTATTACCTAGGTTATAGGCTAGGACTACCTTACTATTAGACTAGTTATAATTATTAGATTTATTATATTTAAAGGGGCGAATTATTTAGCCTTTTATAACTATTTATTAATAAAATAATAAAATCTTAACTTTTATTTTACTTATTTAACTAAGTAGTTAAATATTTATTCCTTATTAAATAGTAAGAAATTTATTACTAAATAGTATACTAATTCCTTCTAATTATTTAGGATTATTAGGCTAACTATATTAATATATCTTTAGAGGTATTATCCCTTTATAATTAGTCTCTTTATCTAGTGTCTATTTAGATATCTAAGACTAATTATTTAAATTCTAGTTTTAGTTTTTTTTTCTAGTTTTTATAATTATAGTATGTAATTACTACTGAACTATAAGAGAATATAGTAAAGGATAATTATTTAGCTACGCTAGCCCTTATAGGGCACTATTTATTATGCACGATTATGCACGTGATGTGTGACAGTCTGCTTGATTGCGGAGTTTGGGTTAATATGGATTGTGGCGGATTCCCAGATGGCCCCCCTCTTATTCCTTTGCCACCCTCGCCAGCAAGTCACTGCAGCCTAGCTTCCACTTACTTCATCATCTAATTCATTGAAGTCCGTGCTGCGCTGCAAGCACCGATAAGGACGAACATCGTCAGGGCGACTGGTAGAGACATCGTACCATCTCACAAAGCAGACACGACGTCTCCAGATCAAGCTTCTGCAACCCATCTCGGATCGTTGGTCTTAGTTGTTTCTTCCATACTGACTGCAATATAGCGATGATACCATACTTGATGCTTTGGGTGGTAGAAGTGACTTGTCCGGCTCCAAAGTTCCCATCATTTTCTCCCACAGCTCTGCCTACAGTATCTGCCCACATTCGCGTAACTTCGAGTGCCATATTCTAAAGCTAGTCAAGAAATGAAAATCTATCGTCATGGTCAACATCAGTCCTGACGGCATCTCATGCGTGAAAGTTGACAAAGAAAATGGTCTTTCCTGATGACGCTCCCGCCAACGCTACCTTGGATCGGGTTGTTGCACGCATTGTACATATCGGAGACCTTATTGGTTTTGGCCACGTGGATATTGGCACCGACTTCGATGGTATTGCTCAGTTGACTAAGGGATTTGAAGATGTCACGGACTACCCCAACCAAATTGCTGCTCTACTGCGAGCTGGCGTGAGTGACCGGGATGCTGCCAAGATTGCTGGTGGTAATTTGCTTCGCGTGGCACGAAGTACAGGTCGGTCGTTCTGCACAGATGAAAGCGGGAAATGTGCCGGCCATGGAGGATGATATTCCTTCATTGGCACCCAACTAAATCACACGACATACCGCTCTCAGAGTAGACAGAGAGTCAAGAGCTGGAAACCATATGTAGTGTCTAAAAACTCACTTCATGTAATCGTACAAAGGTTTCTATATACACTCTTGTACAGTCCAGCAGGCTTTTATAAAGAGGACGCCATGCTATACTCTGAAATTCCCCCAATATGTCTGCCATTGAGCCTGGGTATATTGCCATGAGCTTGTGACATACCGGGTTCAAAAGCTTGCTTCCGCCTGAATTTGATGTCGTTCGATAAGGAAGGCTTCCACGAAAGTTCCGTGATTGAAAGCGTCCAAGCTATGCCGGAGTCTGCTTGATTAGTCGATTGTGCTTAGGATCGTCGGTCAACCCTGTTGAGCTTGTTGGCAGTGGCCGTTTGTGTTCTTGTTCGTTGACCGCGCACCGGCAGACCCATCGCATGACGACGGCCGCGGAACGAACCAATGTCTTTTAATCTTCTAATATTATCTTGTACGACTCTCCTCGCATCGGTTTCGATCGTCATTTGCGATAATTCAGCCGTCAAAGATGTGACGGTTCTGGGACTAAGGGAGCCGATCTTGGCGAGCTTGTGAATCGAGTATTTTGCCATAATTCGGGAGGCAGTTGTTGATCCTAAAGCGTAGAATGACTCAAGGGCTTTCTATGTCGTGCTTTTTTAGCGCCGTTCGGTTTGCAATGCCGTGATTGCAGATGGAAGGGGGTACGCTCAATACCTTTACGAGCTTGCCCTCGTTAAAGTTGACCCCGAGAACGAACACCTGTTGGAAGAGACTCATGAGCGACTTGCGGGGGGGAGGGGAGGGATTATCCCGTCCCGTGGGAGCTGTCAACGTTAGAGACTTACCATGTTGATGATATCTAATTCAAAACCAGTACTTAAGATGCTGACTTGAACTTAGTTGGTCTTCCAACGATTCGCGACTTTTAAAATTGAAGTTGGAAATAGAGAACGTGTGGTCGACAAGTCAACTAGTTCGCCTATACAATATAATTGGCTAGAGAAAAACTAGCGGGCCCGCATATTTCCTTTCCCCCTCCTGGCAATCAATCGCGCCTCGCGCTCGTGGAGAGTGCCACTCTGCCTGCCATACGGGATTATTGCGATGGACAGCCCGCAGGCTCGACGAAAGGTCGCTAGATAAAACTCAAAGGATATGAACTCGATGAGGTAATAATTCTACTATCATATATCATTTCACGACTGATTCAATTGGCTAATATAAGAAAAAATTGCATAAGACGGTTAGTTTAAGCTCGTCAAAAGTACACTAATTCTCGTGCCTTTCCTCTGTGGTAAGACTGACCAGGAAGTGCCTGCCTTTACAAAGGCTGTAACCACTATCTTCTCGCAAACATGCCTGTAAAGAAAATGGAAAGAGGCACCTATTTAACTTGATCTGTTGATTGAAGCTAGGTTGCCTTTTCACGGGCAGTGAAGAGGCAGCTGTGCCTAGAAGCATCACATTAAACTTGCAGACGAGCTACTGGATTATTATGCATACTTTACAACCAAATTATACACGCGCAAAATTCGCGCAAAACTCGCACGGCTTCGTGGATCACACCCTTAGTTAGGCGCTAGAACTGCGGAGGGAGCAAAAATTGATTGATTGATTTAGACAATAAAGTGAATTAGTTGCTATTAGCTACAGATCAGAACGAGCCATCGAACTGCAATACACACGAATGATGGGAATTATGGCAATTCCACTAATAAAGCGTGCCTTTGAACCCTTATTATCTTTTCTCTTTTCTGTAACAGAGATAAGACTGCCACTAGAATCTGGTCAGATCTGGTTAGATCTGGTTATTAGAGCACTTGCTAATAAACCTGATCCCACCTAATACTGCTTTCGCCAGCGAAACAGGAAACCCCTGCGCATAGACCCCCCGCTGCGCTTTCGGCGGGGAAGCTTAAAACGCTTTGAGCTTGGGTACAGGTGTCCGCTCCGCCCACTGTCCCAACCTTGATCTTCTTCTCTTCCGCATCTTCATCTTCCATTGAAAAAAAATACCAGTTGATTGCTCTTTGAGTCTGTCGAATTTTAGACCATCCAAAATGCTTCACCTAAGGCAACTCATTGTCTCTTTCGCCCTCCTTGTCGGAGTTGGCCTGGTTCTCTTCTCCCAGACTGCCGAGGCGACCCAGGGACCCAAGATCACCCAAAAAGTCTACTTCGACATTGAGCTTGGCGGTAAGCCATTGGGCCGCGTGGTGTTTGGTCTTTATGCAAAGACTGTTCCCAAGACTGCCGAGAACTTCCGTGCCTTGGCTACCGGTGAGAAGGGATTCGGCTACCAGGGCTCTACTTTCCACCGTGTCATCAAGCAGTTCATGATCCAGGGAGGTGACTTCACCAAAGGCGACGGCACTGGTGGCACTTCCAGTAAGTTATGCCCGCTATCATTCTGGCAAACATCCCTGTGCCGAGCCCATTTACTAATCATGCGATCCTTTGCAGTCTACGGCGACAAGTTCAAGGACGAGAACTTCAAGCTCAGGCACACCAAGAAGGGTCTCCTCTCCATGGCTAACGCCGGTGTTGACACCAACGGCTCCCAGTTCTTCATCACCACCGTTCCGACCCCGTAAGTTCATACAAAAATGTGCTCAATTCCTCAGGAGTATGGTCCCAGTAATACTGACTATTGGTTTCATTAGCTGGCTCGATGGCCGCCACGTCGTCTTTGGTGAAGTCCTCGAGGGCTTCGAGATTGTCGAGCAGATCGAAAATGTTCAGACCTCAGCAGGCGACAAGCCTGTAGAGACTGTCAAGATCGCCAAGAGTGGCGAGCTTGAGGTTCCTCCTGAAGGTATTCACGTCGAGCTTTGAGATCCTTTTGCGGCTCTTCACAAATCCAAACTATCTGAAATTCACCCGATGTCGGTGTGCTGATGTGTATGGGATTAATCAGGCCTCTATGGCTCAGTTGGTTGGGCCGATGGTGTTGTACCCATTGAAAACGACGTGACTGCTGCAGTCAAGGCTCCGGAAGGATTGCCATTCCTACAGAAGATCGCCGTCTTTGGATTTGTGCTCGCCGCTCTTGTGTTCTGCATTCGTCGTCGCAAGTCTTCCCACAAGAACAACTTCGACTTGGAAAAGACAAATGCTTGAACGTTGCCTACGCAGGCAAAATGTAGAACATGTAGAACATGTAATAATAGCAGGATCTATATTTGCGACCTTAGAGCTTATTTATTACTGTGGATCTAAGCATTTGGTTGTTAATTGTTTTACTGGCTGGGTATTGCCAGCAATTGTGTTATAAAAAATCAGATGCATTGGCTATAACCAATGAGGTAAAAAAAAAAAATCAATAGCAGGATCTATTACTTCGTCATGCCTCAACAAACTATCTCTGAAATAAAATTTCTTAAATCTTGGGCATCCAACCATTTGTCCATGACAACACAGTCTCGGCGCGATTCGACCATCGCCCTCATATCAATTTTTGCCATCACTCCCAGACTTGTATATTCCTTGTTTGGAACATGGGTTGGGTTGGGTTTGTAGCGCGAATGGACCCCCGTCACGTGGGGCTGCATGGTAGTGAACTCGCATCCATCCGGAAAGTAAAAAAGTTGTAAGTTCGGCGGCTAGCTTACAGCAAAACCTGAGTACATTTGACAATTTGCCCTAGCAATCGAATTTTCCCGTATAAAAAGGCTTCTAGGGTCAAGCGTCATCTCCTTCGACGCAACGCCTCTTCTTGCGGTCCACATCTCTCCATAATCTTTCATAATGAAGGTCCTTAGTCTCAATTTTTTGACTTGCGCCGCAAAGGAATGCAAGAGCTCTTCTGATTCATATCCGCTTCACCCCAAGGACGCCGAGCTAGTTCAGGACGAGATCGACCTGAATCCCCAGATGATCATCAATGTATTGCCGCGCTTGGACTGGGCTGCTCTGCGGACTACGTCCTCTGAGGTACGTTGCTCAAACTTTACGTGGTTTTTTTTTTCCCCTCCCCGGGAGGGTGTCCGTTGGCCCCGCTCGATGGAGGCAGAACGGGAGAAATGCTTTCAAATTATCTACTTGGGAGAATAGGAAGAAAGGACATCCCAGGGGGTTTAAGTCATTCCTATCTCTCTCTTTCCATCTATCTATTTTTGTCATCTCCCGCTCTGTCTTTTTATTTACCTCGTCGTTGCGCATTACGTGATGAGTTTGCGAGGCTTGCCTAACACTTCGGGTAATAGCTTGGATTTCCAGTCCTTCCAGAGCAGCCTCCTACTGCAGAGGAACTCGAGGCTGATGAGAAGACGTTGAAAGATTTGCATCATTTGCTGTTGGAAACGCAGATGTCGGAGGGGAAGCTGGTATGCGGCAACTGTGGGCATGAATACTTTGTGAAGGAGGGCATCGCGAACTTCTTGCTACCGAGTCATTTGGTCTAATTTGAAGGGAATTAAAAATGTTTTTGGTACATTCCATGATTAAGATGAGCTCTAAGAAAAGGCCGTCGATGATGCAGACTTGTTTCTGTTAAATTTGACCGGTTGCCATCATTAGTCTGGTTGGCGCGTACGGAGTTAAAGAGATGCATTCATTTCCTGGAAAGAGTATACGTTGACACGATGGAATCTAGTGCCATACTGTAGCAACATTACCAAACTTTGGGGGGTTTTTTTTTATAAAAAAAACCGTATTTCGTTCAAAATGCACAACTGTGGTGTGAGTCCATTTCACTGTATCCGATTCCACGCCCAATGACAATGGTCCCTGGCTACATCCGCTTCCGAAAAGCAATCCATAACTCCATGTTTAATGTGTATATTTTACAGTACGGATGGGCTCAATTCCATTCGAGGTGTTGCTGACAGGTTCTCGCCAATTACTGTTGCTTTTTCTGCGCTGCAGGGCCCATTTCCTTGTCAAATGCACCATACGAGACTTCCAGACTGGCAAGGCCTCTAATACCAGCACCAAGAATAGACAAAAGAACAAATGCGACGATAATACCCATGAAAATGCCTGCGACACCTTGTTAGTTTTCAGTAGTACGTACGGGGGTCTATGAGAAGCGCGTCATACCTGGAGTAAAGAACTGGTACTTCTCGAAGAGAGGTCGTGTGTCGCGCTCGGTTCTGTTTGCTTTTTGCATCGAAGCGGCGCCATCAAGACCTCTTCTTGTGTTCATACGAAGCGGCTCAATGAACTCCGAATCATATAATGGTTCTCTGGGAGTCGCGTAGAACAGAATGGTATAACTGTTGGCGGAGGCCATTTCAAGGTCGAGAGCAATCGAAGCATCTGCAACAATTGCCACTTAGTTTTCTCCATCTTCGTGTGACATGGATGGGATCCAAGCACTTACCACTTGTGTCGAGAGCCTGGCTCCTGTCACCAGATAGTGACTCAAGCGGCTGCGCATTAATCTTGACCACCTTTCCTTTCTTGTTGCAAGATGATTTGATGTGTTGCACGAATCCAGCAGATGTTACGTCTCCGACGACTTCGGCCACGGTGTATTTTCCCTTCACGCGAGCATCCTTCACAGCTTTGCACAGGTGTGGCATGGCGCAGCCATCCCGAGTCCAGAAGTCTGCTGCATTAATGCCGGGCAGTGTCACTATAAGGTAACGGTCGGTCGGACATCCAGCGAGGAAATCTTTGGTGAACTTGATAGCTTCAGAGCTTGTCTGTATTTTGTTCGCGCTAGGACTTTGTTCGATGCTGCGATGAGAGTCAGCTACTGCTTCGACGGTGCTGTCTTTCCCAGGCGGGAGTATGCTTACTTGGACGTTGACAGCAGCACCCACGGAGAAGAATCCGAGAAGGCCACAGCTGTTCTGCAAAGCGCCAGTGCGCCTACAATAGTATAGAAACGCATGGTGGACGATGATAAACCTAGCTGCCAGATTGTCGTATCGTCAGGGAAGCCATTCAAGTTCCAATTCTTAATACCGTGACGACGGACGTGGATACAGCGTGCTGCCTTACTTACGTAAGGGACATCTTGCTCGAATACAGTGCTCCACTTTATTATGCCGCAACAACAACAGCCAAATTGCCAGGTGGGCCCAGTTACTTGCGGCAAAGTTCATGGATCGGAGCAGGGAAGAAAAAAAAAAGTTGATGTCTCCAGCAACAGCTTTTCATAAATTGAACTTCTCTAGCACGAACACCCACGAACGGATTTTGGGTAGAATTTGGCCCTAGGATCCATAATGTTTGCCAAACCAAGACCTAAAAAGAGTCTATTGCCACCTCCAAGCAAGAAGAGAAAGACTACATCGACAATTGAAGAAATATCATTTGATGATGGTGCTCGCGAAGAGTACTTGACGGGATTCCATAAGCGAAAACAACAAAGAATTAAGCATGCACAGGAGGAGGCTGCCAAGAGAGCTCGTCAGGAAAAATTGGAAACACGGAAACAGGTATGGCCGAGAGCAGCAGATAAAAGTTAAAGGGTTTTTTTTTCTTCAAATAAACTGTGCTAACTTCGCTATTGATAGATCAGGGAAGAAAGACGTCGAAAAGTCTCTGAGCATGTCGAAACTGTGAACAAATTGTTGCGCGAATCCGGAGCTGTATCAGCCGATCTCGAAGAGGGCGATTCTGAGGGAGAAAATTCAGACAAGTGGGACGGCTTTCCTGACAAGCCAGATGTTGATATCGTTGACCACGAAGAAGAGTACGTCGATGAAGACCGATATACTGTCGTGAAAATTGAATCTGTTTCTGTTTCGAGAGATGGCCTCAGCAGGCCAGATCAGTCCGGTGATGAGGCGGAGGAAGAAGCTCACAGAAAACGGGAGGAATCTGAGAGGAAAGAAGCAGTGGACAAAGACAAGAAGCCATCATGGCAAAAGAAGAAAAAGAAAAAATTTCGATATGAGACAAAGCTAGAGCGACGGCTGACGGACAAGAAGCAAAAACTGAAATCACGGAGACCATAAGTGGAAGAGCATAAGCTATCAACTGAATAAAAGCAGGAGGTACATCCTTCGACAATGTTTTCAGTGATTATACACGGGAAAGTCAGATACCCCAATTTGACGTAGCGGCAACTTTTGGAGAGTATTTACATGCTGCAGCTTGATAAATCGCTCGTTCCTTCCATAAATAGATTATTTTGCATCTAAACAATCACTGCGACCACTCCATCGCTATTTTGGCGTGATCGCACAGGCTCGTTCAAAACAGGGCACCAAACGGAGATTGATTACTCTACAAAGGGAAAAAAAATTAGATATTGCCAATCTCGTTCTGAAGCTCCTCCAACTCCTTCTGCAAGGTTGAGTGCTTCTTTGCCATCTCCTCGTATTTCTGCTCCCATTGATCGCGTTCTTGCTCGAGGGCTTGGACCTTGCGCTCGAAGTGTCCTGCCTTAACGTCGGTTTGTCGAAGCCTGCAGAAGTAAGCTGTTAGTGCCACGACCAAATGGTGTCAAGGGGGCGGTGAAGTGCGGTGGGCGCAATTATGTGAGCCTCAATGACACTCAAAGGGTACGTACTTCTCGTTGGCTTCTCGCAGAGTCTTATCGGCGTCTTCGGCCTCCTCCTCGAGGAGCTGGAGTCGTCTCTGAAGAGTCTCGTTCTGAGTACCGTGTTGTTGGCCTTCGTCGGCAGCCTTCTTGTGGTCTTTGATAGCGGTCTCGAGCTTCTCCACTTCACTTTCCAGCAAGTTGTTCTTATGCTGCAGGGAAGTGATCTCCTGCTCCTTGGACAGATTTTCTTGTTCAAGGGTCTTGACCTTGGTCTGAAGCTCTTCCACCTTGGCGGCAGCTTCGTCGGCCTCCAGGCGGATAGAGTTCATTTTCTAAATCTCAGTTTTAGTCATTATGCTTGCTTGACCACCACGCGTCTACCCCTCTACAGAGGAGCTGGGTGGGGTACAAAAGAGAGAAGCAGCCTTGTAGGTAGGTAAATGGAGGGAAAGAAAGAGACAAACCTCCTTGATACGATCCATTATGCTGATGTATTTTTAAACAAGGCTTTGTAGATGATTTTTCTGGTTGCAGATCGATGTCAGTTGTGTTGCAGGTTAGGATGCGGCCAGATTTGATGATTGGGTCAAGAAAGGGGATGTAAGGAACAGGAGATAATGAGTACATGCCCCTCCAACGATGCTGTAATACCTCCCTCTACTGTAGGCTAGTGGCACCTGTGCACCTTGTGGCTAGTGGCGGTCACGCCGCCCGTATGCCACACCCTGTACTCCGAATACCCAGGGGCCAGGGGTCTGCTCAATCGTCACCGTTGCCTGGTCAACATGTTTATGTCACGCATTGAACAACACGTTTCTGGTAAACCGTGACCAGGGACCCCGACAACATCATACAACTAGATTCTCTAATAAATCCCTTAATTTCTCCAGGATCTGCAGAATAGGTGCATTCTGATTGTGTTTTTCCACCTTCTATCAACACACCATCAACACGAAAGCAGCAATAAAACACGAAATCAGCATCACGAACATCGCCATGATCGCGGCACACCGAGACCAGGAGAATCTGGTGCATAGTCACCAGCATGCACCTATCAAACAACAGCCCAAAACACCGGGTGCAAGATATCCGAAGACTCCTGGTAATTTTGGCCGAAACGACGAGAATGCGCCCACTGCTTTGGCAGGCAAGGCTGGATTGGCGAGCGGTGCAATGTTGGGAGCAACTAGCATTTTGGCAATGGGCAAAGCCACCGGTCCCAATCAAACGATGGTGACTCCCATGGGTGCGTATCATTCTGCCTAGATTTCAATGGGTGTGTGAAACCAAGTTCTTCACTGACTTGTGCGTATCAGGGAACCGTGCGCGCGCGCCCTTAGGGAACAAGACCACAAACGTAAAGGCCAGGAATGCTCAGACCGGTGGGGTGAAGAGCATGGTTGGAGAAATCGAAAAAACTCGATCCAAACAAACGAGTGTGCGAAAACCCAAAAAGCACCCCGCTGATCTTCAGCCGGTGAAATTCAGCATACAATCCGACTTCGCCGAGACTCCCAGTGACGAGGTGCCTGAGCCGGAGTATGCTCCTCCAAGGCCAACACCACTGCCCTATGAGTCAGACGTGCTTCCACCGGGTGGCCTAACGTTCAATGGAATTAAGAGAGAAAATCTCCTGAAGGGTTATTATCAACATTTCCACAATCCTGTCGATGAGAATGGTGTTTCTCGCATGGAGAAAAAGTTCAATGATGAGATGGCAGCGCTTATGCATCAGGCAGAGGAGCGGAATGCTCGGGAAGTTGCCGCTTTCGATTGGAGTCCAGAAGATATGGCGGACAATAGGAAATCGATTATCCCTCTCACCAAAGCGGACATAGCTACTCGGAAGCAAGCCCCCACGATATCTGCTCGACGAGCAGCGTCTGCTCTGGCCGTCCACTCAGACAGACGCAGTCGCAGTGCATTGCAGCCGGTCTCAACCACCAGCCAAGCTACAAGAAGACCTTTGTCATCAATAATCACTGGAGCCGTACCTGCCAAACCTGTTGTCACAAAGCCCAATTATTCAGGAAACTCCACCGGGGAGGCTGCATCTCGAACCACCTTGGGCTACAGCAGAGGTCGATCAGCATCGTCGATTGTGCATATGCGAGGTGCAAGCCACTCCGCCAAGCAGCAGCTGCCACTTAGACCTGCGCCGTCACATGATGCCGAGGCCAATCTCACGATTACCCCAGCTCGACTTCGTCAGGCCGCCTCTGGAACCACAGAACAAAGCAGGCCGCAGTTTATGTCAATCTTTGACGACGCAGACGAAGAACTACCACCAGTTCAAAGACCATTCTTACACTCGGATGATGAAGAAGAGTTTGAATTAAAGATAACAATTTAAATTCTGAGATGACCCCAAGCTGGAGTTTCGGAGTTTAGGGTGTGGACGGTATAAGTCGGCGTGACTGCTGTTCGACGGGTCTGCCGGGTATAATGTGGCTCTTCCTTTTGTTCTGCTTAGTCCTCAAGCCCACAATGCACCATTATAGACTGATTTGGAAGGTTTTGGTTGAGCATGATGAATTAGAGGTGCATTGCTTTGCTTACTTGTCACTTGGATCACGTCAACATGAATGAAGAATAAAACCAAGGCATATTGCTACTTCCGTCAATGAATCTCAAATAATAGATATACATTGTTCTTGAACCTCTATATGTCCTTACTCGCTGGGATCAACTACATCAAAATGGAGGTAGAATTTGGTCGATTTAGCCACACGGCATCATCAATCATAAGGGCTAATACCCCCTGCTGCACTGTTGCTGTCCGAACTTGCGCAAAAACGTCATGGCCGACCCTCGGCCGCATCAGGACAAGGAGTGTGGGACATAGATCAACGGAAAATCGTGTCACCGAAATGGCCAACCATTGCCGACAGGCAGGATGGGACTTTTCTGGCTGTGGCTGGGCCACTGGCAGCAAATGTTCAGTTCCACCATCCATCCCTGAAGGGGAGTGAGTATCAACCTAATACGTTGGACTTCACGCTCTTGTGCTTCATATTTTTTCTCACAAGTGCTCACTTCGCACCCCAGTTACTTGGTGCTGCACCCATTGCAACACAATCGCATGCATTCCCTCTATCTCGACATTACTTTTTGAGCGTCCGCTTGCTGCTGCTGAGCCGGTGGATGACGTTTCGCCTTTCGCCTTTCGCCTTTCGCCATTCTGCCTCCCGGTCGCGTGGGCTCAATCGAAGCGCGTTCCAGGTTGCGTGTGACGGCCAGCACCTACCACAAGTCTTTGTATCGTGAATGGCCTGAGCTCGAACGCGAGATATCATGACCAGGTCACGGTGCAAACGATAACCGGAGCGCATCGACACGATGACTCGCCCGCCACCCGGCGTGAGTTTCGCGCAGTTCTTTCCCAACGCTCCCAAAGTGAGAGCAGAAGCCGCGCAGGGCCGGACTGATCGCGAGCGATCAAGGCGCAATAGTCTTGCACGCGATTCTGACCGAGAGCCTGCTTCTAGCGCGCTGGATGCGAATACCGCACGTTTCGCTCGACCCTCACAATCCAACATTTCATCGGATGGCCCCCACTCTCAAATCGACGATCACGATACTCCCCTAGGAGATATACCCAGTACAGTCGGGTCAACGAGCTCGCATACAAGCTCTGCCTCATCCATATTTAGCAACCCTCAGAGGCAGAACACGACATCTTCGTTATCACATATTTCCACTAGCACCACGCCTCTTGCTCCTCGAGACTCATCGTCTTACTCACCTGTTCCCCCATACTCAAAGACAGAAATGCCCCCTTTAACAACACCCGACAATGGCTTGAGGAGGACACATGATGTGGCTGTCACTCATTCCTCCAATGGCTCAAGTTCGTCAACTCACCATGCTGAACGCCCTCCGGCACGAGATCTATTCCCATCAGTCAAAGGCAAAAAATGTACCTATGATCCGATCCTCGATCGAGTACGCAACAAGGGCGTTAGCAAAACTGCTAAGCCAGTATATAAAGAATTTGGTTTAGTATGTATTTCTACATACACAATTGCCTCTCGATAAGAAGAGGACGGCCGAGCCAGAGACGGAGAGACATAAGCGGGGGGCGTCGCTGGGGTACCATAAAGCATTTTGGCTAACTTTTGATTGACAGGATGATGACGCCCCCCCGGTGGACCCTCGCTTGCAAAAGGCTGGAGGTCGTCTTGGTTACATCAATACCGACTATTACCTGCCAAAAGCACGATTACGCCCGGCGCCTGAGAATCTCCAGCCTTATCCATATGACCCGAAGACGTCGATTGGGCCTGGCCCACCCACTCAAATAGTTGTAACGCGGTACAATCCTCTGGTGCCATTCAACAAGATCACTGCTATCTTTGCGACCTTTGGCGAGATTGCGGAGAGCAGTAATAAGATGCATCCTGACACGGGAAGCTATCTCGGTTTTGCTACCATTCGATACCGCGACTCAAAACGATCGGGTCGGCCGCCTGTTTCAGCAATCGATGCTGCTCGTCGCGCTGTTCGCGCCCGCGGGATCAAGATAGACGCGGACGTCGTTAGGGTTGAGTACGACCCCGAAGGTCGCAAGAGTCGGCGGATGTTGGAAGAGCATCTTAAAAAGGAGCGAGAGAAGCAAAACAAGGAGCAAGAACATCGAGATCAGGCTGCCAATAAACCGCCGCCGACGGGACCCAAATCTGCATCTTCTGCAACTCCTTTCATAAGACATCCACCGACCGCTCCCAAAGGGCCAGCAGGGCCTGCGTCCATGACTGGACACAGGCTGACACCGGTACCAGCAACAGTGGCAACACCAGCGGCAGGAACACCTTTGCAGCCTGGTGGCACCCCGTCATCGCGGTTGCAAGCCGCTGTGGAGTTGCAGAACATCGCTGCACAACTTTCAAACGACCCTTACATTTTCATCGCGTCTGAGGATGTTCCTGTGCTGCCAAGTATCGTTCCTCATATGAGGAAACGACTTAAGAACTATGGCTTCGAAGAAATTAGAATCGATCGCACAGGCTTCTACGTCGTTTTCCGAAATTCTTTCACTGGAAAGTCAGAAGCAGAACGATGTTATCGGGCGGTAAACCACACCGAATTTTTCAACTATGACATGGCTATGCAGCTTTGCTTGCCTCGACCTCCTTGCAGTCCCGAAACCGACCGTAAGCGAACTCCACCCCCAGAGAGAGAAAGAGACCAAGACCGAGATCGACAAAAGGAGAGAGAGAGGGACAAAGACCGGGAAAGAGGTCACGATCAGGGTACAACAGAGCGTCAGCGACTCGAAGAAGCTAGACGACGCCGTCGAGAGGAGGAAGCAGACCTCGAAGAAGAAAAGAAGCAAAGAGCTAAGAACTTTGACCCTGTTTTCGAGGCAGTAGAGGCAGTTCGCAGGGAAATGACAGAGCATTTGATCAGACACATCCGAACTCAGGTTGCGGCACCTTATCTCTTTGATTTCCTGGACCCGGCAAATCATCTGGCCAAAAGAAGGAAACTTAACCTTGACCAAGTTGACGAGGAAGAGGATGAAGAGAACAACAGCAGTCCTGGTATCAGGACTCCGAACTCTGGAGCAGACCCGATCGAGCGACGGACAGGTCGTCTGGAACCAAAAGCGCTTCCTCGAATACGAAAGGTCAAAGCCAGGGGCCAACGCAACATGTTTGTTGATCCGTTCTCAAGGAAGTGCCAGTCTGTTGCCCGACCCGCCTTTCGATCTTTGCATCATCGTCTCAAAAGCTTCGACAGTGACTTCGAATCAGATGATGATACAGACACTAAAGCACTCGCTGCTCGTGATACGGAGGAACCCGAGTCACGACCTCGCAGTCGCATGAGCACAGACGAAGAGTTCGGCTCTTGGGGTCGTCGCGATGATGACTCTATGACAGAGTCCAGTGTGGCATTTGCCGATCGTCCGTCCTCCAAGAAGAGGAAATTAGAAGTTTCCCTTGAAACCGCTCTGAAACGCCGGAAGAGGTCCGACGAAGAGCTATTCGGAGTCAAGCCCATCGATTCAGATATCGACCGTCTTCCAAATTCAGAAGACATTGGCCCCGACTTCGACTTTGTGGGAGAAGATGAAGGCAGTGTTTCCAGGTCTGAAACGCCTGTGCCCCAAATCATGAAAGGCGCAAAGAAGAAGCCGGGAGTGAAGCCAAAGAAGAAGACGAAGAAGCAGTTACTGGAAGAACAGGGCGCTTTGAAGAAGCAGCAAGAAGCAGATGCGGACGAGGACGATAGTAAAGACACCGCAATGCCAACCAAAATGGAAGAGGAGCCTGTTCCTCCAACGAAGGCATTGCACAAAAGATATGATGAGCGACTCTTCTCCAAAGAGCCGCTTACTGCCGCACTCGTCTTACCCGATGGGTTCAAACCTGATATTCAATCCTTGCAAAACCTTGCCCTTGGCCTCAGAGATAAGCCTGACTTGGGCAAGCTGCAGAGAAAATTCAGCATTGGCGATATTGGAAATCCTGAACTTTGGTTATGGAAACGCAATCGTGTTCGAGAACTGAATACTGTGTCGCATTCCTCAGACCACCTTGCGCATATAGAGGGATACTATGTGCCTAACTCAACAGGATGTGCCCGGACCGAAGGGGTCAAGAAGATTCTTAATTTCGAAAAGTCCAAATATCTACCACATCATATCAAGGTGCAAAAGGCCCGAGAAGAACGCGAAGCTCGTTCAAAGAAGAATGGCAAGGACAGCACAGCAGCTGCCTCGGAAGCTGCTAAGCTTGCAGCGGAAAAAATAGCCAAAGGCAACTCGCGCGCGAACCGTGCGACTAATCGCCGATATGTTGCCGACTTGAATGATCAGAAGAAGACTCTGGGCCAGGACTCAGATGTCTTCAAATTCAACCAGCTTAAGAAGCGGAAGAAGCCTGTCAAGTTTGCTCGATCTGCCATTCACAACTGGGGTTTGTACGCCATGGAGAACATCAACAAGGATGACATGATTATCGAGTACGTGGGCGAGGAAGTGCGCCAGCAAATCGCGGAAATTCGTGAGAAGCGTTATCTCAAGAGTGGCATTGGAAGCAGCTACCTGTTTCGCATTGACGACGATACTGTCGTGGATGCGACCAAGAAGGGGGGCATTGCGCGATTCATCAACCACAGCTGCATGCCGAACTGTACGGCTAAGATTATCAAAGTCGAAGGCAGCAAGAGAATCGTCATCTATGCCCTCCGTGACATTGCTCTGAGTAAGTTCCTTCACCCTATGAAGAAGCCATTATAGTTTCTTTTTTCATTTTTTTTTTTTTCGTCAAGATTCACAATTACTGACATGGTTCATCGTAGACGAAGAATTGACATACGACTACAAGTTTGAACGAGAAATCGGTAGCTTGGACCGTATTCCGTGTCTCTGTGGCACGGCAGCCTGCAAAGGTTTCCTCAATTAAATATCTCACAGCTCTTCACTTGGAAAGAAACTGTTCTTCTCAACACCAATCAAGTCGCATGCTCCGTCACACAATACTGTTGGTTTCTCCCTGTCACACAAAACTCATGCTCTATGCTGCCATCAAATCTTGGTCTCGCCCAGGTTGAATACTATATAGGAGGAGGAGGAAGGCAAGGTTCACCCGGATGAAGAGGGGTTCAGGACACGCTTTTCTTGCTGTGGCGTTTGGGCGGGCATTGTCACCGGGCAAAAATGACATGGTTAATTTTTTTTTCTTTTTTTCCCTTTTTCTTTGGCATTCTTGGGAGGGTTCTGGTAACAGGGGGGGTGCATGGCTTCTCTCTCTCATTGCCTTGTTCTTGAGATCCTCGGCCGTGTCTCGCCACCTTTGTGCAGGAAGAACAAGGGTGATGGACCCCAAGGGACGAAACTTTAATCTTTGTTTCTGTTCAACAAGGGCTGTGATTTACTTAAGCCCATGGTTGCTATCTTTTTGCAAGCGGCGTTTTTAACCGGCCATGTGAATGCTTTGTTATATCAACTATATCTACTATTTTTGTATCTTAGTCCTCATCCCCGTCATGAACCGTCCTTCAAAGCGTCGGTTGAGCAAAACGACTTCCTCTTGTACATAAGATTACACTCAGCACATCGGAATGGTGTCTGTCTAACTGATGAGAAAACGTGAAGATGCAATACGTCTGAGACAGAATGGGTGATTTGCTCTGATCGAGGGGACATGCTCAATGCTATGCTACCCCATGACATGACAAAATGCGAGTCCTGTCTGTGTCCTCGTCTGTCCTAAACCGGTGTAACTGCTGCACGCGTAGGCACGACATCGAGAAGATAATGGAACGATTCTAGAGGAGGGGTAAAAGGGAGGTAAAGCAGAAGTAGCCCTGCCGTTGCCGTTCTTTTCGGAAATGGAGAGTGCCTCTGACCCCTGTGTAGAAATAGATATTTGAAACATGTTTCTGAGTGACGTAGTCGTATGGAAAACTTAGTGCCGAGCAGTTGGAATCGCAATCGCACTTCACTTCGGAACTTCCAACCATCAATCTTGGTGGAAAGCGGCCGATCGAGAATGCCTCCCTGGTCTCGAAATCTTGAGCCCCGAGCAGGCCAATGATTTTAGTTTTCTCCCAGAGGAGCTCGTGGGCCTAGCATCCAGTCTTGCATCGCCAGCCAGTCACTCCAATTTGTTTCTGCAGAGACAATCTCTCTCTCCGTGACGCCTGTCAGCGGCCGCAAGAAAGGGACAGTTTGACCGTCCTCCATATCGTATTGAGCCTTCACCTTTAACCAGGTTTCACTCTTGGCGGCAAACAAGTAGTTCCTTCTCTCAGTCTCATGAATTGAGGCGATTCCCTCGTTCCAGTCATCACCGAAGAACCCGTACAAAAATGCTGGGTTGTCGAATCCCGTGACTACTAGGCGTCTTATATACGGTACTAGAGTCACGCGTGCGCCTTCTGTTTTTGAAGGAGACGATGAGCTGGCGGATCCTGATGCTGGGCCACTGCTGGCCGCCTTTTCGAATGGTAGCAGAATGTTGATCCGCGCTGCGACGGCTTGGACAGCTTCTGTATGTTGTGCGTGATCGATGAAGAACTGGTGGCAGGATCGGTACTTTGGATACCACGCCATGATGCCATATTCTCCTTCTTGGAACGGCTGGAAGACCATGATTGTCAGATTATAGCGCCTGTGTTGCTTTCTTGGATACGATCGGTACTTACATGTTGAAACTGTGCCGGCATTTCGACCAGGAAATTATCACTTCTTCTTCTAAGCAGCAATACAGCCAATCAAGCTGGCGCTCCTGTTCTTTCTTCTCTGCCGGGTTCCCCTTGCAATCATGCGGGAAACACCAACAGTAATGCTATGGTCATGTAGCCAGAATCAAGCCGTTGTTCTAGGCAAGCAGATCAGAACATAGAAAGAAGAAAGAATCGATGTCGATAGATGTGTTATCGAGTGCACGGGGAGAACGAGAACTGCCCTTAGAGCAGTATTCAGTGTTCCTCTCCCAGAGTTTGAAGTGAGAAAAGTCTAATTATCATATATATAACAAAGACCCTTTCGAAAAGAGACAAGTATAGTATAATTGTTGAAGGATGGGGAGTGCTGACGGGGAAAGGCAACACAGGTATAATGTATCTTTCTGCCAGTCTCTCACGGTCTAGGAAACAAGTCATCGACTTGAGGCTGCAGCCAAACATTTGAAAAGTCAACTAAAATGATGCTTGACTTGGGTGTTTGGCATAGAAACGAATACGCTCATTGTTGCGCACCCCACCACACGCATCTTCGCATCATCTACTTACAGTAGCTTTCTTTTATATTCATTCAATCATATTGAAACGGCATCGAAGAAAGAAACGAGACAACCAAACCAGCAAGGAGTGAATGGAAAGGGTGAGGGTAAGTGGTGCAGATGGTGAAGCGAGTCTTAGTAGAGACAAGTCGCAGGTCGGAGGGACGGTGAGTTGTAACAGGAACGAAGTGAGGGAGACACGCAAAAGAAGTACAGAACTGGCAAATTAAAAGATCACGTCTGGCTGAACGAGGCAAAACCATTGATCATTGGGAGCTTGAAATGTGATTGGTCATATCCAGGAGCCCCGATTTGGAATTTGGGAAACCGCCTCGAGAAGATCCAGTAAAAGCAAGGACGGGAGAATGGACAGGGCTGGTTAGTGCCAGACACAGAACAGGAAGCGACGCAACCCATGCCTTCCTTCCTTGGCATCTTCAGGTCGAGCGTCGCGTCGATGGATGGGTCAGATTTCATTCACTCAATGGGTGCGTGCCGACGGAGTAATCCGTAATCCGTAATCCGTACCTGCCTGCTATTCATTGTGTTGACGTAATGAGCGTGTGCCGTCTCGTGGCTCCTTTTGTGGCTCCTTTTGTGGCTCCTTGAGTCTGATGCTTGCTCCTCCAGCACTGCATGGGTACTGAACCTGCTAGAAAGCGAGACATTACGCACGATTATCAACAACATCATCGCGCAATCCGAAAGAGAATTTGAGCTACACTGACCAAGAGCGGCCCCACCTAGCCGCTTATGTACGCTGCCAAATATAGTCACCCGAACGAAGAAGCCTATCGACAGTCTTCCTGTTCTAAAAGCGGCCCTGGAACCATTCGTCGAATCTTGCTCTCGCAGGTAGTGATCAACGAAAGTGTCTTTCTTGTTCATGCTGTGTCACGAAGGCGACAGACAGTCCAAGTTGTCGGGACGACGTCTGATTGGGAGCAATCCAGACAGCCGTGGTACTAGGTGGCTTGTTGGAGAGCTCTGGGCAGGATTGAAAAGCCTCTTGCCTGGGAAAGGATTTGCTCATCGCGTTAGCGTCGGCAGCACTCGGTAAGCCCCCGTCCTTTCAGCTGGTAACTGATGCTACCCTTGCAGGCTTGTTCAGAGGGCAACTCTCCGTCTAGCTCTTATTATTGCCTGCCGAATCTCGCACGATTTCCTGCATGAACCAGAACCAGGCTTGACTTGGAATCGCCATCCATCCGGCCGAACCAGAGATTCGGGTTTCGTAAATGCGACTGGCTCAAGTCATCAGTCGCTTCGCACGAGGGGTTGTTTCTCAATGTGCACAAATAGCTGATCGAGAATCCAAGTCATCTTGGTTACGATAGAATCAGCGTGCTGAGAATTTTTATCCACAATCAAATCATGCATCATTCTTGACCGAATGTCGGAGTTTCCCTCCCTTTCACTTCAGCTCTCCTGTTCTTGCACTCGTGCCAAGAGTCAATTTAGGATAAGACTTCCCACATACTTTTCAGTCGACAGTAAGCAAAATAACAGCCATATTTCCCAGTTATGCTACCCAACGATTTGCCTCAAGGGTGTGCTCGTTTCTGGTTATGGGCCGCTTTTCAGTGGTGAGACAAGTGACAATCACCGAAGCAAGAAGGGCATGCCCAGACAGGGCTTCAGCTGTTCAAGGTCCTGCTGTGCTATGGAATGGTGTTTCGTGAACACCCCCCTCCCTCCCTTGAAGACCTGACCGGACCGGACCGGACCATACAGTATTGAATACACTGTACGGAATATAGAGTATACACGGGGTGTCTTGTTTGCACCCCACCCCACCAAGTCGATCCATCAGCAAGTCGATCGACAGCATAATAAAGTCAGGTTATCTCTTCCCCGGCCACTGGGACACCACTGGGACACCACGCAACAACACGTACGCAAGTAGCAAATTTATTCACGCGTTTCTTCCTAAGAACGGGACGCTCGCTGATTCAAATTTACTAAGATGAAATATTCCTCCGCAGTGGGAATGATCGGCCCTGACCATTCAACTAGGCAGCGAGTTGCAGTGATTCATCGAAATAAAAAATGTTTACATCGTGGGGTGACACGCAGTATCGCATCATTTTCTTGAGAACAAAGCATGGTCTCGAATGACTCACATACGACTGTTTTTCTCTCGGGTTCATGTCTCGCATAGGAAAATCAAGCAACATTCTGTTGGGAAATGCTGGTGACCACCAGCAGGCTCGCGACGGTATTCACCGGGGATAACATAACCCCATCGTCCTGACCCTTCGATATACTCGGTACGAATGCAGTCATACATATATACGACGAGGATGATGGCGGCGTTGTTGTCAGACAGGAAAAGAACCTGCCGACATATCCTTAGGTAAAGGAATATCAATGTTAGGTACTTGCATTGACGCCCACGTAACGGACAGCGGACGTTTTTCAGTGTTAGTTAGCTATTTTTACAAACAACATTAAAGTTTGTTGATCAGTCAAGATTGCTATGTTACAAACAGGCACATCACTGCATAGGATATGTGCTGTTTGAGTGACACCATGATCTTTAGCAAACAGGTCCCGACTGTCACCGATGACTGGACGTGTACTCGAGCAAACTTGGTAGAGAATGGTATCATTGAGTGACCAGGCCTCAAAATTGGCGCATGTCCATCTCTTGACACTGTTTCTTTCCAAGGGTGCGATATTCACTCGTATAGCTTCAACTAGCAAGTTCGACAGTTCTCATAAACTGCGCACAGCGCTGGTGAATAGCAGCGTAAAGAGCTTTGTCATTGAATCACAGTCAAGGCTCCGAATCGACGTGCCGTTTGGCGCTTGAAAAATTTCAGAAGTTTCGCCATCATTCATCACGTATTCTGCAAATATTGCTCCGCGACGAGCGATGGCCGTGGAAACATGCGGTTGGATCGAAGGCAAATCCGGTGAGCAGAATTTATACAAATGCGTCGTTTGCGACATACTGAACAGAATATGTAAGAACATCCTTTGACCTGCCAAACTGGCCAACGTTGTGCCAAAGATGTCGCCAATAGCCTTGTCGGATGCTGTTGGAGTCCAACAAGTGGAACATGTACCTTGGTGACAACCTGTTTGGACAGAAGACTAGAAACAGCTGATAACCTCAAAAACGAAGCTAGCTCTGCCATGGTCTGGTAAGTATGCGAAATGCCCTTTAAATTTCTGTCAAGTTCCGCAAAAAAAAAAAAAAAAATCCGTTGCTAAAAGAAAGCAAGTCCCTCTGCTGACGCATAAACCCAGTGCTGCTTCTGCAGCCCCGTATTGTAAGACAAACGTATTCGCAGGTGATCCAAATCTGAATGGATTTTCTCTATTTTTGTGCGCCTCAAATACGCGAACAGAAACAATTTATCGTTACACCACGACACCATCAGGGAGTCAAGACCTGCCTACGCTGGGATCGACAGCCCTTCCCACTGCTCCATCGACTTCGACTTCAAGACACGATACCCCCACGCCGACGACTCATATTTCTCTGGCCACCAAAGCCACTGACATAACCGGCTCGGGAAGCTCATCAATCACGACAGTGACGGATCAAAATGAGAAAGGTGTCACGAGTTTAGGCACTACATCATATGCATCACAGTCCACGAACCCTGCATCTTCACTCTCGGCATCGCCCTCATCGATTGTAGGAATTGTGTTGGGAGCAACAGGTGGGTACAAACAAGCCTCTCATATACCATCAAAGATCGCTTCCCTTTCTTCCTCTTCTTCTAACACGCGTGGTTTCACTTATTACGTAGCTGCTTCGGCCATCATGGCCGGATGCTTCTATGTTGTGTACCAGCTCATTCGATCCAGGATGAATCGGCGTCGGAAACTGTGTGACAAGAGAAGAAAACGCCACTCATCCATGAGACGCAGCCGATCACCAGGACAGGCATCATCGATAGAGCTCAGGAGCAGACCGAGACGATAGGTCAGCCAAAGATGCGGATGGTAGTTTCAGTTCACGTTGGCATCACGAAAGTTGACATGTTGAAAAGCATCATGAACTTGGTGCAGGAGTTTCCCCCCTTTTCTCTTCTAAAAACTACCATATATGCCACGGGCTGCTGGTCCATGAATTGGCAAAGGGGGAATCAACAGGGGTATTCAAATATCCACGGGTGAAGCTGTTGAATACTTGTCACGCCGCACATTCTTTCATCGTTGTTTCCGGCTCATCTCGTAAAACTAGTTGAAACATCAATTAGCAAGCAACCCTTTTGCCAGATTCGTTTTTTGCATGTACTCTGTGAAAACACCTACTTTCCATGACTTTCTGTATAGCGACCCACGCCCTCCTATCCACAACTCAACGCATATGAGCCACCGCATCCCATCCCGACAGCTATAGCTACCAGACATGAAGCCTTGGATATATCTGTGCCACGTCTGATACCCCCGTCGATGCATCCTCCATTTCGTCAAATACCTGCGGGCAGTTTTTGCGAGGTTCCAACAGCCCAAGTCAAGACTACTCGCGGATGAGGTATCCAGGGTTCTTTCCCCGTGGTACAATACAATCAATGGCACCCGCGCCAGCTTCCATGGCTATAAGCGCTTCGTCGCTGATCTAAAAGCCCTTGAGAACAAGCGGCGGTCCGGGAACACAGCTATGGATCTGAGGTATGACACTCCAAGACAATGAAACGCCGATGTAGCCGTCCATCAATCGTTAGGAATGTTACTTTGGCGCGTACTTTTCCGACCGTGCGAAGCAGTTTACGCGATTTGTCTCGATTCCTGTCCATGTACAGCCGCAAGAATACAAGGACAGAATACGGCTCGTCTGCGGGATGCTCTCGGATTGCAGATGTGGTGTCACTACTAAGGGAACAATCGTGCTCGTCGAGATGCACTGGTCGATCCCAGAGCGCTTGCAAGCTGTGCTGTAAGGCACGATGTATCTAATATGGAGACATCTCGGTGTGTGCCGAACTGTTTGTTATCAGTCGCCTCACTACTTCATGTCAGACTTGGAGAAGACGAAATTCGTCGTGAACCGGGCATTCTGCATCAGCTCAAACCTGCCGGTCACTATATCCCCCGAGAGCTTTCCCAATCAATGTCTTGGCCCTATCGCTGAGATCCATGCCCAATGCTAATTGTCGGCCTTCCTCCGTCATCTTCCCCCATGTCTTTCTCAGAATAGCCACCATCTTTTCCTCGTCCATGTCGTCCTTGGCCTCGAAGTCGTCGAACTGGTCGTCGAGGAACACGAGACATGCTACGTCTTCGAGTACTTTGGTCTCATTGTCTGTGGATAGCCCTTCCTTTCGAATCAGCGCCGCGACACGGTCTCGCTCCCCATCGGAAAACGGGGGCTGGATTGTTGAAGACGTCAGTAGCTCGGCTACCTTTGATGCAGCTTGCGACTTTTGCTTGGCTCTCCAGGTAAGGTAGCCGGGACGGGTCATGGGGAAGCTAGATCGGGGGAGTTCCCATCTACGAAAGATGATCCAGTATCCTGTCAGCTTACATGATTAACAGTACGTAATCGCAACTTGAGTCATGGATATTTGAAAGTTTATAATCTTCGAGTCCAGTATGCGAGAGGATTGATGGAAATTCAGCGAAAATAGTGATCAGTAACGAATACATACCGGCGGAAGTGCTGAGCCCGGCAAGCTATCTGCAGAGTTGGCGAAGCACCTGGGCATCGAGATGCCAACCATTTTTTCATCTTCTGTGCATAATGCAGCTCATACGGCACAGACTGGGAACCATCAGGCCCATCAGTCTTGTTTGGATCCTCTGCATGAGCTTCGTCGATGAGTCGCAGGGCCTGTTCGTGAGCAGGCGAAAGACTGGTGAGCGATGGAGCCGCCATTGTGACTCGGAGGGCTTTGTCCGCGAAGAAACTGCGTCTGGCAGACAGGTCCTGGTCTTACTACAATATATGTTTGCCTATTTAGGCTTGTTTGAGAATGTGGACCTTTTTTCGCTGTTCAAGAGACGGTGTCTGTCAACTGCGTGGCTTGTAGATGCTTATCGCAAGGAGCAGCATTTGCATTTGCCAGATGAAGCTGATGAGTAAGCTTTCTTGTTCGAGTCTCAATTGGACCACGCGTCATCGGCCGACTAGAACATAATACGTATACCACAAGAACAAGAACTTGGGTTGTTATTGAATCTGATACCAGGAAGTTTTAACATCTCTCGATTTGTGTGTGCTGGGAGAGATCGGAACACCGGCAGCCGATTCATGGACGCGGACTCAGTTCAAACGTTGACTTGATGTCATGTCCACCCCAGATACTCAGAAATAGGGCGCGCTCACTACATCAGACTTTCAACTCTTGAAGCTAGACAGACGACTCGTATCGCAAAAAATATACTGGGGAAGGGAAACTACTAGAGTGTCATAGGTCGGACGTTTCACCACTCGTTTTCGTTTGCGTTCGGCTGCCCAACAAGTGACAGACAGTTTTGCACTGCCCTAGCAGCTGCCAGCAAAATTTAAAAACCTGGGCCAGTTCTCAATGGCTGCACACGCATACAATTTTCTGCATCTGATGACCAATTTTTTCTGTTACCTAAACCAAATTTAATCAGACTGTGAAGTTTGTGAGCCTCGACTTCCATTCCTGATCGTCCGTCTACTTCCATACCACCTCGCGTGCAAGCGAGACCACGCGCGCCGCATCTGAGAAACAGATTCACAACATTATGAATCAAGATCATCATGTCGGCTGAAGTAGAAGAAGTTTCTGACAGTGCCAACTCCAACTCCAACATTTGCCTGTCAGGCGCCATCATGGGCCACGACCCTGTCGTTCCAATGCACTCCAGCTCGGTTGAGTCGCCCCAGACGGTACACCATGAGGACACCTCCGACGGCAGCCATTCGCAAGCCTCCGAGAATATTTCTTCATCTAATGAAGGTGAAGAATCCGTTGTTTCCTCAGCTGACGAAGCTGGTTGCTCTAAGAATGATGACACGACCTCCAACGACTCAACGACTCCCTGTCAGAAGAAGCTTCAAAAGATATCGCCAGAAGGCAATAGCGGATGCAAGAAGAAAAAGTGCTTGGCAGCTTCTATCGAAGAGTCTGCCACTGATTCATCCAACGAGATTTCCAGTAATCAGTCTGACTAGTCGTCCGACCACAACAGCTCCTCTCCAGGCAACGAATCGCAAGACGTTACTCTCTGCAAGAAGCAAAAAACAACCACTTCGGATTCTAGCGATGGTGAAAGTGGCAAAAATGAGCCAGCTGAGAATTCAGACAGCCATGACACCGGTGTGACTTTGTCGGGGCCCGAGGATGCTGGCGAGAATGCAAATGCGAGTGCAGATGAGGACTCTACCCACCCTGCTGACCAGTCCTCCGACACGAGGTCATCTGCGCAGAGCAAGTCTGGTACTGAAAGTGATGGATCAAAATCTGCTTCCGAGATAGATAACCAGTCTCGGTGGACAATTTCGGAGGATCTTTTGCTGAGAGGAATGAAAGAGTCCACCGACAATCTGCCCTGGGTAGACATTGGCAAGTCACTTAATCGAAGCAAGAATGATGTCAAGGCTCGTTGGAAGATGATCAAAGACCAAACAGACGCGGACGTTGGCGCAAATACCGAACCCCAAGAGTGTCAAAGCGTCGAGGCATCTCCAAAGAATGATTCCAGCAAGACTTGCAAGGTGGAATCATCTGAACCGGGTCTATCCAAGAAGGCAAGAAAAAGAAAAGATAAGACTTGCAACCCAAGTCAAGCCGCGAAATCCACATCCACGCCACCTGGTGAAGAACACGACGGCGTCTTATCGGGCGAAGAAGCTTCGTCTGAATCATCCAGTCGTGATCATGATGAAAATGAGAGTGACTACGGGTTAGACGAAGGAGCCCTACAGAAACGATATTTGTACCGAGATATATACGGTTGTCTGTACCCACCAGACATTCGCTTGGAACCAGACAGCATCTTGAACGAGGAGGATTGCGCTACCCTCGCAACTATTGCCAGTAAATACGAGCAAGGCCGCTTGCTCGAAATGCAGGCTAATTTCCTGAATGCTGCGGGGAGAAAAATTCCCATATCTTATCTACGAGAGAAGCTTCTCAACGCACAATGTCTTGGGGAGGATGCTGAGCAAAACAAGATTGCAAGTGTCAAGAAGTGGATCGATCATGTTCAGGGGAGATGATCCACCGAGTTCTGACGGGATGCTGTACAATAAGATATGACGGAAATGTTATGTGAAATCTGAGTATTAACAAATCCAACAGGTGATTGATGAACGATGTTCGGAACGCCACGTCTTTACGGAGGATGGGCTCAGACTAGATCAGAGAAACCAAGGTATCAGATCTAGAAGAAGACATAGTAGTTCGGTGATGATTCGTGAACGCGCAATTACGGTAATCACTATAGACAAAGTGTGTTCAGTGTATCAAGGTATATACACGACCCTTGATTGCAGGGTGTTCTTCCCAAGGTGATGCGCCAGAGTCCTCGCCATATACTACAGGTTGTAATGAATTCAACAACACCACAAATGCTCCTCGCATATGCAAACCTTGGTGCTTGCTTGTCCAAAATGATAAGATACGCTTGATCACTCGCGCCGTCATCACGCAGACCGCTGCGAATGACGCCCAAGCTTTGATGCAAATATATAATCTAATATGTCACGAAGCAAACGCCCGTGAATATATAGACTGTGCCAAAAGAGGTTGGATGTATTCGAAAAACTTTACATATAAAGTATGTCCAGGCCGAGGCTTCTGTGGCTGAACTGCTTCACGCAAAGATGATGAAGCTAAAGAAAAGAGTTGTAGATTTGCTCCAAGAACGTCGTATTGGTGAGGCCATATACATGATTTGGCGTAAAAAAAAAAATTGCTGATGGCGAGTAACTTCAATGTGCTCATCCATCTGTGTCGCCTGTCGGCAACCCATCTGAGCCGCGAGCTACTGTCGAATGGAATTTTGGTGGCGTATGCCACACCAGGAGAAAACTTGCCAGTTCAAACAAAGCTCGTAAGTTTGGCCCAGCGTGTGTTCCTCGATCAGATAGGATTCTCCATCCCAATCCCAGGAGGAGGGGCTTGCTTTGTTCCAGTCGCAGAATTTGATTCCAGGCCTTTGCTTCGCAGGGTATTGTTCGATGATCTGAGGCCTCGTTTCATCATTTTGCCGAGAACTGTGACCAATTCACATGCGTCGTTGAACATATCATCGTCCATGCCTTCCGTCGCGTCGTATACCTCGGCTATCGTATCTTTAGCCAGATTGCGGCTGGCGTCGGCATCTCGAACGCATTCGTAAAGGAACGCAGAATACTCCGTCTTTACGGACAAACGTAAAGAGTGAGAGCCCCATAGTAGCTCATCTGCAAGTTTGATAGCCTCTTTAAAATGCTCATGTGCAGTAGGAAGGTAGTCCTGCTCCGGCAAGAGGAAAGACGGTGGCAACAAAGCTACATGTGCTTCGAAACCTGGCGGTGGACCGACTGGACCACCCTCTAAAGAATGAGTAGGTTGTACAGATGAAGGTCTCGAAATAATGTCGCCATCGGATGCGTCCCCTTTGCACGACTCCGCTTTTGACGCCGAAGTCAAAGCGGCCTCTCTTGCTTCAGGTGTCCAGCTGCCCATGTTGGAAACCGGAGGTTGGTTATGGAAAAGGACGAAAACATGGTGAAAACTGGCGCGCAGCTTATAGGCCAGAACTTTAAGTTCGACGTAGTTGCCAACCATTGGGATGACATATTGTTGGAGCATTACCAAACCTTCACGGGATAGCCATATGATATGCAACACCCTTTTCAGAAAGAATGGTGATGTGGTAGGATCTGGTCTTCGCGCCTTCTTGGCAGCAACAAGCTGCTCAGCAAGGTTGAGCGAAAGACCGAGAATCTTGAAGAGCATGGCCGAGAGGAGCGGATTGTCTTGCTCGACGGCTTTAGCAAGCCTGCCCAAGAACTTCTGGTCCACCTCTGAAGACGCCATCCAGTCCAGTTGATGCCAAACTGGCCCCCGTTCCACCCCAAGTTGTCGGTGTCTTTCTCTGGCCCTCTGGACTCGGCTAGCGTCAGGCAAGACCGTATGATGCGAAGCTATACGACCCTCAATGAGGTTCTAAGGAAAATTAAGGGTCAGTACGGCAAGAAAAGTGCTGGGAGCATGGTGCAGAATCTGTAGCCGAGCTCTATATCAGCAGCCTCGCATGACGGAATATACACGTTTGGGATGTTCGCTGAACGCCAAAGAAACAAGGCAACAGACTGGACGGGGAAAAAACAGGGTATTCGCCAGTGGTGAAAAAGTGACAAAGCCTGACAGCTGACAGCTGGCGAGTGGTGATTGGATCCCGAGAGGAAACGCAAAAGTATGATCATCGTGCAGGTAGGGCTGGGACAATGGGGTTGATTGGGTTGGATGAGGATAGCCACCAACGGGAGAGCAATTGGACGAAGGCCTGGGGCAATCTGACAAGACTCCGAGCGGTTGGCTATCAGGGGATGAGCGACTAACGCAGCGTTTAGGCTTGCCAGTGGCTTCCTGGCTAAGCCATCAACAGCATCCACTGTTGCGATGTCCTTGTGTAGGAAGATCAAGCCGTTTTTCCGCACGCACAATTCTGTAAGTGGCAGGGTACGGTGCAGGTAGATAATATTGTTGAACGATGCGAAGCCGGGACTCGGACCAGGTAAACTCTTCAGCAGCTCATGACGCAGGCGACGAAACAATCCATAGATCCGCTGTCAATAGGGCCAATGTGCAAATTCCCACAGATGATGTTGTCCCCAATGCGGAAGGTCCTCAACACCATGCTATGATCGTGGAGGCGAACCTGGAGTAATAGCGAGCCGGACAGCGTCTTCAGGCATATGAAAATGTGAATTATTAATAAACATGACAATAGGGGGGAGGCCAAGGAGCAGCGTCCGTGACTTATCCCTGTCACGGCCTTGGCTAATGCCTGGCCAGGGACCAAGGGCGGTGAGGAAGAAAGTTGGCTTACACGCCCGTTGATCAGGGTATAACATGTACGGACTAGAATACTACTACTACATACTACCACAGGAATAATCCGTACTTCTTCGCGCGAACAGAACCCATCGAGCCTCGGTCTTGTGGAGCCAGCCTCTTTTGTGGTCATTGTACTCCGTAGCCAAGCAAGAACAAACAGGAGAGCTGATTGAGCAGTTATGAGTCCACTTTCTTCACTTTTTTCACTTTCTTCACTTTCTCCACGACAGCACGAGACTGGTGGGCGTCACCACCAGGATTCAAGTGTTAGGGGGAAGGAGAGGCATCGGAACATTGGCAGGAATGAGATCAACTTGGGAAGGCTTGCACTCAAGTGGGCTGCTGTCAGGGGCTAGGCGGGCTAGGCTGGGCCGGGCTGCTCGCGAGGGCATGCGTGGTGCACGAGTATTTTACTCCTCATTCTTCTTCTCATCAAGATCAACAAGTGCTAGCAACGCACAGTGCCACCATCCGTGGTAGCGCAGATGCGCCCGGGACAGGAATTCGCGACAGAGCCCCGAACGTTCCGAGGTTCTTCATGCATGGTGACCGTTTCTTTGCACTAGGATAATCAATAGCATTAGGCTGTTTAGCTTCGTGCAACATACAATGCCCCCCTGAATTATTTTACAAATCTACATGACTAGGTGCTAAGTCCCCTCCTAACAGGCATTTAAGCCGCGTACGGATTAGACTAGCTACTATTATTAGTAAGTCACATAGAGAGAACACAGGGTATTAAGCACTATGAAGAAATATGTTATGTTCTACGTAATTTATCCATAATTTAAGGTACCTATTAATCTTAGCACCTGTCTCCCTTATTTCCTAGCTAATATCTCATTTGCTTAATTCCCCCTGTTATGTAAATCTGTAAAATAATTTAAGGGGTGCCGAGAGTAGCTTCACTGTAACATTACTGTCCCCCCCTGTACGAAGGGAGTACCGGCTAAAGACTTTAAAGGGCTTCATGAGCCAGAGAACTAAGTATAAATTCACTTAACATTCCTCTCTGGAGTTTTATTTAGATTACTATTAATCTCTACTCAGCCCTTTGCGTACTTGAGTCTTACCTAAGACTTCTCATACGCACACTCTAATATGAAGTTTGTTGTAATTACCGTGGCTGCTCTTGCAGGCGTTGCCCTCGCATCGCCAACGAAGCGTGTGACTTGCGAGCCCAATGCGACTCGATGCTCTGCTGCTCTCCCGCGAGGCTGGGAATTCTGCAACGCAAAAGGCGCCTGGGAGCCGGGAGTGAGTACAGCATCTTAACCGGCTAAAGCATGGAGCTTAGCAGTTTACACTATTACTGTCAGGGAGAGCTCCCTTGAAGCATAGGTTGTATAAGGGCAGCGCGCATTAATAGGGATAAAACGCGAGGTTAGACATTAGTAAATATAATATATTAGAAGTACCTCTGTAAACTAGTTATTACTATAGCGTACTATATACCTTTTAGGTATAAAAGTTAGGTGCTATCTATACCTCTAATTAACTAAATTAAATACTTTTTATTATCTTTTTATACCCTTACCTAATAGTTATAAGCCTAGGAGGCTTTAATTACTATTTTTATTAATTATTATTAAAGATATAAGCTCTGTTAAATATTATTAATTAACGCTTACTTATATCACAAGATAATTACCCTTTTATTATATTAATTAGTTAAAACCCTTATCTTACGCTTTAATTAACTAATATATTCCCCTTTAAGATATTTAAAGAAACTCTAAATATAGTATTATTATTAGAGAAGAATTAGATTAAATAGTTTACTTAAGTTAAGAACTATATAGAATTATATAGTATTTAGAAGTATATTAACCCTAATAAGGTTAAATTACTTAAAGAACTTATAATACTTATATACCCTTAGAGAGGCCTAAGACTAAAGATTATACTAGATAACCCTAATACTCTTAAAAATTAAAAGATTACTTATAAAGATATAAAGGACTAATTTAACTTTAAATATAAAGAGCTTTAATTTAACCTTATAAAGTATATAAACCTATTAAAGTAAATACTAAAGATTAGGGAATATATTTATAAGACCCTTTTAAAGAATATATAAGACTCTCTTAACTTTAATACTAAAGTAAAGAAAAAGGAGTTAGTTTAATATTATACTTATAGAATACTTAAGCTTCTTTATAATTAATATAAGCTAAACACTAAGAAAATACTTATCCTAGTAAAGAATTATCTTAATAATTACTTATAAGCTAAAGGTACTTATAATTAGTATAAGTAAGCTATAATAATAGAGGTACTATAGAGGAATTATCTAAATCTTAAGACTTAATAAACTAAGGAGATAATACTATATAAGTTTATTATTTCTCTTTAAAGTAAATTTAAGGTATTTTAGAAGAAATAAAATAACTTACTTAATAAAGGAAAGAGCTATAGCTTCCTTAAGGTAGTTAGTAAGTTTAAAAGAGATTATAAAGCTCCTTAGAGCTTAATAATAATAAAATTAGCTAATAATGCTATTACTACTAATAGATTAAATAGTTAAAATAGATTAGAGTAAAGGAAGTGCCTTAGATACTCTAGTTATAATATTTATAATATATTAAAGTAATAGGAATCCTATAATTTATTTAAAGCTCTCTATAAGCTAGAGGCTACTCCTAAGGATTAAGAAGTTAGGAAAAACTCTAAAGATAATATTAAGAGATACCTTAAGGAGAATCTATAAGAGAGATTAAAAGCTATAAGTTAGAAGCCTAAGAAAAGGGAGAAAAGTAGTAATATTATTATCCCTTTATAAGCTCTAATAAATAACTTACTTATAGTAACTCTAGGTAAGAAAACTATAAATATATTATTATTTATATACTTATAAAGCTCTTAACCTTTAAAGAAGATTATTAGTTTAACTTTAAACACTATAGATAGCTTAGAGAGAAATTAGAATATAGTTATTTATAATTCTAAGGCTAATGTTTATATCTTTAATAATATTTATTAGTTTAAATAGTCTAAATTTAATAGGAATATTATAATAGAAGTTAGAGCTAGAGGCATAGTCTATCTATCCCTTAGCTAAGGGCTAGTCTATATATTAGTTATAGATCTAGTATTATAAAGGTCTAGAAGGATTATATTATATAGTGCTTTACTAATTCTAGAATTTTATATTAACCTAGTATTAGTAATAATTCTTATAAAAGTAAGGATCTATTAGAATTAAAGGAAATACTTCCTATTCTAAGGAAAGAGCCCTATTACTAAGCTTTATAATATTAATAAGCTCTATATATTATTTATTCTCTCTAATAATCTAAAAGAGGCTTATACTATAACTAGTAAAGCTCTAAGGCCCCCTATAAAAGGAGATATAAAGCTTTAGCATTAATAATGTAATTATCTAGGTAAGAAGGCCTTTATAAAGATTATAAACACTACTCTTAGTATTAAATTAATAGGACCTAAGCTTATAAAATACAAAATCTATACTATAAGTAAGGCTAAGCGCTAGAGATTATAGGTTACACTAGAAGGGCTTCCTTAGGGACCTAGATATAGCCTTTTAGTTAATCTAGACTATTATAACTCTCCTTATTAGAATAGTAATAGGTATTAGTATGCTTTTATATACCTTATAACCTTAATATATTTCTTCTATTTATTTAAGACTAAAGATAGAATTTATAATAGCTTCTATATAATAATAGTATTCCTATATATATAATTTAGGGTTTAACTATGCTTTTTATATAGTAATATTAAAAAGGCTTTATTTATAGAGAGCATAAGAGATAAGATAGCCTTTACTAGCATTATAGTTTATAATTTAGCTCCCTTAATACCTAGTTAAAATAGAAAGGCAAAGAGATCTAAGGGGGTAGTTAAGTAAAAGGCTTATATATTAAGCCTTAAAGCTTACTTTCCTTTAGAACTTAATAATAAAGTCTTTAATATAGTAATCTATTTACTAAATAAAATACCTTTTAAGTATTATAGGAATTAGGTTATACCTTATAAGCTCTAGTGGAATTAGGCATAGAAAATAGTCCTAGCCTATTTATAGATATTAGAGGTTTAAAAGCCTTTAATTATATATCTATAAGCTTATAGATATAAGGCATTTCTAATAATAATAAAGGCTTTAGAGCATATTAAATTATATAATATAATACTATAGTTAGAGTAAAAAGCTTATATTAGATACCTTATTAGTTATAGAGGTAAGTTATAATATATTCAGAGCATGTAATGTAATGTAATGTAATGTAGTTTTTGGGGTTTGGATGTAATGTGTAATGTAATGTAATGTAATGTGTAATTATTACACATTACATTACATTCATTACAAATGTAATATTAGGGGGAAAAAAAAGTGGGGTATATTAAGGTCTTATAATATTATATAGAATTTTCTCTTTAAGATTAATATTAACCTTTTTCTCCTACTATTTTTTTTAAAATTACTATAAATTTTCTAAATTTCTTATATTTTAGATTATTACTTATAATTCTAGGTATAGGGTATTATAAGTAAGATAAATACTTAAATTATATTCCTTATTTTTTTTTCTATATTTCTAGGTATTATAATACTAATAAACCTTTTTTCTAAGTATTAATATTAATTTATTTAGTATAAGTGTTTTTTTTACTAGAATATACCCTATATATACTTTTAGAAATAATGTTAAATAATATATTATAAATTCAAATAATTAGATTAAAAGATTATAAAACATTTCTATAATAGCTTTTATTTTTCTTTATTTAAAACAAAAAACTTAGTCTAATATCTATTTTATTATAATTAATATAAAATATTTCTAATATTTATATTTTCTTTTATACTTTTTTTAAATTTATTACTTAAAGATTAATACTTTATTTATAAAGCATTCCTAAAATATTAGTAATAAAAGAAAAATATTTATATAATATTAGTAATATAATTTAAAAAAGGCTTTATTTATTATAATAGCTTTTAGGTATATAAACTTATTATATAATATTATATACTATTTTTAAATATAGTATTTAATTATAATAAATTTATAGCTTCTTCTATATTAGGTAATATAAGATATATATAATATAATTAGTATAATATAATTAGAAGAGACTTACTATACTTCAAATTAATACTTTTTTATATAGAAAATACTTTTTTATAAATAAAAATCAATTATTTCTTAGTAAAATTCATAGAAAAAGCTATAAATTAGCTAGATTTATATAATTTTAAAGCTATAGGTATACTATTTTAATTTTATAGAGTAAATATAAAAAAGTGGGTCTAAAAGTGGGTCTTATGTGGGTCTCTACTAGTTTGATTGGTCTTATTAGACTGTTTAGTCAATTGCGTCATTTGTGACCCACTTGCTTAGCTAAGTGAAAAAATTTTTAAGGAGGGGTATTCCTTTACTTTCTCTTTTCTTTCTTTCTTTTCTCTTTTCTTTTTACCTTAGTAAATCCAAAAAAAACATTTAGAAAAACCTTTATATAGTTAAGCTAGTTGTGTTTACTCTTGTTTTTATAATCTTTTTACTTTTTAAATAAGTTACAAAACCCCTAAAAAAAACAAAAATCAGGAAAAATCAGGAAAAATCAGAAAAAATCACAAAAAATCAGAACAAAATCGACAAAAATCAGGAAAATTAGGAAAAATATACCTTTGAAAATCTGCAAAATCTACAAAAATCAGAGAAATCGGAAAAAATCGGAAAAAAAGACCTAGACCCACTTCACTATGGATTCCTCTTTTTGCCCCTTAGATAACGATTCTGATGCTAGTATGCCTAGCCCTTCTAGGCCTAGCTTACCTTCTAGGCCTAGCTAGGCTAGCCTAGCTTCAGGGCCTTCTTAAATAAGTAATCTTCTAGGATTATATAAGAAAACCCTTGAAAATTAACAAGATTACGAGTTTTCTTCAAAAGCATATATTTTTACCCACAATTTATTTAATTATCAGTTATCTGATATTAAATATAATAAAAGAAAGGGAAATTATATGCTTTTGTACGCAATCTAAATGTAATTTTACGTTTAGAAGCAAAGCAAAGAGATTCCAAGCTTCTAATGGGGTTTAACACTATCGAATTAAGCATCCAGAAATTGCTACTTCTAAATCAGAAGAAAAAAAACCTGAAAAGATCATTAGTAAGTCTTTTATTCTATTTTATTCTATTTATTTTAAATTTTAAATAATTAATTCTATACTAACTATATATCTAGTACCTGAAATTCCAGTAGTATTCACTCCTACTAATCAGTCTTCTTTAACCTCTTTTTTTTCAACAAAAAGACCTCGAAATCATACTATTTCAAAGGAATTTTCATCTGAAGAAGCGGTTAATCTAGTTATTAAATTTCTACTAGAAAATAACCTTTCTTTTGCTATAATTAATAGCAAATCCTTTAAAAATTTACTAAATTATTATTCTAGGTAAGTTAATTCTTTTCCTATAACTATTATAGTTATTTAAGCTAATTTATATAGGAATAATGATTTAGCTTCTTTGCTTAGTCACCGAATAATAATACATAGAATAAATACTATGTATTATTTATCTAAGCAAAAAATCCTCTAATAAATCCAATATTAAATTAAATATCAAGGTTTAATTTCGGTTTAACTAGATATTTGGACTTCGTTTAATTCAAAGTCTTATCTAGGGGTTATTATAAGCTAGCTTAATCCAAACTTTAAGCTAGAATATAAGCTAATTAGTAAGTCTTTTAATTAGTATTAATTCTATTATTTACTAATTATTTTACTTATAGGATTTGAATATCTATCAAATTCACATACAGGAGCTTATATTTACCAATGCTTTAATAATCTTATTAAAGACTATTACTTAGAGCTAAAGGATATTCTTAGGTAAGTTATTTCTCTAAATATTATAACTATTATTACACTTTAATTCTAATTTATATATAGTTTTACTAGGGATAATGGTTCTAATAATAATACTTTTATAACTTCTTATATTAATAAGAGTTATAATAGTATTAGTATTAAACCATATAATATCCGATGTATAGCTTACGTTCTTAATATCGTAGCTAAGGATATTATTACGAATTTTATTAAATCTATGTCTTCTAAGGAAGACTTAGAAAGTTTTAAAAATAGTGAATATCTTCACTATTCTACAGAAGAAACTTCGTATATCCAAGGGAATCCTAATTTTCAATAATTTAAATCCTTAGCAAATGGTAAGTAATTAATCTATTATTCTTTACTATTTTTTATCTAATAATGCTAATATTAATTATAGGTATACTAGGAAAGGTTAAAAGGATTGCTATTCTAATTAAGAATAACCAAGCTTTATATAAAACTTGGTTAAAATGCCTTAGAAAAGCAAAAACACAAGGTAACCTAGCTAAGAATTGTAATATTATAAAGATTCCTTTAGGTAAGTCTTTAATTCTTATTATAATTATACCTAATACTAATCTATTATATTTATAGCTAATAAAACAAGGTGGAATTTAACCTATAAGATGATTAATACTTCTTTAGAGCTTAAAGAAGCTATTATTCTTCTTAATAGGGAAACTAATATTGCTGCCCTTAAGGATACTATTGTTAAAAATAAGACCTATTTTTAGCCCTTTCTAGTTAAAGGACCTTTCTATTACTAGCTTGCATTGCAAGCCTAACAGCTGCACTGCAGCTGTCAACGGTCGCGAAGGTGGCCGTCAATGGCTACGTCGCAGCTGTCAACAGCTGCGACCGACCGTGTGGATGACTAATCTAAATTAATTGTCAATTGTGGATTATTCAATTGCGTTATGGCTGCAAGCGCAGCCATAACTGTAGCGCCACTAGTAATTAGGTAAGCTAGGGTGACATAAGCAGGTTACCCTATAGCTATCTTTGACAGCGATTTTCTCTTTAACTAGAGGTCATACAAAAGTCTTACATATAGCAAATTAAAGCTAGAAGACAGGGCTTTCATTTTATGCAGGAATATTTTTTAGACCAAAATTTGGTGCATATGGGTTGCTAGTTTGTATAGTGGTGAGTCGATTTTTTGGATTTCACATATAAATAAATTTTGCGGAAAATCAAAAGTGGCCCTTAAGACCTCTCTGACGGTCCGGATCCACCGATACGGTCAGTGGGTATATGAGAGGAAGAAGATCTTTTTAATCTAGCTAGATAGCTAGGCCTCTTAATCTAACAGCCGCATTGCCCGTACAACATCACTAAAATCAATTCTATTGGTATATAAGATATCGTAAAAGTCATCTAGATTGAATTATATTAGTTAATAACTGCCAAAACCTTCCGTTGCGTTACGTTAAATATTTCAACGTGGTGGCTCTATTGGTCCCTGACCGTAGAAGCTACACCTGTACAGCTGTTGCTAGCTGGCAACTAGCTCCCTACTTTTTAATAGGTTATGAGCCTAGCCTATCACTATAAAATTCTTTCTAGTGCACTTTACGTACGGTTATAGAAGACTTCCCTTCTATAAAACAGGAAGGACCCGCGAGATTGAAGCTATTCCCTTCTATAAAAAGGAATCATTATGGTTACAGAAGACTTCCCTTCTATAAAACAGGAAGCGCGTGAGCGATATAGAAGCTTTCCCTTCTATAAAAAGGAAGTTTAGTGAGAATAGAAGCTTTTCCCTTCTATAAAAAGGAAATTCAGCGCGGATAGAAGCTTTTCCCTTCTATAAAAAGGATTTTCAGTACGAATAGAAGACTTCCCTTCTATAAAATTGGAAGATAGCTACCAATCAACAAGGTCAAGGACCTCCAGTCCCTGATCTTAGTGCGCAAGAGGTTCTAAATAACCAGCTAAAAGAGCAGGTTATTAAACAACAAAATACTATCGATCTAGTAATAGAGAAGCTAGAGTCCTTGACTTTAGCTATTAATAATAGACCTATGGAGGGTGTGGAAGCTACTAAGCCTGCTAGTCAGCAGCAAGTTTAACAGCCTATTCAGCAAGAAAAGGCACCTAAATCTAGCTCTGTATAAGCTGCCTTTAATAATTCAATTATTAAGGAATTTAATAAGAGGGTTTATAGCTTCCCTAAGACTGCTAAGCTTAAAGGAGCTGAAAATTTCGATCAATGGAAACAAGCCCTAGCTATCCAATTTAGAGCTTTAGGCATGCCTAATTTTCTAGATAATCCGGATATTTCTAGGGTGCTAGGGGACGCTGACTAAGCTATTATCCTTATGTTACTAAGGGATAGTTGTACGGAAGGCCCCTAAGCCACTATAACTTAGCAAAAATCACCTGAAGAAGCCTATAAGTTACTTGTTAGGTAATATTTACATAGCGTTGAAATCCAGAGGGGGTCCCTATATTCTGAATTTCATAACCTGAATTTTCATGGATTTAAGGGGACTTTAGAAGCCTTTAATGCAGTCTTTAATAATCTACTAGCTAGATTATTAATTTTAGGGGTCCTGATTAATCCTATAGATCAGGTTAATCAATATCTTCAATCCCTAAAATCAACCTTCCCTCAGTGGGCTAAAAGGCAACGATTTAGCATGCGTACGAATAGGGCTATAGGGGTCCCCCTAGAAGCCCTAAATCTTGAATTTCTAATGGCAGACCTTCTAGCTAAACAGAGGGATAAGTTATCTACGGTAGCCAAAGCCCTGAATTATAGGGCTAAAGACCTAGAAAAGGGTGCTAAAGACAAGGAAAAGGCCCCTAAAGGTTAGAAGAAGAAGAAAGAAGGCTCTAAAGAAAATAAGGGCTCTTCTAATTCTAATAAGAAGAAAAAGAAGCAAAAGGGTCAAAAATCAGATAAAAAGGATAATAAAGAGCTTACAGAGGGTTCTTTTATACTAGGAAATTACAACCTTTCTAACGGAGCCCTTAATCCGTACAAGAAACCTAGCAATTACAAGACTAGTTATAAGAGCCCTAGCAATAGTAGCTCTGATTCTAGCTCTAGTGATTCGGATAATGAAAAACAAGAAATTAATTCCTTAAATGGTTTTAATTATTACAGTAAAGACATGAAAAAGGCCCTATTATATAATATAGGTTTGACTGTATATATAGTTAATTCTAGGGAGGTCTTTAGGGATTATACCCCTTTTAAGAAAGGGGAATCCGACCCTATTATAACCAGTGGTGGCCCTATTTATCCTAAGGGTCACGGTAGTGCTGTTTTTGAGGTCTTATATCAAAAGAAACCTAATAAATATAGGACCTTAGTGCTAAAGGACGCTCTATATTTTCCTCAGCTTAATGTTAATATAGTTAGTGGCCTTATTCACTATATATCTAGCGGTTGCTTTATAAAAAACCATCTTTATCTTAAAGATAGGTCTTATATTGCTACCTTAGATATAGAAAAACATGGTTTTTTCTTTCACGTTAAAAACCAATCTACACTGACGTTACATAAAGGGCCCTGTAAAAAATCTCATTATATCCGACCTTTTACCTATGCCAGCTTTAGGGGTCATAGCTATCCGATTAGCTACCCTATAGAGGTTCAAATTCCCTCTAAAAAGCCGGATTAGGCTTCTGATTTGGACGAAATCGCTGAAATCGACGAAGATAATGATATTAAAGAAATCGTACGGGATGATTTAAGGGATTTAGTCCCTTCTCCAACGCCTATAGCCCCAGGTTAGGTCCCTTATAAATCTAAAGATATAGATTTAGGGGTGTTAGAGGGCCTTAGTGAAGGAAAAAGGTCCCTAATACCTCCCCAAGAGGCCTGTGGTTCTCAAGGGGCCCAGCAGGGGACTGACAGAGAGGGCCCTAATCTAGACCCGAATCTAGACCCTAATTCAGGCCCTAAAGACCTTCAATATCAAAAGTTACTAGAACTAGCTAGCCTATGGCATGTACGATTAGGGCACCTAGGGCTTCCTTTGCTAAAGAAAACAAGCCTTATAACTAAAGGAATCCCTGATTTTTCTAAAATCAAGGATAAAGATTTTAAATGTATAGCTTATGATTAATCTAAGGCAGTACGAAGACCTAGGAAATTAGCTATCCCTAACCCCCCTAGAGCTCTAGATCGAATAGAGGGGGATACGCTAAAAATCAGCCCTGTACCGTACAATAAACAGTTAATTTGCTTATTTCTAGTTAATCAAAAAACTAGATATAAGTGGGTGTTCTTATTACCTAATAAGGAAGGCCTAACTATTTATAGGGCTATTAAGGGCTTCTTCAGAGGGCTTAAAAATCAACTAGGTCAGTATCCTAGGCACCTTCACTTTAATGGGGGCCAAGAAATCGATTCTAGTTGTCAAAGCTAGTTAAATTCTAAAGGGATCAAATTCACGACTTCTAGTCCCTATATCCATAAGCAAAATAGATTAGCAAAGCGTTTAATTCGTACTATTCTAGATCAATTAAGGGCTACTATCCAGTGGGCAAAATTACCCTTATATCTATGGTGTTTTATATTACCTACAGTTATTAACCTAGTTAATATAACTGCTAATACCACAAAGGATAAAAGCCTTGAACAACTGCTAGCTAGGGAGCTAAATCAGCCCTATACAACTGATATTAGCAGTATTAGAGCCATAGGATCTCACTGTGAGATTCTAATCCCCCTGGAAAAACGACCTAAAGCCTAGAAGTTAGCAGCTAGGACTATCCCTAGAAGGTTATTAGCTACACTAGGTTCTAACACCTACCTAGTGTACACCCCATCTAAAAGGCTAGTTACAAAGACTAGCTTTATCAAGATTATAGAGCCTATAGGTCCTATCTCTAAAGGATTACCTAGGCTTTCTATAGGGGATAACCCTTTAGAGGGGGAAAATGATTTAGAAGATCAAGATCTAAATCAAGGTTTAAAGGATTACCCTATAGACAACATAGGACATCAAAATCCCCCTATAGGTCAAGAAAAACACCCTATAGGGCCTGTACAACCCCCTAAGGAACCGATTCCAGAGGCCTTAGAGGAGGCCACGCCCGTAACTTCACCAGGAAATCAGATTTCAACTCCGGACCTTGATTTTAACAAAATTACCGACTTCAACCCTAATATTAACCCTATAGATGTTAATATTAGTTCCCCTTCTTCTCTAGATTTCATAAAAGAAATCTACTTTAAGGTACAAGAGAAGCTAAAGGAAAACAACCCTAATAGCCCCGAACCTAAGACCTAGAAGCAAGCTATATCTAGCCCTAAAAGGGATAAATAGATAGAAGCTACATATAAGGAATACGAATAGCTTCTAAAGGCTAGTACTTTTAAATTTATAGGGAAAGACCAAGTACCTAAGGGCCAAAAAGTACTAAAGAATAGGCTTGTTTATAAGCTTAAAAAGGATAAAGAAAATAATCCTTTAAAATACAAGGCCTAACTCATTGCTAAGGGATTTATGCAAATCAAAGGTCTAGATTATCTAGAGACCTTTGCAGCCACAAGCATTCCCCCTAGCTAGAGGATTTTACTAGCCCTAGCGGCTTAGAATAACTGGGAAATCAAATAGGTCGATTTTATAGGAGCTTTTCTTAATAGTAAGCTATAACAACAGATTTATATGGTTATTCTAGACGGATTTATCGAATTTCTTAAAGCAAATCCTAAATTAGCTAAATTAGCTAAAAGTTTTGGCTATAAACCTTCTAAAGATTAAGTAATTTTATTACAGAAATCTTTATATAGCCTAAAACAGAGCTTAAGGGAATGGTAATAAGCACTAATTGTAGTGCTAAAGTCCCTAGGATTTAGCCCTCTAATTTCTGACCTAGCTATATTCTATAATTCCTCTACCAAAACCTTTATTATTACATATGTGGATAATTGTCTTCTAATTAGACCGGATTTACATTATATCCAAAGACTTAAAAAGGAACTTCATAAAGTCTATCTAATAGAAGATAGGGGGCCGGCTGAATTCTTCTTAGGGGTTTAAATCGTACAAGATAGACCTAATAGGGTCCTGAAAATTCATCAATCTCAGTATATCTCAGAGGCTTTAAATCGATTTAATATGCTAGATAGTAAGCCTATTAGCATACCTCTTCAGCCAGGCGTTTTAGCTACGCAGACCACTAAGCTTTTAATAGCTAGCGAAATTAAGCTCTATTAGTGCATTATAGGGACTATAATGTACCTAATGTTGCTTACAAGGCCGGACGTGGCCTTTACACTTCAGTGGCTATCTACAGCACTAGCTAGGCCCTATATAGAGCACCTAAAAGCAGCTAAAAACTTGCTTAGGTACCTATTAGGGACTAAATTCCTTGCTATAATTTATAGGGGAGACCCTAAAGGTATAGCTAGCAAAAGCCTAATAGGTTATTATAACAGTGATTTTGCAGGGGATAAAAAGACCTTTAAATCAACCTACGCTTATCTATTCAAGCTAGCTAGCGGACCTATTAGCTAGAAATCAAAGAAAGCTAGTACAATAGCTCTATCAACATTAGAAGCTGAAGCTAACGCTATCTACGAGACCTTCCGGGAGCTACAGTGGCTTTAGGGCTTATTTAAGGAGCTAAAAACCCCTATTTCTCCCCCTATCTAGATATATTGCGATAATCAAGGCGCTATAACCACTGCCTATAACCCTGCCTTACATAGCCGTACAAAGCATACCTTGCTAAAGTTTAACTATATTAGGCAATAGGTTTTAGAGGGTTTAGCTAAGATCGAATATCTAGATACAAAGTCAATGCCTGCAGATAGCCTAACGAAACCATTATCTAGGCCTCTTCATCAGGCTTTTATTAGGCTCTTAGGGCTTAATAATCACTAAAAAACCAACAACTAGTTCCCTTTAACAGGGAACTAAAAACAACGCTAAAAAGGGAGCTATATTTAACAATAGCTAGGAATTCAAAAGGGGGTCTTTTATCTTTTTCCTGTTTTTCCCTTTTTTATCTATTTTTATCTAAAAGTTCTTGTTTACCCTATATCACTTTGTACGCTTTTAATTAGCTTATACGTAATTCTTTTGTAGAGGGGGTGTTAAAAATAAGACCTATTTTTAGCCCTTTCTAGTTAAAGGACCTTTCTATTACTAGCTTGCATTGCAAGCCTGACAGCTACACTGCAGCTGTCAACGGTCGCGAAGGTGGCCGTCAATGGCTACGTCGCAGCTATCAACAGCTGCGACCGACCGTGTGGATGACTAATCTAAATCAATTGTTAATTGTGGATTATTCAATTGCGTTATGGCTGCAAGCGCAGCCACAACTGTAGCGCCACTAGTAATTAGGTAAGCTAGGGTAACATAAGCAGGTTACCCTATAGCTATCTTTAACAGCGATTTTCTCTTTAACTAGAGGTCGTACAAAAGTCTTACATATAGCAAATTAAAGCTAGAAGACAGGGCTTTCATTTTATGCAGGAATATTTTTTGGACCAAAATTTGGTGCATATAGGTTGCTAGTTTGTATGGTAGTGAGTCGATTTTTTGGATTTCACATACAAATGAATTTTGCGGAAAATCAAAAGTGGCCCTTAAGACCTCTCTAACAGTCCGGATCCACCGATACGGTTAGTGGGTATATAAGAGGAAGAAGATCTTTTCAATCTAGCTAGATAGCTAGGCCTCTCAATCCAACAGCCACATTGCCCGTACAACATCACTAAAATCAATTCTATTGGTATATAAGATATCGTAAAAGTCATCTAGATTGAATTATATTAGTTAATAACTGCCGAAACCTTCCGTTGCGTTGCGTTGAATATTTCAACGTGGTGGCTCTATTGGTCCCCGACCGTAGAAGCTACACCTGTACAGCTGTTGCCAGCTGGCAACTAGCTCCTTACTTTTCAATAACTATGCCTATAACACAAGAATAGGCTGATTTAGCAACCTTAAGCAGTATATTAGAGGTTTTTTATAAACCTACTATTATACTTTAAAGCCAGAAGTATAATACTTTAGGTCTAGTCCCCCTTTTTATTACTAAGATATATGAATATCTTAATAATATAAAAGAGGACTAAAAGGCTTATAATAACCAGGTATTTATTTATTTTACTTTCTTTTTAATTATATTATACTAACTTATAAAATTAGAAACACGTTTATAATCCTTTTAGTAAGGTCTTTATAGCCTCTATAGATATTAGCTTAGAAAAGCTAGGTAATTATTTCCCACAAGATATAGGAAATAATTACCACTTTTATAAGCCTTATTTATATGCTATGTTATTAGACCCTAGGCTTAATCTTATTACTATAAAAGATAAGCTTGGATTACAATTAAGAACAATTAAAAAGTTACTAGATAACTTAGAAAAGGATTATAATTCGTAAGTATAATGTTTATTATTATTATTATTCTTATTACTAACTTTAATACTAGGCTTCTTCTTACTTATAAGGAAAATTAGGCTAATTTAGGCCTAGAGCTAGGCTTAGATAATTTAGAGCTAGAAAATACCCAATTTCTAGTAGAAATTGGAGGGCCTATTTAGCCTAGAACCTTTTCTAATCCTTAACCTAAGCCTAAGTCTTCTAACCTCTATAAAGGGTTATTCTTAAATGAGAGAGATAAATCTATTCAAAAAACTCAAAAGAATAAAATCCCTACTTTTACTAACTTAGAACCTAAAGAGGATAAAGTAAGTAAATATTTCTTCCTATTATATCTTATTATTATACTAATATTATAATAAAGGAAGATATCTTTAAATGGTAGGAAGATAACCAAAAGTCTTTCCTTATTCTAAGTATAATAGCTAGAAGATATCTAGCTATTCCTGCCACTTCTGGTGTAATAGAAAGCACCTTTAATACTGGTGGGAATATTATTACTAAGCGCTAAACTTCCTTAAAACATTCTACAATTAAGGAACTAATTCTATTAAAGAATTAGGAAAAGGAGGATAATATTGCTACTAAGCAATACTCAGAGCTATATAACTATTATAGCTCTTTTTCTAAGGATTTAGATACTATGTCTTCTTCAAAGGAAAAAGAGAAATTAGATAAATCCCAGGATTTATCTAGTTCTTCTTCAGAAGATATATATTCTAACTCAGACTAAGTAAATCTTTAGAAGGGTTTTTTCCTAGTTTAGTCTAGTTTTCCCTTAATAAAGATTTTTATATTATTATAACTACTAGTATAACTATTATTATAACTATTATTATAACTATTATTATAACTATTATTATAACTATTATTATAACTATTATTATTACTATTATTATTACTATTATTATTACTATTATTATTACTATTATTATTACTATTATTATTACTATTATTATTACTATTATTATTATTTAAAAAAACATAAAAGAGAAAATATTTTTATAATATTAATATTTTTAAAAACCTTAAAATACTAAATACTTAAAAGATTTACTTTTTCCTATAGTAAATCCCTTATACTTACTTATATTCTTATTTATATATTTTATTTTCTATTTATTTTTTATTAAACTTTAACACTAATAATATTATAAAGTAATATAAGCTATTATAAGCTAAACTAGTATTAGTATTAAGCTATTATAAGCTATTATTAGCTATTATATATGTTTATATATACTCTCTTAACGCTTATAATTAAAGCATTTACCTTAAAGAGAAAAATAAAAAATAATTACAAATAATTACAAATAATTACATGTAATGTAATGTAATATCTAGGGGTTAGGTGTAATGTAATGTAATGTGTAATGTAATGTAATGTGTAATGTAATGTAATGTAATGTGTATTAAATACATTACATTACAAACATTACACAATGTAATGTAATGCAATGCAATGCTCTGAATATATTATATAAGTACCTTTGCTTTATAATTATAAGGTTATTATATTAGTATATATTTAGTTTAATAAGAACTCCTTCTTTAAGCTAGAAGAAAAGCTAGAATTAGCTTAATAGGAGAAGATATTAATAATTAAGTTACTTAAGGAGCTTAAAGCTAAAGATCTTAATAAAGAGATTAGTTAAGACCTTATTAGAATAAAGCTTAAAAAGAATAATCCTACCTCTTTACTATTAGCTATAGGCTAGGAAAATAAGCAGTTTAAAGCAAAAATACCTCCTTATATAATAGGGGATAAAGAGGACCTTTTTAGTGCACTTTTAACCCCTCCTAACTTCTCTTAGAAGGCACTAGTTACTATAGAGAACTTAGAGCTTTAGGTATAAGGTAATAATACACTATTTTATAAGATTAATAAATTTATAAGCAAGGTAATAGCTAAACATATAGTAATTACTATAGAGACTAGTAAATTTACTATAAAAGGCAGTAAGGCTATAGAGAATTATAGTCCTTATAATAATAGTATTAATATAAATAATATTATTACTAGGAAATATTAGAGAAAGGAAATAAGAAAAGCTAGGTAAGTATAGTTTTCTTTTACTTTCTTAATAGTATTCTAAGGAACTTAATATAGTTTATATATTAAAGATATACCTCTAGAACTTATATATTATTATTAGGTAATAGCCTTAGTATATTATAACTACTAGAAGGAAGTAATTATAAAGGAGCTTTTAAAGCTTTAATCCTTAAACTACTAGGAGAATATACTAGATAAATTATTTAATCTTAAAGAGATTATTAACCTTAGATAGGTTTTTAAGTATAAAACTAATAAAAAAGGTATTATTATAGAGTTTAAGGCTTAAATAGTAGTCTAAGGTAACTAATAACTAAAGAATAACCTTAATAACTATACTACTATACTTACTTTATAATCTCTATATATACTACTTACTATTTACTATACTAATAATCTTAATATATATTAATATAATATTTAAAATACCTTCTTATATATAAAACTTAAAGAACCTATCTTCTATAAGCTACTAGAGGGTATAAATACATAAGGTTATCTCTAGAAAATAACTAGAGCATTATATAGGCTATAGGAAGCTCCTTAATAATAGTTTCTATACCTAATATAATTCCTATTAAATCTAGGCTTTATCTAAGGAAAGGAAGACCTATATATCTTTATAAAAGGTAGATTTATCCTATTTTTCTATATAAATAATATTATAGTACTATTTCTAAATAGATTTAAAGTAGAATTTAAAGAGCTATATAAGTAGTTAATAAATAGTCTAGATATTAAAGACTAAGGTAATTTAAAGTAATTCCTAGATATTAAAATTATTAGGAATTATAATACTAAAGAGATATAGTTATTATAGGAATTATATATTTAAAAGATAGCTTAGAAGTTTATCCCTAATATTATTAATAATAATTTAAAGAGCTTAATTATAATACCTTTAATAATAGCTATAATTATCCTAAATAATAGTAAGGCTACTAATAAAGAGATTAATTACTATAGAATAGTTATTAGCTCTTTAGTCTATCTTTATATTATTAGAAAACCTAATATAGCCTTTATAGCTTTAAAGCTAGCTTCCTTTATAATAAACCCTTTAATAAAGTATATTAAGCTTATAAAGGCTACTCTAATATACGCTTAGAATATAAGGAAGCTATGTATTTAATACTTAGGAGCGAATAGCTTTAATACGCTTTTCTCTAGCACTAATACCTCTCTTAGTAATAACCCTAATACTTAGAAATTAACATAAAGCTATATCTTTATTATATATAAAGCTATAATTAATTAGAAGTCTAGAAGGTAGTATTATATAATAACCTTAAGTATAGAAGTAAAGCTCTTTATATTAAATTATAAAGTAAAAGAGCGTATATCTCTAGGTAAACTACTTTATAATATTAGTATATAAGTCCCTCCTTTATTAATTATCTAGTGTAATAATAAGTAAATAATTTATATTATAGAATATAAGAAAAGAAGGCTTTAAACTAGTCTAAAGTATCTTAATATAAATTAAATGTAAATTTAAGAGTAATATACCCTAGGTAATATTAAGGTAAATTAGTTAAAGACCTTTAAGATACTTACTAATAGCTTTATAAAGCCTTTATTAGGGTAAATATATAAGGAATTCTATTACTAGATTAGCTTATAGGAAATTCCTACTTAATTATAATACTAGAAAATTATTATAACCTTTTCCTATACTTATAATCTTTAGCTTTAATAGATATCTTAGCTAAGGGGGGTGTGTTAAGGAGAGCTCCCTTAAAGTATAGGTTATATAAGGGTAGTGCGTATTAATAGGGATAAAACGTAAGGTTAGATATTAGTAAATATAATATATTAGAAGTACCTCTATAAACTAGTTATTACTATAGCGCACTATGTACCTTTTAGGTATAAAAGTTAGGTGCTGTCTGCACCTCTAATTAACCAAATCGAACGCTTTTTATCATCTTTTTACACCCCTACCTGACAATTACACTATATGATCATATACTTTACGGAGGACTAACCACTCCATAGCCTACGAGCTGCCCCCTTAAGTATGTGTGCCAATCGGTAGATAATAAGGCTCACGCCGCTATCTGCGCTTTGCGGCCCCCTCCCTCTTAATAAGAGCTTAGTCCGCCCGATTCAACGAATGCTAGTGTAATGCCAGGGTGTTTGTATTATTATCGAGGCATAACTCTTCTTGGCTAGATGTCGGTTCTGATGATACGCGTCAATTGACAAAGCTAGGTTACGTGGAATATATAGCTAGCTACATGGCAGTCTTCATCAATCCGCAGTCTCCACACCCGTGCTGTATGTTAGGTACGATGAGCTCACCACGAAAAGTGACAAAGTGTCGTCGATTCCTTTTCCTCCCCTTCTTCTGGCTGATCCGGCCTTACTTCAACTATCAATACCACGAATCTTTTGTGTTCGGGGACTCACTCGACAGCTCTATATTGAAGTCGATCCGATCCGTATGCACATGTAGTAGCCTCGAGCGTAGTAAGCCGCAGGTAAGGGTGATAGAGACTGTGGCGGAATTGACGAAGCCTCGCAGTGCTCAGTTTCGTATACAGTTCGGATAAGGTGGTGAAGGTGGTGGATGAGGCGTTTAGGGATCGCGTTTGCCAGATCCAAGAGGCGGGCAGATAAAGTCGTGTCACGTCCTGACCGAATTTCGACGACTTCGTGATGCTACTATTGTGCCAAACAACTGCGCAGCTCACGAACCTCGTGGACCAGCAACCGGCAGTCCGAGATTGGAATCATGCGATGATACGAGATCGTGGTGAAAATAAAGCGGAGGGTAGTCGAGACGGCGTGGGCCCGGTTTGACGAAGGGCTCGTGAGAGTCCAAGAGTTTGTGCTAGTGCCGCGGATGCGCCAGGAAACCCCGAGCAATGGAAGGAGTTGGTGCTTCGCGCCTGGCACGCGTAACCAAGATTCAGTATGTACTGAACAGGAATAGTGATATTGAGTTGCTTTCTCTTTCTCTTTGGGGTCGATCAACAACGGGTAATTAAACAGAAACCGTGCAACGTCACTAGCAGGGGTGACAAGCTACCATGCATGGAAATGTGTGAAGATGTCTCTTCAGAAATATTGGTCGATAATATCGGGACGTCAAAGGAAAAAAGGCAATCACGGACTTGCTTCATAGCTTTTGCCAGCTTGAGGCGCGACTTCGCGTCTGGGTGCTTGCTGGCTGGGGCAGTTGTCGAGGATCGGGTACTCGTTCGGCAAAGTACGTGCGGATTATATAAAATACATGAGAACATGTCGCGAATGCACCACGAGCGCCATCTCATGTTCAACTGGTCATCGCGGCAGGGGGGGAAGCTGACATGACATGGCGCGCACTGGAAGCGCCAGCGCAAGCCGAAAGTGACAGCAGCTCGTCCTTCGTCACCGATTCCTCGTCACCGATTCTGACGATGTGGCCTTTCAAACCATCCCCACTTATTAATGACACATCAACCGCGCGGGCGACAGACAGACAGCCTTTGTTTTCCCCAGCCTCTCCGCCCTTGGGTGGCACAAAGCTTAGTAAAATGACCGTTCGATGCGAAAAGCGGTGTGAGCAGATGGAGCCTTCGAGAGGCAGCTATCAGTACAGAAATAACAGAAGCTTGGCATCTGATATATACAGTGGGTTGTAGTATATTGAGTAAATAACGTCGTTCCCGTGGAACATCAACGACGACCAACCCCATCAGTCTATCAATCGTAAGATGATGCGCAATACGTATTTGAAGAAGCGGTCGTCACTCACTGCAGCCCCACCCGCAGGCTTGTCAAGTTTGATCTTTGTTAGTCCAAGACATTGTCTGGAATACGATGTGTTGTCAGAGACAGAAATTGTACCTCAACTTCTCTCGTACATGAAATCAAATGGCCGTGTCAAACTTAAATGAGACTTTTTGGCTTTACCGCCATTCCATGTGCCCAAACTGCTCTACTTTGTTGTATTCCTCTCTTCAGGTTATATAAGTTGACACAAATACCATGCGTATAGATTTCATCGGAGAATGTGCACTAAACAACCTCTTAGCTTGAGACTCTAGCTTTGCACCCTAGTCCCGTCTTGCGGCGCCTGCTTGTTGTGTTCATCGACAGCTCATAACTTCTGTCTTCGGATTCTGCGCCGTAACGCTCATCACCCCCTGTTATCACCAGCTTGATGACATTGCCAAAAGCAAAAGCGACAGAGCGCAAGCCGACCGTGACTTTTGGTCCCAACTGCGACACCACTAGATGATTGGACTCTTCGCCATGATCCAGGAGACTTCGGCACTCCTCCAGATTTGGCTTACCACATGGTGAGGTCACCCATACTTCCCAGTTGGCAAAGGAGTGATGGTTTTTTTTCTCCGTTATATGCCGTCGTCGCAGCCCGGGGCTTGTGATGTGGACTGAGTTTTCGTGCTGCGTGACTTGTCTTATACCGACCACACTGCCATCCGAGAGAACTTGCCAAGCTCCGGGGTTCTTGACTTGTTTTTTCAACTCCTTCATGGTCTCATCCATGTTGCTGAGCTCCGCGCTGTCCGTGGAGTTTCTACTATAGATGGCCTCCGAATCATTTGCCGGAACGTACATCTGGACAACGCAGTCGCCTGATTCAGCGGCAGCGTAGCAGAGTGTTAGGGATGTCAACCCTACAGTGTCTACTTTGGAAGCTGGGTAACTCGAGTAGGTGCATTGTAGGGATTTCGGACTCATTTTCTCAGTCTTGAAGGTCCATACGATGCGTCGCTGTTGAATGTCAACAAAATGCACGTTATCGCTCCCCGCCAGAGCAAACAGGCCCAGCGGTGACAGCGTTATAATTTGAGAAATTCCGCGTGCGTTCTGAAGATCTAGCTTCAGATGCCGAGTATCCCATGATACCGCTTTCTTTTCCGCAATGTAAACTCCTCCACGTTTAGATACAAGAACAAGAAACAGCGAGGACTGTTTTTTATCTGCAGAACAGCTTAGATTAGTTTTGTTTCGTTGGAAAGTACGATGTTATACTTTGAGTACTTGATGGTGGAGAGGGGGGCAGAGGATTATCCAACCTTTCTTGATTAGATTGTGGGCGAGACTGATTGGTTCGGCACAGATCGTTGTTACTCTGGTGGCAATCTGATCACCAGCCGTGACTTCCACCAACGTGCCGTTAGGGTGAACTAATGCTATGGCAGGCTTCCCGGTGTCTGTGTTGTGATCAAAGAAGAAAGCTGCTGGCCGCCTGGTCGGAGTCTCCAGAGGCACAGAACCGGCCCATGTTTGTTTAGTGAGATTCCAGAATGACACCTTTGAGGTTGATAAAAGAGCTAGCCACGTGGATCTATCATCAATAGCCGTTGACAGGACAGGAAATGGGCATTTTTCGCTGTCGGTACCATCAGCCAAGACATAGCTTCTCCCAGATCCACGGACATCCCAAACTCTAACAACTCTGTCAAGTCCAATGGATACTATATGCCCGGATTTAGACTTTCCCAGCATGGCCACATCAAGAATGTGACCTCCTCCCAATGATCTTATTGAGATCACCGAAGGATCTGTTGGATCGTCGTCATTTTTTAGCTCTGTGTCCTCGCCCCAGAGGAGATAATTCATCAGCAGTCGTAAAGCGGCTACGATAATAACAACGATAAGAACAAATCGTGATAGTTGGTGGTGAACAAAGTCATATACTGCAGGTAGAAGCGCTGGCTCTTTGCTTTGAGGTATTCGGTCCGAGTTTTTCTTGACAAACACGAGGGGCTCGAAGACTCTGGCTACATAGCTGTACGCTGTTGGTTGAATAAGTCGGATTACTTCTTGGGCGGTTTCGTGGTCCTGGTTGCGTATCCAAGAAGCATGACTCCTAGCCTGGTGCAGTCCTTGTAGCATCACTGTGTCTGAGCTTCGTGGCCCCCGATTAGAGTCAGATTTATTGCAGAGCCGTAAAAGGTGATGAAACATATGATCGTCGCCAAAGAAATGCCACTGAGCAATAATCACAAATCCAACCATGACAATCGTACCAGCAATTCGAGTTGACCATGCGACTTTTCCTTGAAAGAGACTGTCAGTCCATGTGCTGCGACCTTGAACACCATACCTGCGATGGCTTTGTCGCAAAGCAGCTTTTGCCAGGGCATCGCCGAGCTCCATTCTTCTAACATCCACACTCAGGACCGATAAGAAGAATGTGGACAGATAAAAAAAGTCAACCACGATTGCGACGGCTGCAAAAACACAAAATGCTGACACACCCGGAGAAACTAAGCGAGATAATACAACGAGAATCAGAACATTCTGCATGGAACTTGCCAATGCTGTATGTGCGGTTTGTCCAAATGCGTAGCCGATTCTGTTACTCGTACTGTCTTCGAAGGGGGTGAGAATAACAGCATTGATCAGTCGAAATATGTTCTCCAAGCTCATTGAAAGAACAACTAGCGGATACGCTACATGAGGGATTCGGGATAAGTCGAAATTGAATATAGCACAGATTGTGAAACTAGACATGATGGAAAGGGCTATTTGCATGACGATAGTAATGATGAGTCCAAATTTGGACTTGACTGCTCTGAGTTTGGATAAACTCATCATGAAGTAAAAAAGAGCCAGGCCATAAGCCAGCGCCAGGCTAAGGATGTCTTTAGCTGACATGGGACGAAACTGGAACTCGTATAAGTGGCTTCCAGGGGACCGGCCATCTGACGGATAAACATCAAATTTGTCGGCGACTTTTTGAGGGAGATCCAAGGCATTTTTGTCCCACTCAGAGCCCATTGGCGAGTCCTTCAGATAGAGCAAGGTGATGACAATGGCATCTGCGGCAACCAGGCGTCTATCCTCGAAACGCTTCCCACTGAAGACGACCGAGTGTCGGAGTGTCGTGTTAGCAAAGTTGGACTGATTTTTCCTATCATTTATGGTCGAGAGAACATCTGGGTCTGTTAGAATACCGCTCCGAGAGTAGTGCCAATATATTAGTGGTGAATGGAAGAACCAAGACTTTGGAGTGAGTCCATTGGAAATATGCAATGCGTTACGTTGAGCTACAGAGAGAGAGCCATCAACGGAGTCGAATTCTCCCTTTGTCAGTGTTTGTTGTGGGCTGAAGTTCTCAGTATCGCCTAAAAGTTCGATTTGGAGGTCCAATGCCGATACCAGTAGGTCTGTGTTGAGAGCTTCCATGTAGCTGGAGTGAACCCAAATAGACTTCATGATGATATCTGGCTCAATAGTAGCATCATAAGTGACAGGCTGAGCCCCTGTCCAGACATGGTGAGGTACATAAGATGCGCCGTTGACAAAATCACGGGTGAATAAGTATGGGATGGGATATATGAGAATTGTTGCTACAGTAGCTGAGATGAGAACAGCCATAACAACATGGCACGCCACGTATCGGCCATATCTAGCAAAGAAATTACGTAGAAGATGCTCTGGAGCAATATTAGGAGGCTCCGTAGTTCTGAACATGCATTAATTTTGTGTTAGTTTATGGTGTGTGTGAGGTTGGCATATATATAATGCAATCTTACCCTCTGAATGGATATAGCAAGTACCAAATCATGATATCGCACTGCCAATGGCAACAGATACGCTGTCGGGGTTTGATTGGGCCAAATTATTTTGGCCTTGGTACAATCGTGTTTCTGGGCGGAAGGACTGTTAGGACTCGCGATGGGCCTGACATAACCCGCCACTCTGATCGGTCAGAGTCAGTCAGTCCAAAGCCACAATCCAAACTAAGCTCGTATAATTAATTGGATCAATGCAGCTAAAGCTGCCATGTGAAGTTGGTGTCTATGCGACATAAATGATGGCGGGCTCAAGAATTGTCTGCTGAGACTGCAGTTGATGAGCGCTAGCTAGCCATGAAGGCAAATGGCAGGCAACAATTAGATGATTTTATGGTCAAGCCTTCTGGGCAAGATATCCGGTCCGTTCACAGTGAATGCCTGTCGCTGAACAACGAGAATATCACTGCTTGGGCTGAGTACAGGTGAAAGCAGTAGCTGCGCTGGTCGTTTCGATGCTGGCAATGACGGGAGCTCTGGAACAGAGAAGTTCGAAACGAGTTCATGGCTGAGAAGTACTAAGTGATCGTTGGATTGTTTAGTCAAATTTTTGTTTTTGACGAAGACCTCCGTAGGTTTAGGGTGGAGCCTTTAACATCCTAATTGGCAGGCGGTAGTATTCTTTTTGCACACAGTATGGATCCGTACTCCGTACCATGTGCAGAATTCTGCCGCTTTTCGTTCCACCCCCCAGATCATCTGTTAACAACTTTCCACTTGAAATAGATACTCACTTTAAGAGCAGACGTGTCAGACGCCCTCGATCACGCACCATCGCACGGATTCTCGTGTTACTGATATTACAAAATTAATTCCCGCCCTTTCCTGCTTCTCGTGCAGTCTTCGCCTGTCCACCGAACACGCCCACCCGAAGCATGGCTCTGATTTTTCAATGCTGAAGCGCCAGAGTCTATTGTTCACACGTATGCCTCGAAGAATCGGCCGTAACTAAGGCACATGGAGCCGTTCAAGGATGACCATTCCATAAACCAATCTGAATCTCGAGTAGAAGCTCCTTCGATCTTCATAGTCGACGACACAGACTGCGGTGCTGGAGTAGCTAGGGATCAATCATTGCGACCTCTGGAAGCTCGCCTTCTTTCGCCGTCGTACACCATGGCGTCGGAAAGTGGCTCAGCCGAAAATACTGCCGCCAATACTCCTCACAATCCCTTCAATTTCCAAACTCAGGTGATATCTACATCGCCAGTCAAGTCTGTGCGTTTGGGCCCGTCTACCTCAGCTAATCGAACTAAAGACTTCCTCACGAACTGACAATCGTCCTTAGAATATTGGCCAGCGCCGCGGCCACAGATACAAGCATAGTAGCATCTCAGCCCAGCATCAAATATTTCAAGAACCTCCCCCTAGACCCCCTCCTGTTCTACCAGCCTCGTTACCGATACCGACAGTTTCAGAAGCATGGAAGAGCATGGACAAAGATCAAAGAGCCCGACTTTACTGGAGTCTGTGCCATCTGGCAGTCGCGGTTTTTATCTTTTTTAAGTCTGAAGGCTCATTGTCAGCAATGGCATTGTCTCATTTAGTCTTCTTCGACGCTGGCAGTGCTGCAGTTTGCGTCGCTGTGGAGGTACTAGGAAATTTTGAAGTTTGGCGCCGCAGCAGTATACGCCATCCATTTGGACTTGAAAGAGCCGAGGTCCTCGCTGGATTTGCCTTGTCTATATTTCTTCTGTTTGGCGGCTTTGACCTCGTTTCACACAATTTGAAACACTTCTTGGAATCCCTGGGCGACCATGAGGCCCATCATGAACACGCACATGAGCGTGTATCTGCGGGTTCCATAGACATGGTAGCGGCGGCTGCTATCATTAGCACGCTCGTTTCAGCATACGGACTGAAGAATCACTCTCGCATTGCGAAAGTCATGAGAGTTTCATATCTGGCTACCCTCCCTAGCATTTTGTCTAACCCCTTCCACTTCCTGACACTTCTGTTCTCAGCGGTTGTTGCATTGTTACCGCTGCTTTCCATCTCTCTCTACGCCTGGCTGGACAGATTGATTTGCGCTGTAATTGCAGTGGCTATGTTTGGCGTAGGCATGCGTGTAGTGATTGCACAGGGTTTGATGCTACTGATGTCGTATGGCGGGACAAACGGAGACGATGGTGTGACGTCTGTTTTGAGAGAAATCGAATCGGACACCACTATATTTCGAGTCGAGGAATCTCAGTTTTGGCAGGTGCACTATGGACTATGCATGGCTAACCTAAAAGTACGCGTGCCTCGGGGACATGACGAGGTCTCACTCAGCAAATTGCGCAATCGGGTTTCTGCTTTGGTTCAAAACAGGTTGGGTGAGGGCTATGGTGTTGGTGGCAACATTCGATGGGAGGTAACTTTGCAAATCACACCTGATGCGGGCTCTTGAGAGGTCTGCGACGGTTTCCTGAAGGGGTAGATAGCATTTTCCTGTTCTTCTCTGACATGCTTTCCTCAAAATATAATCACACCAACCAATATTATGATGACTCATTTCATCCATGATTTATTTCTTCACACGATTCAGCAAAGCTCGCCCTAAGCTTTGAAATGACCGATATGACGCCGTAAATATATATATATATGTGTGTGTGTGTGTGTGTATACTGTTTGAGAAGGACATTTCTGAGTCAAGACACTAATTGCGTCCAAACGCCAACCCTCCAGGTGGTATATGACAAGTAGAGAAGAGAATCTAGTAACAACACAAACACTCCCTTTGGATGTGAGACGCTAGTTACACTGCCTTGTTGACTTACGGCTAGAAAGAACAACAAGACGACGAACAAAAGAAAGAGGAAGCAAAAACAACAGGAATATGCCAACGTGCTGTATAGAATGAATTGCAATCGACAAACTCCCGGACGTCATAATTTCATGGCGGCACTAATCACAAATTGCTCGTCTTCTCGCAACTTGTAGAAATTTAGAACAAGCCCCATCTACCACGCTGCTTCTCTCCCTCGCGCCTTCGGCCACTTGTACCTCGGTCACGTTCTCGGCCTTCAAGCTGTCGTAGACTGTCCATCTTCTCCAAAACGAGCTCCAGTAACTCCTTCCTACGAATGACTTCCAGATGACGACGAATCTTGGAGTCTTCTTTGGCAAACTTCTCCACTTCGTCCTCTGTGAGATGTCGTCCCAGGCGAAGATCTAGCTCCCGAGGGAAGTTATAGTAGAACTCAGACAGTAGCTCCACATTCAGGAAAAGAACAGCCGTGGAGGCTAGTTTAGACGCCACAGCGTCGAGAAACACTTCAGGACAGTAGTATTTGTTTTTAATGGATGCGCACTGTTTAGACTTCACAGCCAACAGGCGCATCTTGATAATGTCTGCGCGATCACGAAGGAAGACCGCCTCGCGTCCTATCAGCCGTTAGACTCATGGTGTGGACAAGGTAAAGACAACAGCAACGAGGGAATTTCAGTCAACAAACCTTTCGTGAGAAGAGCCGCGCTGAAGCCTCCAGCACCACTTCTCCCATCGCCCTCGACCACGATATCACCCTTTCGCGCTTTGTCAATAAAGTTGATAACCTCTTTCATCTTTCGACGACCTCCAACAGATGATTCAAGACTGCCCAAAGCTGCTTCACAGTCATGTAGCTCCTTTTTTAATACCTCTCCCGCATGTTGTCGTCCCTGAGACCATTCGCGCTCCTCAATGTCAATTTCAAACTTGAAGGGTTTAATACAATTCTCCACCTGGTCACTGGTGCTGTAAAATCTTTCATTGAGAATTGTTGACGCTGCTTCCAGGATGGCCTGGCGAGCAAAGGGATGAGTTGCAAAGTTGGAGTTGTTGAGAAGCTTGTCGACATGGGTTTGCAAAGAAGATGCCACAACTGTGGTCGCCAGCCGTCCAACTCCGAGCTTTGTAAGTGCTGAGGCTGAAGCGTCGAGCTGCCGATGCCAATACAGCGAGTCAGGCTCCGCTTTTGGAAGGTCCGCGATGTGATCAGGTTCTGGTTTAGCTACCGAGAGATCTGTGATAGGCTTGTTCCAGTATCTGGCAGCTAGAAGATCCAGAACTTTTTGGTCCAACTCGCTCTTAAGGAGTTCGCGCATTTGTGGCCGACCAAACCCCTCGGTGAATTGCTTAAAAGAGTGCTTAAAGGTGTCCAAGCTCTCTGCCAAGTAAGACTCGGCCGAAAGCGGTCGGTCGTTATACTGCACCTTGAATTCATAGGTTGCTTCCTCTAGCTCTTGCCGAATGGCGTTGCTCGTCGTTTGCAGGCTGGCCGACATGGTCTGCTCAAGAACGTGCATTAGCTTCTTTCGTAATGTTGTTGTCCCCACGTTGACCCCCGCATCTGGGCCAAATTCTAGGGGATGAGACGAGAAGAAGCTATTTTCGTGCTTTGTGATCGCAGACATTAAATTCGCTGGGCCCATCTTGAACAAGCCCTGTGCAGAAGGCGCTTTGGAGACTACACCGACGTAGCCTAGCCTGAGAGGATATTGCTTGTCATTGAGGATTGATGCGCCGCGGGTGGGATCAACGAGATCCATCTTCGTAATGACGCCAATGGTTCTTTCTCCTCTCGGGTCAACTCTACGCGATGCTCTCAAGGCTGTGGAATTTGCGAGATCCACGTCGGCAGCCGAAATGGCTAGGATGACGTTGGGAGGCTGAATGTACTTGTCGCACAGCTCTGAGATCTTCTGTTTAAGCTGGAGAGGTTGGTTTTGTCCTACAACTTGTATATAGCCGGGTAAGTCGATGAGAGAAAGGTCAGGAACATTTGGAGAATAAATGGTTAGGTGAATTGGGTCATCAGAGACACAATCCGCGTCCGATACCGCTGTGTTGAGCTCCGTAAGGGTTCTTTGAATAGAGGAAAAATCCGAGATGCGCCTTAGGCCCAGGTCAGGAAACTCCCCGTACTCATCGCCTGATTCAGGAGTGTTGACTAATGTAAGCTCAATCGGCCTCCGTGTCACCATATTTGATCCTTTGGGAAGAAACTCGTGACCAACGAGGGCCTCGAGAACAGAGCTCTTGCCCGATGATTGCGAGCCAATGACGACAATGGATGGTAAAGCTAATGAGCTGGATTGCCCGACTTTTTGAAGTATACTTCGAATCTCAATCATCTTTTTGGTCAGAACCATCATTTGATCATCTCTTGCAACTTCCTCGGGACCACGGGGATCCGTTTCGTCTGAATTTTCATATCCGTATGCAGCAGCAGAAGCACCAGCGGCTACGGCGACACCTGTTTTGCTGTGTTTCGGATCTCCGTCGCCACGAGGGCCGCCTGAACCGCCAGTGCCAATATCTTCATGTAATCGTAGAATTCGTTTAAACCATTCCGGGGCTTCCACTTGTTCTTTTGTGTTCTCCCATCCCTGGCGAGTCTTCGAAGCTACGTCTTTAGCCGTGTCAAAAAGGCTTGTCGTCGTTGACGTAAGTGTGTCTCTCGTCGCATTGAAAAGCTCGACGGCGTAAGTACTAGCCTCTGCTTAGAGTCAGTATACGCCGGAAATCTAGATACTGACTTCTCAACATACGATTTGCCTGATATTGGAGCCATGCGAAAGCTGCTATGGCCAGTCCGCCGAACATGGCGGGTATTCTCATAACCTTGATCATTAGCTTGGGCAAGAATCGGGCAAATGAGGCATTCCGAGCAATGACAGCATTGTGGAAAGAGTTGCCTTCGAACCACATGCGTTTCCTGGTCGCACGAATTGACGCATCAGCTCGTAAGAGTCCTCCAGAAGGCATTCGATGCAGTTGTCGGACTGCCTGAATAGATGCGCGCCGCGTCGCTGGCCGGAAGCCTGCGGCAACTGCCCGTCTACTCATTGCAGCGAATGTTTCTAGTCGGGGGTAGATTGTCAGTTACGCATACAGGCGTGCATCAGATCCTGAAAGAAGCAAGGTGATCCAGCGTTCCGTGACTAACATTCAAGCAGGTTTGGCAAGTGCGTGATGAGTCGAAAATATGTATGCAATCTACGTAATAATGGTGGCATTGCATTTCACGCTGGCGGCGCTGCTCCACTTCCTGGTACATGCCTGCCTCTAAATAGTGGGGCAAATGGCATCCTGTGACGGTTATCGCCACGTGATTGGGCTTATCAGCAATATTTGGAACAAGATTTCTGGGCTCGAAAGGCCTATTTCGAAATATTGAGCATCCGCACTTTTGTAACGACTGATTTATTTGCCGCTATGGCGATCCAGAAGAAACACGGCAAGGGCCGTCTGGACAAGTGGTATAAACTTGCCAAAGAGAAAGGTTATCGTGCCCGAGCCGCCTTCAAATTGATTCAATTGAACAAGAAGTATGGGTTCTTGGAGAAGAGCAAGGTCCTTTTGGACCTTTGCGCTGCCCCCGGTGTAGGTATTCTGTTCTTTCCCCCCTCAAAACCAAGAGCACAAGAGCTTATTATTCAACTTAGTCATGGTGTCAAGTTGCGGCCGAAGTGATGCCCGTCAATAGTCTCATTGTCGGTGTTGATTTGACCCCAATCAAGCCAATCCCAAGAGTTATTACTTTCCAGAGTGATATTACTACGGAAAAGTGCCGTGCCACTATTCGACAACACTTAAAGACCTGGAAAGCTGACACGGTTCTGCACGACGGTGCTCCGAACGTTGGTACGGCGTGGGTTCAGGATTCCTTCAACCAAGCAGAACTCGCTTTGCAATCTATGAAATTGGCGACCGAATTTCTCGTCGAAGGAGGAACATTTGTGACTAAGGTTTTCCGATCGAAGGATTACAATCCATTACTTTGGGTGTTGAATCAGCTTTTCACTAAAGTTGAAGCTACAAAGCCACCATCTTCTCGAAACGTCTCTGCAGAAATTTTCGTCGTTTGCAGAGGGTTCAAAGCCCCTAAGCGCATCGACCCTCGATTCCTTGATCCACGTTACGTTTTTGCGGAACTTACTGGCGCAACGCCAAACAATGAAGCCAAGGTATTTAACCCTGAAGTCAAGAAGCGAAAGCGAGACGGCTATGAAGAAGGCGATTATATACAATTCAAAGAAGTTCTCGCCAGCGAGTTTATTCAGACCATGGACCCCATCGCAATTCTAGGTTCCAGCAATAAACTCAGCTTTGAGCAGCCAAAAATTGGCGACGTTGCTTTGGCTGCGCTGGATAAGCTCCCTGAAACTACAGATGAAATTCGGACTAGCTGCCGGGATCTCAAAGTGCTGGGCCGGAAAGATTTCAAACTGCTATTGAAATGGAGACTTAAGGTGAGAGACATATTTGGTCTCTCAACTAAAGAAAAGAAAGCCGAAGAGCCACCTGCTGGTGAGGAGGTGGCCGAGGTTGAATCAATGGACGAAGAGCTTCGAATACAAGAAGAGCTGCAAAATATGAAGGACAGGGAAAATGCAAAGAAGAAGAAAGAAAGGCGCAAAGAGAACGAGAAGAAACAGCGAGATATTGTTCGTATGCAGCTAAACATGATCGCACCTATGGATATTGGCATGGAGGAATCAGGGCCGATTGGAGAAGGTGCAATGTTTTCAATGAAGTCTGCAGACAAATCAGATGCACTACGCAGGCTGTCTCGCGGGAAAATGGCAGTGGTGCCAAACCAAGCTCAGACAGAAACAGCACTTTACGAAGCAGATCGGACAACCGGCAACGACAGTGAAACCGACGAGGAAGAGGATCGACTAGAGCGGGAGCTTGATTCGATGTACGATAAATATCGGGAGAAAAAGGCGGAGGCAGATGCAAAATATCGAGCCAAGAAGGCCAGGCAGGAGCGTGGCGATGATGAATGGGAGGGCCTGTCCGCTGATGAAGCTGCGCAGAAGTCAGAGTCTAGCGATTTTGAAGAAGAGGATGATTCTTCTTCTGATGGTGAAGATGTTCCCAGCAAAAGTCTTTTGACGGATCTAGACGATAGCGCGCCATCGGCAGACGGTTTGTCCAAACGCGCTGCCGCTTTCTTTGGGCAAGACCTTTTCAAAGATATCACTTGTCCTGATTTGGAAGCAGGTCTCAAACCCAAGGATGCAGTTGGCAGCGGCGGGCTTAAAAATAAGCAGCCGAGTAGTATCGATGAAGGCAAAAGGAAGAGAAAGGAAGTCCAGAAGAAGGCAGAGGAGAATATTGAGGTTGACTCAGATAATGACTACGAAATTGTTAAGACTAACCGCGAGGAAGATTGGGAAGAAGAAAAGCGTCTTCCAGATGGGAAGCTAGGTGAGTGCACGATGCAAATGCCGCTTTACTTTGAGGAGTTTCCGCGCGCTAACAAGACCTCGAAGATATTGACATTATCACGGCCGAAGCAATGACGCTCGCACATCAACTCGCTACCGGGCAAAAAACTAGTCATGATATGATTGACGACGGCTTTAATAGGCACGCGTTTCGTGAGAGGGAAGGGTTGCCAGATTGGTTCATAGATGATGAGGGCAAACACGATAAACCTCAGAAGCCAATTACGAAAGCTGCAGCGAACGCAATCAAAGAGAAGCTTCGGGCTTTCAATGCTCGACCCATCAAGAAGGTTCGGGAAGCTAAGGCAAGGAAGAAGCTCAAGGCTGCCCAGAGATTGGAGAAGCTTAAGAAGAAATCGGACATGCTTGCAAATGACGAGGGCATGACAGAGAAGGAAAAGGCGGACAGTATAGCCAAGCTCCTGAGCAAAGCTGCTCGTAAGAAGCCTTCGCAACCTGCCAAGCTAGTTGTAGCACGAGGCCTGAACAGAGGACTCCAGGGGCGTCCTAAGGGTGTCAGAGGACGGTATCGTATGGTGGACCCGAGAATGAAGAAGGAGCTGAGAGCTCAGAAGAGGAGTGCACAGAAGAAGAGGTGAAATCACGGCCTACATAAATGAAAGTCATTTTGCACAGACAGCGATACCGGACAATGCATTCTATCTCCCTAAAAGTGTGAAGACAAGTCTCTTGACGTATATTAAGGGATGCTCTTTGTTAGGGTTCGAATAAGAGAGACAGCCGGGTACAATGGACCACTAAATTCCATGTCATACCTGTGCCATCAACATGAGAAGGTAACGAACAACGGCATCAGCTTTGTATAGAACTAAAAACTTCCACGAAACCTTCTCCATCGGGGCTACTGGACTGGCTTACTTTATGATACCTAGTGTTTACATCCTCAAAGATCAGCTCACAATTGACCAAATGTAGTGGCCTTTGTCCACTCACCACATGGCTGGCAGATACAGCATGTCTCCCGGATCTAAGGTTACTCTCATTGGTTTCGCAAACTTGGACAACGGAGTCGAGTTATCTTGAGGGTTGTCGGGATCCCAAGTCACAAAAGGGACCAAATCGGCATGTTCATCGAGCCGAATGCTCAGTCTGCCGTTGTCGTCGCGTTCATACGTAGCAGGCGTCAGTAGCGTCTCATTCATGCACGGATGACACACAGGTGGCAGCAGTACAAAGTGCTTTCTACCGATGATCTGTACAAATATGTTCTCGAAATTGTCTTTGTGAGTCGCGGTGACTGACTTTGAGTTTCCGATCCAAAGGTTCACAGCATCGGGTTTTTTTTGCAGGGCTATGCGTGCAAAGGGGATGTCTTTCTGTGCGTCAGGCAATAAACAGGCGTACTCATCCCTAAAGTTATCGTTTTCTAAGCAAGGTCAGAAATCCAGTCTTCTTTATCGCAAACGTTATTACAATCACCGCGTGTATTCCGTGGTGACGGAGACGGGAGAAACTGACGGGTTTGCGCATACCGCACCTCGGTGGTTTCAGGCAGTTCATCCGATTTCTCTTGTTGTAAGAGGTACGCCAGAAAATTGTCGAAGGATTGAGATTCTTCGTGAGGCTTTGACAAAACAGTGATACAGTGCTGGGGTGAATATGTGGGTGCATCAGCATTACTAGGAGACGTTAAGTAAGTGAGAATTCGGGATTGTAGGGGGATGGATAGATGGACTGACGGACCCGTTGGGTGTAACGGCAACGTTCACAGTTTGACCCGCGAGTGCTGATTTGAGATACGCAGCGTTCCATTGCCGTGTAGCCTTCCATGATGAGGCTCCTCCCCGAATTACAAATGGAGTGTTCCGAGATACGTAGCGCATAAACTCCAGGGGGCTCGGCTCAGAGTCGAGTTCTTCGATGATTGAGCTGTTGAGTTCATTGTACGTCGTGATTATATCGCGTAATGCCGATTCATTTCCAGACGATGCCATCACGAAGGACGGCGACTCTCAATAATGCAATGCGATAATACAAGTACAAGTACCGTTTCGATATTGGATTTTTTGTTTTGGTAGTGGATCAGTGAATGGAGTCAAAACTCCGTACGCGATACTGCAAGCAACCCAGGCGGCTGGGCTAATAGTAATAAGGCCTCGGTTTAAATTTGGAGATTGAAACCTCAGGTGGAGCATTTCGTTCCAATCTTGCTGCCCAAAATAAAAGGTTTAATTTAGATAGAGAATACCTCTACGGAGTATACATACGAGATTTACATATCAGCCTAAATACTGTCTAAGATAGCATTAACTAGTATTTAGCAAGTCACTAGACTTGTACGAGTACCGAGTACCAACAAGTGCATAAGTCACTCATTATCACGCTTGTCCTTCTAGGGACTGTGGAGTTCTGTACGTACAGGTGCGACCAAGAGATGCCGAGAGCAGGCTGGAGCGATCGTCGCTTCCAAATTCATACCCTATCACCAATTTGACTGCCAGCGGAGTTTTGGTTGGTCGCTCGCGGCTACGCGGCATCAGCCATCAGCAAAGGACGGACCTTGCTTCATGCCCCTCTGACCAAATCTCTACAGCTGCATTTACAACTCGAATATTACATCATTCAATTTCTTCAATTCGATACCAAATCACCTGCGATCGAACCAATGGGTTTGTGAACCCACAACAAAGTCTGACTTTGTCGCATCGAGCATTTTGTGTCGGACGTGGTGCCTTAGCTAGGCATCATGCTAGCTACAAGCTATGGAGAGTCGAGTCAGCGATTCTGTTCAAAAAGATCACGCGAGCTTGTCTTCGGCACCTCGACGAGCAACCTCCGGCTCTGGGCTCTTGTCCAGGCTCCCTTTTATGCGAACATCTGCAGAGATCAAATCCCGCCCCGACATCGAAGAAGACGACGCCGCGACCCCAGTCTCAGCTACGTCACCATCACTTCACGCCGTAACGCAACAGCACAAGACACGACGTCGGAGAGGATCCCTTAGGAAGGCGGCCCTGCTCGGGCGCGGCGCACAGCGGGAGCGAAGGGACAGCAAGTCTTTGACGATTGATACCTCACAAGGCGCTGCTTTTAACCCAGTGGACACTGCATCTTCGGCCTCTAGTACACCGGAACGAGACGCTTTAGGCCTCAAGATATCCGACTTCGCGCCACGCACATCCTCAGACAGTCAGGAGATATTTCAGAACTCTCTTGGCACAGATCAGTTGGCAACGAACACAGGGGTTAATGAAACTCGACTTCAGCAACAAAGCTCACAACAAAACCCATATCACTCGACCACGGATGAGGAGGATGTTCTGCAGTTGGCTCAGGGTTTGCGGCCAGGGCCATTCAGCGCTTCTTTATCTTCAGGTTCTGAGTCGTATTTCGCAGCCCGAACTGTCGCCCCTCGTCGCAGGTCATTTCAACAAGCAAAATCTCCTTTATCCTATACCGGAATTTCGACAAAGGCTCTGCCCCCACCCGGCTCTGACTGGGATTATTCGGAAACTGAATGGTGGGGTTGGGTTGTCCTTACTGTAACTTGGCTTGTTTTTGTTATTGGCATGGGATCTTGTCTCAATGTATGGATTTGGGCTTGGGATGTCGGCAAGACACCATACGCGCCTCCAGAACTTGAGGACGATCCGACTCTACCTATTGTTGGGTACTATCCAGCCCTCATCATACTAACAGGTGTCATGGCCTGGGTTTGGGTAGTCGTTGCTTGGGTAGGCATGAAGTACTTCCGGCATGCAAAGATTAGTGGCGATTGAACACAGAACGCCGAAGTGCCGTGTGTCGTATGCAGCATCTTCCACTATGCACAGTGTTGCAACTGTTTTGATTTATTCGATGAAAATTTCCCAGTGATACTGTTCGCCATGGTTTCATGATTTTTGACTGCCCAGGCATGTAAAAATTAGGTGGATAGGCAAGTTGTTGCCACACGCCAGTGGCTTCACAACTTCCAAGCAGTCGTCCACCAAGGTATTCTCAGGACAGCCAGCAAAGGACAGCCCTACTTAGACCGTTATATATGCAAACCTTTGGAATACAAGCGGCTAAGTAGTCTAGCCATGATGGTCCTGCTACTGATCTGAGGGCCACAAGGCGCTGGAACACTTGATACCAGCTACGAGATAGCATACTACCATACCTACGTACGTAATGAAGTAGACGACGAGGGAAGAAGCAGTCGAATCAACGAGAAATCTCTGCGTTGATTGCATTAATTGGCGCGAGTGCAGTCAAATTTGTCTGACCAGTCGCCATTGTTTAGCAACATAACGCTGTGTCCTGTACTGTCTGGTGCTGTCTGGTCAATACTCTGCTCTGCGAGCTGCTCAAGTGGATGTCAAAGTTATTAATCGCTACCAGCTCGCATGGAGCCCCGAGTCCGTGTCTCGCCAATCGCCGGCAGCATTGGACCCGCCTAACCGCCCAACTTCCAACCTCCGCCAGCCTTCGATGTTTCCCCCTTCCCTCGTGCTTGCTTGTCTGCTTAATTACCCCTTCGACCCCCGTTTCTCACACCGTGGTCCGACGCCGTCTTTCAACTCTGCCTAAAAAAGGGCACACTCGTATTCTGCATCATCTTCGAATCAACCTTTCAAACAACTGCTTTTGCAACAAGCGCCCTTCCTGCGAGAACTTATATCTTGGTAGACGTGCGGGACTACCTACTCCTGTCCTATCCGCTACCGCTGCACGTTCCCTTCGCCATACTCCTTCAGCTCGTCTTGGTCTGGGTTTGGCCCAGCCTTGCCTGAAACACAGTCAGACTCAAACACTCATCGCTATCCCCCATACGATATCGACTGCGACAAGCTTTTCTTGCTCGTCAACACCACCCGCTCATCTGCTTCAATCATCACGACTCATTTCATCGACTACGTTGGCTGTGGTGCTGAGCTGATACACCCTTCACCATCCAAGTGGGCTTGGACGCAAACCGCCACTCGGTCACCCCGATCACGTTCAGACTTTCACCCCCCTCCTCAACAAAATATACACTCGACGCCGCGTCTATTAACACCTCGATATCTAAATATTCTCGAGCGAGCATCCTGGCTTTAATACTCATCTTGTTGAGCCCCTCTGTCTGAGGGGCATCTCAATCCTACACGTCGCCATCTTCCTGCAGGCAAAACTTTGTTGTCACTTTTGTCTTCAGTTGGTCTGTTCGTCCCCTTTGACGGGATTAATTATTCAACATGAGGGAAGTCAACTTCAGCATCCCGAACGTCAACAAGGCGTCGGTTGGCATCACCACGGCACTCTACGACCGGCGAGCACTCGACTGCACCTCCACTTTACCGCTCATCAACTCGCTCAACCATCTCGCCTACCTCACAACATCATCCGCTCGCATTCGTGACATTCTGACCGTCGATGGAGGCATCGAGCGACTTGTCTGCATACTGAAACAGGGACGCAGCAAGGATATGATGGGCATGTGGAAATGGAATCTTGCGTTTCAATGTGTCGTCAACATTGGTGTTCGAGGGACGGAAAATGTGCGAACCCGTGTGGTGGAAGCCGACATGGTTCCAGTCATCGCGACCATTCTTGACAATTACATCAAAATCATTGAAAAATGCCGCGAAAAGGCGGAAGAGGCCAACCAGAAACAAATACATGAGCACCATCATCGTCGCCACAGAGGCCATGATCATCGTGCTTCATCCAAGCCAACAAGTTCGTTTACCAATCGCTCGGCTCGGCTCGAAACCGAACAACGATCAGTCCGGCGTCATGGCCCTCCGCCATCCATCGACGTGTCTGCGAGCTACGCCGGGCCATCTACCGCCGCCTCTCAGGCTACTCCCGAATCAGCGCCTACATCGTCATCATCTCGAGCACTTACAACCACACCCGACCAACCGTCACAAAGTCGGCATCGATATAGCTTCAGAGGCATTGATGGACGCCATGCTAATAATCTTGCTGGCGGCGCGACAACGCAGCCCCCTGTCACAACACCGGCAATAGATGGCATTGACAGCTTTGTTCGACCCGTTCGTGACGCTGATCGTCTGGCATCTATGGCTCTATTCGGCCAAGGGGAAGTTGGCTCCCAACCCACTTCGCCAACTACACCACTCCCTCCCTCTCAGCTCCGCTCGCCAACCGTAGGGCCTGCGCCGGTCATCAATGTGGTTGCAGCAGCTGCAGCTGCCGCAGCCGCAACAGCTGCGCTGGATGCTACCGACGGAACTCGCAGAAGACCATCTATCAGACATCAGAACTCCACGATAGAAACAGACGACATAAATGCTGACAGCATGCCCTCAGATGAGTCTCCCGATGCTGACATGGCTGGCACTACAGAAATGCAATCAACGGTGGGAATTCAGGACATTTCCATGGAGGATGGAGAAAGTATGCTCGCAGGATCCTCACTAGAACTCACTACCCCCACCGTCTCGGAGACGCACCAAGACCCTGGCGCTTTCAACATTACACATCGAGCAGCTTTGGACGGCATCATAGGAGATACTGCAAACCCAACACCCGTACCACCCATGGGTTTGTCTCCAAATCGCCCGACCATGGTGACGCCACCCCAGCCACAGGCACCAAACTCGACCGTACCAAGGTATCTACTTGATAGACATTTCATACCTACTCCACAGATGCTTGCCGTCATGCCGCGAGAGGAAGATGTGCTTATGTCTCTACAGCTGCTGGCTTATGTCTCGAAATATTGCGGCCTACGAACGTACTTCCAGAAGAGTCACCTCGTGCCAAAACTTTCACTGGGAATGAACCTCGCAGCTCTCGATGCAGACGAGGAAACAATTGACTCAGAGGATTGTGACGTCTCTGATGAGGAGTACATTCTTCCCAATGACTTCAACCTCTTTCCTCTCGTTGAAAAGTTTACCGTTCGATACCACAGCACCGATATGCAATACTGGGCCGGAGTCGTCATGCGAAATTTGTGCCGCAAGGACGATACTCGCGGTGGCATTCGACAATGCGCCTACTATCAATGTGGTAAATGGGAGGAGTATACAAGACAATTCGCTAAGTGTCGCCGATGTCGCCGTACCAAATACTGCAGCAAGGAATGCCAGAAAAGCGCATGGGCCTTCCACCGCCATTGGTGTGTAGCCGCTTCGCAGTAGATGGCGATCAACTCAAAGCGTGTCTTAATGACGTCGCCACAGCGATTTCTTTGATTTCTTTTCAACGTTGTGCGGAAAGGCTGCAACTGCATAGCAAGCGTTCGATCGCGCAAGGCATTCATCTCGATACCACGGGTTCTAACGGCGTCCTGGGCGAAAGCATAACATTTTAGCATCAGTGCATATTGCCTTCCATTGTTTCTATTTTTTGCAATCCCTAGGTTTTATCATACCCGATTTTATTATGGGGGCCCTTTCAACGGCGACTTCCATCTCCTTGCTAGTTGCTGCTGGCACGATGAGCTGTAAGAACCACACCAAATTACATGAGCATAAGACCAACACAACGCAACCGATCCCTTTCCAGCAACCTAGCTTGAGGGGCGAGCGCCTGCCCTACATCCAATAATAGCACAAGAAGGCTCTCAATGACGATTTTTAAGCAACCGTGGGCCGTTTTGAACGAAAGGTTGTGTATATCTGAACAGAGGGAGTTCTTAATGACCTGAACAGATCTGAAGGTATGAGAAGGCCAGCAGAGGGGGGGCCAGCGAACAGATGGGGGCAGTCCAGCGCCGATGGTATTTATCACGCTTAGGAAGACGTGTGATGTAGCGCAGCAGCCACAAGTAGTATTATATGATAGCTGGCCTGAGGCAAGGCTATTCTGAATCTCTTATCTATTTTTCCTTTTGAGTCATAGATGAATGCGCAATGATATTACGATACAGCTTTGAACTGTCATTGCCTGCTACCTTTTGTTAATCGAGAGCACTATCGCAGACATCTATATTGTGAGATGAATTTGCCTGCTAACTCAATTCATCGCATCATGACACGAACGTGGAGGCAGATGGCTGCACTGTTCACAGTGTAAGATGTGCAATGCGAGGGTCCAAATCAAAACACTTTCAAGAAACATATTTATTACTTAAATTCATTCATTTAAATGAAACTTCTCGATTCACCAGGCGCCATTGATTTGCCGTGCACGTAACAACCTCAAAAGACCAACTGCCTGACAAAGAATTGATACGATGAAGATACCAAACTAGAATCATGTTTTGAAGAGTGATCATGTACCGAGAAAGTCAAGACAGGGAGAGCTGTCATTTTGATGCCATAGCCTTGCGTCTGTTCTTGCCTGGCCGGGATTTCGTCTTGGCACCAGCCTTCATTCTTTTGGTATTGAACCCCGATAAATCTCCTGAGCTTATGGCGTCTCCAGACTTTGCATGTCGTTTTTTGCCTCCAAAACCGTACTTCTCGTTCTTCTTCTGACGCTTCGCGCCTGGGCCACTCGAGGAGCCGCCTCGTCCGGGAGGGCCACTACGTTGGGAGTGCTTAGCGAGTTCATTATCGACACTGACATCAAAAATGTCTGCTTCGTTCGTGGTCATATCACCGCCAGACTCTTGGCGCTCTAAATGGAGAACAATGGATCAGTATTTCAAAGGATTGAAGCATATAATTGAAGTAAAATTGCAAGACGAGGAAGGGTAATGTAAAAGCCTGTCATAGGTGTGCTCACTTCGCTTGAGGTTCTTTATTTTTTCAAGAGTCTCGCGTTTAGCTTTCTGTCGCTCTTGAAGCTTGGCTACTTGCACCTGCTTGCCAAATTTCTTCAAATCACGGAGTTTCCGTGCTTCTGCAGAAGCCTTCTTGGCAGACGCTTCTTCGATTAGCTTGGCCTTGACTTTCTCCATGTGGGCATCTTCCTTGATCATTTCGGCGAAGTAATCCTTAGGCCGTGAGAATGGTACACCTTCTGCAAGCAGCTTTGCACGTCCTGCCTTGGCAGCCTCAAGACATTGAGAATAAAAGGCGAGCTCGCGCTGCAGGTCGTCGGAGACATCAGGGATAGATTCAGCAGTCTTAACAGAGGAGGAGATAGACTGATGGGATGCGAAAGTTGTACGCTGATCTTTGGGAATAGAGATGCGATCGAGCGCCGCTAGAAGAGCAGAGGTGTTGTTAATGGTAAGTCGGGTATGGGGTATGAGGTCTTCTTTGTCCTCGTCGTCGAGATCTTCAAGATCCGAGACAGGAATATCTTCTTCGTCCTCTTCTTCCTCTTCGTCCTGTTTGGATTTTGTCGTGTTGAATTTTCTGTCGTTCTTCGCTGATCTTCTCTCAATCTTCTCCTCCATCTCGATTTCTGAATCAGAAGTGTCGGTCTCGTCGACAGCGCAAAAGTTCAACTGCAAGTTTTATCAGCGTCTGCATTTCAGAGACACACGTTCATATAGAGAAGCTGACTGCTCACCCTCTCATCTTCGACTTCGTCGTCATTTTTCACCTCTTCTTCTAGGTCGTCATTCAACCTATTCTGACCCTTGTCTTCATTTTCGTCGTTCTCATCACCATGCAATGGTGCCCCGCCAAGTTGTGATGTAGAATTCTTTCGCTTCAGATGTTCTTTGTGTTTTTTCTGTTGCTTTAATTTTTTGTAATCAATTCCTTTCTCGGCGGCTAAAGCCATGCGCAGGCGGCTCTTCGTGACCATTTTTGTTTTCGATTTGGCAGCGGGGAAATCTAATGGTGGGAGAAAGTGTACTGGCACTTTGAATCTTCCAACCCAAAATATTCGTCCTTCCAGAAAACTTACAAAATTCTGCCGTTGCATGCACGCCACCGCCTTTCCTCTGACCCACCTGACCCACCTGACATCTCATCATCTCCTGTGCTTGCAAGCCCCTCGCATTGATCTCTCAAAGACCGCGTTTGCAAGCGCCATCTTAGATGGTTTATTAGCATGTCCAGCAAATCAAATCCTGAACATACTTCCTAACCGCGAGATTTCGGGGAAAGTATCCGCACTGCATAGTCGCATGATCCCCTTCATTGGATACAATCGCCCACCACAACCTAGTCATCATTACAGCGAGTTCCCGCGCCATGCCGCCACCACCAGACTTGGCAGACGCACCGTCATTACTACTTCTCCCCTCTCCCCCAGAACCCGTCACAGCGGTGACGGTTCGAGCGGCATATTATGAACCACTTGACTCCATAATATCCCGATTGAGCAATGAACACGGATCCAGCACTGCAGGCGGCGTTGGGCCAATTCTTGTCGTCGCCGTTGCTTCTCCAGTTCTGACACCAGAAAGAGACAACATACGATTAGTGTATTGGCGAAGATCACAGTCCATATTGGCAGAGATATATTCTTTAGTGGCTTCTATATGTGCAAAAAGATCAATTGCCAGCGATCTTGAGGCCGACGACCCAGGCGCTGTTGATATACGTGTAGTGCTTATCGACCATGATCGAGCTTCTGAAGGGTTGTACAAGCCAAATTCCAGGGGCGTATACGAACCGAACAGTAGCACAATCCTGGACTTGGCTACCTTTGCCTCTACTGTTCACCCGTGGAGACAAATATTCCACCCTAGCAGTGAACAAGGCTACGAGCTTCTGGCCTCTTTCTTAAAATACTCAGAGGGAAGTCAAAAGCTGCAGCACAAGCAGCTTGTGGCTGTTGAGGGAGGTCTCAGCTTATCAAACCCAGCACCTGCTTTAGTCGCCGATCAAGCCATTGAAAAGTCTATGAGCGATGCTTGCGAAGGCTACTCTACGGTTTGCTTGGGTGGTACGTTCGATCACTTGCATCCTGGCCACAAGTTATTCCTCCATGCAGCTGTTCTCCTATTGAATGTCAAAGATACTCGCGCGAAGACAGGTCACCAATGCGAGTTGGTCATCGGCATCTCTAGCGACGAACTACTCCTCAAGAAAAAGTATGCAGAGGAATTGCAGTCGTGGGATATTCGTGCCCGCTCTGTGATCAATTTTCTCTCTACCCTCCTCTCTACTTCCACTACAGCAGCCACGCACATGAAAGCCGTCCAAGCCGAGACCAAGGAACTACACGCACGATACCGAGATGGCTCTATCCTCGTGCGTTGTGTAGACTTTCATGATGTCTACGGCCCGACTGTAAAAGAAGAGGCAATTGAGGCCTTGGTCGTATCTGGAGAAACCAGAGGTGGTGGAGCAGTGGTCAACGAGAAGCGACGCAGCCAAGGCTGGTCTAAGTTGAAAGTATACGAAATCGACGTACTGGATGTCAGTTTTGATACTGACAACGGAATTGAGAACGAAAAGGCTGCCAACGACTTTGCAGGCAAAATTAGTAGCACCGAGATTCGTAAACAAAAAGCAGAAGGACGTCGGACTTCTTCATAAGATGATAATCAAGTAATGACTTGATGTATCTTTTCACGGCGTCCCTTGAAGTAAGAAGCACGTACGCCCCTTTAGTATTGAAGGCAAAGTGCACTTGTCTATCGATGTTGGAAGCGACGTAGGTAGTGTTGCTGCACAATTTAGAGCTTCAGGATGGCGTGATATTTTGTTATCACTTGATGTACGTTTGGTCACAACTAAATTGGGTGATTGTCCTTTTCTCTTTTGGGTGCATTTCTCAGAACACATCAAATATTTCATTTTTCTGTCAGCTAATATCTACTTCGCGCATGACCAAGGCTATTCAAAAATGCGCTCTCAAGGGAACAATATATAAGATATTGAACGTTGCAGATAACTCCCTGACTGAGAGGCCTTCCCATAATCAATCAATTTCCAATCCATCGATCTCGTTAACCAAAAAATTCATTATCGTCATCCGACTCACGACAATGGATGTCGCTGTCGAGAGCAAAGGGCAAGTGTCCAATGTTGTTGCGAGGTTCATTCTTTGAAAATACAAAAGTCTCCATCCATATTCCTTGAATCCATAATGGTTGGCCTGCAATTGGTGGAGGGAGAGGTTGTATGTGCTTCGGTTGTAATGGTGTACTGGAACAACTCTGAAGACGGCCTCGGTGGCATAAAAGGTTGTTTACATGATGGTGCAACCAACATAGCTCGCAGTGTGGGCATTCTCCTCGGAGGAAGCGGTGGTGACCTGGATGGCCTGGATGTTGTTCGTGGTAGAAGGCATATTGATTTTGAGAGGAGGTCTGAGTGATTCGAGTGATGATCTTCTTGAGTGATTGAATTGAAGTTTGATTTTCTGTTAATCAACCAGGATCGAAAGGGAAGCTACTCCGACTTATATATTTGGAGGCTCTGCGTCTCGAGCCGTATAGTTCGTCTTGGCTCATCGTTGAATCGGTATTCAGTGCTTCGGTCCATTCCGCATGGCTTGGAGAGTACTACACGTTCTTGATATTGTTCATCGTTATTCCGTCGAGGCTATCGCCATTGAGCTCCAGTAGTATGCTGTCTGCCCGAGTGGATTCGGTTCAAGACGAGTATTCATTTTGTTTGTTCCAATCCCACATGATCCATATATCACATTGGATTGGCCACTTCGGTGACTTATCTGGGGTGCTTGCGTGGCGACTGGTCTAGGCTTGGAAATACTTGATTGTTTCCTTTAGTATTGTCTGCGCCGCCACTCAACCAGAAATCTTCCGTCTGCACCACACAATGATTGTTCGACTACGGAAAATATTGTTGCGGCAGTGAATCTTGATATTGTTCGATCGATTGATCTTTTTTTACGCATACCAGTACATAAATTACCCCACGGTTTCGCGGGTCCTTTCAGCAGGGCGGGCGGAATGCCACGCACCCACAATGCTGAGCTGTTACTGACAGGGAAGGTAGCATCGCAGCATTCCTTGTTGTATTACACAGCACGGCATACTTAGAGCTTCAATTACTTGGCATATTATTTTAATGCTTTCAACAGTATAGTATTGTACTTTCATCATGTTGTCTGAATAGTCAACTATTTTGGCGTTGAATGCCTTTCAGAGGCTTTAGGCGTACCTGGTAAATACCTAGGTACTTCGCAAGGACGTAACTGAAGGAGGTGTATGACCAAGTCGGTAATTGAAGATTCGTAAAGGAATGTTACGTTAATTCTATCTTAAACGGGTAGGGGCCCCCGACGAAGGGGATTTGATGATGTTGATCAATGGTACTGTTTGTCGAGGCCAGTTAGAAGATTCGTGTATGAGGAGGGAAACGGTTCAAATCTTGGGAACGTCGATGCTATAATTAGTGCTGCCAAGTGGGACAGTAACCACACGGCAGAGGCAGCGCGACATCGTAGCTAGCCATGTGATGGAAGGTCAGAGTTCGAAACATTGATGCACCCGCCTATAGGTAGCTCCTTTCTAGCTGTGACCTTTGAATCTAGCCCTCACTCTGTTCATCATTATCCGACCCAAGTCGTGACACCCGTATTACTGTACTCCGTTATTTCATGCTTACAAGACAAATGTCAAGTAGTTAGTACCTACGTACGGAGGTCCACGTCAAAAGTCGTGTCCCCTGCACAAGACCCACCTATTACCTATAGTGAGGTCCTAGTAATTCTAAAGAATAAGCGATTTTATACTAAACCCTATACTTTTTAAAAGCTTATAAGATAATATATAATAAGTAAATTTAGTCTTTTAAATTCTAGTTAAATATTATTTTACTTTAAAATATATATAATTAAAGAACTAGCTTAATAAGTATTTATTTAAATATTTTATTTTTATTTTAAAGTTATAATAAAATACTTTTAAGTAAATTTATATACTTATATAAATATACCTTTTTAATTCTAAAAAATTAAGTAATAAATCTAATTAAATATAAGAAGTATTTGACTATTTTTTAAGATATTTAAATTATTTTTTTACTAACTAAATATTATTTAAATAGCCCTTAAAAAGTAAAGGTTTTAGTGTAAAATTACCTTACTAGGACCCCACTATAAGTGGGTCTTGTGCAGGGGACATGACTTTTGACGTGGACCTCCGTAGTCAAGCAGTAGTTTTACTAGCGAAGAGATATCTAGCACACAGTACACCCCCTAAATTATTTTACAAATTTACATAACAGTGGTAATTAAGCCAATCAGATATTAGCTTCAAAATAATTAAGCTAATTAGATATTAGATAGAAAATAAAGGTAATAGAGGTAGTATATTTTGGTACTAGAAACTTACATAGAAATAGATATACTCTTTTATAGCGCTATATACCCTATATATTTGCCTTATAGCTCTCTAATAATAGTATTACATATAGCTGATCACAGCTGTTACAGAGGAATAAATAACTGGGGCATGTAGATTTGTAAAATAATTCAGGGGGTAGAGTGTACCTGCCGATGCTCGTGCCAGCGTGGGCGTGGGAAGTGGGCCAATTTAGGAGAATTGTCTGGTGGAGAAGGGCCAAATTCTGGGACCAAAGTCAGCCGTGCCGTGAGGGAAAAAAAAAAGGCGAGCGACAACTCTCTGATTGCACCTTAACTACAACAATACTGCTTCTCACTTGCACACTTTCGTTGATATCCTTGAAACTTATTGATACGAGACTAAAGCTGAAAAAAATCACCTCCGTACCAGCACAAATCGCTGCTTGACCAGAATCCACAATGCCTCACAAGCACAAGAGAAAACGAGGCGAGGAAGACGTGTAAGTTGTAGTTGCAGTTATTGACCAAGAGACCCTCGATGGAGAACCACTAATAGAAGTTTCAGCTTCGACCTTCCTCCGTCACAGAGAGCGCTCCCACTTCCAGTGGCATCCAGTAAACGGAATGGCAAGCAAGCAACTCAGCAGCCAAACAAGAAGAGACAACGGAAGGACCATAAGAACAACAATGATGCCCCTCGTGCGTTTCGAAGGCTAATGGCATTTGCGCAAGGCAAGAAGACGCCCTCTGGACTCGACAACGGGGAATTCAATAATAGTAGGAAGCGTACACAAGAAGACCGAGTGGAAACACCTTGTATAAAGCCGGGCGAAGACATGCGATCCTTCTCAGCCCGTGTAAATGCCGCGTTACCAATCTCAGGTCTTTCAACAAAAACAAAAACGAAGGACGGAAAAGATTCTCTCGGACTCAAGGTCCATCGCACGCGAAAGGAAAAGAAGATGCATAAGCTCTACGACCAGTGGAGAGCCGAGGAGCGAAAGATTCAGGAACAAAGAGAAGAACAACGTGAGCTTGCGGAGGAACGTGAAATGGATAATGATGCCTCTGGCATGTTCCCCGAAGGTAAATTCGAGGGCACAGATCAGTCAAATGGAAGCAAGAAGTCTCGCAAACGGGGCAAAGCACAAGCGGATGATCCCTGGCGGGAATTGATTCGTAAGAGAGGCGAGGCCAAGATTGGACTACACGATGTTGCCCAGGCGCCCCCGGAACATCTTCACAAGAAACCACGAAAGCAACTACAAGTGGACGGAGCAATCGTCGATGTTGACAACATCCCGAAGGCTGCTGGAAGCTTAAGGCGACGTGAAGAACTACAAATAGCAAGAGATGACGTAGTTGAAGCCTACAGAAAGATCAGAGAGCATGAGCAAGCGAAACTCGATGCCCAACGATGGAAAGTATAGAGCAAAGTACGCGATAGCTACTATGCATGGTTAAATATGAGTACGTAAACACGCAGCAACGAATTCTTAAATGCGCAGTAGCAAAGTCTTCTTGCACGAATTTTACTACCAAAAGTACCTAGTAGCCCCTATGTACCTAATGTTAAGGCCTTCGACCCCTATCTCAACCTTCTTCAATTGCAAGACCTCTAATAATCGGTACCTTGGTTAGGACCTCCCTGGTAATCCTTTTAACCCTTGTCAAAAACCCTACTGCTGCGCATTCAAGACGGCTTCCATGAGTCTTTTGATCTTATCTACACGTGATTAGAGGCGGGGCTATAATTTTCTAAGCCAATTAAATACGTCAGAATCGTCCGATATCTCCCCAGTCTCAAGCCCACACTAGGCCTAATTGGGCGTCTCACCGCTGCAAGGACTGTCTCACACTTCCTACAGCCCGACTAACCACCACACAAGAAGAAGAAAAAACTTGCATTTTTTGTCGCGTCCTCGGAAGTCGCGTGTTCAACTCCTGAGAACAAGAACATCAATATCGATATCGGTTTTTTTTTAACCCAACCAAACAGCTTCTGGTGCAATATGAGAACACAAACAACACGATTACCATGGCTTGGGAGCTTGAGGGACTAATCTCACATCTTTTGATGCTGATTTCCTGTGCCGGTGAACAAGGTGAGAGATAGCTTGAATTATGAGTTACAACTGAGGATCGTCTTCATATTCCATGTTCATGCAACTCGCATTCTGCATGTCATCGAGATGGGTCCTCGGCCAATCTTCAAGTCACCACTATACCTGTCAATCATATTACTAACAATTATTTGTAAAGGCTGCCCTGTCGAAGAGATCGTCAATGAAATCAAAGGCTCTTCCGGGGTTTCGGGCATGCGCAGTCGAAATGCTGGCGAGCCACTTTCAGACCAAGCTGCCGCTACTATCTGGAATTGGCTAGTTGTTCGGAATGACTGCTCAGTTGGCCCCGGGAGAAAGTACAATGAACTTCCTCTTCAGAAGTTGCAGCAGTCAAGCAGCATACGGGCACATGTACCCAAGCCTTCAAAGGGGGAAAAAGTCAATTCATCACGCCAGATTGATTTCGAGTCGGCTCCAGACAATCCAGACTTGGCATTTTCTTCTGCTGTTCGTGTGTTTGTTTCGGGGAATACCATGTGGGAAATGATCACAGGTCACTCTGTGAATTACAAGAGAGTACCACGCTTGGAATGGGTTTTGCTTCTAGGGATAGCATCTACCAAATCACAGGGAATCTTACAAGGTGATCTTGGGCGTCTGGTAGGACAAGACAAGCGATCGGTACCGAAGCGGACTGACTCGTTACTGAAGAAAGGCTATATCGTTAAACGAACAACTCTCGTTAGAGGCACCAAGACGAGTAAGCTATGGCTTAAAAATTTTGCGCCTCCATTGCCCAAGGAAAGCGACAATCCGAATTTGGAGTCTGAGGCAGAAATGAACATGTCTTCTCAAACTTTGACGGCCAGCCTCGATCAAGTTCCCTGGCACACGCGCTGGACAGGAGACTCAATGGATTTTCACGCCCTGGCTACTACAATAATGGCTGTCACAAAAGAATGGCAAGTCATTCGTCTTCAAGACCTGAAAGCCAAACTAGGCGTTCTGTGTTTGCGCTGGCAGATGAAGATTGTATCCAAGATTTGTCGATTTCTCAATTCTTGTGGTGCTATTCAGTACGTCGCGGCCAAGCTGGACAACAAGATTTACAAGGATTGCATCCGATTCAATCGGGACTTAAGCGCAAAAGACTGGTCGGCATTTCTTGCTACTGGCAAGCGTTCTGCTAAACCCATGAAGACTGCCTTGTTAGGCATGGCTGAAAGGGCTGATGCTGAATGGCAGATCGATATCTCGCAGGTCAATAGTGCTAGGCTCGGAGAATGCCCTCCATGGTCCGTCGATGATCCGCTCCCTCAGAAAATCGCTAAGTCTGCTCAATCGTTTGGAACAGTCGGTTTAACGAACCCCGAAATATACGTCTTGACCCTGGGCCCAACCTTCAACCGTTATATCTCGTCCCTTACTAGCTGCATGGCTACTTCGAACGTGCAACCTGGGGAATTGAAACACCTTCAGCTAAAAAGCGAACACATAAGAGTAGGAAAAGTGGCTTCATACAGATTCTACACGCCACATGTTTTGCCAACAGGTACGCTCACCCAAATACAGGAGAACCTCGAGGCTTCAACGATCAGTATGTATGGATTTTCTCCAGGCCCATGCAAGCCAAGATTCTCAGGGACAGATGTTACACTATCAGACATTTGTGGTCTTGCCAAGTCACGAAATACAGGTCAATTTGGAGCAAAAAGACAAAAACGAGCCAAGAAGCAACCCGAGTCTCGTTTAACCTCTGCAGAACCCGAAGTACTTTTGCCAAACCCGCAGTCAATAGCAAGAATAAAACTTCTCATCACACTCCGAGTTTCTGCCAAAGCACTCCGGAACATTATGTCATCCGATAAACCCGTTCTGAATGCCAAAAGCCCATCTTCATACCTATCTCAGACATCCGAGCGAGCAGGCAGCCCCGAAGTGTCACTTTCAAACACTCCCACTACTTTCAACGACAGTTCCAATCGCATCAGTCGTCGTGGCTCTGCACGTGGACGAGGCCGAGGCCGTGGTAGACCACCACAGTCGACGTCCAAGGCGGACGTCTCTTCATCTCGGCCATGGACCTGCGAGAAGTGCGGTGGGAGCTGGAAGAATGATCTTGGCCTAAAGTATCACCTTGAAAAGTCACGAACATCATGCAATCCTGAATTCGCTTCCATGATCCAAGAATCGGGTCCACGAGGCAAATTTTCGGCATCTTTCAGCCGTCGAGCGCAAGACTCTGTGAACGCAGAAATCGCTGATAAAACTCCGCGAACAAAATGCTTAGATCTGAACCACAAAAGCCAAGAAAAAGCAGTTGCTAGACCTGAAACCAAACTTCGTTATCAGAAAGCCGAGCAAAAATCCACATACAACCCTCTTTCCCTCGATCAGAATTCAGCGACTGAGAAAGCGAACCCCAAGATTCCCTCGTCTCCCTCAATTAGGTTTGTCAAGTCGTGGAGGAGAAGTACGACCGTAATCAACGAGCCAATTAAGTCTTCGCACCCCAAGATCGATCAAGGATTACTTTCTTCTCGAGCCATTAAACCACAGAGGCAAGGCTTGATCCTACAAGATCGTTTGCGCTCAGAAACAAGTGCTACTGGAAACATCCCGCCATTGAGAAGTGCAGACAGAAGTATGAATGAATTTGAAACCTCTGCGGCATCCCCATTCGCAAGTCAATTTGCCGGAGAGACGAGTAGTCGGGACGACACCCAGCTCATTGACTTTTCCCCAAATCAGGTAGAGAGCCAGAATCAAGGCCATAGAATGATTAACCAATCTGACTCGATCCTCACGCCGAATTACAAATCGAGGCTTTCCAAGACGAAGTCTAAGAACAGCCACACAGAATTACGCCTCTTGATTCAAAAACTGCTCAACGAGCAGCACGGCGTCATTATTGGTGGCAAGCCCCTTTGGGACTCAATTCTTGCCTCGTGGAATACACAATTCGCTGAAAAAACGACTCCAGTTAAGGCACAATTTCAGTCAACTGTGAATAGTCTTTTGAAGGACGGTGTTGTCATGGAGCATTGGCATGCATTCCGGGATTCATCCGGGTCATTTTCGAAGTGTCAACTACTCACATTGCCGGGCATCGACGCTTTTTCTGCACAATCTCTAGATATACTTGTGAAGCTCAAGAGACCACTTCCATCACGTGGAGAAATTGTACTTGGCTCAGATACAAATGCTGGCTTATCAGAGCCTAAGGTCGGAGGACGCGGGCGAAGGGCGCTGGCAAGGGAGGTGGCTATACTTCACGCACCAGTATACGCAGCGCAAGTTGCAGCTAAGAAAGATCAGGAGTCTGAAACCCGAGATCGAGTGAAGAGGCAGCGACACTCGGAAGCCAGGGACAGCATTGAAGATGTTGCCTCGATTCCTCCCAAAAAAAGGCAAAAGGTCTACCAATTTGCTTCTTCTGATGGTCAGCTTGATTTCTCCCGATCTTATGATGAGATTCCGCAAGAGTTGTGCAGAACAGCGCCATCTTTCAGGTTACACTTTCTTGAGCCGAATAACTTTCTTGGACAAGATGCCCCGGACATAGAGGTCCAACAAAATCTGCCTTTCGATAACGAGCAGATAACCGTGCAAGAAGAGGACCCTAGCCGGGAGACGACTCGCGCCAATATTATTCCCGTCAATCTTTGCGATAGCATTGGTCATGGCACAGGCAATGAAAGCTGTCATGACCATGTGACGGTACTCTATGGTTGCAATGGGACATGGCCATCCTTGGACACCCAGTACTTTGAACGTGCAAGTGGAAGCTTCACTATAAGAGGCTGGATGCCAGATACGAAGTGGCTAGGATGGGAAAATTTCTCCCAGAATTTGGAGAAGCGACTTGGTCATGGGGACGCAAAACTGGCTTGCGTCAACGGGTCTGGCGCCGAAAGGAATCAACGATTCATGAACAAAGTCCGCGCGTGCTTCAATATGGAGATGAAATTACCGTCGTCCTCTGTCAATACCATGTCAAAACCTGCCGGCCCACACAATATTTTTGTACGATTCAACAGCGACATTGTCAACACGGAAGCCCCCTCTTTCATCAAACTCGTTTGGCCTGCAGATGGACAGCTTAATGAAAGATCAGACGACATCATCCCAGAAGCAACAGAATACACATCATCTTCAAGTGATGACGAGCTCGATTTGGGAGCATCTCCACTGGTTGGCAATGTTCATTTGAAAGCACATCCTGCAGGCCATGGCGAGACAACTTCCCACGGTAAGGCCAAGCGTGTGGCGCTTGTCACCCGCGCTCTGACCTCATTACATGGCTTTCAACTTGAAAACACCGTTAATGATGACTTTGAACAAGAAGACTATCCTTTTGATTCTCCGGATGAGCTCTTGGCGGCCTTCGTAGCTGTACGAACTCTATTGGGCGGAGCAGATAAATCCATTGACTGGGGTTTACTCATGTTCATCTTCCCAGACGCTGGTCTCAAAAATTTACGGAGATTTTGGGACAATTGTCGAAAGCAACAAGGGCCTCATATTTCCGCTTTTACGCGTGCTTTCCAAGAAAGGTACATCATTGCACTTCAGCATGGCAATGTTGCAATGATTGACTTTAACAATCCTCAAGATTATGATTGGGCAAGACTCATCCGCTGGACCATGGGCATTCCCCGGCAAGAAGGATTCGAGATCCCTCGTTCTCGAAAGCTGTTAAAGGAACGCTTCAGTTTAACAGATATCAAGACAGTAAATGACGATTGGCGGGAACGTTTCTTTCATGTGCAGGCTTCCATCTTTGCACGTTTCGAGGCAGTTACCTCCATACCAGCCGCTCTTTCTATTGACGACCTTGGCGATAGGACTCAGCATCTAAGCCGAGCAACTGACCTTGACATTGCAAGATCTTGGGTCAAGTCTCTCTGTGGCACGGAGAATTGTAGATATTCGGTGGAGAACATCAGGGATAAGTTTTTCACGCTATTGCCAGGGAACAAGCGCAGGACATCAGCAATCTTCAAAGAAGCTATCGATCAGCTGACGAAGCAGAGAATAATTTGCAAAATCAAAAAGCCACCATTGGGAGGCCGGCCATACAGGCTTAATGAAGGATATCTGGCCACGCTTAGCAAACTGGCTCAAAGTGCAAAATACGACGATGCTGCTCGTTTCAAGACAATTCTCGACCTCGCATTTCGAAAAGAAGAAAGATTGACGATTCCCTATTCATTAAGCGATGGAGCCATGATGGCTCTCACAAACCTCAGCGCCGCTGGCAGAATTAGATTGGTGCCAACGAACCTTCCCTACATTCCTTTCGGATTTGAACCAGGAAATTATGAGAGTCGGAAGTATCCCAAGTCTTATTATCATTTTGGCTTAGAAGCTGTGCCTACGGAAGCTTACTTGTTTCACGAGCAAATCGATGTCATACGAGCTGCAAGCACCAATGAACCACCACTCTCTAGCCGATGCGGCGAATTGCCTCAGTGGGTCGATGTTTTTGGCGAACCAAATGAAACCCGTTGGTCTGAAGTGCTCGGCGCTTTCTGCTTTGCGATGGCAACTCGGGGGCCTATGAATATCGAAGGCATCTGTAGCGCCTTAAATCCAGTATTGGACAGGTTCGAGGCGCGTCTCATTGTGCACTGGGGTAAGCAAACTGGCGTGCTCACCGATTTCTCCGATGGCCTAGGCTCAGTGCTTGGCGAGTGGTGGTGGTTAGTCGTGCCGTGGCTTCGCAAAGGTAGAGCAAGATGAAGTAGATTCTTGACTTAGTATAAGCACAAAGGCAGTCAAAACGGGTTCACACTTTTGGAATAGTTGTATCAATTTTGCATTTTTGTTAAGTCTTCTTCAATGGCTATTATCAGTACGTTATATTTAATGAGAAACATTGTTCATATACAAGTGATGCCTTCTACACCCCCGCCGGGGAAACATTGACTCACTTTACAATTGGAATGAATGTGTTGTATGATATCCTATATAATACCGCTGCAACCAAGTCTCTCGCTCAAAACAAAATGTTCGCCACTTGTTCAGTTCCAAGGCTTCTTCGAGCACCAACTTAAAATGATGGGAGATCCATAGTGGTTTCCAAGCATTTGTGAATGAATGTCGTCACTTATCGCCATAAGATGCACCCGTTTTGCAATTTGTTCTAATAGCTGTTGTCGCGTCAACCTTTTTGATAATATATATTAGCGGGACAGCGCGTCGTAATGTGGTATATCTCTTGCTTAACCCAATTGGTGGCAATTCAAATGCCAAACAGTACTTTGAGTAGAAGTGCCACCAAAGCAATCACCAATGCTACAATAGCTCGGTCGATCCACAAAGGAACGCCTCCGTCGCCCTGACGACGTGTCACCGGTCGCCTCGGAATAAGTTGCTGCTGGGGAGTTGACTCTCTGCCTCTAGTGTTTTCTACTTCTGTCAGGCGGCCCCCCAGCCTACCGGACGAAGACGGCGGCGCATCAGTAGTTGGTGGCGGAAGCTGGGCATTTTCCGATGTCTGTTTATCCACAAATCCGGTTCGCACAAATCCTTCAGCCAGTTCCGCATTTTCATTAATATCGTCCTGTGATGCCTCAACCTGGCCGACAGATAATGAGCCGCCTCCGCTAGCTTGGCCTTTAGCTGTCAATTCATCTTTCCATGCCATGCTTAGCTCAGATGGGATTTGAACGATGGGATTTGTTGAGGCCAAAGGCTTGGTGGCCTGTTCTTCCGATTCGGATATGATGTCAATGTTTGACCGGGCACATGTTGAGCATTTGAATGAGCGAGATTCACGAGCTAGGCGACGGCGTACCTCGTCCGTCGTGTCTAACCCGCCTAATTGCCCGCGAGCATCAGTTTCCATGAAACTCCGTAGTCTAATCCAATGTGAGCTTATTGTCAGTATATTGAACCCATCGGCTGCTGAATCAAGAAACAGTGTTCACGTACGCTACAATTGCCGTCCTGATTCCCCATGCAGGCTGCCAAGTTTCTTCGTGATGACCGCTGATACTGAGACAGATTTCCCGATTCGCCTCGAAACGACCACTTGGTGTTGTGAAGCGAAAACTCGGTGGTCGTAACGGGTATGTAGGGGGAAGAACTATTCGACCATGATAGAGGCCTTCGCTGTAGACCGAGTTCGGAGGACCACGGAGAGTAAAGTGCCATTCGAAAAGGTCGGACTCGAGAGGTTCGGCCGTGTAGTCTCCAGAGGGAGAGTTGGACATTTCGGCGGCTTCTCGCACTTGATTCTCAACGTCAGCCTAAATCCAGCCGAATTACACCGAGCAGCGACGCTTCTAGAATGCGGGTTGTCAAAAAGTTAAGCTTTAGCATCGTGCACTTACAAATACGCCGGATTGTAGGCGATTTCGAACTGAATTGCGGAGCCATACTTGCAGCCGCTGCCATGAATGCTTCCCAGACAATCAAAAATGAATCTGATGGATTTTGCGTTGCATGGCTATTCGGGTTGAGACGCTAAATGGGGCAGAAGATAGGATAGTGCACTGTGATCGAGAAGAGGAACGTTGTACAAGTTCAATGCTATGGCCCAAACGCTCAAGGTTTGCGAGTTCTAAGGAATGATTGCAAGGGTCTGCAAAGATAATCTCTTGATCTGCTTACAAGCCGACGTGTCCTGTTACAAGCCGACGTGTCCGGAAGAGACGGAAGAGACCGTAGGAGGGGCAAAGAACTTCAAGATGCGATCTGGCATCACCAGCCTGCAGATGGTGCATCAGCCGTCCTCCACTCCAAATGTTCTGACCCAGTGAGAGCGTATCGATGCGTTGTCTGAAATACAATTGATACATAAAGGCACAAGGAGGTAAACAATATAATCAAGCAAGTGAGGTCGGGATTGCCAGATAGAGAACTTCCTACCTTCACTCGTGAGGACCCACAACTGCGGAGGGCGTTACAGAAACCACTTATGTAAATCGCCTCGAAAGAACGCTTACTAAGCCTTCCAGGCCTGTGCCATGTTGCTCCTGCCGCTACGGAATACAGTACTGGTCCTTTACCATGTTCTCGAAATCGTGGTGAAGACGGGGTCTGTACACTGCGCACATTGCGAACAGCTTCTCAATTGACACAAGGGCTTCATTTCAGGTAACCAAACCTATCAGCTGTGGCCACTATCGATTAAATTATGCTCGCTGACACAAACAGTTCAGAAGACTCGGCCGACCACCATCACATCGCAGGCTCAGTTCGCAACTCTACGAAGCAATCAATACATCAGGCGAATCGCACGAGACGAATTGTATCACTGTATTACAATGGGCCCTCCTAAACCCCCGGTGCCCCATGTGGCTCCTATCTATCGCCTGACCGCCACCGCGCTAGGTGCCGGAATGTGGTTTTGGGTGAGTGTATCTTCCAAAACAATTCAATCTTACATTATAGATCTAGTAGAGATAGGATTTCGATTCATTGTGATGCCTTTCACTAATGTTTATTGATGATCATAGCTCATGTATCGAGCGAAAAAGGATGGTGGGTCTACGCCCTTTGCATATAACAATCCCTTCATCCGGCAACGACCACTACAACAGGCCGGATACTTCTACAAACTATTGCTAATCAACGAAACAGGACCTGCGTTGATGGGGTGGAAGCATCCTTGGGATCACTAGGGCACAGAGTAGCAAATTAGTCTGAATTGGCTTCTCACCGACAGACGGACATCTAGCCAAGTGTATGCTACTATACTGTGTGCACAATATTCGATACTTAAATCAAGCGCCATCCGGTTTTTCAAACAAGTAGTGCGAGACACCCCAGGTATCGCCTCCTTCATGTGCAAACAGCTCTGAACAGGCCATGTAGAAGATTTGCCAGCGATTATACCAAGTAGCCGCGTCTTGATCTCCATAAGTTGCCACCAGATGCGGCCACATTTTTTTCTTATTCGCTGCCATCGAAGACAACCAATCCTATTATTGCAATATTTAGTCACATATTTTTTTGTATGTGGGACGTCTAAACACTTTTGGGGAAGCATACTTCACACGTTTTGGAATAGTGTTTTCCATTTACCCACCATTGCTTCTTGATATGCAACTCTTTTTGAAAGTAGAGCAGCAGATCCGCAGACGGCATTGTGCCACCAGTGAAGAAGTGTGTTGTCATCCAGCCCTCCTCGTAGTCATAAGGCGTGGTGCGATGCGAGAAGATGTGTACAAACAGCTTGCCCCCGGGCTTCAGTGCGCGCGAAACCTTCGCCATTAGCAGCTCGTAGTTTTTCATGTGTTCGAAAAGCTTGAAACTGTCAGTCGCAAGCGAAAAGAAAGGAAAAAGAGGGAAGAGAGAGAGTGAGAGGAAGAAGAACTATTATGCCAACCTCAATAGACACGACACGGTCAAAACTTCCAGGGTCGAATTCATGGTCAACAACGTCTCCAGTAATCACTCTTATATTGGTAATGTTTCGGCGGGCTGCCTCGGCTTCAATGTGCAACTTTTGAGTCCGAGAGTTGGAGAAAGCCGTGATGGCAGACTTCGGAAGCATTTCTGCGAAGTACAAAGCGCCAGAACCCCAACCACAACTAAGGAATAGTATTAGAAAATGCTTCGTAAGCTGCCGTTTGCTCCTCCTTATGACGACTGTGTTTCACCATGTAAAAGCAGGTAAGAGAAAGAGGTTGTTACAGCTTACCCAAGATCAAGGATACTCATACCATCTCGCAAATCTGCCTTGTCGATGTACGACCACAGCATTGCGACCTCTGCCTCAGCAAGAGTCTCATCACCTCGGGGGTAAAGACAAGATGAGTACTTCATTCGCGGACCGAGACAAGCATTAAGAACGCCAGTGCCAACCTCGTAGTGCTGCTTGTTGGCTATATCCGTGGCGATTGCCATCGGTTGAGTTCGCAGTCTCTCAATATACGCCATTTTGGCCTCGTAAGCATTATTAAGTGATCTATTTCCGATAGCTGCTAAACGATCCCGGAGCTGCTGACGAATTCCCAGTCTAATAATTGTGTGCGGTAAGTATCCGCCGTCTAAGATCCAGTCTGTGCCATTCGCATATAGTGATCAGGTGTTAGTTTGTTTCAATGCAATTACACTACTGCCGTAGACGTACCGTAATTCATCTTGAAACCTCCCAGTCTTCAATCTCAAACGCGAGGCAGCATGTACGTGGACGTTTATGTCATAGATAATCGAATACTAATCGGTGCTCACGTCGTGCCCACTGTCGCTAAATTAAATAAAGTCTTGCAATAGAATATCTGAAGACTTGGTCTGAGTCAAGTAGTTGAGAGCATGGGTGGGGGACTAGCAGTCAAGGTGAGGTCATACTCCGTACATGTCGCAAGGCATAGGGGCTAACACACGCACAAATTGGTGGCCAGTCGGCTGCGCCTCTTTTTTCGTGCAACAAGTCGTGACCCACCAGTACTCGCGCGCCCCCCCTGTTGCCCGATGGCGGATACAGCGTCTATGACGAATAATATGCGCTCACGACCGTATTAGGGGAGCTAAAGATACACGTCGCTAAACGCAATAAATCACATTAGAAGCATATAATATCTACTATAACTGCTTTCTCTATAAAAGAGGAGCTTTTATCCTTCTATTTATATAATAATAGATAGCTTCAATCTAATCCTTTCTATTCCTTCATTGTCCTGCTAGGGGACATCTTTTCCTGAAGTCACGTGCCCAACGCACGATACCCCCCTACTGAGGTGATAAGGTGGGGCGCGGCAAGACATCTAGATATTCACTACTCCGTAATGCCAGGCTTGTTATTTGAACCCAGTGGCTTGAATTACAACCTAAGTAGGTATCAGGGCAGTTGAAAGTGGTTCGCCGAAGCACTTGTCTTCATCACATGCTATCAAAGTCTAGTCTGATGAGTATTTTGTTAGTATGACATCACTTTATTTACAAATCCCACATTTTCTCCCGTATGACTTTGTACTGTTTGCGCTTCTTGGCTTTGCCAGTGATTATTTGCTGCATATAGCCAATGCTTCTTGCAAGAGGCATAGCCAGATGCTTCTCGAAAGCCCACGCGAAGAAGAAGTAAACCAAACCTAGGAGCAACAGAAAATACTTGTAGCCTTTCTCAATAGGGCTGAGTTCCATCAACTTGTTCAACCAATGCGCTGGGCCTACTATCATGTACACCGTGAGTATTAATGCTGCCATCACAGTAATAGTGAAGGGCCCTGTGTGGAGGTTAGCCCTCGTTTTTACCATTTGATAATAAATGAAGATTGTCACTTACAGTTTTTGGTGCTGTTCTGCCTGAAAGGAGGTCCGGCATTCAGAACTACGCCTGAAAGGATATACTCGAAGCAGGATGACAGGAACAGAGCAGTATTTTCCGAGTTCTTGATGTTCGACTCGTCATGGCCAATCTCAGGAGGTTTGTACCATGGTTGCTCCCTTACCGTCAGGAAGGCAGCCCCTTGAATGAATACACAAATTGCCATCAAGCCCAATAACGGCGTCAAAACTTTCCGTGAAACTAAGTCCGCAGTGGGTCGTTTCCTGCAGAGAAGCGGCGCGGGTCCTGCCCAGCCCATGAAGATGGCAATGGGTAGAATCAGCAACAGGTCGATGAAGAGAAATTGAAAATCTCCCAAATTCGACGCCTTTGCGTAAAGAAAGCTCACGGAAGTGAACTGTATGGTCGAATACAAGCTCATATATTTGAAACAACTGAAGCTCGTGACCAATGCTGCTCTTCCTTCTCTACATGACTGTTAGGCGCGAATGAAACGTCGTAACATACGACAGTTGGGTTTTGGCATACCTGATTACTTCTAAAACACAGCGAATATCGAACACCCGCGAGGTGAACGGGGCTGCAACTGAGGCCTCCGCTTCAGAGAGTGATATCCCCACGTCCGCTGCTTTCAGAGCACCACAATCATTTGCTCCATCGCCACAAAAGCCACAACAGAAGTCAATACTCTGTAACTTCTCAACCAGTTCGTGTTTCTCGTCTGGGGACATTCTGGCAAATACTTTGCCTTGAACGAGCATCTGTTCGATCATATTAAATCACTTGTGTAAGATGAAGTAGCTGATACGTGAACATACTCGTTGCAGGATCTCGGGGGGGGCATAATCCACAATCCACCGGAAAGCCTCACCGCTGACTGCCAGATTGTAATTGCGTAGATTGGATATGTCATATGGAAGTGAAGCATCTTCTTCGGGGGGTGCTGGAAGTGGCTTTGCAGTGTCAGATTGGCTATTTAGTCCAGGTATGAGGTCTACACTCACCAGCAATGTTTTCTTGTCAAGGCAAAAGCTACTATTATCAATGCTTTCCCATTGAAGTTCTGCCATGGGGTCGCGGGCGCTGCCTAAGTGGCGTGACGAGCCGCGCGTTAGTCTTCTGAATCTCAAAATCAATCATTAAAGGGCTACCGCACCTCTGATAAAACGGGGGACAAAACAATGCGCCTGTCGATCTACCAGGCCACATTCTCGGGCGACGCTGATGGCGGTCAAGATATTGTCTCCTGTGACCATTACTGCGCCGATATTGGAGTCTAGTAGCTCTTTGATGACTCTCGTAGTGGTGGTCTTCAGCTTGTTCTCGAAGATGATAAAGCCGATAAATTCAAGATCGCTCTCAACCTCTGATCGTGTCATCTTTTGCGCTTTGACCCAACTTAATTTGGGCAAGTGCTTCGTAGCGCAAGCAATAACTCGATAGCCCTTATGGGTGTAATTCGATAGTAAGTCATCATAATCATTTGGAACTGAAGCACGTTAGTAATGCAAACCAGATATGCAAAATATGGGAAGGCTGACAGCTCTCTAGACGGCATATCTCCTTCATTGCTTCTGGGGCACCCTTTACAAATATGTCTCCGCTTCTTTGACCGAATTGACGCGTAATGACGCTAGCTCGTCGAAGTTGAGACACGAACTCGAAGGACTTCAATACCCCCAACTCCACAGCATTCTACATTGAGGCAGGTTAGCTTTTGGGCCTACACATACCATCGGTGTTGTGGAAACATACATCGGGCGGTCGAGCAACAGAAGGTGCCAATCCTCCTTGCTCATCATCTTCTCCCTCTGCGGATCTTTGCTTACCCTCCTCGAAAGACCATCCAGTGAATTTGAACATTTTCTGATCTAGGGGATCACCAACTAGCTCTCCATCCACAGCTCTCAGGGAGTGGCAAGTAGCCATAGTGTAAAGTGCAGATTGGACAGCGGTTTTAGTTCCGACTTCTGCAAGATTATTACTTAACAACGCCGGTCTCGTGATAAGGTCGCTAACTGGACCATCCGCTTCTGAAACAATGCGGAGCCCAAGGACGTCGAGGCCATCTTCTGTCAATGTACCCGTTTTATCGAAGCACATGATATCCAATTTCCCACCCACATTGACTCTTTGCGGGCTGATGCAATATATCTGCTTCTTCTTCAACCGTGATAGCGCAAAATTCGTCCCAATAGTGAGAGTTGCAGGCAGGGCGGGTGGGACAACAATAGTGATCAGATCAAGTGCTCGGATTATGATAAAATGCCATGCAAGCTCCAGTCTGATAAAGTTGACGAAAGACGCGATAAAACCAAGCATAGCAATAGTGGCCATCACGCTTATATACCTAAAGGAGTCGCGATAAAATTTGAAGCCTGATGGTTTGGGGAAAAGCATTGAGCGTACCAGTGCGCCCTTCGTCGTATCAAAGCCCGTTCGAACCACGAGGGCCAAAGCCACAGCGTCTCCGTCTTGGTCTTCTTGGGGTCGTCGCGTTCGGATTATTTTCGTCCCACAATACAAAAAATGTCGAGCGACTTCAGGAGCGACAGAAGACGCCGCAAGGTCCATTATGTGTATCGTGTCTTCGGTAGCTGGAAGTTTGGAAACGGGCACGGATTCGCCTATCTGTGTTCAATAACGGCTCCCGTTGATATGAGATAGTAGACACTTACCTGTGAGCATGCTTTCGTTGACAATACAGTCACCAGTGAGGAGGAGGCTGTCACTAGGAAACTGCGTCAGATTTGGATCGCTCAATTCATACAAGTCGCCAGGAACCAAATCACTGGACGAAACATATTTCCCTGCATAAGTTTTAGCTCTTGTTTCAACAGTGGAAGTCTGTGCCTGGTTTCTCGTACAAAATCCATTACGAAGCACTCGAACATCGCACTCGAATCTGGAAAGTTCACGGAGACGTCTCGTTGTCTACTCAGGTCAGTGTGGATACTGCTTATTGTGAAAATGGGAAAACTGACAGTGCACGTTTCTACCAAAGTTGCAGAGATACTGGCGGCAGACATGATGAAGATGCATGCGGCGTAATAGTAGTATGAATCCATAGACCAAAGAATCAAGCTGGCAATTTGGAAAATGTAAAAAGGATGAAGGGCCTAGTTTCGGGGGTTAGCCTTTATTCAACTGAAGCCCTTCATTTAATCAAACGGTGAGAATTTTAAAGGAAAATACCTCGTCCACCAGTAATTGTCCGATAGATTTCTGCTTAATATCAATAAGATTGGTACCGAAAATAATCTCGCGAATAGCCTTTTCGTCACTGTCCAGACCAGCGCGAACGAGTCGTGTATCCGACCAATCTGGGTCTTTCCAGCCAGCAGACATGATAAACTTGTCTTTTATAGGATGATAGTACAGTCGTACATAGCGGTAATCCAACGAACGAAGATGGTCCACGATAGGGTCGTTCTCGTCATCGAGCCCATAGAGCATAGGTTTTTCTGGCACACCAAAGACGGAAGAGATAGGCCGGCCATATTCCTGGGCAGTGACCTGAATAATGACGAGCTCTCCCCATTGGCTTTCGACGACTGTCCACTCGCAATCTCTCAATGGACACGACCGTCCGACTGTGGCGACATATAAACGTGGCAGCCAACGAAGGAGAAGAAAGGCCAGTCCACTAGTCAGGATACATATGGAGATGTATAACAGAAATCCAATTTTGCTAGTGCGGAAGCCTGCAACAACAATAGTAATGTCTTCATTGGCCATGTAGATTTTCTGGGTAGAACGGCCATCTGCCCGAGCACTTGCAGCGGTAGCTGTGCTGTCTCTACGTAGCAATCGCGCGTGAACAGAGTCCCTTGACTGGGTTGACGAGCAACGTCTGAGAATAAAGTCGTGGTGTGTTGCCATGTACTCTCTATCTGCAGAATCCTCGTCATCCTCCATACCGAATTCGAGGTCTCCTAGGTCGCTAATACTTCGTCGCATGAACCCGTCACTCAATTCGGCAAAATCTTCGTTTTCGTTCTCGGCTCCTGTGTCAAAGTCCGACTCCTCGTAGTATGTGAAGCTCGCCGTCGAGTCGGCACGGGCGCGACGATGCGAAAAGGCGGAAACACTAGTCGGGAGGCTCTCGGCAACGGGGCCCGAATACAGCTAGGGATTCCCACGTTAGTCTACTATTTTGTGCGAGAAAACCAAAGCAACATGGTCTGTGGTTAAGAGAATAAATGTACCTCGTCATGCGCCATCTCCACGTCTTCGAAGACACTCGAGCTGCTCTGATTGGAGTTGAGTCGATAAAGTGTTGCCGGGCCATTGCCGCGAGATTCGCCTCGACTCATTATATGGTTCGAGTTGTCTTTCATCGGGCATATGAGCTTTGAATGACCTTAGGGCATATCTGTACAGTTTTAAAATATATTTCTGTAATCGCAAGACGATTAACCCGAATACAATCGCAAGTCACGAGCGATTGTTTTGTGCGGACTTGAGTTGTGAAGTCGAAAAATCCGCTAGCTTCGTGTGCTGTTTCAAGATGGAACGGACGGAAGGATGTGCTCCCCGCCAACGTCTGGTGCCCTGCCTGGGCACGATTGAGTCCGTCCCAGTTACATCACGAACACCACACGGGCAACGCAGAAGGCCTACAACTGCTTCATTGTCTATGAATGCAACGTAACGGTTCCAGAGGTAATGCCTTCTTATTTTTCTAAGCCAGTGCATTGGATAGAATATGTGCGAGCATAATAACCTGTTAGCTGGGTTCGTTAATCCCGTCCTACCCTGTAGCGCACACCGCAACGTCGTTTTACCTAGCGCAACTCCATTTGAATTCCGACTCGTGCATTTAATGGTCTGCAGATATGTGTTATTAATGGCTGGACAGCTAGTTCTGGTTTTATACGGCAACACATATGGAGTAGGCACATCATCGACTTTACGTTCTTCATCGCCTTGGACGCGCCCCGATGATGTAGTTGTAATGCAGTGCTAAGCCACGATATTATCACACGAGTCCCGGACATATTTGAAGGTGACCTGGTATCGTTATTCACATAAAAAACTGTATTTGGAATTCAATTACCTCCATATAAAACTCAAGAACCCCATACCATATATAAAGAATAACGGATACCAACAGGTGGTTGGCTCAAGGGCGACCGCAAGCCGAGCAATGGACATATCCCATTTCGTGGATTCACATGGACAATAGTCTAAAGAAATCAGAGGCAAGTTTGGAATTTACGCGATAGCAGACCTGGAATAGTAAGCAAGCAGCAGCCTGGTGCGTATAAGGTGCAGGACAGTAATGCCAGTTTCCTCTGGACGCTTTCATCCAAGACTCTGGCTGGTATAATAATAAATGGGCATGTGCACGCAACCGCATTAGCACACTGCAACAAGGCTCGTCTTCCCACTTGGCCACTTGCTGAGGGTCTCGGAAGCCCAACAAGCTGATTCTCCCATCGCCCATTTTTTCCGACTCGCCCCCCTTCCCCCCACCGAAATTTAGCCAACCGCTAAAAAGTGCGGGCTCTTGTCTCAACCTTCTCCTTCCCCATCTTCCTCAACCTCTCCCACAATATTTTGTTCCATCACCTAACTACCGCTTGCTGTCACACATATTGTGTATGAACAAAGCAAGCAAAATGGCTGAACCTATTCGAAATAAGCGACCCGACATAACGGCACCGTAAGTGACACGTATTTCCCGAGCATACAACATCGCTTGAAATACTAATTACCCCACCTGCAGCACGCCGCAGAACACACCGGCTACCAATGCGCCAATCTCTTCCCACGCGCAACAGCCTGGCGTGGCCAGCATCAAAGAAGGTAAGAATACATGAAAGACACCAAATATATCGTGTCCTGGCTTGTCTGACTTGTGTCACAGAGGATATGGATCGCGCCACAGCCGCTGCCATCTTTGCCCAGAACCCTAAGTTGGTGCAGATGATTCAGGGTCGCCTCGGTTCGCTCATTGGTCGTTCTTCTGGTTACATCGAATCCCTCCCTCCTGCTGTACGTCGTCGAGTCGCCGGACTTCGGGCAATCCAGCAAGAGCACTCGAAACTTGAAGACGAGTTTCAGAAAGAGGTGCTTGAACTCGAAAAGAAGTACTTCGGCAAGTTCACACCCCTGTACGAGAAGCGTGCCGCTATCGTCAACGGAAAAACAGAGCCCACTGAGGAAGAAGTCAAAGCTGGCGACAGCGAAGATGGGCAACTTCATGCTGAAGGTGGCGTCGACGCCAATGATCAACAACAGAGCGAAAATACCGAGGATGTGGCAGGCATTCCCGAGTTTTGGCTCTCTGCCATGAAGAACCAAACCACACTCGCCGAAATGATCACGGATCGCGACGAGGCTGCCCTTAAGCACTTGACAGACGTTCGCATGGAATATCTCGACAAGCCTGGGTTCCGTCTAATTTTCGAATTCACAGAAAACGAATACTTCAGCAATAAGATTATCACCAAAACATATTTCTACCAAAATGAGAGCGGCTATGGGGGTGACTTCATCTATGATCACGCAGAGGGCGACAAGATTGAATGGCACGCAGGCAAAGATTTGACGGTGCGCATTGAAGCCAAGAAGCAGAGAAACAAGAGTAAGTATTGCATTGCCTCAAGTCGCCGCCCCTTTCGGTTATCATACCGCAACAGCCCACTAACTGCCAAGTAGATACCAATCAGACCCGCATCGTGAAGAAGACTGTTCCGACCGAATCATTTTTTAACTTCTTCTCGCCCCCACAAGCCCCCAGCGACGACGATGATGCAGATGACGATGATGCAGTTCGCGATATTGAAGATCGTCTTGAGCTCGACTACCAACTCGGCGAAGACATCAAAGAGAAGCTCATTCCTCGCGCTATTGACTGGTTCACTGGCGAAGCTTTGGCATTTGAGGAAGATTTTGATGAGGATGATCTAGATGCTGAAGACTTTGACGACGACGACGAGGATGAGGACGACATGAGTGAAGATCATGACGAGGAGGAAGAGTCTGATGAGGAGGTCAGTCACTTCTAGAGTGTTTTGTCGATCGCAAAACCCGCTAACTAAAGCTTGCGCAGGACGAGTCTGGCAAACCCAAACAGGAGGCCGCTGAATGCAAGCAAAGCTGAAGTACAAGACCACTTCAGAGTAGACAATTGCGGCTTCATTTGTCTACTTGTTTAAAATCAAGTCTTGGACCCTGAGAGTAAATGGGTGGGCGAGACAATAGCATGAAGAAATAAAATAATAAACTGTAAGTCAGCACGCTTGGCTTGACTGTGCCTGTCAAGCTGCGACGCTGTGCCGGCAGTGCAGGTGATGGGAAACTCCACGGAATAGTTTGAGAGCTCTGGATTTATGTAATAGACACGCAAAACGGGCGTACTGAGGACTGGCAGACTTAGTTCCCCCCTCTTTCTTCGTCCACCATAAGATTGTGACAGTGACTTCGGACCCATTGCGACTATTCGAGCGCACGCGCTTGTTAAACGAGTATATAATGGCCTGACACCTTAGCTACCCCAGGCCCCAAGCGAGTCGAACAAACCACCACCACCATTTTGGTCATCACACCCCGGAGGTCAGGGGCATGATATTGATCTGACGCTCTTCCCTCTTTCGTCTGCTTCTGTGAGTGCTAATTCATTGCAACTATCAACTTCACTGCGGCAGGGGCTCGTATGTGGGTGGACATCAGAGCCATTCGACGTTTTGCGCACACACGCTTGATAATTAGTTGCCGACATCTGCACGTCAGGAATGGACAACCGGAAGTTGGTTGAACTGCATGCAGGATGGGATGGAATGGAGAGACCGATATTAAGTTGGGACACTAAATGCTATCGCGTTCTTTGAATGCGCATATCGCGTTAGTCCCAAAACGGAAGAAGTACCTTTCCACCTAATCCCCCGCTAAATATACCAGCTCTTGTTAGTGGATATAGGCAAGCTCATTGCAACGCTTGTACATAACGTCTTCTTTAGAATAATATTGGTCAAAACGCGGTGCTGCCAAAAAGGGTATAGATATGTGAAAAGCTGTGGAGCCCTTAAGTGTCGCAGGTGTGACACATCCGCTTAACACAGGCTGTCCGCACATCGGAGAGCTGTTACCAGGTTTCGAGGAGGGCCACTTACCTTAGTTCATGCAATACATCTATCCAGGCTGTCCAGGTGCATGCGAGTACTATGTGTAGAGTCGAGTCTGAAGTGAGCCCCCCGCACTCACACGCTCTTCGTGATCACTGGCCTGGGAATAATGGCTAGCCTGAAGGACATGGAAAATGAAGGCCGTGTGATCGATCGTCATCCTCCTCTTGTCAGCCTGTCTGTGACAAGTAAAGAAGGAATCATCGGGCATCATAGACATGATGTTGGCTTAAATGGCATTTCGTTAAGTTGTACAAGGGGTTGCATTGGATGATCTCAGAATCTCCAACGAATTATCATCCGCCCATGCGTTGATAACGGCGATGCGAAATATGATTGCCATTGTCGCGCAAGTTTGCTCTGGCAACAATTGTCGCTTGGTTAGCGCCGGCAGTTTGGGGTCAATGATCACGGAATTTACGCAAATGGACTAGGTGGTGGGCATCGTAACGGACCAGAAGACCTCCCACTCCATAAAGCAAAAACAAAAAAAGTTAACATGGTGGTGGCCCGTGGGGTAGGACTCACCCCCTTCTCATCTATTACCATAGGATAGTCGCCCTCAACCCAATAGACAGTCATTATATATTAATATATTAATATGATATATCAAATATCCCGATTATTAAAATGACGCTAAGTTTCAGAAAGAAAATAAGACGTCCCCAATCTGCTGAAAAAAATGTGAGGCGCTGTGTACGGGGCCCACACACAGGGGATGGAGCCCTAGGTGACAGGTCTTATAATCGATTGTACGGTGCAATGTTAGCAACGGCTAGCATTGACGGATCTTTTGGTCTATTGGGGAATTTAGCACACCTTCTGGGTTCTTACAAAAAAATAGGCCTGCTAAAGGCAATAGGGGTTTTTCTCCTATTAAGCGGTTTCCCTATTGATACACTAGTAAGAGTACTAGTAAATAGCCTTTTAGAGAGCTATCTAGAGTATCAAAATAAATAAACAAATTACAGAGAGCTATCTAGCGTATATAAATAATAATACACATATTTCTGTGTTAAGTTTATTATTAATACATTAAAACTTAATAACGCGTATTCGTATCTTAGATTTTATAGATTCTGTAGAAATGATGTCATTTCTAAGCATTTTAGTTATTAAAGGTATCTAAGGAAGAAAATAGTCCGTTATGAGGTCTAGCACTAGCTACAGTGACAGGTGTAGTAAGGCGGGGCGTGGCACGAGTAACCGGAGCAGCACAAGATTTTTCGTCCTGCAGTTGGCTGAACGCACCGGTGGCGCCAGATTTGGACGTTCCAGTCAGACACTCCGGACGCTGGGTTCGTCATAGCAGCTCTAATACTGGCGTGGCTCTTTGCTGCTACAGTGGTGTACATAACTTAGCTCCCACCAGAATCCTTCCAGGTGAATTATTCCCTTATTTTTTTTTCGTCATCACCAGAACTATACACCTCAGCTCGTTTTTACCGATCGCCATTATGACTCCTCCAGTTGTTATCCAAGGAACGACCATCTCCGGCCAGAGGACTGTCTCCAGTTGGGATCAGAACAATTTGTCGACTTCTCCGACTGCCATATTTGCATCCCCGCCAGGCAGCTGGGGGGGGGCATTGGCTCAACGCGGTGCGCTAAAACAGCTCAAGCCCTTCAACACACAGGATATTAAGATATTGCTCCTGGAAAATGTCAACGCGGCTGGCCAAGAAATTCTCAAAGGTCAGGGATATCAGGTCGAAGCTCTCAAGACCTCTCTTCCCGAGGACCAGCTAATTGAGAAAATCCGGTACGTCAGATCCCCATGTGAACAACTATAAGATGCGACATCATGTAGACAGTTACTCACGTCACATACAGCGGTGTGCATGTCATCGGCATTCGATCAAAAACCAAGTTGTCCGAGCATGTATTGCGCGAAGCCAAAAACTTGTTAGTGGTGGGATGCTTCTGCATTGGAACTAATCAGGTCGACCTAGAATACGCTGCTCGTCACGGCATTGCTGTTTTTAATTCCCCGTTCGCCAATTCTCGCAGTGTTGCAGAACTCGTGATTGGCGAAATCATATCGCTTGCTCGTCAATTAGGCGATCGCTCTTCCGAAATGCATCGTGGAACGTGGAACAAAGTGAGCGCCAAGTGTTGGGAAATTCGAGGCAAGACCCTAGGTAACTATCCACTGGCCACGTACTGATGCGATTCTATTCCCTCGCACAACTTTTGACTTCAATATTGTATGCTTTATCTTTAGCTGACTTTCTTCTGTCAGGCATAATTGGATATGGCCATATCGGATCTCAACTTTCAGTACTTGCTGAATCCATGGGCATGAATGTCATCTACTACGACGCGATTACTCTAATGGCTCTTGGTACTTCACGACAAGTTCCAACATTGGATTATCTTCTCGCAGATGCCGATTTTGTGACCCTCCACGTGCCTGATCTTCCGGAGACAAGAGGCATGATTTCTACAGCACAGTTTGAACAAATGAAAACCGGATCATATCTCATTAATGCAAGCCGAGGAACAGTCGTTGATATTCCTGCTCTTGTGAAGGCCATGCGATCAGGAAAGATAGCGGGTGCTGCTCTTGATGTGTATCCCAACGAACCAGCGGCCAATGGTGACTACTTCACTAACAATCTGAATGACTGGGCTGAGGACCTTCGCTCTCTGAGCAACATCATTCTTACACCTCACATTGGCGGTAGCACCGAGGAGGCTCAGCGTGCAATCGGTGTCGAAGGTGGGTACATAGTCGAACCCTCGTTTGAGACTGAACATTTTTGGCTAAGTTTATTTTCTCCAGTCGCCGACGCTCTTGTCCGTTACATCAACCAAGGCATTACTCTGGGTAGCGTTAATTTGCCCGAAGCCCAACTTCGGTCACTGACTCTGGACGAGCCCAATCATGCAAGAGTAAGAAAACTTCTAGCCATGTCTGGGCAACTTATCATCTCCATCGCTTTTGAAAACTGTCCCGTTAACAACCCACGCGTTATCTGATAGGTTATTTATATTCACCGCAATGTTCCTGGTGTTCTTCGAAAAGGTAAGTGTCAAAGAGATCCCGAATCCGAACCAAGTAAGAGTTTGAATTCATGCTAACATTGATGTAGTGAATGAGATTCTTGGAAATCACAACGTTGACAAGCAAATTAGCGATAGCAAAGGCGATGTAAGCTTCACCCTGGATCATGACCATGAAAAATGTATCTGATCATTGATTTCTAGGTTGCATATCTTATGGCGGATATCAGCAATGTTCGATATGAGGAAATCAAGGACATTACTGAAAGCCTCGAAGGTTTAAGCTGTAAGTTTGAGTGGCTGGCCCCTTGACTGTGAGAAGTCCTCGACTCACAAATATCTATTAGCATGCATTATGACCCGAGTATTGTATTGAAGCCTACTCCTGCGGACCGGAAATTGTGGGAGACTGATCAATGGTACTCAACGTGCTAGATGGGGAAAGTTAAGTTTGAAGATTACAAGAGTAATGTGGTTAAGGTGAAGATTTTGCTAGATCACGGCCAGCTTGAATCGCCGGCGTTTAGGAGTGTGTTGGAAATATAGAAGCATTTGATCGGGCTCTTGGCATAGTTGAACTCAACAACAACTTGAAAGATAGAAATACGGCCATCAACGATTCATGAAGACAAAGAAACATTCGATTTGTACACAGCCGATAAGATGGTCTAGATGAATCGTTAGAATAACCAAGGCTTATCCCCCATATCGATAACGTTTCCCTGATGTATCATCTTTCCTCATCAGAGGTGCAGTCCTTGCAGCGCCAATGTGCCGATCACATTCATTGTGCAGGTTGCTAAAGATCTACGATGCATTTAGTCAGTGATTGGATCGGTTGCCGGATCAAGGAATGGTATGAATAGTTTTCGACTGAAGCCTCACGTGAAAGGGGAAAATGATCAAGTTAAGCCGAAGCTTTGCACCCATCCGCTTCAAAATCCTTCTGGTCACGACACCGCGATGACATTTCCCTCTTGAGATGGTTTGTCTTGAGATGGCTTATCTAGATAGGTACTCACGTAGTTAGATACCTAATCAGCAGTCACCTGCCTATAGCACTTCAGTCCTCCCTTGTATATTTTTTCTGCTTCTTACTAGCACATTTCTTCATTTCTTCATCGAACAGTTAGAATCCTACGGAATAGTCCATCATCGCTTGATACGTCTAGAATTACATGTCGAGATTGTAATTATTAGATATCAGCAGCTTCCCGCATCGCGTTTGATATCGCGACCCGTGCTGCATCCTTCGTTTGTTGATTATGGTCTTCTAAGTTAGAACTAGAAGCCTATATAGAGCCTCCTTTTCCCTGCTTTAGATAGATTCGATAGGCATCTCATGACGTTTCTGTCATTGCATCACTTCACAACAATTTGCGTAGACTAGCAGTCCGCTAGCTTTAGTGTGCCATGAAACAGACTCTTTTGCCCATTAGAGTAGTAGTAGACGTGCTGCTAACCAAAGAAAAGGGCAAGAAATAAGCTAATTGTATTTTTTGTTGATATTTTTTCAATCAATAATTGTAGCTAACGCATTGTATTTCTGCTACTATTTTTTCTCTTATGATCGCGGGCTTTAACTAGCCAGAGGGGAACAATTGACATGTGTGTAAAGACAAAAGAAAAGTTTCAAGTTATTATCCATGTCTTCACGGCTGCCGCGGCTAGGGATAGCCATGAACTATTATCACGGGACCTTGAATCCAGCATGTTAATAATTACCATTGATAGAAAAACAACACACATAGACTAAACTAAAGCTAGAAACACCATGCTTAACATCGAAAATAAATTGAATTAGCTTAAAGACAGCTTGGGAACTGGCTGGGACTTGCCACATAGCAGCAAGAAGACGCCAGACACCTATGTACCTATCTAGGTAGGTACAGTACACCCCCTGAATTATTTTACATGACAGGGGTGATTAAGCCAATCGCATGTCAGACGGGAAATGAAGGTAACAGGTGCTAGGATTGACAGATACCTCAATTTCTTCACAATTTATTAGAAATGTAGTGTTTTTTTTAATTATGTAGTACTAAGTAGTGACTAAGCCTAAAACAAAAGAGATACCTTTTCACATAGATTTATACGAGGAGTAACCTCTTATAACTCATGCATTTCACATTACAATTTCCATCTGTCTAACGTCTCTTATAATATTACGATTTTTACTCTAGCAATAAACTTGTCAACGCTTCTAATACTATCTCTTTGCTGCCCATAAGGCTACACTTGCGTACCGACAAGGGCTATTAGCCAATAGAAACATCGCTATTTGAGGTACTTCTAGTCTATACTAATTTATATTACAATATAAGTACTAATAAACATTTGAGTTATAAAGAGCTATATTGCACGTCCCGCAATAATTAAGTGCATCGCGGGTCACCCCCTTTTGCCACCCAGGAAAAGTGGGTCGGTACGCAAGTGTAGCCTTATGGGCACCAAAGAGATATATTATCCTCCTGTATTTGACAAAGGGCTAATATTAGTAAATTCAAAATGTAACAGCTATAATTCAAGACTATTCAAGTTCTAAGGGTTTATGGTACAATATTCTGTTTTCGGCCTAGTTACTTACATGATTAAAAATCCCCACTGCATGTTTACGTGTTAGGCCTAGTCATTCCTTGCTTGGGTAGATAGTGATGCAGCAAAATCCATTCGCTTGGTTCCAGCCCATTAATCACTCTTATTAACGCCTATTAAAACAGAGCGAAGCTCCGAATTACTTGGATCAATTTATTGAGTTATTTTGTCACTTTGAGAAATGATCATTGGACGCTTGACTCAGTCCTTACTTTATGTACTTCGGTACCTAGGTTCTCCCACCTGTCTTTAGCCTCTGCCCCGTATTTTGGACCCGCCCCCCTTTAACGTGCCACTGCCGCTCCCAGCATCTTTAAAACACTCCCGCTCCGGATTGAGCTTTCTTTAAAAGTACCGAAGTCCTGAATGACTTTAAACGCTAACAAAATCCCGTATCGCTTGTTGCGTTGTCCTTCATCGTTCTATTTCCAGCTCTCTGCCTGGTAGCTCATCCCATGGCATCGACGTACGATGTTGGCACGAGGGCGTGGCAGCCTGATGCTGCCGAGGGCTGGGTAGCCTCGGAGCTGGTTAGCAAAGACATTGAAGGATCCAAGGCCAAGCTTGTGTTCAAACTTGATAATGGCGAGGTGATATTCCTTCCCCAACCTACTATGGATAACTTGACAAACTTCCACTGACTTGCGTCGTCCATCGCCAATAGACGAGATCAATCCAAATTTCCGTCGAAGCCTTGCAGAGCGGAAATGATGCGTCCTTACCGCCCCTGATGAATCCCACGATGCTAGAAGCCAGTGATGACCTCACAAACTTGTCACATCTGAACGAGCCAGCAGGTATATACCTCTTAACTTCCCAAGTAATTGATCTGAAGTCAGTTGGGCAACTGCTGTACTAATAAATAGTTGCATAGTTCTGCAAGCTATCAGACTACGCTATCTACAAAAAGAAATCTACACTTATAGTGGCATTGTTCTTATTGCAACCAATCCGTTTGCTCGAGTCGACTCTCTATATGTTCCAGGTATGGTACAAGTATATGCTGGAAAACAAAGGGCAACGCAAGCTCCTCACTTGTTTGCCATTGCTGAAGAGGCTTTCATGGACATGATCCGGGACAACAAAAACCAGACAATTGTGGTTTCTGGTGAATCCGGTGCTGGAAAGACTGTAAGCGCAAAATATATTATGCGGTACTTCGCAACCAGAGAATCACCAGACAACCCTGGGGCTCGTTCCAAACGTGGAACTGAGACTATGAGCGAGACCGAAGAACAAATACTGGCAACCAATCCTATAATGGAAGCGTTCGGCAACGCCAAAACGACACGAAATGACAATTCTTCAAGATTTGGAAAATACATCGAGATCATGTTTGACGAGAAAACGAATATTATCGGCGCCAAGATCAGAACATACTTACTTGAGCGATCGAGGCTTGTGTTTCAACCACTGAAAGAACGCAACTACCATATATTCTATCAACTTGTGGCCGGCACATCCGATGCCCAAAGGCAGGAGCTTGATATTCTTCCAATCGAGCAGTTCGAATATCTCAATCAAGGCAATTGCCCAACCATTGATGGTGTTGATGACAAGTCCGAATTTGAGGCTACCAAGAAATCACTTCACACCATCGGTGTTTCTGAGACGCAGCAAAATGATATCTTCAAGCTTTTGGCTGGTCTATTGCACCTCGGCAATGTGAAAATTACGGCCTCCAGAACCGACAGTGTTCTGGCACCAACGGAGCCATCCTTGGAGAAGGCTTGCACTATCTTGGGTGTCGATGCGCCTGAATTTGCGAAGTGGATTGTCAAGAAGCAGCTAATCACACGCGGTGAAAAAATAACATCAAATTTGAGCCAAGCTCAGGCGATTGTTGTTCGTGACTCAGTCGCCAAGTTTATCTACTCTAGCCTGTTCGATTGGCTAGTTGATATCATCAACCACAGCCTAGCCACAGAAGAAGTCTTGAATCGCGTTACTTCGTTTATTGGTGTCCTTGACATTTATGGATTCGAGCACTTCGCCAAGAACTCGTTTGAACAGTTTTGTATCAATTACGCCAACGAGAAGCTTCAACAAGAATTCAATCAGCATGTCTTCAAACTCGAACAGGAGGAATACTTGAGAGAACAGATTGACTGGACCTTTATCGACTTTTCGGATAATCAGCCGTGTATCGATCTCATTGAAGGCAAACTGGGCATTCTGTCGCTTTTGGATGAAGAGTCCCGACTACCCATGGGATCCGATGACCAGTTCGTAACAAAGCTTCATCACAACTTTGCAACAGATAAGCAACATTCATTTTTCAAGAAGCCAAGATTTGGCAAATCCGCTTTCACCGTCTGCCACTACGCCATCGATGTCACTTACGAATCAGAAGGCTTCATCGAGAAAAACAGAGATACTGTCCCTGATGAACATATGACAGTCCTGCGGGCAACTGCCAATCCTTTCTTAAAACAAGTCTTGGACGCAGCTTCTGCAGTCAGAGAGAAAGATGTTGCATCTGCTTCCTCAAATGCTGTAAAACCTGCAGCTGGGAGGAAGATTGGTGTTGCTGTGAACAGGAAGCCAACGCTCGGTGGCATTTTCCGATCGTCTTTGATCGAACTAATGAACACCATCAACAATACAGATGTGCACTACATTCGATGCATTAAGCCTAATGAAGCGAAAGAGGCTTGGCAATTTGAAGGACCGATGGTTTTGAGTCAATTGCGTGCTTGTGGTGTATTGGAGACCGTACGCATCTCCTGTGCTGGATATCCAACTAGGTGGACGTACGAAGAGTTCGCTCTGAGATATTACATGCTTGTTCAATCCGAAAAGTGGACATCTGAAATCCGCGACATGGCGAATGCCATTCTTACGAAAGCATTAGGCACCAGCACGGGCAAAGGACTCGACAAGTATCAGTTAGGTTTGACGAAGATCTTTTTCCGAGCCGGCATGCTCGCGTTCCTAGAGAATCTTCGAACAAATCGTCTCAATGACTGTGCCATTCTCATTCAGAAGAACTTGAGGGCGAAATATTATCGTCGTCGATACTTGGATGCCAGAGAGTCCGTCATTCGTTCGCAATCTGCCGCTAGAGCGTACATTGCACGAAAACATGCCCAGGAACTGCGCACAATCAGAGCCGCCACGACGATACAACGTGTATGGCGTGGCCACAAAGAACTCAAGAAGTTCTTGGCTATCAGGAAGGACATGATTCTCTTTGACTCGGCGGCCAAGGGGTACCTGAGGCGAAAGCAGATAATGGAAACAAGAGTGGGCAACGCTGCGTTCGTCATCCAGCGAGCTTGGCGATCACGACGTCAATTGCAGTCCTGGCGTCAGTATCGCAGGAAAGTAACACTAATCCAAAGCTTGTGGCGCGGTAAGCGAGCTAGACGTGGGTACAAGAAAATCCGGGAAGAGGCTCGTGACCTAAAGCAAATCTCCTATAAATTGGAGAACAAGGTTGTTGAGCTCACTCAGTCATTGGGGTCGATGAAAGAGAAGAACAAGAATCTCGCTGGACAGGTTGAGAACTATGAAAGCCAGATCAAATCGTGGAAGAACCGTCACAATGCTCTTGAGGCGCGAACAAAGGAATTGCAGACTGAAGCCAACCAGGCTGGCATTGCAGTTGCACGACTCCAGGCAATGGAAGACGAGATGAAGAAGCTCCAACAAGCTTTTGATGAGTCGACTGCCAACATCAAACGAATGCAGGAGGAAGAGCGTGAGCTGAGAGAGTCACTTCGCTTATCAACCACAGAGTTGGAGTCTGCCAAGCAGACAAACAATGAGCGCGAAAAGGACAATAGTAGTCTCAGACAAGAGCTTGAAGCTCTTCGTGATGCATTAGAGGTAGCCAAGCGCAGTGGGCCTGTCAATGGCGAGCTTGTAAACGGTGCTGCTGCTGGATCATCGAATGCGGCAGGGCTGATCAATCTCGTTGCATCCAAAAAGCCCAAGCGCAGGAGTGCAGGGGCGGAACCAAGAGATTTGGATCGCTTTAGCGGCGCTTACAACCCTCGTCCTGTCTCTATGGCAGTTACCAACACTGCTCATCGACAGAATCTTTCCGGCACAACCTATATTCCTGGTGTGGACAATATTGAAATGGAATTGGAGACTCTCCTCGCCGATGAGGATGGTTTGAATGAAGAAGTGACCATGGGCCTCATTCGAAATCTCAAGATTCCATCACCTAACGCGACACCTCCTCCTTCTGACAAGGAAGTTCTCTTCCCATCCTATCTCATCAATCTCGTCACGTCAGAAATGTGGAACAATGGGTTCGTGAAGGAATCCGAGCGTTTCCTGGCGAACGTCATGCAGTCAATTCAACAGGAGGTCATGCAACATGATGGCGATGAGGCTATCAATCCTGGAGCATTTTGGCTCTCTAATGTGCACGAAATGCTATCTTTCGTCTTTTTGGCCGAAGATTGGTACGAAACCCAGAAGACTGATAATTATGAGTACGACCGTTTGCTCGAAATTGTGAAGCATGATCTTGAGAGCTTGGAGTTCAACATCTATCACACGTGGATGAAAGTTCTCAAGAAGAAGTTGCACAAGATGATAATTCCTGCTATCATCGAATCCCAGTCGCTCCCTGGCTTCATTACAAATGAGAGCAGCCGATTCTTGGGTAAATTGCTACAGTCCAACTCCGCGCCGGCGTATAGTATGGACAATCTCCTCAGCCTGTTGAACAGTGCCTTCAGAGCCATGAAAGCCTTCTATCTCGAGGAATCTATAATTACACAGACCGTTACGGAACTTCTTAAACTTGTGGGTGTAACGGCCTTTAACGACCTTCTGATGCGCCGTAATTTCCTTTCCTGGAAGCGAGGGTTGCAGATAAACTACAACATTACCCGTATCGAAGAATGGTGCAAGAGTCACGACATGCCCGAGGGCACACTTCAACTTGAACATTTAATGGTGAATTTTGCATTGATACCCAATGTTGTTAAGGAAAGTTCGTTCACTGACATCGTTGAAATTAAAGCAAGCAACGAAACTTTTACAGCTGAAGAAGGCGACACTCAACGATATCGAGATCATACAGGACATTTGTTGGATGTAAGTCCTTGATCTGGTCATCCTGGAAACTCGGTAACACAAATTGCTCACTTTGCATTAGGTTGTCACCGAACCAGATTCAAAAGCTACTCAACCAATATCTGATCGCAGACTACGAACAACCCATCAATGGCGAAATCATGAAAGCTGTCGCATCTAGAGTAACGGAGAAAAGTGATGTTTTGCTCCTCCAAGCTATAGATATGGATGATAGCGGGCCGTACGAAATAGCGGAGCCGCGAGCCATCACTGCTCTTGAGACGTACACCCCGTCTTGTAAGTTGTCACTCAATGAGCTCGCCTAAGCAAATTGGTTAACTTGACTGACCTCTGACGTAGGGCTACAAACTCCACGACTGAAAAGGTTGGCAGAAATTGTATCTGCACAGGCCCTTGCGCAGCAAGAGAAGCTCGAGTACGGCAATAGTGACGGCTTTGATGGACAAGATGGTTCCATTCCCGAAGAAGTAGATGAAGCAGCTATTGAGCCCGCTCAGTGAGTATGATGAATATGCCAGAAACGTGGACAATGTTTCAATGGGTTGCAACTGGAAGAACATAGAGTAGAGCTGTATTATTTTCTCGCTGGGATACTTACGATGTAGGATGGTGATGGTGCAAGCAGATAAAGACTTGTTGCTGGGCTCGGGCTGGCATGGATTGTGCGTTCGAGGTATGGCTATACTGTGACAAGCTTCAATGTAGAAGACGGACGCTGTTATGGCGAGGGCGAAACACAACACTATCCTTGACAAAGCCTTTAGTATTCAGGATGTGAGCCATTTATCTGCTAATGTAACTGTAGGTCTAATTAGGGAAAAATGCTTGGGTTGAGCAAATACAGTTTTGTAGAACATATAATGACATGTGTCTCCGTTCTAAGTAATTAATCTATGTAGAAGTATTGCTAGGTTTCGTGGATGTTAATACTGTAGCTGTGTGGGTGGAAGTGATTGCTTTGAATAAAAGCGGGTAGGCGGCCCGCCTAAGTGCATAGGTTGGACCCGAATTTTTGCAGTTTTGCAGGACAATCAACATGGCGAGAGGTTCAAATGTGCAATGGGCCATTTTGTTCACAGCCATCTCGAACTTCGGGATTAATCAATCCAAAGGAAACGTCTTCAAAGTAAAGTAGTGGAAGTATTTCTACTTCGCTGTTTCTTTGTCAAGTATGAGAGAATCACCAAACATAATTGTGACGGGAACACCCGGCGTTGGCAAAACTACACATTGCGAGACTCTAGCCCAACGAACTGGTCTTCGACATGTATCTGTGAACCAGGTGGTTAAGGACAAAGAGTGCCATGAAGGGTGGAGTGATGAATTCCAGAGCTGGATTGTCGACGAGGACAAGGTAATAATTTTACTCAATACATCCTGTTATGGTGAGAACGAAGGGAGGGTTTCCAGCTGACAAAAAATCGGGTTATCCTAGCTGCTAGATTCAATTGAGGAAGACTTCAAGGCTGGCGGATGTATAATTGATTGGCACGCCTGTGATCTTTTCCCTCGCAGCTGGATAGACTTGGTTGTTGTGTTGAGGGTGAACTCTTCAACCCTATATGACCGATTGACAGCCAGGTAAGTCCTCTACCGCGAATTATCTTCCCGCCATTGCCACATGTCCTGACTTCATACTAGAAATTATGCAGAAGCTAAACTTCAAGAGAACTTGGACTCGGAAATTATGGAGGTTCTGCTTCAAGAAGCGCGAGAAGCATTCGATGAGGAGATTGTCATTGAGTTGATGAGCAATACATCAGATGAAATGGAATCCAATGTTGATCGAATTATAACTTGGGTTAAACAATGGAAACATGACAATGCTTCTGGTGCCGAAAAATCATGAGGGTTTTCTTGATGAGATTACTGAGATACTAAGAGCGACTTGTTGATGGCCTGTCAATAGATACAAAAATTGTGAGTCAGATTATAATCAACACAAGTTTAATCCCTATTCCAAGCTACGTCTCATCTACTAACATATAAATTGAGTGAGTGTGTATCATGCTCTATGCACAAGCAAGTGATTCATAAAAATACACAACTTATGATAAAATGCCCACCTAGGCCTTCCCAGTCATTTATTATCCGCTCTAAGAACAAATTGACACAAATGATATATGAATGCAATTAACGGGGCACTTCGGAGTGCGAGACTTCGATGTGACCCACCAATCAAATCCTAATCAATCATTTCTCTTGCGACCATGCATGTGGTGGAAATTCTTCTACGTGTTTGCCTCATCAACTTGTCTCTCCTGAAGTCCCCAAACGCTCATGTGGTCGAGAGCTTCTGGGGTCAATCAAACGTGAGTAAACAATCCGCGTGCGTGTAAACAGCAATATGTCCTTTTTTGCAGACAATGCCGTCTAATTGAGCTGAAAAGATTAGGTTAATTGGCTCTGGCTTGGCTGCTAGATAATCGCAATTGCATACATTTTCAACATAGAATCATGGCAAACTGTGTGAATTTTGTAACTGGCAACGCCAACAAGTTGCGGGAAGTAAAAACCATGCTCGAGCCTGGTATTGAGGTGCGAAGCCATCCTTTAGATATCGAAGAGGTCCAGGGAACAATCACAGAGGTGACCGAATCCAAATGCCGGAAAGCCGCTGAACTTCTTAACGGGCCGGTGCTTGTTGAAGACACAGCTTTATGCTTTAATGCTTTAGCTGGCCTCCCGGGACCATACATGTAAGACTGATGGCCCATTTTCAACGATATTGGTCTCCTTTTCAACCATTATTAACATGAGTATAGTAAGTGGTTCCTAGCAGACATTGGCCATGAAGGATTGAACAATCTCTTAGCCGCTTACTCAGACAAGTCAGCTGAGGCAGTGTGCACTTTCGGCTACTCAAAAGGACCAGGACATGACCCCATCATTTTTCAAGGAAGATGCCCAGTAAGTCAGGTAAACTTCCTGATGAAATTTACAGAAATGCTTGAGCGCGTTCTGACCCATCGGACGCAAGGGGAAAATTGTGCCAGCAAGAGGACCTAAATCTTTTGGTGAGAAAAGCAAAACTGCTATCCGCCGTCTATGTTATGTATCTAAGATTACAAGATCTGGCAAATGCTGATGTAATTGCTGTGAACAGGATGGGACCCTATATTTCAGTATAAGGGCCGAACGTAAGTTTTGCTGGCTTCGGAAGTCGAGAGACTGGAATTAGATCGCTAACTACAATTCCTTACACAGATTCGCTGAGATGGGTGGGGCCGAAAAGAATAAAATTTCCCATCGAGGTAGAGCGCTCGAGAAATTACGACAATGGTTTCAGGAAGGAAAATTGGCCAAGTAGAGTCGCATGACCATTAGCTACCTCCTTACCTAAGCTGTTGCAGGCTCTTTTTGCAAGCTTGGAAGACTATAATTAATAACTTCTCTTGAGCATCAACGAAGGCTAGTGCATTTAGGACTTACAACAGTAACTCAAAGTTATCGTGCTTGCTAAGGTAACGTTTCCCTCGTCGATAGACGTCAATGACTGATTCTATTTTGGAACCACCGTTTTTCAGACGATCGCTCCGACTATATTTCTTTATGGCCTGAGGGTCCCGACTTGACGGATCAAAAACGTAGAAATGAGATTCGTTTTTCCAATTCCTCTCAAAACCCACGATGGTAAGGGAATGTCCTGTGGCCTTTCCTTTGAGCATTTTGACTCGGCTATTGTACTAGGAAGTTTCTTATCGTTTTCAAGATTTACGTACCCTGATGCTGCAAATAAATAGGTGGGAGTTCAGTAGACCGTATTTTACTTTGGTCTGTGCTGCAGGCTTGTTCGAAGTAGGCTTCTATTTCCTTCAGCACCTCTTGATATGACTTTCCGTCCTTAGTGCGACGAAAAGCTTTGACTAAGCATCTATAATTCGATTAGAGAGCCAATAGGATGTGATAGACTTGACGGGCGTATGAGAGGTCTTACGGGATCGAAATACTGTTGAACAGGGCCTGCGCCTGTGAGTGATTTTTCAATCAGCAAAAAGCCCGTCGATTTGGTAGGGGGCAAAATTGCGACTGGTACCTCAGGTGTTCCAATGTATTTCCGAGTTCCCCTGATGCCACCCGTTTCCAAGCGGCCATTCGAGTTGAACCCCATATCCCAAGCCTTTTCAATAAGATCTTGAATCTGGAAGATAGATGGAAGATTGTTTCCGAAAGTTTCAAATCCGGATGACTTCGTGCTTATAATATAGGATATCAATGATTGGATGTTCCTATATCCACAAAATCCTCCTAGTTGTCCGCATCGCTGGATTAACTTTGCTGGACCATGGAACGTCGTACATTTCGATGCCATAAACGCAACGCTCACCTTCTAGACGCAACTTGGAGACATGCTGTACGCAAGGGTTGCAAAAATACGCGTACCTGATCGAACCACTTCGCTCAGCCAGCCATATGAGATCTGGAATCACGCCTGTGATCATGGCCAGTCAGATAAGCAACTACTGAGGCTGCGGTCCGCGGGGTTACGTCTCACCGTCAGTACACACTTGGCCTCTTTTAATCAACATTCTTGCAAGCCAGTTTGGCATTTCGCGCTCATAAGCGAATCTACCTAGATGGTTTTTCTGGGACGCGATATTAGCGCAAAGTTTCTCTTCGGCCAGGAAAGTGAGAACCAGACCCCTAGTGGTGAGACAGTGTGAATATGCTCAATCCCGTCACAACTTCTCGAGCCTCTTCCACCTGAATCTTCACATGATGAGATATTAGCGGCCTTGATGAAGCTCTTTTTTATGCGATGTGTGCGACGCGTCTCCTGCTTTGTTCCCTTTCTCTCCCGCCTCCTGAAGGTCAAGGCCCAGTCTATCATGATGACCGTCCGGGGTGAAATTGTCAGGTTGCGATATGTGTAGATTCGAAATACTGTTTCATATAGTGATATGAGAAATATTGACGCAGGAAATTATTGGACGCGCCACCATGAATGAAGACAGACAGCTTTTCAGGTGTCACCACACCATGCATGAACCACAATAACATACATAGTGTGGGTGGATATGCAACAATGATTTCTCTTCGTGCCTTTCACAAGGAGAATATATTAAACAACGGCCATGCACGGGAATTACTGACACTCATCATGGTGCTTATGGTTGGTTGCCCAACCCTCAGTTATTACCTAGGTACTTAGATACATAGGTACCCTCGTCTTGGGCTTACTCATGGTACCTGGGTAAAAGTATTGCCACGCGATATCTCGTTTCTAACTGTGCACACGCGTCCGTCCATTGATCTCAAGTCTTCAGTCTCCTATACGCCCCCGCCAGCCCCTGTAGATTATTTCTCACATTCGGTTTCCCCCTTTACTACGGAATACTTATTTAATTTCTATGTGACTATTATTTTACGACCTTTATTTACCACCCTTTCCTCGATTTGGAAGAGATTTATGCGACGTAGATTCCTTAGGCAGTTCCTTGGCGAATGGAATAAAATCCGGGGTACCAGGGAGATATTTGCGAAGAGGTTCGGGAACGCGGAGACCCTGTAGTTGACAGGTGCTTAGCAAATCACCTTACAACAATTTGGACGGCGCCATATTAGACAGTTGAAAGTGGCATGAATTCACGTACCTCCCTAGTTTGGTAGTTCTCGAGAATACAGCACATGGTTCTCGTTGTGGCGCAAAGAGTAGAATTGAGACAGTGTACGTATTTCTTTTTAATATCGGTCTGGGTCTTCGTTCCAAATCGTATCTCCAGCGCGCGGGACTGGTAGTCGGTACAGTTAGAGCAGGAGACGAGCTCTTTGTATTCTCCTTGGAAGGGGAACCAAGCTTCCAAATCAAACTTCTTTGAGGCGGCATTGTTGAGAGCGCCGGAAACGATTGACACGATCTGGTAGGGAAGCTGCAAGGACTTGTAGAATTCCTCTGAGATAGCAATCATGTCCTCAAAAGCTTCCCAGGATTTCTCCGGATCGGTCAAAAGGAATTGCTCAATCTAGCAGTATTGTCAGTCATGTTAGTGATTTAAAAACCCGAGAGACGACAACGCCTGTACCTTCTCGAATTGATGCACACGGTAGATGCCCCAGGCATCTCGACCATGGGACCCTGCTTCTCGTCGATAACAGGTGCTATAACCAGCATACCTGTGCAGCTGTCAGAGTTGGGGGCATCGTTGCGGAAACATGGTTCAACGTCATCTTACTTGATGGGAAGTTCCTTCGGAATAAGCCACTCATCGGCATGGAACGCTGAGATTGGCTGTTCTGACGTAGCAATCAGATACTTGTCGTTTTTAGCATCTCCGTCAATGACTTTGTAGAGCTCTTCGTCGAATTGCTCTAGCTGGGCCGTCTTGCCCATATAATGCTTGAGCATGAACTGCGGGGTCTGTAAGGCGCTGTAACCTCGCTGGCTGAGGAACTCGAGTCCATAATTGATCAAAGCCTGGTTGAGAAACACACCCCATTGCCGCAGAAAGTAACCGCGGTGGCCAACTACTTTAACACCTCGATCAGGGTCGTAACCATCCAGCCTGAGGAGGACTTCATGGTGTGAAAGAACATTATCGCGTTTCTCAACCGTAACTCCATTCGGGGCCCAGGTGCGTTCCACAACATTATTGTCCTTAATGCTGCTGTTCAGCGCACGTCACTTCCAAGCAAGCACCAAAGACATCTAATTCCCAGGGTGACGACGAACCTCGTTGTTGCTCACAGGTACAGAGTCGGCCACGTAATTGCCCACAGTTCTGAGTTTGGCCTTGAGCAGTGCATCTTTTTCGGCAGCCGACTCGACTAGCGCCTTCTTCTCCTTCTCAAATTCGATCTTCTCTTGAAGAAGGTCGTCAGCGGGTTCCTTTGCCTAGAGATAGCAGCGAGAGTAAGCAACCGTGGTCCGGAAATACCATGAGAGTTTGTCCGGGGTATTTTTTTTCTAAACCTTCTTCTTGGCTCCAATCTGCTTCTGAACGTCGTTGATTTTCCCGTTGATCTGCGAAGCACTATAGTTGGCTGGTGTTGAAACGTTTGATATTAGCTAGTTGGTCGAGTGCGATGTACAGGGAGCAACCGGCATGCTCACTCTTGCGGTGGTCGTCGAAAAGAGCGATGATTTCATCAACAATTTCTACATTGGCGTAACGTCGGCGTTGGGACTCGCGAATTTTCTCGGGATCTCCGCCGCGTTCGGCGATGAAATCAACGACGTCGAGCATCGTGACTTGGACTTGCTGTTGCTAATGTGCTCTTGTGACCCCTCTAATAATTAAATGGCTTTTGAGTCATAAGCAGTCAGGTACGTCCCACGTACTCTGTGTGCTTTTTTTTAGGTGGGGGAAGAGGGGCAAGTCGAGTGAGGCGGTTGGCGGGGTCATTGAGCTGGATAGGTGCCAGACAATACTCCGCAATGCAGACACTAAATGGCAGCGAGGTGTCAATATTCACATAGCGGGGCGACGTCAAAGGCTGCACACGCCCATGTACGGCAAAACGCTACCACCTGGAAACCCCACATTGTTAAATTTACATAACGGTTCTGATGGCAGAAGTGGTCGACCATTTCGCACTAACAGATGGCACGTGTGCTATTGGGTCGAATATCATGTGTCGCGCAGTCTTTTCTTCCATTTGTCCCGTCAACAAATATCTTGATCAAAGCGTTCCAAGATACATCTGCTCTCCCTGATTAATTGTTTCCTTATGCAGTCTTAAGAGCCATAATCCTCGCAGTACGTGTATATGCTTCAGTGAATCTTGTGTAATCATATGTATGTATGTAAATAGTGCACAATCATCAACAACATCCCACCACTCAGCCACTCTGACGTAGTTCTACATGAGAGAGCAGTTGCCTTTTGTTGGAGCTTCTCCAGGGTTCTGCGACTTCTCGATCTGGGCAACGAGAAGTTCAAAGGCACGCCCGACGTTCTCGTTGTATCGCGCGCTAGCCTCCGTCCAACCACATTGAAACTTCTCTGAAAGCTTCTTCCCTTCCTCGGGGCTGACTTGGCGTTGCTCGGGTCGAAGATCACTCTTGTTTCCAACGATGACGATGGGTACAGACTCGCTTCCCTAGTTTATCGATGAGAAACGCAATTTCGCCTGGGTAAAGGAGTTATTTCGCAGCATATGGCCAAAATCAAAAGGTGGTGTACTCACAAGGTGATTGAGAATCTTTTCCCTTATAACTTGAATCATCTCGAATGAGGGCAATGACGAGACCGAATAGACAAGCATATACCCATGTATCCCGATAAAGTGCTTCGAGTTTAATATACTATATTCATCTTGGCCGGCCGTGTCAACAATTTCGGTGGCATAGTCTTGTCCTTTGTGTCGAATCGTCTTGCTAAAAGTATTCTCAATCGTCGGATAGTAGCTATCCACGAAATGCCCATCGACGAATTGAACGGCAAGCGAGGATTTCCCTGAAGTAATAAGTATAATTAACATATAATTAACATATAATTACATGCATCGAGCTCAAGACGTACCCACGGATCGACTGCCGACGATGGCAACCTTTCTCTGCTTTGGCGCAGGCATTGCTACACTACTAGCGGGTGGTGGAGCAAATAGAGACCTAGAATCCGCAGCTATTAGCTCTGACTTGATGTCAAGAGCAAAGGTCCCCTGAGATTCTATAGTATCCCAGCTGTGTGGTCGATCGTGCGATCGTAAGTGATGTGTCAATTGGCGAGTTCACCAGATCAATGATGTAGGCTGCAGGATGGCCAAGTTCATCCGCCGGTACGTAATGGCCTGCCTCCCCACCACTAGTGGATACCGGGATCGGAGGGTCTTGCCACAATCCCCGACCTCACTTTTTGCCCGCCTTCTCAGAGGAAGGCTAAAATCCCACGGCTAGGCACAGTATTTGCATGCGAACACGAGCCATTATTTTCACCGTGAAATCCAAGACATAGTTAGTCCCTTATTCGCGTAGGACAGAAAGGAGATCGGGCCGCGTTACAGTGCGCACTCGTATTTGGTATCAAAGGCTACGCCGCTGGCTAATCAAATACAAGCGCTGCAGTCTGACGTCAAACATGCATTGATATTCAAATCGTTATCTCGTCGAAGGGCTTAGCTTCGATGCGCAAGCTCGATGCACGCAACATTGCCTAAGGCTCATGTTCAAACCAATCCAGTCCAATCCGACTAAAGTGGTCTATAGCGAGCAATGGCGGTAGTGTGTTGTCTTTGTTGGAGTTGGCAACAACCAAAGATGATATCCGGCCAGCTGACCAAGAATCACTCAACTCGTTTGAGCTCTTCCACTAGGTTATCCATGGCATGGGCCTTGTTATCGACAGCCTTGTAAAGGTGTACGAACTGCTGTATAGAACTTCTTAGACTGTGCAGGGCATTACGTCCAACACGGTTCTCAAGGTGCTCTCTTGCTTGCCCAGCCAGACACATATATCCAAGTAGCACGGATAAATAGCCCACAGCCACGCTTAGCTTGGACTTATTCACGGAATCCGCCTGGGTCAGATCAGTAAAATGCCAAGACAATCCGTTATTCATGGGCAGGCTTACCTCGCCAACGGACTGCTGGTTCTCCTGCCAAAGCGTCATCAACTTGTCCATTGCGTTTTCATTCACCGCCCTCCGAGCCGGAGGGCAATGCTCCATAATATTTATCATAACGCCCAGCATGAGCAAGAGTTCGTCGTACTTTTCACTTTCAAGCTTTCCTACCCCAATGGTGGCGTGGACGCTGGCAAACAATTCACTAATACGGATGGCCAATTTTGCAGAAAGGTGTGGATCATCGAATGCCGCGGCTTCATCCTCCGTGTTCGTTGTGTTAAGTGCAAGTTTCAGGATGGCCGAATCCAGCTCAATTCGCCCGCTAGGCCACCGCCGGATTGCTCGTAAAAGCAGGCTGGATATTCTCATCGGATGACCACCATCGCTGTTTAGCCTCGGGCTGACTCCCGCGCTAGATTGTGTTTGAAGCGTGAAGACAGTCAAGGCGTAGTCCACATCATCAAAAGAGCCTTGTTCACTGGCCCATGTTGCAACAGCCACAATAGCCCGCTGCGACTCCAACAAGATCTGGTCTAAGAGTGCAGCATCCGCACATTGACTTAGCAGGGCCATCAGCTGGAGCGCTGCAGTTCGCGGCGAGATGCGAGTGGGCTGGTAGCTGTGCCAAATTGGTAGTTGTTGCAGTATTGTCTTGACATCCCCGACAGATGATCTTGACATTCGAGACATGTTGAGCTTCTTTTGAGCAGCCACGACAGCGATATCCTCGTCCATGGAAAGTAAACCTGCCAATAATTTGCCTGCGCCATCATTCGCAAGCTGACGAAGCAGATTAGGGGCGGGACCAGAAGTTAGGAAGCAGATAAGGGCTGCTATGAGGGCGAAGCCGCAGATAGGATCCGTCTCTTTCCCGACATCCCGGACAACCGTATCACGAGATGCATGGTCTCTGAATTGTCGTAGAAACTCCTTTCGCTGAAGTTTTTGCACGAGCTCGCAGAGAGCATTCCTTCTCATAGTTGGGGTATTCGTGCTTGGAAGCCCAATTCTAGCTATTAAATCATCCATTTCGTCTGCAAATCGATTATTTGCACCCGCACGACGTAGTTCGTGAACGCTCTTGATTGCCGGCTGCGCACTCTCATCGTCGTCTGATTCGTCCAAGGCAAATGCATCTGTTGGCGGTGGTGATTTCGGACGCGGCTCCACGATCAGATTATTTTCGACGCCCCTGAAAGGGCTTTCAAAGACTTCGGGAGTTTGTGATTCGCTAGCAATGGTCCGCGATTGACTGTACGTAAATCGAACTTTTCGATTAGTGGGAGTTGTCCCACGACGGTCCAAATTTCGTACAAGGACATCACAAGCAGATGAGCTCTGATGCAATTCTGCCTTGTAGCCACTGTGACCTGCCTCATCGGAATTTGTGTCGTCGGTGGTCATCACTGCCTTCTGCGCCGCAAGAGCATCAATCAATCGTGGTCTCCGGGAAGGAGTGCTCGTGCGCTTAGTACCTTCGGAGCCATTGGGTTTCGAGTTTGGGGATCGTCCGGCAACAGACTCAGGCTTCGTAGCTGGCTGCTGGACCTGTGAATGGTCTGTCGCGAAGGCAACCGAATGATCTCTTTTGCGCAAAGGTCCATCATGTGACGGAGAACCGTGAAAAGACGAAGGCCTGAACGTAGAATTCTCTGGCCTTCTTGGGCTTTCGTAGTATGAGTGTTTTGGCCTTGGTGATCTCGTCGGTCTCGGTGATTCTGACTTGTCAAAGGTTTGTTCCCGTCTGAGTGTAGGGGAGGAGCTTGACCCCAAACCACGGTCGATCTTGGTATTGAGAGAGCACTTGCGCGAAGAACTGCCACCGTATGTGGCCAGCCTTTTCTGTCCCACAGTGCCGGATGAGTTTGGCATATGTGATGATGCCATAGTTTCTGGTGGTTAGGTGATCGTGAACGGCCCCGAAGGTGAAGGTTTCAAACACCACGACATGTAGCGAGAACCAGCTACGTAGCTAGCATTCGATGGATGCTGTGCGCGCGCTCGAATTTCGTCATTTAGTTTTTTCTTTCAAAAAAAAAATTAACAGCCGTTCGTCCGAATTTCACAATTACAATTTTTTTTATCCAGGTCGGGCCCGCCTAAAAGCCCTCTATATTTTCATAATAGTGGGCTTTTTAATATCTTTAGGCGGCATTATTCCCTCCCTGAACGACCAAAAATGAGGAACAGAAAAAAAAAAACCCAATGCAATAAAAATTCACCGAATATTAATATTTTTTTTTTCGACGTGAGCTTCTTTCTACAAATGCGATATTGATAAATGGATAGAAATCTCAACACACTATATAAAACATTGTACAGGAAATTTACACCCCGCAGGAGCAAAGCCCAAAAGTCTGATCCGGGGAAGTGGGACGCGAGCGCGTGAGTCTGGGTGAGGCCAAGAGGAAGATGATTCGCGAGGAACGTGTAACGGTGGCGTCTCTCACACATGTACCAAAGTGCGGGGAAGTCTGTAACTCGCTACGCCTTTTTGTAAGCAAGTATACGTAACGTTCTGCAAAGCCTATGTATATATATACCAGCACATGTAGTATAAGTATATAAGTTGCTTCCCCTTCATTCCTACTTCATTTTGATTTCTCTCATACACTCACGCTCGAACAAGCGGAAGAAATCTTAGTCACGATTTGTACGGCTCAAGTTCATAACAGAGCGCCAACTGTCAACACTAACACGTCATCTAGGGCACGTCGTTTCCAGCCATTTTCCAACGTCATGCCTCACCGGATTGCCAGATTGCCCAGGGCCAAGCGCTCCGAAGTACTTTGCATGGGTGCTGCTGGCGTCGGTGTACTCACCCCCCTCTATCTTTTGATGCCTGGCGCCGAAGAAAGACTAGCCCGGCAGACAGCCAAATGGGCCCCAAGATGGGAGCGGAACATTACATATTTCACTCCGCCAGTGGAACGCGCCGTCCAACGCATCGAGCCTTCTGTTTCCAGAGCAGTACAACGTGTGGATAACCGCCTGCCACTGGAAAGAATGGCGAAGAAAGTAGACTCAAGCATTAGGGGCGGCATCTACAAATTCGGGGGCCCGAAATCTACATGATACCTGTATCTTTAACACTAAATATTTTTAGAAATAAGAATTTTCGGTGACCACATTACGGTGTGATGCGGCCCTACTCTAGAATGATGACATTCAGACGAGTTTTGCACTACATATTACTTCTGCCACAGTAGAGGCTTTTCTGACGTAGCGTGGTTTTTTCTTAGAGTTGAACAGAAATCATGGGATCTGGTGAATTTCTCCTTAAGAGGTCATAAGCCTTGTGGGTCCATGGGGCCCGCAAACTGTATGTATCTCTGGTCTACTTTTATCTAATTGGATACATACAGACCCTGGTTAACGTGACTCCACAAGGCTTATGACCCCTAAGGAGATAAAGGAGATAACAAAGGAGTCCTGCTATCTGCTTCTGTCGAGACACTGTTTACGCCTCACTCACGTAGCTCTCCTTGCGATGTTTACTTGGGATCGCTTTCCTATGTTTGTCGCACTGAGGCAGATGATCATTTGGATATATGACGATCGTGTGCATCTCTCGGGAGCATCTTCGGCGCATGTCCTAGAGCAACTGCGTTTGTTTAAACCTTTAGTACCATATATGCAAGTGTCTTTTAAATTCCTCCTGCATCTGCTGTGTGACTTACGTCTGTCAAAAAGATAATAACTTGATACTGTAAGAATAGGGAGTGCTATCATGGTAGATACCCATTTTCTTGCTGCGGTATCATATCGTTCTTTGTTTTGTCTCCCTTCTGCCTTTGTCTTTTCAGCTGCGATCTCGGATTCTTTACGCCTTTGCGCGCGGGATGCTTGCAGAGCAGCTCCCCTTGCCTCCATTGTCCTTCCTGAAGACTCCCATGATCGTGACTTCTGGGGGCTGGCAAGGCTTCTTGTGGTGGCAAACGATAAACGCGCTTGTCTGACTGAAGAGTCTGCTCTGAGTAGAGTCGTACTGATTAACGTTTGAGTTTGAGTAAAGGTTGGCGGCATCATGGTGCAGATGCTGTGATCGAGTTCAGAGTGGTGGCACGCTGTGGGCTTATGTAAATCGTGTAGAAGGAGGAGGCCAGGTACAGGGGCGGGTCTAGCACTTTGAGATTGGTTTCTTATTTTGGCAACCCGAAATCGTCACACACCAGAATTGTCATAACAGAGCACAATAATCTGCGCTCTATGGGTCGTTGCAAACAATATCGGATCTGCAGCAAGCACTACTTACATATGTACCGGAGGTTATTGAAATAAAAACATTACGTTGCTAATTGTCTATCGGTTCAATTACAAGTTCCTGAACGCCATGTCTTGCCCCAACCAGATTCGCCTCATAGTATGTGCTTAAGAGCAACCGGCGATGCTACAGGTTGCCCTAGTCATCGTCCGTATACCTGGGTCCGCTGGCCGCAGGAGTTTCAGGAGCACCACCATACGCAGCTGGAGTTGGAGCACCGTAATAACCACTAGCCCCCGGGGTCGGAGCGGCTGCCGCAGGAGTCGGAGCTGGATCTGCGCCCCATCCTCCTTGCCAACCCGCTCCCGGAGTAGGTGCATTCGCAGCAGGAGTAGGGGCGGAGTACGCTCCTGGGGTCGGGGCATTCAATGCGCCGGGTGTTGGCGCTCCAATAGCTGCACCTGGAGTAGGAGCATCGTAAGCGCCAGTGTTAGCACCGGGCGTGTATCCCCAAGAATCGTTTCCACTAGCCCCCGGGGTTGGCGCCGAAGCCCCCCAAGCAGGCGTCTTAGATCCATATGCCCAACCGTCGGGACCACCACCCGCATAAGCTGGCGTTCGTGAGCCGGCACCGAATGCATCACCAAGTGCGGGAGTTCGAGCACCGGATTGCCATGCCGGTGTTCGCGACCCAGAGCCATAAGCGGTACGACTGCCATCGTAAGGATTAACGGTCCTAGAGCCATCAGCCCAAGCTGGGGTGCGCGAACCGGAGTAATCTTGGGCTTTCCAGGCCGGGGTCCTACCACCAGCTGCGGCAGGTGCTGCTCGCATTCCCGGATCAGCGGCGAAACTGGGAAGAGTTGTCAATGTGATGGATGACTTACTGCGCGAACCCCAAGCGGGCACTCTGTCGGAATTGTTAGCGCCCATTGGCGTTCTTGAGCCCCCTTGCCAAGCAGGCATTCTATCTCCTCCACCTCGGCCAGCACTTCCAGGAGCTCCCCGACCTCGGCCATTGATATCGATTGTCGCACCCGTGGTCTTGTCCTTGAAACTCAACGAATCTCTTGGAACTGTAATCGTCTTGCCCTTTGTATGCAGCTCAACCCGAGCATGCGTATCGGTTGTATCCTTGACTATACCTAGTAGACCTTTGTATGGACCCTTCTTGATGATCGCAGTCTGATTGATGGCTCGATCGCGGCCAAACATCTTGATGGGTTGATTGGGCTTATTTTCGCCGCCATTCTTATGTATTTTCAAGGCAGGGTTCATGCTGCTAAGGTCTGGACCTGAGGTGGCCGCATTCACGCGTCCACCTTTGGCAGCAACAGTATTTACCATACTGGCCTTGGTTACAAAAACGCCAGCGTTTTCGTTGCTGTCATTAGTGTGTAGAAACACATAAGATCGGTGTATGTGGATGATTTTCCCCTGTCTATGTTGCCCTGTGAATTCTTTCACAACATCGTCCAGCCGTATTTCTGAGCCGTCTCGATCAGCAGCTACAGCCTGTTTTCTTTTCGGTAATTTGTTCGAAATCTGAGAAGGCATGGCTTGCCTCGTGTCGCCATACTGGTCAAGTACCACCAGTGATTCACGATCAATCTTGACGATACATCCCACCGTAGTCGGGTCCAACTGCACCAGGTCGTGCAGGGAGAATTGTCCCAGCGATCCTTGACCGCCGATATCACTCGCTTCTCTGAGATCTTTGCTAAACACCGCCACTTCAGTATTTGTTTGGTCCGTCAGGAGGGTAACACGATCTTCGGATATCTTGACCACTGTGCCCACTTCGTCGCGAAATTTACTTCCACCAATAACTTTAACATGGTCTCCGACTTTGAACCGCTTGCGCAATCCTTTGATAGGCACTTCAATAGTCTGTCCCCGTAGATCGCCTTCAGTTACGGACATGGTGACAATGTCTCCTTGAACATTTGTCGCCTTGCCTACCACACCCTTTTGCTCGCCAGAATAAACTTCAATAATATCACCCGGAAGGTATGTCACGAGTGTGTTGCTATCCTTCAAACTAGCAGCAAGAGCCTTGAGGTCAAGATTCTCGGTACCGTCTTCGGCACCGGATGCAAATCGCGTGACTTCTTCCAAAGACGGGTTAACGTCAGTCACGACGAGTTGCTGGATCTTGACGTCTTTCACCTGGAAGCCGTTCTCGAATTCGTCTCCCATGTAAGACCATGTGTTGGTTGTAGGATTTCCTTGAATATATCTCGGATGCCGTTTTCGGGCTTCGATCTCACTGAACAAACGCTGAGGTGGTCTAGGACCAGCAGCACCGGTCCGTTTCCGTTTTCCGTCTGAAGATAAACTGGATAGGGCATCATCACGCATGCCGTAATCTAGTCGCGGGATGAAACGAACTCTTGCTTCTAAGCCGTTCTCTGTTACGTCTAGAACTTGTGCCAAGTCTCCAGAGTGCTTCGCGGGTCGGCGTAAACGAACCCAAGCGCCGGGTTCTAGTGTCGGAGTCTTGGTAACCCGCAAAAGCTCGGGCATGTCCTTGATGTCTACAAGAGTCATCTTAGACCGAGGATAAACGTTGAGCATACCATCCAAGGCCACAAGAATGTCTGTTTGGCGCTGGGCTTCAACATAGATGAAACCCTTCATGACGGACTGAGTACCCCCTCGTTCGAAGGCCGCGGTGATAGCAAGGTCATCCTTTGTTCCAATACGCTCTTCTATCCGTTTCATGATAGAAAGAACAACTTCGCGTTCTTTGCCTTCTTTGCATCTTACGGCCCAAATACTTGGATCATCCACGCTTGGAAGCAATAAACGTTTAGGAACGACGGCAGCGTCACCGAAGCCTTTTGCCGGCCGTCTATTTCCATACCGCTGGCGGAGTATCTCTGCCTGCTTTTCGGCATCCAGACTAGACTCGAGCTCACGGCGACGATCAAGCTCTCGGTGTCTTCGATCATCATCTAGTCGGGCACTTTCAGCGATATCGTCTGGGTGTTCGTTGTCGATAAAATCCTCGATTTCCTCGCCGTCCTTTTCCTCGTCTTCTCCTTCATCTTCATCATCTACTTCGGCTTCTATGTCGAAGAAGGCATTGCGTCTATCTCGACGTCGTTTTCGCCGATGACCCTAGTAGCAATGATCAGTAACGCCTTCAATTCCGCCCCTTGCTTGGGAACAGAACAGATCGTGATTGATGGCAAAAAAATAGGTACCTGTTGAATGTCCTCGTCTTCATCATCTTCATCATCTTCCTCGTCGTCATCTTGCTCTGCCTCATCTTCGATGTTGTCATTGTTTTGGTCATTGCCTCCATCCTCTCCAGCGCGTTGCCGACGATCTGTCACCTCGTCGTTATCCTCATTGTCGCTGACACGAGACCGAGGTTTGCGATTAGTTTCCTCGTCGTCTGCGTCGTCGTACTCACGAGTTAACTTTGATTTAGCAGGTGGGCTAGAACCGTCGTCGGCGGGCTCTTCCTCTTCCTCTTCATCGGACAAGTCCGCCGGCGCAGGGTTGAAGTCATCCTCATCTTCAGATTCATCAAACCGCGGTGGCCCATTTGTCGCCATGATCCTGTTACAGAAGATGGGCTCAGGAAGATCTGAGGAACAGAGCTATGACAGGGAGATGAGCTTAGATAGAATGCAAAGTAGTGCTTCCGTTTTAGTAACAAATTGTCCACACAATTGTTGAGCAGAGCGTACACCGGTTAAGTGTCGGATACACCTGTGGGTGAATGCTATGAATCAATCAATCCCTTTTGGGTGTTCGGGAACCTCAGGCAGGGCGCGGACCCACACTCTTCGTAGTACTTGATATCGATAAGTCATCGTAGAGAAAGTGATAAGATAACTATTATTTAACGTTAGGAAATCTAGATAAGGAGAAAGAAACTCAAGGGTTTAAGATTTATTAATGATTCAAGTTTCATGGCGTTTTAGATCCCCAACTACTCCGTAGGTTACTGCTAGCTAGGGGCACGCGCTATGTCCTTTCTCTCATACCACGTCACTACATATCTCGCTGCTAGGCTATTTCGCGTTACTATACTCCGTACATAGCAATGCACCTATCCCACTGCTCCAGAAAGTTTACTAGTAAATCAAGTATTCTTTATTTACCCTTATTCTAATTGGCCTACATTCCTATCTGTGACCTGCCCGAGGTCTTCAGACACCCAAAGGGACACTGGCAGCGAAAGGGAGGGTAGGATAGTGGGTAATAGCGAAGTAAGCTCTAGGATTTTGATTAAGGTATCCAATATCTGCTCCGTGATCCTTCGTACCGGCGGCACTTGGAGTTAGAGCATAACGATGGTGATCTTGGGAAGCTAGCTTGCTCTAGTAGACTGAGGAAACGGTGGAGGTGAGGGCGGCTGGTTCCAGCAGCATTATGCAAAGGATGCTTTCTTGGCGCCGCGTCACGATGCCATGGAAGAGCTGGCTACCATTTTATGCCCCAACCCTGTTTCTATTTTTCTATTAGCCTTCTCTTCACTAAGCATCAGCAAACAACTGAACAAACAACAGTTGTCACCTGGAAGAATTCCGGATACCACCCATCGCGATAAAGGCCAACTCCATGCCCAGATCGGATACAGAAATGGAGATGCTGGCTGGTCGCCCGAATATTTGACATTGATTTTTTTCGTGATAGAAGTAAGCATACGCTCTTCATACTAAGTAAATCCCCAGCCACTATATCACATTAATCTAGTTCCCCAGACGCCGCGACCGGCGCTAACACCCAGCCACTCGCCATGCTCGGCGTTTTGAAGGTGAGGAACCCATCCAAGATTCCCAACTTCGTATTCGCACTCCCAACTTGCTACTGTACTGCGTTGATTATCCTGTTGCTGAGATCCGTTGATTGCATGCCCGCCGACTGATGAGCTCGAATTCATGAGATCCCAAATAAGCACTTGGCAATCATCAGCTCCAGAAGCAAGAGTTCCCCGTCTGAGCGGTGACCATTCGACACAATTGATCGGGCCAGTATGTCCCTTGAGCTCGAGGAGGGCTTGACCTGGCTGTCGCACATCTAAAATGCGAATGGTACTCGAATCCTGCGCAAAGGTTGCTAAGAGGTGTGTGTCATGCGGTGAAGTCGCCAGGCGTAATAGGGGTGGGGGACTTCCCATCGATTGTTGAGCATGGGCTGGGCTTGACCGCCCGCTTCCATCTGTGCAGGACGTCAATATGATAATGTTCATGACAATTTTCAGAGGCTGCCTGAAATGTTGATTCGATGGAGGACTTACCTCGCTCTTCCTTGCCCGTCGGCTCATAGATAATTGTTGAATGCTCCAAGCTACGTAAATCAAACATTCGCACACTACCGTCCTGACCACAGCTGACGAAGACATCTACGCTGTTGGCGCAGAACCGCACATCATAAACTTCCTTATCATGGGCGATGAGCTGCGTTTTAGCGGTCAGAGATGGTATATCCCAGATTGTGCATGTCGTGTCAATACTCGATGTAATTATCAAGCTTGGCGAAACTGTGTTCCAGTCGAGCGATGTGAGCGGGGCCGTATGATCCGGTGTTTTCGAATTCGACAAGAGGGCCAACGGGGTCAATTTGGTGATGGAAGAGGCGTCTCTGCCCCCTCGAGTAATGTTATTGCCGGGGACCACATGTGACTCAGAAGGCAGTGACCACAGCCGCAAGTGATCACCAGAGGTAGCTAGAAGGTCCGTAGATTGCTTTTGAGATGAGGGAGGTTCCCATAATAGTCTCGTGACAGGGTACGAATGTGTAGCCTCAGCTATTTTCGTAAACTCTAAACTATATTTCGATGTGCCTGGCGTGAAGACATCCTGTCCTGTAGGGACGATTTGACTGTCGAGGATTTGGATCTGTCACAATTAGATGAACAATCCTCGATAGCCTAGTCACAACAAGTGAACTTACAAAATTGTGACCATCTTCGAGATAACTCCCAAGCGCTAATTTACCTGCTCCATTGCCTTGAGGCGGCCACTTGCACCAGTCAAAAGCATAAACAGCCCACGGCGCAAGATAATTGCTTGGCCCCGGTTGGGGGATTGAATGGTCTTGAAGAGCTCCTGATGCGCTATCTGACATGCTGGAGTCGGCGCGGGGCCGTATATCGGCAAGGCCAAGCGGCGTATTAGAGAAGTGCCTCTGTGAGCCGGGGACATTGAATTTACCGGCCTCCGCGGGAGACGTGAGTTGAGAAGAACCGCCTGGTGTTGTTGGAGTATAAGCATGGTAGCTTGCTGCGCCGTCGTAGCCGGCAGCTGGACTGGAACGAGAATATGAGTGCGAGTGCGACATGGGAAGCGAGGGCTTGGGCGGCGTATGGAAATCGTAGGATATTGGTGATGGGTGATGATGTCCGTGTTGATTTTGCTGTGACGACGAGGACGACTGCGACGGCGGCTGCATTGCGCTGTGAACTGTAGGAACAACTGGAGCTGTGTTCGAGGATGTGACCGGCGGCCGTGCTGACAGTCCACCTGGTTGTAGAATGTTCGGCACGCCCGAGCCGCCAGATTGTTGCGGATGATGATGTTGAGATTGGGTCTGCGTTGTGGGGTGGGCGCCCGCGGGAGAATGGTCAAGCTTGATCTGAGGTGTGTAATCTCGCTGGGATCCAATCTGATTATGCGGAGTTGAAGTCATGCCAGACATATGCAACTCGTCTTGTTGGCCAACATGAGCTCCATATGAACCTGCACTCACCTGTCTCCATGTCGGAGGGAGCTGCTGTGACTGGCTCATTGACTGACAAGCTCTGCTGGCAGCCAGCTGTCGACGTGAGCTCGTTATTATATATGTAGAATTCGGGAGAGAAACAAGAAAACACAGAGTTGAAGCTGCCACTACAATAACCGCACTTCAAGAAGCGGGGTCTGCTAAATGGCTGCGAAACGACTGGCTGACTCGAGTGATGCTCGAGCGGTGCCCCTTCGTTCTGCGCAGTTACGGATAGTTTGGGGCGGCAACGAGAGAGGTCTGCTGCCTGATCAAATTGAACTTCCAGTCGGTCGCGGTGGGAATTGGCAGTAGCCTACGTGCCTAGGCTTCAGCATCAGTGTCTCGGTCGAACGTAACAGCAAATACAGGCCCAACATGCACCAGGCCGCACCAGCCACTTCACAGTGCGCTACTGACGAGTTTGTTCGACGAACCTGTGCAGTTGACCCCCAGCCTCCACGACCGCATGGCCACTGGCCCCTGTTACACTTGGCCGAGATTTGTCCTAGCCAGGGTCTCGTGAGCTGTCAGGCAGTGTCAATGACCAGGTGCGATCAATCACCGTCCAAGCATCATATGTAGGTACATGATCAAAAACAAGATTCGTTGCATTGGTGTCTTTCGATTCACATTTTCCTGTCCCCCAAGCTGCTTCGCTATGGCGCTGACCTCGCCATCCCTGATGAACCAAATTAATGACGTCGCCCAGAGAGCTTCGAAGTTGTCTTTGACCTCATCTGCTGCCGAGCCATCAGCAGAATACCAGCTTCAAAAACTAGGACCCCGACCGACCGATGCATGGCAACATGACGATGGATCTTTCAGTAGTAACGTTTCTCGCCATCGGATATCGGACACAATGCACGAGGAACATTCTCTGAAGTCTTCGTCTACAAGGCGGGATAGCTCCATTGGTTCGTTGTCGAAGCGCAAGCCGAAATCGTTGTTCGCTGGTCCACCGCCTCCTATTGCCGCATCGATACTAGCTACGAAGCCACCCTCTGGCGTGTCGCCTAATGGGTACGAATCTGATATAAAGTCTCATGGACCTTTTCGGATGATGGGACGGTCTATAGGCCATTTCATGTTTGATCAGTCGCGGTCTGAATATGGATCACATCATCGAAGACCTAATGCGCTCTGGCGTAATCTGCGGCGGCGCGAGCGAAATCTCGAAGACGACATTCAGCAGCTTCTAGACTTTCAGGCAGCTGGGTTGGTGTCTGGCAGTCAAGTCGACGAGACATCCTCGAGCGGGAATCATAATAATTACAGTGACACCGGGAACAGCACACCAGCCGGGACCTTCTTCCCTACGGCAACATCAAGATCCCAAGTGCCAAAGAGCTCGTACCTAACTCCACGGTCCACTGCAGACGGCAACGTTGTCCCTGTCAGACAGCCGGCCAGAACTCGCCCACCTGGACTAAGGACTATTCGGAATGGCCTGCGCACTGCTATAGAATCACTCGAAGAACTTCGGCGAGAGGAATCTGAGTATATCGCCACAGCTATTAGAGAGAGGAAACTAGCCCTTCAAGAACTCCATAATCTTGGCACAAGGCGACTTGGTATACAATCCGAGCTTACAGCATCTGATAACGATGGAGAGGAACCATTGGCAAGAGAGCTTCGGGAGCTTGGACAGAGGCATATTTTCGTGGATCAAGAGATTGGCCGGCTTGAAGAACAACTCACGGGATTGCGAAAACAGCGGCGCTGGCTGCAGGACCAGATGAGTCATGTGCGAGGGCAGAGGGAAGCAAATCTTACTGGGTATCGAGGCGCCCTCAGAGACGTGGACTCGGAGCTGAGTAACCTGATGAGGCGTCCGCCTGTTCTGCCCCTTGACCCAGCCATACACGGCGAAGGTAATGAGACTCTGCGCAGAGACTTAGCTTCAGCAGGAGGACCCGAATTTCTGAGTCTCACCCCTGAGCGTCGGAGTCCTGAGATGGCTAAGTCTTGGTGGGACGCTGAACTCTCCGTGTTAGAAAAGAGGGCTATACACGTAAATGAGGATCGACGGGCACTAGAAGGAGGCTCTGCGTTATGGAAAGACGTGTTGGCGTTGGTTTCGAGCTTTGAATCTGACCTTCGACGGACAATGAGGGGTGGTGCCCCATCACAATTGGACTCATCTGCCAAAGGGAAGGAGAAAGCGCATACAGAGGAAGAGCTCATTCGCAATCAGGCAGCAAGCATGGGCAACATTCTCACGCAACTGGAGCAAGCCATGGAAGTGGCAGAGTCAAATAGATGGAATCTGCTTATATGTGCCATCGGGGCCGAGTTGGAAGCTTTTAAAGAAGCCCATGACGTTTTAACTACTCTTTTGCCTCAAAAAGACGAGATAACGTCGAGCCCTAGCAATATTCCACCGAAATGTGGCCAGTCTGCTCTCGCCAATCATGCCTTTGTGCACGTTGACGAAAGTGACGACGATGTTCCGCCGGATCTTCTCGAGTCACACACGGATGACGACAAACAACACTCTACGAATATCGCGACAGCAGTGAATTTTGCCGAAGCTGAGGACACAGGCTACAAGAGGCCACTGAGCCATGGCAGTGGAAATGAAGTTCCTCTGGAATTTCTAGCGGAGCATGGATGAGACAGCCAGACAGCCAGAAGTAAATGCTGTGAAAAGGTTTCATTATTCGGATGGTCGTTTAAACCAGTTTTTATCTTCAAGATGCCGGGACTCTTTCGCGAAGCCATCGAACATGAGACACAATATTTGCGCCTTACATTCAGCTTAAATGGGTAATGCCGATCTCACTCAGTTGCTCCCCAATCAAGACCAAATCCATAGCAACTGTTTTTAAGAGTGAGAAAGCCACCGGAGAGGAAAAGTGAAGTGGAAAGCAGTGGTCGCTTGGAGAACTTATACGCTCTAGCCACGAATGATGAAATCAAGTTTCATTCCGAAGTTGAGCGTAACGTGTCCACACGTAGAAGCGACCCCTGACTTACAAATTAGATCATCGCCTTCGTTCAAAAAAACCACTGGATCCTGCAATAGCGACTGACTGGTCCATGACCCATTCGCCGACGCCAAGATACTTATCGATCCATTTTGAAACTTCTTGGTTTTCGCCAGCAACTTTATCTGTCTTGAAACTAGGCCTGGGATTTCCCGAAATCGGGCAGACGTAAGCAAATACAGTAGTTAACGATGTGTGGGAAGTCCAGTCGCAGAATACTCACGTCAACCCGGTGGATCGTTTCATGCCCGCCAAAAATGCAGAAACTGAGACCATGTATGCTTAGCCGTTCCGCTCACGCATTGTGTGTAGAACAGAACAGATCAACTTACTGAGCACGGCGTCGAAGGCGTAGTGCGTCAATCGTCCAACCTTTGACCATAACCCAAATGTCAGCAGGTTGAGAAGCTGCTATCTTCTTAGACTAATGGTGCTAAGAAGGGGGAATTTGTTCCTCTTGGCCATTGAAGGCGGCGCTGATGACTCCGCCGCCGATAAACAAAGGATTCGAGTTTCTGTACGTACCACCATAATGCTTATCGGGTCTGGATCAGTCAAGGCGTGTTGCCTGCCTGTTTGGCACGAAGAGAAGCCAAGGGCACTCGGAAAGAAGACCGGTTGTGAGTTCGACTGTTGAGGCTAGGGTGCGACACGACCACAGTGATTCGAAGTCGAAGTTCGGTGTAGTTGCGGACACACGCATGCTAAAGCTCGTTTTAGCTCGTTGCCAACTCACGTGCCTCTCTCAAACTGCTCGAACTGTCTCCGAGGGTGCCACTTTTGCCACAACACTTACTAGCTGGGCAGGGGGCTATCTGTATGTACCATATTACATAATAACGGTTGCTGATTGGAGCAACGCTAAAGCCGCCACCAGACTACACAGCCAGTACCTACGGACGTATGGATTACATGCATAGGGTGTGATCCACGAGCCGGTGCAAAGTTTGCACCGACATTGCATAGTACAAATTGTATGTGGATCTGTATAGGGCGGCTACTTTATACTATTATAGCCCACTTCTAGGGCTTTTTTTCACTACCTTTATATAAGGGAACTATTATAATAGTAACTCTTCCTTTCTATAGCTTTAATATAATAGAATTATTATAATTTACTAGTAAATATTATATAATTTAAATACCTATTATAACTATATCCTAAAACACCTAATTATAGGTATCTAAACCCCCCTAAATTTATTAGACTAATAATTAAACCCTTTTCTTTCTTAAATTACTCCTTAAAGCTTACTATAAGTAATAGCTTAATAGTAGTAAGATTAGTATTATTTAAGATATCCTTAAAAGCTTTATTCTTATATTTATAAGGAAATTCCTATAATATTAATAATCTCTAAATACTATTAAGAACTAATATAAGTAGCTAAAGGGTATTTAGTATACTTTTTACACTATAGAGAAAAGATTTAGTATAATATATAATAAATAGAATAGGTAGCTTTATATAAGTAAGTAAACTACTAATTATATCTCTTAAATATATAGAAGGTTTAGTAAATTTATTATAATAAAGCCTCTTATTATAAATATAGCTATTATAAGAGAGAAGTAAGTAAAGGTCTTCTTAGGAGACTATAAAGCTAGTAATATAGTTATTAAAGCTTAAGATACTAAAAGCTTTACTACTACTAAAAGGGTATAAGAAAAGTTATTAGAAAAAAGCTCTAATAAGTCTAAAGATAATAAAATTAAGTCTTAAAGAGGGAATACTAATATATAATACCTTAATAATAAGGCTTATAATACTATTAAGCTCTCTAATAAAGAAAATTCCCTCTTTAAGGATAATTAGTAGTATTAAAGTTAGCCTTAAAGTAATATTCTAGAGTAAAGTATTAATAATATAGCTATTTCCTTAACGCTAAACCTATAGAGCTTTTAATTAAGCTTTACTAGGGCTATACCTAATAGATTATAGCTAAATTTATTACTATAAAGTATATAGAAGTATTAGGCTATAGTATAGGTAAAAGAGCTCTTAGAGGTTATATCTAATATCCTTAGGCCTTAAATATAGGGCTTAAAGAGGTATATTATTACTTAAAGAGCTATAGGGGCTAATAATATTAAGAAGGTAGTTAAGGACTATTAATTATATAGTAAAGAGTTTAGAATAAGTATAATTATTAGAGTTATATTATAGTTAAAGTAAGATTAACTAAATCCTTTAATTTAAAACTTATTATTATTAAAAGAGACAAAGTAAGTGTAAATTAAGTTAAATTTTAGTGTTAATACTATTTACTAGTAAAAGCAAGGCTTTTTATTAAGAAAGTCTATAGGCTATGCATATTTATTACTTTTTAACCTATAATATTATTATTATATTAATTAGAATTCTATTAATAACACTATTAAATTCATTAAATACATATCTTTTTATTTAAATTACTACTTTACTAAACCCTTTAAAGCCACTATACTATCCTTTTCTAAATCTTATAGCCTATAAGGCCTATAAGAAGTAAAGATACCTATATAGTAGCTATTTTAAGCGCTTTACGCTTATCTTTAGGTAATAATTCTATCTCTCTTACTTTAAAGTTATAAGGCTTCTTTTTACCTAATTTAATAAAGTTAAAGAGGCCTATAATAGCATAGACTATCTTAATTTATATAAGAAAGTTATACTTAGTAATGCTATAGTAAATTATCTTTTACTTTTACTTATATTACCTAAAAACACGCTTTATAACCGTTTATAATTATACATACTAGAAGTTAAAAAGCTCTTTCTTATTATTAGAATACTTATAAGCTTCTCTCTAGTCTTATAAATAATATTAAACCCTTAAAAACAGCGTTATTAGGCTATAATATATACTAAATCCTATATTACTAAGATAAAATTAGCCTTAAGGGATTATAAAAGACTTTATAAATACTATTTATAATAAGGTACTATTATTAATAAAACCTTTAGCGCTTACTAGTATATATAGGAATAATTCCTTAAAGCTTATAGCTACTAGCATATTTTATAAGATATTATTCTTCCTTAACTAGAATCTTTACTACTAATTTCGCGGAATATACGCTAGAATATATATGCTATTAATAGCACTAATAGCACTATTAAATTAAAGGAACTTCTTATTTAGCTTTATAAATAGCAAGACTAACTATAGCTTTAGCTAATAAATAAAGATTATATATAAATACCTTATTAGATTAATAAGCTTATAAATAATTTAAGATACTAATACTTAGCCTAGTAAAAATCAATACCCTATGTTTCTCTATAGCTTATTATATATATAAATTTATAAGAAAACTATTACTTTTTACTTAACTAATTAATATTATAAAGAGCACACTAAGGTATTAATATAAAGCTAGCTATAAAGCTTAAGAAAGGTCTCCTTTAGTATCTAAAAGAGATTTATAAATTTAATTTCTAATAATAGTTAAAGAATCTATTTATAGAGATCTTATAATACTATTAGTAATAAATAGGCACCTCTAAGGCTTATAAGGGTATTATAAGTATTATAATTATAGTTAATATACTAATAGAGGCAATATAGCCTATATAGGGTTCTTTATAGTAAGCCTAGCTTCTAAAAACACTATAAAATCAATATTATAAGCTAAAGGTTATTATTAGTGTCTTTATCTATAATAAATTAATTAAATAAGAGGTTATTAACCCTAAGAAATATTATTATAGCTTATAGCTAGGTATAAACTTTACACTAGTGTAAACTTTATATAGGGACTATATAAGGTATATAGTTTATACTTAAAAATTAGTAGAATTTGCTTTTTTCTTAGTATTTAAGCTTATTTTAGGTATTTATATAGCCTTAGTTAAAAAGATATATTATAAATAGGGGGGGATATAGTGTTTATATAATTTAGATAAAATTCTATAAAATTCTATAGATCTTAGCTAATAAAAATAGCTAGCGCGTCCTATTATGTGCATTTTGCACCCGTGCAAAGTTTGCACCGGCTCGTGGATCACACGCATAGGGAGGCAATATTCCAGGTACTCCGCCTTTAGGGGCGACGTGCTATGATTGTGGACTAGCTTCTATGCAAATACGTCCGTAGGGTTTCAGTCTTCTGCAGGGTCTGAGAGCGGGCTCCTTCCCGGTGCTCCATCGGCGGCTTCATGGGTTCGGGCTCTGGATTGGAGCTGCGAAATCAACTTTAGTTGCGTGGTTTTACACGGAGTTGGAGGGATCTTGATCAGCGCTTGTTGGAGGGATATCTACCAGGTCCAAGCTCTCTGCCTAAAATCGATTTTGTTGCAGATGGAATAGACGCGCTGGGCGAGAGGGGGATATGTCTGTATTTTTTTCCTCCGCTTGACTACTGGACAACGACGGCACATTCGGGCAGTGGAAATGCTGTACGGATTATTCTGCATAGAGCTTTCATTCAACATGGTTGTATTTTTGTTGAGAGCTGGCGCTTGAAGGTTGCACCAGACAAGTCACACCATGGTCCCCGGAGATGGCAGGCCAAAACACCCACTTTCTGCTGCGTAAATTTATGACCAGTGTCAGATTAGCTGATAGCTATGGCACAACCTCTACTCCGTGTAGCATCACAAATCCCTTGAAAAAAAAACGAAACGCCCTTGACTCATATTGCAGGCTACTCTTAAACGTTGTTGTTCAGACTGGGTCGCAAGTCAAGTTTCTGAATAGCTGCGCTTACCTCGCAAACGATTGAAAGGACTATTATATTCTAATTTTGGTGCGGACAGATGTTTCAGCAACTCGCTAGAGTTTCCCTCATTCTTGACGTCTCAAGTTTGGCCGGAACCCCAACGAGGCCGTCTCCACGAGGGTAGTCTAAACAGGCGAAACCTCATTTGTTCGACAGTGGAATAGAAGCAATGAACGAGCTTTGACAAGAGGACTGCTTGCTCAAAGACCCGGCAAGGCACATTAATGTTTTGACTATACGTATACTCCGTACTAGTGTCTTGTTTGTCAAGGGTCGATACAGGCGTATGTTGGCCCTATCCAGAGATAACGCCCTGTGCTTCCTTATCCTTGACCGCACGACGAATGGAGACATCTGGGTCTATGCACCTACTAAGAAATGCCAGGCCGGGCGTTCCAAGCTCTGTTCCGCCGTCGCGTCTCCGCCCCCCCAACATCACATTTGACACTTCCAAACCCCACCATTGATGGCCTGGTCTCAACCAAGGCTTTTTTTCTTCCCTTTTACCTCATATTCCCCTCACCCATTCCCGCGCTTTCGTTCTTTCTTTCTTTCTTTCTCTTCATCATCCATTTACCTATAACTGGAACGAGCAGCTAGCACGAACTCTCTGGCTATTAGTCTCTTCGAATCTTCTCCGCGGCTCTATTGACGAGTTCATTGCTCAGGTTTGTACCCTTTCTATTTGAATACTGCAACCCCACCTTTCGGTAGGTTTTCTTACCTACCTGCGTGTCTACCGTTACCTGGGCCTTCACCGCACGTGTCACTATATTGGCCAGGAGAGACCCGAGCACCAGGGTGAGAACATTACCAAATATAACCTCTAACAACCATTTTGTACTCCAGGCCAAACGCGATACATATATTTCACAATGGCGGCTAGTCGATCGCGTTCGTTTAGCATCATGGCTGCTACCCAACAAGATCACCTCGACACTGGGGGTAGAGTCGCATGGCTGGCTTCGCTTGACACTGCCTACAGCCCCGAGCACAATTATCGCCGGTCCTCCATCATCTGCACGATTGGTCCTAAGACCAATTCCGTCGAAGCTATCAACAAGCTGCGTGACTCTGGACTCAACGTGGTTCGAATGAACTTTTCTCATGGCTCATACGACTATCATCAGTCTGTCATTGACAACACTAGAGCAGCCGTGGAGTGTCATGCTGGCCGCCCTGTTGCCATTGCTCTTGACACCAAGGGGCCTGAGATCCGGACTGGTAACACGACAAATGATGAAGACATTCCTATCTCGGCCGGCAAGGTGATGAACTTCACCACTGATGAGAAATACTCCACCAGCTGTGACACCGAGAACATGTGAGTCTTCAATATGTCTTCTTCGATCTCTTTGCGTGGACCACGTTCATGTCGCTGAAGACCACCACTTTCCATCTTTCATACACTGTCAATATCGATCAAGAGCTGACAAAACTGGACCATTGTAGGTACGTTGACTATAAGAATATTACCAAGGTCATCGAGCCTGGCCGTGTTATTTATGTTGATGACGGTGTCTTGGCCTTCGAAGTACTGAGCATCAAGGACGACAAGACCATTGAAGTTCGTGCCAGAAACAACGGTTTCATCTCATCGAGAAAGGGCGTCAACCTGCCCAATACGGATGTCGATCTTCCTGCGCTATCAGAAAAAGACAAGGCCGACCTGAAATTTGGCGTGAAGAACAATGTAGACATGGTCTTTGCATCATTTATTCGCCGTGCTCAAGACATCAAAGATATCCGCGCCGTACTAGGCGAAGAGGGCAAGCAAATCCAGATCATTGCCAAGATTGAGAATCGTCAGGGTCTAAACAACTTTCCAGAGATTTTGGAGGAGACAGATGGTGTGATGGTAGCGCGAGGTGATTTGGGCATTGAGATCCCTGCTGCCGAAGTCTTTGCAGCGCAGAAGAAGCTCATCGCCATGTGCAACATTGCCGGGAAGCCTGTCATCTGCGCGACTCAGATGCTGGAGTCGATGATCAAAAATCCACGTCCCACCCGTGCCGAGATCAGCGATGTTGGCAATGCCATTACCGATGGAGCTGACTGCGTAATGTTGTCTGGTGAAACGGCCAAAGGCAGCTACCCCTGTGAAGCCGTCCAAGAAATGCACGAGGCGTGCTTGAAGGCCGAAAACTCCATCCCGTACGTCTCGCATTTTGAAGAGATGTGCACCCTGGCCAAACGCCCTGTCAAGACCGTTGAGTCTTGTGCTATGGCCGCCGTCCGAGCATCGCTTGACCTTGCTGCTGGCGGTATCATTGTCCTGTCAACCTCAGGCGAGTCCGCTAAGCTTCTTTCCAAATACCGCCCTGTTTGCCCCATTTTCATGGTCACTCGAACTGCCACGACTTCTCGATTCAGCCACCTTTACCGAGGAGTTTACCCTTTCCTATTCCCCGAGACTAAGCCGGACTTCAACAAGGTCAATTGGCAGGAAGATGTTGACAAACGCATCAAGTGGGCTGTTAATCACGCATTAGAGCTCAAAGTTCTTACGCCTGGAGACACTGTGGTTGTTGTGCAGGGCTGGAAAGGAGGCATGGGTAACACTAACACGCTGCGAATTGTCCGAGCTGACCCCGAACATCTGGGAATTGGTCAAGCGTAAAATAAATCAGCGTGCTTTATTTGACGACGACGAACCGACAGGACAAATTAACATGGTAATGAGCTGAAATTGGACCAAAAAAATTTGTTTGATAGGGTACATGTGCAAAGTTTACTAGGATCCAGAATAGCGGGCTTAGAATGACACGAGTTCTAGATTTCGACTTCGATCTAAGCGCAATTACCTCGGAAAACTAGAGTCAAGACTCGATGCTCATGAGCATTGTCAGAAGGAGTGCCGTTAGAGATTATAAACTCAAGATTCACCTCAAAATCCAACCTATTCCATGAACCTTTATTGAGCTAGAATCGCAAGTAAATCTTTAAATCCAAGAGAGCTATCATTATTAAGCCTAAACTTGTCGCACATTAGCAAGGGATATATGTATATTTATTTGTATAGCTCTAGCAACTAGAGTGACCATAGCATTCGTCACCAAAGCTAACGCAGCGTGTATATTGAAGATTCGTACAGTTGGCGTTCAGCAATGTTTAAGCGTCCCTCGAGTCTGGCATTCATTCTCTACAATACCGAGTCAGTGCTTTGCCAGTCTGATGGGACACCATGAGAAGCAAGAAGAGCCCCGGTAGTGGATCTGGCATAGCGCTTGGTCCTGGAAATTGTCTGGCAGACACTAGAGTAATCGCCAAATCAAAATATCTTCTACGTACAGTCCTAGACGCGACGAGGATAGATAGAGTGAGTCTTTCTTCGAATTGGCGTAGCCAAGACGACCTGCGACGGCAGTAAGCTCTCTCTTTTTTCACAATACTGGCTAGCCTCGCTGGTGCCACTAAGCGTGTGATCCACGAGCCGGTGCAAACTTTGCACGGGTGCAAAATGCACATAACAGGACACGCTAGCTATTTTTATTAGCTAAGATCTATAGAATTTTATAGAATTTTATCTAAATTATATAAACACTATATCCCCCCTTATTTATAATATATCTTTTTAACTAAGGCTATGTAAATACTTATAATAAGCTTAAATACTAAGAAAGAAATAAATTTTACTAATTTTTAAGTATAAACTATATACTTTATATAGTTCTTATATAAAGTTTATACTAGTATAAAGTTTATACCTAGCTATAAGCTATAATAATATTTCTTAGGGTTAATAACCTTTTATTTTATTAATTTATTATAAATAAAAATACTAATAATAACCTTTAGCTTATAATATTAATTTTATAGTGTTTTTAGAAGCTAGGCTTACTATAAAGAACCCTATATAAGCTATATTACCTTTATTAGTATATTAACTATAATTATAATACTTATAATACCCTTATAAGCCTTAGAGGTGCTTATTTATTACTAATAGTATTATATATATATATTCTTTACGCTAGTTAGCTAACTATGTAGCTATTCCTAGTACTCTAACCGCTTAGTTAAAAGGGAAAACCCTAAATTAGGAAGAAAAACCCCCTTATATCTGTAATTAGGCTAGCGCTAGCCCTCTTCTAGGCCTACGCTATATTAGATATAACTAACCGTAGGTATTTAATGCTAGCTTACGCTAGCCTTATCCTATAGAAAATAAAAATAAAGGAAAGATTATATAGTAGTATTCCTAGCTAGCTCCCTTTAGTGCTAATTTAACCTTACTCTAGCCTTACTCTATATCCCTTACTTTACCCTATAGTATAGTAAATTTAGATTTATAATAATAATTTACTTTTTATTTACTTTACTACTAGCTTCTCTAGTGCCTTACTTTTTAGCTAACTCTAACCTAGTTTTAGCTTAAATACCTTATAAACTCTAAGTATATAATTTTATTTAATTATAGTAAGGGGTAAGTAATTTAAGTCTAGTGACTAGGTAATTCTATACTTAGATTACTTATAAGCTATTTATATATTTATTTATCTTATGCTTTATTTTCTAGCCTATATTATAATTAATCCCTCTCTCTCTCTCTCTTTAAGTATAAAAAAAAGCTCTTCCCCCCTTAGGGTTTTAACCTTTTTTCTTTTCTTATATTAAACTTCCTATAGGTTCTTTTTCTCCTTATTCCCTTCTAGAGCTATTTAAGGCTTCTTTAGTCTAGTATTAGTTTAAATACTAATATTTTATATAGGAAAAAGCGCTATAATATTACTAGATTCTATAAGTACTTTACTATTAGTACTATCCTAGCTTTAATTTACCTAGGAAATTATAACTTCTAAGAGATATCTAAGGAAATCTCTAATAGTAAAGTAATTAAAGTAAGCTAAGTTAAAAGATCTTAAAGTAAGTTATTTTTACCTTTATTTTATACCTATTCTAGGTCTAATCTAAGGTAGCTAGGTAAAGCTTAAGCTTTATAGTGCACTTTATATAAGACTTAATTAATTTATAATCTAAGGCACTAGTACTATAATATTATTAGTAAGTTAATTTATTTCTAGGCTAGGAGTAAGGCTAATCTATATTAAAAGGGTAATATCTAATACTTATTTTAATTATTAGGTTTAAAACTATAGGTATACTAAGGTAATATTAATATTTACACTTACTCTAAGCTTACTCTAATACTAATTTGCTTATAGCTAAACATTACTAAATAGTAAGAGGAGCACTAGTAGCTAGTTAAAACCTAGGCTAGTATAGTTACTAGGAGTAATATAAGTGGTTTTACTCTAGTATAGTAGTGGTTTTAATTTAGGGCTAACTTTAATTATCTAGGCCTTAGAGAACTATAAGGCTTAGGTAAAGAAACTTTATACTAAGAATTACGCTAAAAAGAAATAAGGTACTATAGTAATAAGCCTAGACCTAGCTAGGTCTAGGTTTACTAAGGAATAATATAATAAGGTTATCTTTTAGCTCTAGTAGCTTAATACCTAGGTAGTAAAGATAAACTAGCTCCTAGTTACTAGCCTATTAGCTAAGGGTAAGAGTAAGGTAATAGAGAATATAATCCTTATTCCTAAGGAGAAATAAGGCTAATTCTAGGTTAGTAAAGGGGTAGTAGTAAGCTAGTGTAAAATAATACCTATAGCTTTCTAATCTAAAATTAATCTAATAACTATTCTAGACTTATAGTTTTCTTATCTTAGTATAATTCCGCCTTATATCTAGCTTACCTCCGTGGCTACACTATCCTACCTAGTGTCTCTCTCTAGTTATCTATAGTGTTTATTTATTAGTTAGTCTAGTTACCTCTAAGGTAGCCTAGATTCTCCCCTAGTTTATATTAGCTAAAGGCTAGGTCTTATGCTAATATATAGTATTAGAGTTTTCTTATACTAAGGAATTACTTAGTAATATATCTTACCTTTAGGGGATTATCTAGGGCTAGCCTTGCCTCCTATATGTCTCTAGGCTATTTTATTTAGGGGTATCTATAGTTATAGTTAGCGTAGTTAATAATTATATAGTACTAGTCTTTAACTATATAACTATAGCTATATAGGGATAAAGCTACCCTAGGAATATGCCTTTAGAAAAGAAACTTATTAAGGCTAATCTTTCCTATATATAATTATATTATTATAAAGAAAATATACTTATTAAGTCTAGTATAAAATTTCTAGATTTCCTTTAGGTTATAAGTAAGTAAGTAGTCCTCTATTAGCTCTCTTTTATACTTATATTATCTCTATTACCTATTAGAATACTAGTCTTTTTATCTTTTCTTTTACTCCTTATATAGTTATATATCTAGTTTATTATTAGTAAAGAGGGGTTTTCTTTTATATTATAGTACTATTTATACTAAGTTAGCTATAGCCTATATCTTATTTATTATTTTACTAAGTATAATCCTTTTCTTAAACTTTTACTTTATTTTATTTAGGTAAAGGTCTAGGGGGGGGATATAAGTTTTAACTTCTAGCTAGGTAACTAGTATAGCCTTAAATACTTTAGCTATAGTCTAGAGATAGGTTAATTAGTTTACTATAAAGCTTCTAGCTATTCCTTATAGTTTTCCTCCTTTCTTAGTTAGGGTATAGTAAGCACTTACCCTATAGGTAAGAATAGGCTAGACTACCTATATATATATAAGCTAGGTATCTCTAAAGCTAATGCCCTATACTAATGCTACTAATATAAAGAGTATAAGCTACTACTAGGCTAGCTTTCCCTTAAGGATATTCTTATATACACTCTAGTTAAGTTTCCTATTTACCTATACCCTAAGGAATTAGCATACCTCTATTAGTACTATTTTCTTTATACTAAGCTAGACCCTAGCCTATAAGGGCCTATAGGCCTTACTAAAGTATATAAGTTTAGTTTTTACTAGGTTAAACTTTACTTTTACTTCCTTTACCTATTCCTTATAAATCTTCTAAGTAACCTTAAGTCTTCTCTAGGTCTATACTATATTTTTACTAAATACTATAATATTTATATTATTAGTAAATCTAATTACTACTATACCTAGGATAGCTTAGAGGTATATATAAAGTTCTATAAAGTAAAGGAAAAAGAGAATTAGTAAAAGGGGAGATCCTTATAGGGTACTAGCCTTAATCTTAAAGGGTCTAGAGAGTTCTCTATTAAAGCTAAGCTAGCTTATTCTATTTACTAGGAAGCTTTATATTATAGCTATTAGCTAGTAAGGGATTCTTATTAGGATTAGTAAGTAAATTAGATATAGGTAGCTAACTCTATTAAAAGTAAATAAGATATTTATCTAGGTAAGTAAGGCAATTCTACTCTTACTCTAGGCCTCTCTTACGCACTTTACTAAGACCCTAATCACAGTCTCTATTAACCTATTTATTCTATTTCCTATTTATAGTTCTAGGAGAAGTCCTTTTGCCTTAGCAAAGGCTATAAGTTACTTTATAATTACCACTTCTATGATTTTTCCTATAATATTTAGTAAGGAGATAAGCCTCTATATATTAGCCCTTCTTATCTCTCTTATTATCTTACCTAGTTTTCTAATTACTACTACTCTAGTAGTCTAGAATTAAGCTAGAAAGTACCTTACTTTAAGGATAATATTTAGGAGCTAGATTATAGCTTCTTTTACTAGCTTACTATAGGCCTTAATAAGGCCTACTAGGAGTTTATTATTACCTAGTGCTTTCTAGCTAGCTATATCTAATATAATATCTAATATCTCTTCTAATCTAAACTAGTTATTATCTAGGAATAGCGTGTTATCTAGCTCTAGGAAGGTAAGGTCTAGGATACAAAAGAGGTTTACTATAGGCTTAGGGAAGAATCTTTATATAAGCATACTTGCTTTATCCTTATGTGTAGTAGCTAGATCTAGGTTATTTTTAGTCCTTTCTAGCTCTAGTAATCTAGGTAGTTCTAGGGAGGCCTAGCTTTAGAGCTAGGCTTATCTCTTTAGTTTTCACACTCCCCTATTCTTTCTTTATATATTAGCCTTTTATAAGGTATCTCTCTATGTGTTTTTTCTCTTAGTTTTAATAACTTATTCTTAGTCCTTATTTACCTTAGTATAGGCTTACTAGTTTACTTCTATTCTCTATTATCTCTATTATCTCTTTACCTATCTAGCTCTAGTAACTACCTCTTTAGCTATCTTTAACCACTATATCTCTAGGCTAAGAAGCCCCTAGGGCTTCCGTAGGGTTACCTTATCCGCTATTTATTAAAGGTTTATAATAAGCTAAGTAGTGTATATATTTATCCCTTCTTTATTATGTAAATCTAGGGCGTTTTTAGGTTAAAAGCATACTACTATCTTTGCCTTTATATATAGTTTATTTATTATATTTCACGTGTGCCTAAGGGCCTGCGGGATATTATCTTATCGGCTAGTAAAGATGCTAATTAGCTATAGGATATAGTTAGATCTAGTAAGGTCTTTTACTCCTTTATAGTAGACTTAGATATCTAGGGTTACTTACACTAGGTCTATAGTACTATCCCTATTATCCTTATATTATCTAGTTAGTTCCCCTTAGGGTATTACTAGTCTAAGCCTTTACTAGCTTATAAATTCTAGTAGCTTATTCACTTTATTAGTTATTTTATCTAGCCTATCCTAAAGAGAATGCTTTTAGTTAAAATCTCCTATAAAGACACTTTAGTTATATAGTGTCTTTATATTAATATCTTATATAGGGGTGTTCTAGTTATTACTATAACCTTCTAAATAGAGGGAATAGATATTAATCCTATAAATTTCCACTAGTAACTAATTAGGCCCTCCCTAGGCTAATTATAACCCTATATTATATTTCTTGTTAATATATATAGCATTATGCCTATTATAGTGTGTAAGTTAAAACTAGGTAAGGCCTAGTATAAGGGGCTATAGATGTTTTATATATTCTTACTCTTAGATTGCTATTATATCTATATTAGTTTAGTAATAGAGTATAATATATATTAGGCTATCCTTCTTATTTATATTCTAAAAGAGAACTTATAATATTACTATATTAATTAGGGGGGTAGTGGCAAGTCTTAGCTATCTTATACTAGTTTTATTCTAGCCCTAAGTTATTCTATGTAGTGCCTAATGCTCCTAGCTCTTAGCTATTTAGCACTTTATTCTATATTTATAGGTTAACCTCTCTTTCTTCCTATTATTACTATAGGTTTTATAGCTATACTAGTTCTCTCTTAGGCTAGAGCTAGGTTCTTACTAGGGGAGCTAGAGGTAAAGTAAGATAGTTATTCTAGGTATTTAGCCTTTACTATATTTTACTTCTCTTTTAGCACTAGGTAGTCTCTAGATTAGGCTAGGTATAGTCTAGAGTATAGGATATAGTTTTCCTTAAGTTATCTATTTATTATTAGATATAATACCTTACTATCTTTATACTAGCTAGCTTTATACTTACTATACCTTAGTATTACCTTATAGAACTTAGTAATATATCCTATTTAGAAGTAGTTATAGTACTATCTAGGTTATAAGGTCTTATTATATAGTTTAGTTTAGAATAGCTTTACTTTAAAGACTATTTTATCTTAGTATATCTTATTAGTATCTTTAACTTTAGCTAGTCTAAGAATTAGGGTAGTTTATTAGGTGTTTTTACCCTAGGGGTATCTTATAGTTACCTTAATTATATTTACTTTATTTACTTTTCTAATTTTTACTACTAGGTTCTTAATAGATATATACTTTATTAGGAAACCCTTAATAATAACGCTAAGTATATAGTAGTAAATAGCTATCTCTAGGCTAAACACTTTAGTAATCTATTTCTAGTTTTCTTTATACTATACTATATTTCCTTTAAAGGTAATAATTATATCCTTACTAGGGAGTCTTCTAGTTACTACTACTAAGGCTTACCTAATAGCTTTATTTATAGCTATAACTATATCTTTCACGCCCCTAGACTAAAGTAATTCTTATATAGTATTTCCTTTTATAAGTACTTCTCTATATTATCTTCTAGGGATCTAGAGAGAGAGGGGGTTAGTATTTAGTTATTTTAGAGTAAGCCTAGCTATAATACTAGCCTAAGTTAGGGAGTTATTATCTTTAGCTTTCTCCCTAATAGCCTCCTTAAGAGCTATTTTTAACACTTTTTTAGTAGTATAAATATTACTATTATTAGTATTTATAGTTCTTATTTTAGCTTAGGCATGGTTTATTACTTAGTTAGCTATAGCTAGTGTAATACGCTATACTTAGGTAACTTTATTACTTAGGATAAGGCTAGTAATCTTATTATAATATTTTATGTCTTTAGGGTATATAAATTAGTTTTAGTTTACTATTAGGTTATTTTCACTCCTTTAGATATTAAACTATCCTATTCCTATATTTAGGTAGTAGTTACTCTAAGCTAGCCCCCCTAAGCCTATATTAATTACTATTAGTGTTTTATTTATACTCTTACTACTAGCTTTATTATAGTGTAACATTATAGGGGGGGAGAAATAAAGGTAAGGGTTTTAAATATTAATATGATTTGTATTTTAGAGGCGATTCCGGACCTTAGGGTCAGTGCGGAAAAGTATGCAAAGGTCCTAATAGTATTATAAGATCTTTATAAATAAATTCTTTAACTATTATTAGAAATTAAATTTATAAATCTCTTTTAAATACTAAAGAAAACCTTCCTTAAGCTTTATAGCTAGCTTTATATTAATACCTTAGTATACTCTTTATAATATTAATTAGTTAAGTAAAAAGTAATAGTTTTCTTATAGATTTATAGGTATAATAAGCTATAGAGAAATATAAGGTATTAATTTTTACTATCCTGTTATGGACTAGCCCCTAGGCGACTGCGATAGGGCGTTAATATAGTATTAAGAGACTTAAGGAGAAAGAAGAAAGGGTAAGAGGCAATCCCTAGTAGTGCCCCTTATACCCCCTAGGCTACTTATATAAGCTTCCTTTTCCTTACCTTAATTACTTTTACTAATTCTCTCTTTAATTACTATATAAATAATACTTAGGTAAAGCCTAAGCCCTTATATATACCCTTACTTACTTATTACTAATAAACTCCCCTTTTATAATATCCCCTAGTAATATATATAATACTTATATTATATATACCCTTAGTTATTATAATAAAAACTATTCTTACTAATAGCTATCTATAAAGTATTTAATAGGCACTTACTTTATTACCTTATTATTTATTATAATAATAACCTCTTTTACTTCTAAGTATTATTTTATAGTATATATAGTATATTTACCTTACTAATAAGTTATTTATTATAGATAACTACCTTACCCTTACTTATTTATAACTTACTTAGTATAAGTATAATATCTAGTATAAATATCTTACTTATACTTATACTATCTTACTTTTCTCTTTATATAATACTATCCCTTTATTATTATAATTCTATTAAGCCTTTCTCTTTATCTTATTAGCTTCTTTCTTTTAATTAGTTATTCCCTTTACTAGAAATACCTTATTATTAAGCCCTTACTTTACTTTTATAGTTACTTTTATAGTTACTTTTATAATACTTATATTTTATTTTATTAGTAAGTACTTTATAAAAGGAAACTCTAATAATAAATAGTATACTATACTTAAGTTAGTTTAGTATTCTTATAATTCTTATATTAAATAAGCTCTTATTACTAGTGTTTTAAACTATTATTTACCTAGAAGTAAGAAATTATATTCTCCTTATTAGTAATACTATATTACCTATATATAGTATACTAAGCTTTTATTTACTAACCTATAACTTTACTATACTCTTAAAGATCTTAAAGCTAAAATTACTATAAGTATATATATTATTAAACCTAGAGTTTTTAAGACTATAAATATAAAAAAGAAAATACTTATTTTATCCTAAAGATATTACTATCTTATTAGTTACTAAAATATCTTTCTTAACTAAGTATAATTTAACCTAGCTTTTATTTACTTAGCTCTTAGGGTATCTTTAGCTATAAATACCCTTATAATAAATATAACTAGCCTTAATATTATTCCCTTTATTAGCATTAGCCCTTTAGCTAGTTATAGTATAGTATAGTTTATATAATAAGTTACTAGTATTTTATTCTAATAAAACTAATAGGTTATTAGTAGCTTAAATACTATATATAAAGAAATATATAAATAGTTTACTACCCTTATTTAAGTACTTACCCTTTATTACTATAGTAAGAACTAATACTATTATTAAATTACTAAGTTAGGTAATAACTCCCTTTCTTATTATTACTAGTAGCTTACTTATTTCCCCTTTAAGTTAAGATTAATAAGTTCTTTTTCTAAATATACCCTTAGAAACCTTAAAGCTAGCTAGCTCTTAGCTAAAAATAATATTTCTTATCTTACTAAGATTACCTTTTTTACTTACTAATCTTTTACTAGTGCTTTTATTATACTTTTACTTACTTATACTTTATATACTAACCTTACTTATACTATTTAAAACCTAGGTTATATCCTAGGTAAATAACTCTTTATACTATAATTATTACTTAGTAAGTATACTATAGTTATATTAGTAAAGCACTAACTCTAAATAAAGGTAATATATACTTATATAAGCTTTTTTATTAATTTAAATAAAGACTTAGAAAATAATTATTCCCTTTAAGTAATAGTAATAAACTATAATATATTAGTATCTTAAATATATATAGGAGTTTTTATAAGTAAATAAGTTTTCTAAAATTAATTTAGTTTATTATTATATTATATATTTTCTTATTTTACCTTAAACCTATTAAAGGCTTATATTTATACTATATTTTCTAATAGTTCTTATATAAGCTATATATAACTTACTTACTTAATAAGTATATTATATCTCTTACCTTAGCCTAAAGTATTTTAAGTTACTAGGATTTACTTAATCTAATATTTTTTAATAAGTTTATTATTACCTTTTATAAGGACTTATTTTAGTCTTAAATAAAAGTCTTAAAGCTTTTAACTAAAGAAAGAGTTTTCTATAGTATATTTAATAAGGTTTATATAAAAAACTAAGTAAATACCTCTTAGAATATCTAGCTATACTATAAGTAATATTAGGACTTTTATAATTATATACTTTACTATTACTTAATTAAGTTTTTATAAAGGGTAATTAGTTTTAATATTTTTAAGTAAAAGCTATACTTTATCTCTAACCTAAAACTATTTTACTAGCTAATATAAAGTAAATATAGTGTTTTATTACCTTTATTATATATAGGCTATTATAGCTTATACTAGATAAGTACTCTCCTAAAAGTACTTAAGAAACTATATTACTTATCCCTTTAGTATTATTATAAAAGTAAACTTATTTAGTAATAACTAAACTAGCTTTAGGTTATAGCTATATAGTAGCTTATTTAAGCTAACTTTTATTATAGAAAATAGCTTATTATTAATTATAAGCTAGTAAGTAACTAGATATTTTAGCTAGTTAAACTATAAGAAAAAGACTATAATATATAGTATTACTTATACCTCTTAGTTTACTTACTTTATATTACTATTAGTCTATAAGTAATATAATATAAAAAGTAACTAATTAATTCTAACTAGGGAGTATAATATTATCTAAAATTTTCCTAACTAATTTAAACTATAATCTATAATAATTAATTAAGAAAACCCCCTAAACTATTACTAAACTATTTTAAACCTTTTTATATATTCCTTAGCTTCTATAAAAATTATAGCCTTAAGCTAAATAAATTTAAAGAGTTAATCTATAATAACTATTAAATATTATAGCTTTTCTAGGGATAGTACTAGTAAGTTTATTATAAAGTTAATAAAGATTTATAACTAAAACTAGTTAAGGATAAGTAAAGGCTTTAGTAAGCCCTAGTATTATTAATAGCTCTTATAATTACTATAGTAGTAATAGTTATAAATAAACCTAGTAATATCTTATAATATTCTATTCTAGTAAAACTACTATTATAAGATTTAAAATATAGTATTATAGCCTAGGTGCTTTATTACTAGTAAATTATAGTATTACTATATTAAGGTAATTATAAGAGGCTTTTACACTAGGACTTAGGTATAGTCTCTAAACTAAAGCACTTTATAAGTACTTATAAAATAATTTACTACTTACTTCTTTATTAATACCTTAATAGGAAACCTTTAGGCCTCTTTTTAAATAGCCCTTAATTAAATACTATATATAAGGTTAGAGATAATAGCCTAGTCCTATAAGGTCTAAAGGTATTTAGTAATAAAAAAAACCTTACTAGCTAGTAATAATACTATACTATTATTATCTTACTACTTATTTAGTAATAGTAAGAGTTATATAATAGTAATAGGTTATAGAATATATCCTATTTTAGAGGTAGCCTCTTTTTAGTCTTACTCCCTTTAAGAAAAAGTATTTAGTTACTATACTTATATACTAGGTTTATACTAAAGGTAAAAATTAAATAGTATAAGTATATTTACTTATTAAGCTTATTACTCTAATATTAACTAAGGAGTTATAAAGTACTTTAAGTTCTTATAGTTTATATAAATTATAAATAAATAGGAAATACCTTATAGCTTAGCTAATTATACCTTAAGGCATAAGATAATAGCTAATAGTTCCTTATTATAAATTATATAATTCTTTTATAAGGATATAAGGCTAGTAAAGTAATAAGTAACTAGGTATATAATACTATCCTAGCCTTACTAGAAAAGGTATTCTCTAATAGCTATTCCTAAATAATTAGCTTTTATTACTATAAGAAAATTTAAATCCTATTATACTAGAACTAGGTATATAATAAAGGTATTCTTTAGCTTATTAAAGGTATTATTCTCTTTAGGTCCTTATTAAAAAGGGGTATTTCTCTTAGTTAATTATATTAGTAATACTACTAGCTCTAAAAAGTTACTAATAAAGTTATAGTAAAAATTAGTAAACCCTAGGAAGCTATAAACCCCCTAAAGTTTTATAAGGGCTACTTACTTCCTTATAGCTATAACCTTTACTAAGTCTAAATAAATAAAATAACTTACTATAATAATATATCCTAGGTATTAAACCTCCTTTACTATAAATATAGACTTATTAAGATCTAAGTATAAACCTATAGCCCTTAAGTAGCCTAATATTAGCTAGACCTTAGCTATATAGTCTTTCCTTAATCCCCCTAAGTAAACTAAGATATTATCTAAGTATACTATAATAAAATCCCCTAATATATCCCCTAAGGATTTATTAATATAATATTAGAATATTACTAGTATACTAGCTAGGCTAAAGGGGTAAACTAGCTACTTAAATAGCCTAAACTTAGTTTAAAATACTATAAGGTGCTCCTAGCCCTTAGTAATTTATAGCTTATAAAACACTATATAAATATTTACCTTTATAAACTAGTATACTTAGAATAAGAAGTAAAGTGTTTTCTTAATTAATAAGAGAAAGTAATAATCCTATACTATTATCTTATTTAAAGCGTAATAGTTTATATAAAAATACTGTTATGGACTGGCCCCTAGGCGACTGCGATAGGGCGTTAATATAGTATTAAGAGACTTAAGGAGAAAAAGGGGAAGGAGAAGAGGCTATCCCTAGTAGCACCCCTTATACCCCCTTAGCTTCTTATATAAGCTTCTCCTTACCTATTCTTACTTACCCTTACCTTTCTTACTATTTACAATATGCTTAGGTAAAGCCTAAGCCCTTATATATGCCCTTACTTAGGTATATCTAATAAGTCCTCTTTTTATAATAGTCCTATAAATTATCTAATAGGTAATTAATCCTATTCCTTACTTATTATTATTAGGTATGTAATATATTTACCTTACTAGCTATTATATAGTAATAATAACTACCTTACTTCTATGCCTTAGTTTTACATTGTATATAACGCGTTTACCTTACTAACCTATTATTTATTATAGTCTCTAGCCTTACCCTTACTAGTTTATTAATTACCTAATATAGGTTTAAAACTATATATAAATATCTTACTTAGTTTCTTTTTATATCTTACTTTCCCTTATATAATACTATTCTTTTACTATTATAATTCTATTATATCTTTCTCTTTATTCTATTAAACCCTTTTTCTTAGATAATTATTCTCTTATTAAAATATACCTTATAATTTACCTAACCTTTCTTTACCCCTAGTTACTTTTATAATACCCTTAGCTTATTTTATTAGTAAGTTCTTTATAGAAAGTAACTTAAATAATAAATAATATACTACTCCCTAATTAGTCTAGTGCCCTTATAGGCTATATATAAAATAAGCCTTTACTACTAGTATTCTAGAATATTATTTACCTAAATCTAGAGAATTATACCCTTTATATTAGAGATAATACCTTTCCTATATATAGTATACTAGGCTTTTATTTACTAACCCTTATCTTTATTATACACTAAAGGATATTAAGGTAAAGATTACCTTAGGTATATATATTATTAAACCTAAAGTCCCTAAAACTTTAGAAATAAAAAAGAAAATACCTATACTATTTTAAAGGTATTATTACCTTATTAGTTAGTAAAACTCCTTTCTTACTTAGGCTTAGTTTAATCTAGCTCTTATTTAGTTAGCCCTTAGGGTATCCCTTACTACTAATACTACTATAATAAATATAACTAGTCTTAAAGTTATCTCTTTTATTAGCACTAGCCCTTTAGCTAGCTATAGTATAGCTTACTTTATATAGTAAGCTATAAGTATTTTATTTTAATAAAACTAATAAGTTATTAGTAAACTAACTATAATATATAAAGAGATATATAAGTAATTTACTACGCTTCTCTAAGCTTTAATACCTTATTACTAGGATAAAATCTAGTAATATATTTAAATTACTAGGTTAAGTAATAAATCTCCTTCTTATTATTACTAGTAACTTTTATACTTTCTCTTTATAATAAGTCTAACTTATAATTATATTCTTAAAGCCTTAGGAGCTAGCTATTCTCTAGCTAGAAATAATACTTCTCCCCCCCTTAGTTATTTTTCTCTTACTTACTACTCTCTTACTAAGTTTCCTATTATACCCTCTCCTATATATACTCCTTATACTAACCTTATTTATACTATTTAGATCCTAGGTTATACCTAAGGTAAATAAGGTAAATAACTTATTATACTATAACTATTACCTAGTAATAATAATACTATAGCTATAGTAGTAGTAGTATAACTCTAGATAAAGGTAGTATGCCCTTATTTATTTTCTTCTAGTAATTTAGGTAATAACTTAATAGATAATTATTCTTATTAAGTAGTAATAATAGAATATAGTAGTTTAGTGCTTTAAGTACTTATAGAAGTCTTTATAGGTATATAAGTCTTTTAAAATTAATTTAGTTTACTATTATATTATATATCTCCCTATTTTACCTTAAACTTATTAAGGGCTTATATTTATACTATATTCTCTAATAGTTCTTATATAAGCTATATATAACTTACTTACTTAATAAGTATATTATATCTCTTACCCTAGCCTAAGGCATTCTAAGCCACTAGGATTTACTTAACCTAATATTCCTTAATAAGTTTATTATTACCTTTTATAAGGACTTATTCTAGTCCTAGATAGGAGTTCTAAAGCTTTTAACTAGGGAAAGGGTTCTTTATAGTGTATTTAATAAGGTTTATATAGAATACTAGGTAAATACCTCTTAGGATATTAAGCTATACTATAAGTAATATTAGGACTTTTATAACTATATACTTTACTATTACCTAATTAAGTTTCTATAAGAGGTAGTTAGTTTTAATATTTTTAAGTAAAAGCTATACCTTATCTCTAACCTAAAACTATTTTACTAGCTAATATAAAGTAAATATAGTGTCTTATTACCTTTATTATATATAGGCTATTATAGCTTATACTAGATAAGTACTCTCCTAGAGGTACTTAAGAAATTATATTACTTATCTCTTTAGTATTATTATAGAAGTAAATATATCTAGTAGTAACTAAACTAGCTTTAGGTTATAGCTATATAGTAGCTTATTTAAGCTAACTTTTATTATAGAAAATAGCCTATTATTAATTATAAGCTAGTAAGTAGCTAGATATTCTAGCTAGTTAAACTATAAGAAAGAGACTATAATATATAATATTACCTATACCTCTTAGTTTACTTACTTTATACTACTATTAGTCTATAGGTAATATAATATAGAAAGTAATTAATTAATTCTAACTAAGGAGTATAATATTATCTAAAATTTTCCTAACTAATTTAAACTATAATCTATAATAATTAATTAAGGAAACCCCTTAAACTACTACTAGACTATTTTAAACCTCTTTATATATTCCTTAGCTCTTATAGAAGTTATAGCCTTAAGCTAAATAAATTTAAAGAGTTAATCTATAATAACTATTAGATATTATAGCTTTTCTAGGGATAATACTAGTAAGTTTATTATAAAGTTAATAGAGATTTATAACTAAAACTAGTTAGAGATAGGTAAAGGCTTTAGTAAGCCCTAGTATTATTAATAGCTTTTATAACTACTATAGTAATAATAGTTATAAATAAACCTAGTAATATCTTATAATATCTTATTCTAGTAAAACTACTATTATAAGATTTAGAATATAGTATTATAGCCTAGGTGCCTTATTACTAGTAAATTATAGTATTACTATATTAGGGTTATTATAAAAGGCTCTTATACTAGGACCTAAGTATAGCCCCTAAACTAAAGTACCTTATAAGTACTTATAGAATAATTTACTACTTATTCTCTTATAAGTGCCTTAATAGGAAACCTCTAGGCCCTTTCCTAAATAGCCTTTAATTAAATACTATATATAAGGTTAGAGATAATAGCCTAGTTCTATAAAGTCTAAAGGTATTTAGTAAGAAAGAGAACCTTACTAGCTAGTAATAGCACTATATTACTATTATCCTACTATTTATCTAGTATTAGTAAGAGCTATATAATAGTAATAGGTTATAAAATATATCCTATTTTAGAGATTACCCTTTCCTAGTCTTACTCCCTTTAAGAAAGAGTATTAGGCTACTATACCTATATACTAGGTTTATACTAGAGGTAAAAATTAAATAGTATAAGTATATTTACCTATTAAGCCTATTACTCTAATATTAACTAGGGAGTTATAAAGTACTCTAAGTTCTTATAGTCTATATAAATTATAAATAGACTAGAAATGCCTTATAGCTTAGCTAACTATACCTTAAGGTATAAGATAATAGCTAATAATTCCTTATTATAAATTATATAGTTCTTTTATAAGATTATAAGGCTAGTAAAGTAGTAAGTAACTAGGTATATAACACTATCCTAGCCTTACTAGGAAAGGTATTCTTTAATAGCTATTCCTAAATAATTAGCTTTTATTACTATAAGGAGATCTAAGTCCTATTATACTAGTACTAGGTATATAATAAAAGTATCTTTTAGCCTATTAAAGGTATTATTCTCTTTAGGTCCCTATTAAAAAGGGATATTTCTCTTAGTTAATTATATTAGTAATACTACTAGTTTTAAAAAGTTACTAATAAAGTTATAGTAAAAGTTAGTAAACCCTAGGAAGCTATAAACCCCCTAAAGTTTTATTAGGGCTACTTACTCCCTAATAGCTATAATCTTTACTAAGTCTAGATAAATAGAATAACTTACTATAATAATATATCCTAGGTATTAAACCTCCTTTACTATAAATATAGACTTATTAAGGTCTAAGTATAAACCTATAGCCCTTAGGTAGCCTAATATTAACTAGACCTTAGCTATATAGTCTTTCCTTAATCCCCCTAAGTAAACTAAGATATTATCTAAGTATACTATAATAAAATCCCCTAATATATCCCCTAAGGACTTATTAATATAATATTAGAATATTACTAGTGTGCTAGCTAGGCTAAAGGGGTAAACTAGCTACTTAAATAGCCTAAACCTAGTTTAAAACACTATAAGGTACTTCTAGCTCTTAGTAATCTATAGCTTATAAAACACTATATAAATATTTACCTTTATAAACTAATATACCTAGGATAAGAAATAAAGTATTTTCTTAATTAATAGAAGAGAATAGTAATCCTATACTATTATCTTATTAAAAGTATAGTAATTTATATAAAAACGCTAACCTTTATTAGCCTTTTTAATAAGGAGAACTAAAGCTATAGCTAATAATAAGCTAGTATAAATCTAACCCTTATCTATTAAGTCTATAATCTAGTGCCTAACCTCTAGAAGCTAGTCCCTTAGTATATTATATAGTAGTCCCTAAGGGAGTGTTAGTTTAGACTTATCCTAATTCTTATATAAGCATATATAGTAATTAAGGGACCCTTAATAAGGGGGTAAGCTATTAGCTTTAGCCTTATTAAAAAGGTCTATAAAGTTAGCTAACTCCTTAGGTAATATTAATATATCTAGGCTATTAGGCTTTATCTTAGGCACTATAATCTATAGTACTATTATTATCTCCCTAAGGCTTATAGTAATAAATATTATAAAAGTGTCCTTCCTATAGTATACCTAGCGCACTTCTATAGTATATAAGGACTTAATAATTCCTTATACTAGAGTCTTTACCTTATATACAAAGGCTTTAGAGATATATAAGCCCTTTATTACTTTAATAACTAATTACTATTTTACTATATAAATAACTATATTATAATATTCTAGCTATAGTATCCTAAGTATAATATCTTATATAAGGCTTAGGATAATATATAAATATACTAATAACTCCTAGCTATTAATATCTATTTTAGTGTATACTATATAGGTAATTAAGGAGGTATTCTCCTATACTCTTTTTCCCTTTTTTTTTATTTTTACTATAGTCTAAATATACTTTCTCTTTAGTAAATATATAAGCTCTAGGCTAAACTATTTTACTACTAACTTACTTATAGCACTATAATAATTATAACTATAATTAATCTAGATATTAATATAATAATATATATTAAAGAGTATAGAAATTAAGAATAGTAATTAGTCTATATATTATACTATATCCCGCTCTAACTCTATATAGCTTAAATAGTTATTTTATATTATAGTATATAGTTAGCTTACTTACCCTTATATAAGACTTTACTTAGGGGCTACTTATTTTCTATAAGGGGAATATTTACCTCCTTATTTATGCTTTTCTTATTTACTTTATATAAGTTAATACTAACCTATAGGTAATAGGGTAGGAGAAAAGTATACTTTTAAATATAGTAATTCTTAGATTTATATTATAAGTAATATCCTTTCTAATAGTATTTAGCTAACTTTACTTCTAATACTTATTTAGCTTATTATATATTTATAGTAAGCTTTAGACCTTTCTCCTTCTTAACTAGCTTATTTTATTTTCCTAATTAAGTCCTTACTATATATACCTTAGTTATTAGTATATTACCCTTATAATTAGTCTAAGGTATAGGTTTAGCTAGCTATAGTTTATATTAAAACTAGTACTTATTCTCTATAGTAAGGGCCTTAATATTAACTATAATCTTATAATACTATATAATAGCTATATACTATATACTCTAGCTAATACCTTAGCTTATACTAATTTCTCTTAAATACTTATTAAGCACTTATTAAAGCTTTACTAGCTTTATATTATTCTCTTAATAATTTTCTCTTACTAATAAAAGCTTCTTTATAAAGTAAATAAAGAATATAAAAAATAGCTTCCCTAAGCCTTATTTTATCTAATTAAGCTCTATAAGGGCTATCTCTTATTTATATAAATTAAAGAATATAAACCTAAGGTATTCTAGGAATTTAGCTAGGTTAAAATTATAAGTACTACCTTATTTAAAGAAAGTAATTACCTAGGACTAGACTTTAAAGAATAAGTTTTAATAAATAAATATTTACTTATTCTTATTAGTTTTAATAAAGTCCTTATTTACCTATAGCTTATATTCTATTAGGAACCTTTATATAGTAAATAAGGCCTTATTACTATTATATAAGTTACCTATAGGGATAGGTTTTTATTTTACCTTAGGTATAGTTAAGACTAGGTTAAAGGTAAGAGGTAAAATAAGGTTAACTACTAGGGTACTAGGGTAGGCTATAATAGGTAGTTAAGTTAAAGGTCTTATAGTATTTATAGTTACTTATTATTAGAGGTATATAAGCTCTGCTATTTGCTTATTAAGTATAAGTTAAAGCGTTTTAAATTAGGCTTATTAAGCTACTAGTAGTGCTATAGTATTAGATAGGGGGGTTTTTATCCCCTAGCTAGGTTAGTCTTATAGTTAAAGCGTGTTTATTATATCTATTAATATATCTATTAGTATTTCTATTATATCTTTTAGTAATTATTATAAAGGACTAAAGGAAGTCTCTTAATTATTATAGACTAGCCCCTAGGTAACTATAATAAGGCATTAATATAGTATTAAAAGACTTAAGGAGGAAAAGGGGAAGGAGAAGAGGCTATCCCTAGTAGCGCCCCTTATACCCCCTTAGCTTCTTATGTAAGCTCCTCCTTACCTGTTCCTGCTTGCCCTTACCCTTCCTACTATCCGTAACATGCTTAGGCAAAGCCTAAGCCCTTACAAATACTAACCTTTATTAGGTTTTTTAATAAGAAAGACTAGGGCTATAGCTAATAAAAAGCTAGTATAAATCTAACCCTTATTTATTAAATCTATAATCTAGCGCTTAACCTTTAGAAGCTAGTCCCTTAGTATATTATATAGTAGTCCTTATAGGAGTATTAGTTTAGACTTATTTTAGTTCTAGTGTAAGTATATATAATAATTAAGAGACCCCTAATAAGGAGGTAAGCTATTAGCTCTAGCCTTATTAAAAAAGTCTATAAAGTTAGCTAATTCCCTAGGTAATATTAATATATCTAGATTATTAGGCTTTATCTTAGGCATTATAATCTATAGTACTATTATTATCTCTCTAAGACTTATAATAATAAACTTTATAAAAGTATCCTTTTTATAATATACTTAGTATATTTCTATAGTATATAAGGAACTAATAATCCCTTATACTAGTGTCTTTACCTTATGCTTAGAGGCCTTAGAGATATATAAGCCCTTTATTACTTTAATAACTAATTACTATTTTACTATATAAATAACTATATTATAATATTCTAGCTATAGTATCCCTAGTATTATATCTTATATAAGTCCTAGGATAATATATAAATATACTAATAACTCCTAGCTATTAATATTAATTCTAGTATATACTATATAGGTAATTAAGGAGGTATTTTCCTTCTCTCTTTTTTCTTTTATTTTTATTTTTACTATAGTTTAAATATACCTCCTTTTTAGTAAATATATAAGCTCTAGGCTAAACTATCTTACTACTAACTTACTTATAGCACTATAATAATTATAACTATAGTTAATTTAAATATTAATATAATAATATATATTAAAGAGTATAGGAATTAAGAATAGTAATTAGTTTATATATTATACTATATCTTACCTTAACTTTATATAGCCTAAATAGTTATTTTATATTATAGTAAGTAATTAGCTTATTTACTCTTATATAAGACTTTACTTAAAGATTACTTATTTTCTATAAGGGAAATATTTACCTCCTTATTTATACTTTTCTTATTTACTTTATATAAGTTAATATTAACCTATAGATAATAAGGTAAGAGAAAAGTATACTCTTAGATATAGTAATTCTTAGATTTATATTATAAGTAATATCCCTTTTAATAGTATTTAGCTAACTTTACTTTTAATACTTATTTAGCTTATTATATATTTATAGTAAGCTTTAGATCTTTCTCTTTCTTAGCTAGCTTATTTTATTTCTCTAGTTAAGTCCTAGTTATATATACCTTAGTTATTAGTATATTACCCTTATAGTTAGTCTAAGGTATAAGCTTAGCTTACTATAGTTTATACTAAAACTAGTACTTATTCTTTATAGTAAGGGCCTTAATATTAACTATAATCTTATAATACTATATAATAGCTATATACTATATACTTTAGCTAATACCTTAGCTTATACTAATCTCTTTTAAATACTTATTAAGCACTTATTAAAGCTTTACTAGCTTTATATTATTCTCTTAATATTTTTTTTTACTAATAAAAGCTTCTTTATAAAGTAAATAAAGAATATAAAAAATAGCTTCCTTAAGCCTTATTTTATTTAGTTAAGCTTTATAAAAGCTATTTTCTATTTATATAAATTAAAGAATATAAACCTAAGGTATTTTAGGAATTTAGTAAGGTTAAAGTTATAAGTATTACCTTATTTAAAGAAAGTAATTACCTAGGACTAGACTTTAAAGAATAAGTTCTAGTAAATAAATATTTACTTATTTTTATTAGTTTTAATAAAGTTCTTATTTACTTATAACTTATATTTTATTAAAAACCTTTATATAGTAAATAAGGCCTTATTACTATTATATAAATTACTTATAGGAATAGGTTTTTATTTTACCTTAGGTATAGTTAAGACTAAGTTAAAAGTAAAAGGTAAAGTAAGGTTAATTACTAAGGCACTAGGTTAAGCTATAATAAGTAATTAGGTTAAAGGTCCTATAGTATTTATAGTTACTTATTATTAGAGGTATATAAGCTTTACTATTTACTTATTAAGTATAAGTTAAAGTATTTTAAATTAAGCTTATTAAGCTACTAGTAATGCTATAGTATTAAATAAGGGGGTTATTATCCCCTAGCTAAGTTAGTCTTATAGTTAAAGTATACCTATTATATTTATTAATATATCTATTAGTATTTCTATTATATCTTTTAGTAATTATTATAAAGAACTAAAGAAAGTCTCTTAATTATTATAAACTAGCCCCTAGGTAACTATAATAAAGTATTAATATAGTATTAAGAGACTTAAGGAGGAAGGAGAAAGGGTAAGAGGTAATCCCTAGTAATGCCTCTTATACCCCCTAGGCTACTTATATAAGCCTCCTTTTCCTTACCCTAATTGCTTTTACTAATCCCCTCTCTAACTACTATATAGATAATGCTTAGGCAAAGCCTAAGCCCTTACATATCCTAAGCATTAGTATCTTAAATTATTTATAAGCTTATTAATCTAATAAGGTATTTATATATAATCTTTATTTATTAGCTAAAGCTATAGTTAGTTTTACTATTTATAAAGCTAAATAAGAAGTTTCTCTAATTTAATAGTACTTATTGAAATGTAGGGAGCTAGTTACCAGCTGGAAACAGCTGTACAGGTGCAGCTCTACGGTCAGGGACTAGTAGAACTACCACGTTAGAATAACTAACGTAATGCAACGGAAGGTTATAGTAGTTATTAACTAATTAAATTTAATTTAGATTACTTTTACAATAGCTAAAAAAGCAATAGAATTAATTTTAGCGATGTTATATAGGCAATGCGGCTATTAGATTAAGAGGCCTAGCTATCTAGCTAGATTAAAAAGATCTTCTTCCTCTCATATACTTACTAACTATATTAGTGGATCCAGACTGCTAGAGAAGTCTTATAAGCCACTTTTTATTTTCCGTAAAATTCATTTATATGTAAAATCCAAAAAATTAACTTACTACTATACAAACTAGCAACCTATATGCACTAAATTTTAGTCTAAAAATATTCTTACATTAAATAAAAGCCCTATCTTCTAGCTTTAATTTGCTATATGTAAGACTTTTGTACAACCTCTAGTTAAAGAGAAAATCACTGTTAAAGATAGCTATAGGGTAACCCGCGTACAGGGTAGCCTGCTTACCTAATTACTAGTGCCGCGGTTATGGCTACGCTTGCAGCTACAATGCAATTGACTAATCCACAATTAATTGGAATTAGTTATCCACACGGTCAGTCGTAACTGTTAACAGCTGCGATGTAGCCATTGACGGTCACCTGCGTAACTGTTAACAGCTGCGACCGACCGTGTGGATGACTAATCCAAATTAATTATCAATTGTGGATTATTCAATTGCGTTATGGCTGCAAGCGTAGCCACAACTATAGCACCACTAGTAATTAGGTAAGCTAGGGTGACGTAAGCAGGTTACCCTATAGCTATCTTTAACAGCGATTTTCTCTTTAACTAGAGGTTATATAAAAGTCTTACATATAGCAAATTAAAGCTAGAAGATAGGGCTTTTATTTAATATAGGAATATTTTTTAGACTGAAAATTAGTGCATATAGGTTACTAGTTTGTATGGTAGTAAGTTAATTTTTTGGATTTTACATATAAATAAATTTTGCGGAAAATTAAAAGTGGCTTCTAAGACCTCTCTAGTAGTCTAGATCCACTAATATGGTTAGTAAGTATATAAGAGAAAGAAGATCTTTTTAATCTAGCTAGATAGCTAGGCCTCTTAATCTAACAGCCGCATTGCCTATATAACATCACTAAAATCAATTCTATTAGTATATAAGATATTGTAAAAGTTATCTAGATTAAATTCTATTAGTTAATAGTTACCATAAACTTCTATTACGTTATATTAAATATTTAATGTGGTGGTTTTATTAGTCCTTAATTATAAAGCTACACCTATATAGCTATTGCTAGCTAGTAACTAGCTCCCTACATATCAATAGGTTATAAGCCTAGCCTATTACTATAAAATTCTTTCTAGTGCACTTTGCGTATAGTTATAAAAGACTTCCCTTCTATAAAATAGGAAGGACCTGCGAGATAGAAGCTATTCCCTTCTATAAAAAAGGAATTATTGTAATTATAGAAGACTTCCCTTCTATAAAACAGGAAGCGCATAAGTAATATAAAAGCATTCCCTTCTATAAAAAGGAAGTTTAGTAAGAATAGAAGCTTTTCCCTTCTATAAAAAGGAAATTCAGCGCAGATAGAAGCTTTTCCCTTCTATAAAAAGGAATTTTAGCATAAATAGAAGACTTCCCTTCTATAAAATTAGAAGATAGATACTAATTAACAAGATTAGGGGCCTTCTACCCCTAATCTTAGTGCGCAAGAGATTCTAAATAATTAGCTAAAAGAGCAGGTTATTAAGCAATAAGATGCTATTAATCTATTATTATAAAAGCTAGAGGCTCTAACTATAGCTATTAATAATAAAGGCATAGAGGGTGTGAAAGCTACTAAGCCCACTAGTTAGCAGCAAGTTTAGGAACCTATCTTTTAAGATAAAGCCCCTAAATCTAGCTTTATATAAGCTACCTTTAATAATTCAATTATTAAGGAATTTAATAAGAGGGTTTATAGCTTTCCTAAGACTACTAAGCTTAAAGGAGCTAAAAATTTTAATTAATAGAAACAAGCCCTAGCTATCTAATTTAGAGCTTTAGGCATGCCTAATTTTCTAGATAATCCGGATATTTCTAGGGTGCTAGGGGACGCTAACTAAGCTATTATCCTTATGTTATTAAGGGATAGCTATATAGAAGGCCCCTAAGCCACTATAACTTAGCAAAAATCACCTAAAGAAGCCTATAATTTACTTATTAGGCAATATTCACATAGCGTTAAAATCTAGAGGGGGTCCCTATATTCTGAATTTCATAACCTGAATTTTCATGGTTTTAAGGGGACTTTAGAAGCTTTTAATGTAGTCTTTAATAATCTACTAGCTAGATTATTAATTTTAGGGGTCCTAATTAATCCTATAGATTAGGTTAATTAATATCTTTAATCCCTAAAAATAACCTTCCCTTAGTAGGCTAAGAGGCAATGATTTAGCATGCGTATAAATAGGGCTATAGGGGCTCCCCTAGATACCCTAAATCTTTAGTTTCTAATAGCAGACCTTCTAGCTAAACAGAGGGATAAATTATCTACGGTATCTAAAGCCCTAAATTATAGGGCTAAAGACCTAGAAAAGGGTGCTAAAGACAAGGAAAAGGCCCCTAAAGGTTAGAAGAAGAAGAAAGAAAGCTCTAAAGAAAATAAGGGCTCTTCTAATTCTAATAAGAAGAAAAAGAAGTAAAAGGGTTAAAAATCAGATAAAAAGGATAATAAAGAGCTTATAGAGGGTTCTTTTATACTAGGAAATTACAACCTTTTTAACAGAGCCCTTAATCCGTATAAGAAACCTAGTAATTACAAGACTAGTTATAAGAGCTCTAGCGATAGTAGCTCTGATTCTAGCTCTAGTAATTTAGATAATAAAAAACAAGAAATTAATTCCTTAAATGGTTTTAATTATTACAGTAAATACATGAAAAAGGCCCTATTATATAATATAGGTTTAACCATATATATAGTTAATTCTAGGGAGGTCTTTAGGGATTATACCCCTTATAAGAAGGGGGAATCTAACCCTATTATAACCAGTGGTAGCCCTATTTATCCAAAGGGTCACAGTAATGCTGTTTTTAAGGTCTTATATTAAAAGAAACCTAATAAATATAGGACCTTAGTGCTAAAGGACACTCTATATTTTCCTTAGCTTAATGTTAATATAGTTAGTGGCCTTATTTACTATATATCTAGTGGTTGCTTTATAAAAAACTATCTTTATCTTAAAGATAGGTCTTATATTGCTACCCTAGATATAGAAAAACATAGTTTTTTCTTCTACGTTAAAAACCAATCTACACCTAGGTTATATAAAGGGCCCTATAATAAGGAATCTTATTATATCTAACCTTTTACCTATGCTAGCTTTAGGGGTCATAGCTATCTAATTAGCTACCCTATAGAGGTTCAAATTCCCTCTAAAAAGCCAGATTAGGCTTCTAATTTGGACGAAATCGCTGAAATCAACGAAAATAATAATAATATTAAAGAAATTATACGGGATGATTTAGGGGATTTAGTCCCTTCTCTAACGCCTATAGCCCTAGGTTAGGTCCCTTATAAATCTAAAGATATAGATTTAGGGGTATTAGAGGGCCTTAGTGAAGGAAAAAGGTCCCTAATACCTCCCTAAGAGGCCTGTGGTTCTTAAGAGGCTTAGTAGGGGACTAATAGAGAGAGCCCTAATCTAGACCTAAATCTAGACCCTAATTCAGGCCCTAAAGATCTTTAATATCAAAAGTTACTAAAACTAGCTAGCCTATGGCATATATGATTAGGGCACCTAGGGCTTCCTTTGCTAAAGAAAATAAGCCTTATAACTAAAGGAATCCCTGATTTTTCTAAAATTAAGGATAAGGATTTTAAATGCATAGCTTATAATTAATCTAAGGCAGTTAGAAGACCTAGGAAATTAGCTATCCCTAACCCCCCTAGAGCTCTAGATTAAATAGAGGGGGATACGCTAAAAATTAGCCCTATACTATATAATAAATAGTTAATTTGCTTATTTTTAGTTAATTAAAAAACTAGATATAAGTGGGTGTTCTTATTACCTAATAAGGAAGGCCTAACTATTTATAGGGCTATTAAGGGCTTCTTCAGAGGGCTTAAAAATTAACTAGGTTAATATCCTAGGCACCTTCACTTCAATAGGGGCTAAGAAATCAATTCTAGTTATTAAACCTAGTTAAATTCTAAAGGGATTAAATTTATAACTTCTAGTCCCTATATCTATAAGCAGAATAGGTTAGCAAAGCGTTTAATTTGTACTATTCTAGATCAATTAAGGGCTACTATCTAGTGGGCAAAATTACCCTTATATCTATGGTGTTTTATATTACCTGCAGTTGTTAACCTAGTTAATATAACTGCTAATACCATAAAGGATAAGAGCCCTAAACAACTGCTAGCTAGGGAGCTAAATCAGCCCTATATAACTAATATTAGCAGTATTAGAGCTATAGGATCTCACTGTGAGATTCTAATCCCCGTGGAAAAACGACCTAAAGCCTAGAAGTTAGTAGCTAGAACTATCCCTAAAAGGTTATTAGTTACACTAGGTTCTAATACCTACCTAGTGTATATCCCCTCTAAAAGGCTAGTTATAAAGACTAGCTTTATTAAGATTATAGAGTCTATAGGTCCTATCTCTAAAGGATTACCTAGGCTTTCTATAGGGAATAACCCTTTAGAGGGGGAAAATAATTTAGAAGATTAAGATCTAAATTAAGGTTTAAAGGATTACCCTATAGATAATATAGGAGGTCCCCCTATAGGTTAAGAAAAACACCCTATAAGGCCTGTATAACCCCCTAAGGAACTAATTCTAGAGGCTTTAGAGAAGGCCACGCCCGTAACTTCACTAGAAAATCAGATTTTAACTCCGGACCTGGATTTTAACAAAATTACTAACTTTAACCCTAATATTAACCCTATAGATATTAATATTAGTTTTCCTTCTTCTCTAGATTTTATAAAAGAAATCTGCTTTAAGGTATAGGAGAAGCTAAAGGAAAATAACTCTAATAGCCCTAAACCTAAGACTTAGAAGTAAGCTATATCTAGCCCTAAAAGGGATAAATAGATAGAAGCTATATATAAGGAATATAAATAGCTTCTAAAGGCTAGTACTTTTAAATTTATAGGGAAAGACTAAGTACCTAAGGGCCGAAAAGTACTAAAGAATAGGCTTGTTTATAAGCTTAAAAAGGATAAAGAAAATAATCCTTTAAAATACAAGGCCTGACTTGTTGCTAAGGGATTTATGCAAATCGAAGGTCTAGATTATCTAGAGACCTTTGCAGCTATAAGCATTCCCCCTAGCTAGAGGATTCTACTAGCCCTAGTGGCTTAGAATAACTAGGAAATTAAATAGGTTAATTTTATAGGAGCTTTTCTTAATAGTAAGCTATAATAATAGATTTATATAGTTATTCTAGATAGATTTATTAAATTCCTTAAAGTAAATCCTAAATTAGCTAAATTAGCTAAAAGTTTTAGCTATAAACCTTCTAAAGATTAAGTAATTCTATTATAGAAGTCTTTATATAGCTTAAAACAGAGCTTAAGGGAGTGGCAATAAGCACTAATAGCAGTGCTAAAGTCCCTAGGATTTAGCCCTCTAATTTCTAACCTAGCTATATTCTATAATTCCTTTACTAAAACCTTTATTATTACGTATATAAATAATTATCTTCTAATTAGACTGGATTTACCTTATATCTAAAGACTTAAAAAGGAACTTTATAAAGTCTATCTAATAGAAAATAGGGGGCTAGCTAAATTCTTCTTAGGGGTTTAAATTATACAAGATAGACCTAATAGGATACTGAAAATTTATTAATCTTAGTATATCTTAGAGGCTTTAAATCGATTTAATATGCTAGATAGTAAGCCTATTAGCATATCTCTTTAGCTAGGCGTTTTTAGCTACGCAGACTACTAAGCTATTAATAGCTAGCGAAATCAAGCTTTATTAGTGCATTATAGGGACTATAATATACCTAATATTGCTTATAAGGCCAGATGTGGCCTTTATACTTTAGTGGCTATTTATAGCACTAGCTAGCCCCTATATAAAGTACCTAAAAGCAGCTAAAAATCTGCTTAGGTACTTATTAGGGACTAAATTCCTCGCTATAATCTATAGGGGAGACCCTAAAGGTATAGCTAGTAAAAGCCTAATAGGTTATTATAACAGTGATTTTACAGGGGATAAAAAGACCTCTAAATTAACCTACGCTTATTTATTTAAGCTAGCTAGCAGACCTATTAGCTAGAAATCAAAGAAAGCTAGTATAATAGCTCTATTAACATTAGAAGCTAAAGCTAACGCTATCTGCAAGACCTTCTAGAAGCTATAGTAGCTTTAGGGCTTATTTAAGGAGCTAAAAACCCCTATTTCTCCCCCTATCTAGATATATTACAATAATTAAGGCGCTATAACCACTGCCTATAACCCTGCCTTACATAGCCGTATAAAGCATACCTTACTAAAGTTTAACTATATTAGGTAATAGGTTTTAGAGGGTTTAGCTAAGATCGAATATCTAGATACGAAGTCAATGCCTGCAGATAGTCTAACAAAGCCTCTATCTAGACCTCTTTATTAGGCCTTTATTAAGCTCTTAAGGCTTGATAATCACTAAAACTAACAACTAAATCCCTTTAATAGGGAACTAAAAACAACGCTAAAAAGGGAGCTATATTTAACAATAGCTAGGAATTTAAAAAGGAGGTCTTTTATCTTTTCCTGTTTTTCCCTTTTATTTATTTTTATCTAAAAGTTATTATTTACCTTACAGTCTCCTTATACGCTTTTAATTACTTTTAATGTAATTCTTTTGTAAAGGGGGTGTTAAAAATAAGACTTATTTTTAGCCCTTTCTAGTTAAAGGACCTTTCTATTACTAGCTTGCATTATAAGCCTAACAGCTACACTACAGCTGTTAACGGTCGCGAAGGTGGCTATCAATAGCTACGTTGCAGCTGTTAACAGCTGCGACTAACTATGTGAATAACTAATCCAAATCAATTATTAATTGTGGATTATTCAATTGCGTTATGGCTGCAAGCATAGCCACAACTGTAGCGCCACTAGTAATTAGGTAAGCTAGGGTAACGTAAGCAGGTTACCCTATAGCTATCTTTAACAGCAATTTTCTCTTTAACTAGAGGTTATACAAAAGTCTTATATATAGCAAATTAAAGCTAGAAAATAGGGCTTTTATTTGATGTAGGAATATTTTTTAGACTAAAAATTAGTGCATATAGGTTGCTAGTTTGTATAATAGTGAGTTAATTTTTTGGATTTTACATATAAATGAATTTTGCGGAAAATTAAAAGTAGCTCCTAAGACCTCTCTAGTGGTCCGGATTCACTAATATAGTTAGTAAGTATATAAGAGAAAGAAGATCTTTTTAATCTAGCTAGATAGCTAGGCCTCTTAATCTAATAGCCGCATTGCCTATATAACATCACTAAAATCAATTCTATTAGTATATAAGATATTGTAAAAGTCATTTAGATTAAATTCTATTAGTTAATAGCTGCTATAAACTTCCGTTACGTTGCGTTAAATATTTAACGTGGTGGTTCTATTAGTCCCTGACTGTAAAGCTGCACTTGTACAGCTGTTGCTAGCCGGCAACTAGCTCCCTACATATCAATATATATATTCTAGCGTATATTCTATAAAATTAGTAGTAAAGATACTAGTTAAGGAAGAATAATATCTTATAAAATATACTAATAGCTATAAGCTTTAAGGAATAATTCCTATATATACTAGTAAGCACTAAAGGTTTTATTAATAATAATACCTTATTATAAATAGTATTTATAAAGTCCTTTATAATCCCTTAAGGCTAATTTTATCTTAGTAATATAGGATTTAGCTTATATTATAGCCTAATAATGCTATTTTTAAGGGTTTAATATTATTTATAAAACTAAAGAGAAGCTTATAAGCACTCTAATAATAAGAAAGAGCTTTTTAACTTTTAGTATATATAATTATAAATAGTTATAAAGTGTATTTTTAGGTAATATAAGTAAAAGTAAAAGATAATTTACTATAGTATTACTAAGTATAACTTTCTTATATAAATTAAAATAGTCTATACTATTATAGCTTTCTTTAACTTTATTAAATTAAGTAAAAAGAAGCCTTATAACTTTAAAGTAAAAGAGATAGAATTATTACTTAGAGATAAGTATAAAGCACTTAAAATAGCTACTATATAAGCATTTTTACTTCTTATAAGCCTTATAGGCTATAAGATTTAGAAAAGAATAATATAGTAACTTTAAAGGGTTTAGTAAAGTAATAATTTAAATAAAAAGATATATATTTAATAAATTAATAGTATTATTAATAGAATTTTAATTAATATAATAATAATATTATAGGTTAAAAAGTAATAAATATATATAGCTTATAAATCTTTTTAATAAAAAGCCTTACTTTTACTAGTAAATAATATTAATACTAAAATTTAACTTAATTTATACTTACTTTATCTCTTTTAATAATAATAAGTTTTAAATTAAAGGATTTAGTTAATCTTACTTTAACTATAATATAACTCTAATAATTATACTTATTCTAAACTCTTTACTATATAATTAATAGTTCTTAATTACTTTCTTAATATTATTAGCCCTTATAGCTCTTTAAGTAATAATATACCTCTTTAAGCCTTATATTTAAGGCCTAAGAATATTAGATATTACCTTTAAGAGCTTCTTTACTTATACTATAGCCTAATGCTTTTATATACTTTATAGTAATAAATTTAGCTATAATCTATTAGGCATAGCCTTAGTAAAGCTTAATTAAGAGCTTTATAGGTTTAGTATTAAGGAAATAGCTATATTATTAGTGCTTTACTTTAGAATATTACTTTAAGACTAACTTTAATATTACTAATTATTCTTAAAAAGAGAATTTTTATTAAGAAGCTTAATAGTATTATAAGCCTTATTATTAAGGTATTATATATTAGTATTCTTTCTTTAAGACTTAATTTTATTATCTTTAGACTTATTAAAGCTTTTTTTTAATAACTTTTCTTATACTCTTTTAGTAATAATAAAGCTTTTAGTATCTTAAGCTTTAATAACTATATTACTAGCTTTATAGTCTTTTAAGAAAACCTTTACTTACTTCTCTTTTATAATAGCTTTATTTATAATAAGAGGCTTTATTATAATAAATTTACTAAACCTTCTATATATTTAAGAGATATAATTAGTAATTTACTTACTTATATAAAGCTACCTATTTTATTTATTATATATTATACTAGATTTTTTCTCTATAGTATAAAAAGTATACTAAATACTCTTTAGCTACTTATATTAGTTTTTAATAGTATTTAAAGACTATTAATATTATAGGAAATTCCTTATAAATATAGGAATAAAGCTTTTAAAAATATCTTAAATAATACTAATCTTATTACTATTAAGCTATTACTTATAGTAAGCTTTAAGAAGTAATTTAAGAAAAAAAAGAGTTTAATTATTAGTCTAATAAATTTAGGAGGGTTTAAATACTTATAATTAAGTACTTTAAAATATAGCTATAATAGGTATTTAAATTATAATAATCCTATTATATTAAAGCTATAGGAAGGAAAAGCTATTATTATAATAGTTCCCTTATATAAAGGTAATAAAAAAAGCCCTAGAAGTAAGCTATAATAGTATAAAGTGGCCGCCCTATACAGATCCACATATAATTTGTACCATGCAATGTTAGTGCAAACTTTGCACCGGCTCGTGGATCACACGCTAAATTTGGATGGGAGTGTCGTGGCGTAAAAGTTGACAGGTCAAGTACACCCACTGTACAAAGAACTCCGTAGTGGTCGCAGCACAAACATTCTCCACTATTCCTGTTCGGCAGACAGCTCCAAGTTGAGACGATCTGCCTGGGCCCAGCTCTGTCTGTCAGTTGAAGCTTCGAAGTAGATGGTCCTGCTGCATAGCAATAGGCGCATTTCTGATAAACCAACCCCATACGGATATCTGGCACCATCAGATTCGAAATGTTGCCTCAAAACTAGCCGCTATGTCTCTGATACCATACCACCCGAAGGAAGGTCGGGAGATCGTTCTGTAAGCACCTTTAGCCCCAGGAGCTTCAATATTGCTCGTGAATCGTTCCCCGTGATTGTTCTATTTCAAAGCATCAGTCGAAGTGGACACGTACTGACGTCCTGATGTCTTCAGTCGCCATCGCAATGCCGTCGTTGTTCGAGATCGTGACTCCCAACGTCTCGAGATTCGGGGTTCCGAATGCCCGACATGTCATCAACTTCTAGCCCGCTCACCATCTCCTGATCGGTCATACGACCGGTCATTTGAAATGAATCACGAATATGTCGATCCAGAATACTTTAGAATGCTCAGAACGGGAAATTATGACTTCACCCTTGGTAACAGACCCCCAAGTCCCGTTCGGAGACTAGTTGAGCCAGCATCGGTCGCAAGCTCCAAAAGACACTCCACGTCCCCTCCGGAAGTCTTGCAGGAACAGGGAGGAGCGAGGCTCAGTGCTAATGATCCCGAACCCCAACAAACCGAAAGAAGTAGAATACGACGTGAAGCTTTTAGCCCGAACTACTTCAAGACCTTTTTCGTGGAGGAAAGAATTCTTGGTAAGGGAGGCAAAGGAGTCGTGTTGCTAGTACGCCATGAGATCGACGGCTGTCCTCTCGGACACTTTGCTTGCAAGAGAGTACCAGTCGGTGATGACCATTCCTGGTTGGAAAAGGTGTTGATAGAAGTTGAGCTGCTGGCCAAACTCTCGCACCCTAATCTGGTATCATACCGCCACGTGTGGCTCGAGGATGTTCGCTTGACAAGGTTCGGACCGAGTGTCGCCTGCGCTTTCATTCTGCAACAGTACTGCAATAGTGGTGATCTCCACCAGTATGTTGTCGGCGGTGCCCCAAGGGAGGTGACGAAGGAGGAGTTGAAAGCGCAGATGAGACGACGATCCAGAGGCCACGCGGAGACACATCTGGACCCATTTATCGCTCGACCGCAACTCTCTTTTGAAGAGATATATTCCCTTTTTAAGAATATTACCTCGGGCGTGGCATATCTTCATGGCTCAAATTATATCCATCGGGATCTAAAACCGAGTAACTGCCTCCTCCATAGTGAGGGTGGGAAATTGAATTGTCTCATCAGCGATTTTGGTGAGGTTCAACCTGAGAATATCGTCCGCAAATCTACTGGTTCCACGGGCACGATATCATACTGCGCCCCGGAAGTGTTAAGAATGGACGTGTCGGGCCAGTATGGAAATTTTACAACAAAGTCTGATGTATTCTCGCTTGGGATGATTCTCTACTTCATGTGTTTCGGGCGACTGCCCTATCAAGGTGCTAACGCTATTCAGGAGGAGCTCGAAGACATTGATCAATTGCGGGCCGAAATCACAGATTGGCAAGGTTTTCAAGATGAGCGCCAGGAACGCCCTGATCTGCCGTCTAAGTTGTATAAACTGCTGAAGAAGTTGCTTGCCTTGGACCCCGTAGAGCGTCCAAGTGCGAACGAAGTTCTGTTAGCAATGAAAAGCGAAACAAATTTCGACAATATCACAAAACATGATTGGATTACTACGAATTCCTCAACGCTCCGGGGCAACCGCATACAAAATCTGGACTCTCCGTTGCCGCCGGGAACTCCCGTCGCAGGTAATGTTTGACTAATTGACACATTCAATTTTCGGAGCATAGTCCTGTGCAAGTGGAAGCTGACATCGAACCAGATTCAAAAAAAGAGACTATACGAGGGCGACAAGGAACAATAAACGAAAGTGCCGGTGTGTATTCACATCCTGCAGATGGCAGAAGAGCATCTCAAGAACTTGGTCCCTCATCGCCACGTGAAGATGAGTTTGGGAAACATGAGCAACACAGCCGCAGCTTCGGAAGTATGCAACAAGAGCATGGTCAAATCAGCTCACTTGCAATGGAAGAGCTAACAGGAGTGGCCGCCGCCGAGTCGACCAAACCTTCCACTCCACACCTGCTGATGGCACCGCCTCGGTCGCGAGGTGAGGAATTCTGGTATCAGCTGACGATCCTGAGCCACCGCGTTGCGTCTGGGTTCCAGATTGATGCTGAATCAATCGAACCTGTTATTCGCCTAATGGTCTTCTTACTAAAGCTTGTCACTTTATCCCGACCGTGTTGGCCATATGTAGCAAGCATAGAGGTGGGTTTTCCATTAATGACATTCGCAGCTTTAGAATTGGGATGGCCAAGCTCTGTCATACATTTGAGCTGGCCCCATAGTCACAGAAATAGTGATTTGACGCAGCGGGGGGGGCATATTGGGCTCAGCATCGGATTAAGAGCGATACTACTTGGATTTCACTTCGGGGTCTTGTGGACTGCTCGTCGCTGGGACATGCTGTGCACCGGAAGACCTCGAGGCGAGTGGACCCAATGACGAGAATCGAGCAAGTCTAGCAGGTTGTAGGCACCAAGAGTCGTCTCAGATTTAACTCAAGTCTCTGAAGTGGTTCGCTCTGTCCGTCAGATGAAGACACTGGTAAACTGGGCAAACTGCTGAGTTGCAGGCGAATTACAACCACACATCAAGAAAACCTAGTGAACGTTGCAAACCTGCATCTAGCTTCTCGAATAGTAGGCTACCAATGAATCTCAAAATAAGTGCCAATCATAAGCAAAACACGACATGAATGAGAAACACAGCCCCATCTGGACCAAATCAATGGACTTGAAATTGGAACTTCGCGATATTACCTTGAGTCATATGGGCTTTGACAAGATCTTTATGTATGGCTGCCCGAGTTTCTCGGCATCAAAGGCACAGTGAAAGCGTCGGTATCCGCCGGGGCTAAAGTCTATCTAATTTGTCTAACGACTTTCCTTGATGAACCCTAATAGGTCATGTGTTTACAAACTGTAGATGTGTATTAAAACTTCATTAATCACATGCTCATCTGAGCATCGCTCTAGATCCAAAGCGTACCCGTCTATCCATTTCGGCAGCAGCCAGACCAACGTCGTAACCACCGGACTTGACCTTTTTACCCTCAGTTAAGCTCCCAAACCCAAAATCTGGCTCACCTCCGAGACTGCCAAATATATCGCCTACATAATTATTCGGTTTGATACCCCGACTGAAAGTGCAGCCCCAATTGGAAACAATCCCTTTAACGATTTCGATGCCCGCATTATAGACGTTTTCGACTGCAATGAGAAAGCCATTTTGATCAGCCCTAACCAGATGCTCCCAGTCAGACAAATGGGGTGGCGGTCGATCGAAGTTAGAGCCTATACATCTATATCAGTCATAAGAGCTTCGAAAGAGGTGAGAGCGGACCACGTTGGCGCCCCCTGAGTGGACGGCGTACCAGTTCTCATTATGATCATCCTTGAGAAGTCTACCAAACCCTCGATGGCACCTCTCACCATGACTTCTAGCGTCGCGTTATCTTCTTGGGCACTCATACAATAGGTGCCCGTTCCATTAGTCCACAATCTAGTTGTGTTTTCAAACGCAATGGCGAGTTTTGTACCGGAGTAATAGACATCACTTGTAGCAATATCACATTTCACAACGCTCGGAGCCTTTGATGCCATTGCGTTATGAAAGCCAGACCCAGAATACTTTGAGCGATACTCCTGGGGACCTATCCGATCAGTAAGCCTTGCTTTAGATGCAAGAATGTATGCTGTGTCTCTGAGCGCATTATTGACTTCGAACACCTCTGTACCGTATGTGATGGCAGGATACTGAAGGGGATAGTCACGTCCGTAAGAGATGTATCCTGTTGGCCAATCCTGTGGAAGAGATCGAGGATCGATTTCGTACTGAAGAGCAACCTGAACAGTATATCGAGCAAGGGCAACGCTCCCGATTGTAGCATAGTGAGGGTTCACACCAGCTATTCCAGCAAAAAGAAAGTACGTCTGACGAAGATCGAATTTGTTTGATAGTACAAACGCCATCATAGACGCAGCAGAATTGATCTCGCCCTCTCCAAGAGTCACTTGACATATTATACCCGTTTCTGTGCAGAACACGCGAGGGAACAACATCGAAAGTCCAGGGACTGCCATTGATCTTGCAGTTAAATTCCCTAGTCTTGATTCCTGAAATCTCTTGTGCCAAATTTGTGCTTCTGGATGCCACTACCGTCATTAAAGGGTTAGGAATTCTGCCTCAAAAGCGTAAAGGCTGTTTTGATTTACCATGGATACGATCACAACTCGTGGTTGTATCAAACTTTTCGTGTTGTCATAGAAGCTAGAGCGCGAAGTGTAACTAGGCACAACTAGGGCGAGTAGAGAGAGCAGTCGCCCTAACATTTTTTAGACGGATGAAAGTCGAAAGACAAAATAATTTGCTAGTAGGATTTTACTTCATTAAGGTGCACTGTGATATTGTGTTGAACTCAAGATAAGAAACTTTCAAATAAAAAATAGTGGCTATATTATAGTTTCTTTACTTAGTAGACGAGAAGCAAAACAAAAGCATAAATCTGTTACACTGTGTCCGAAACCAATTGGGTTACCTTGAGACCCTAACTCTAGAGCGGCTGTGGTTAAGTTTGCAGTATCTTCAAGACGGTGAAGTGAAGCGAGAGGGGGCATGTAGCGGTGGCAAATGTGAGCCAAGCTACAATTAGCACGCACATAAGCTTACATAGTGTACAGTGGCCCCCGGGTGGGTCACTGGTGATTCCAAGCAATAGGCACCTTAAAACTAGGGCATATACTTTTGAAAGATAGCAAAAGGAAATTCAAGCAATGATTTATGCGATTTATTATTTCGTGCTAGCTTTTACCTATCTTATTGAAATGTAGGGGATTATGTTGCTAGCTAGTAATAACATTACAAATGCAGGCTTTACTGTCAGGAGCGCAGAGGTCAGAGACAGGACGTTTATAATAATAGAGATTCAGAGAAACTTCAGGCTATTTAGATAATAAAAAGGCTAGCTAGCTATAAGATAGCCACGTGTATATAGGGTAAGTTTCTAGCGAAGACTATGCATATTATATATTTTAGGTTAGAGTTTAAGACCTTTACGCACCTGCCCTTAGCTAGTATCTTTCTAGTAGTAACTGCGAATCTTAGGGTGTGATCCACGAGCCGGTGCAAAGTTTGCACCGACATTGCATAGTACAAATTGTATGTGAATCTATATAGGGCGGCCACTTTGTACTATCGTGGCCTACTTCTAGGGCTTTTTTTCACTACCTTTACATAAGGGAACTATTATAATAGTAGCTCTTTTTTTCTATAGCTTTAATATAATAGGATTATTATAATTTACTAGTAAATATTATATAATTTAAATACCTATTATAACTATATCCTAAAGCACCTAATTATAGGTATCTAGACCCCCCTAAATTTATTAGACTAATAATTAAACCCTTTTCTTTCTTAAATTACTCCTTAAAGCTTACTATAAGTAATAGCTTAATAGTAGTAAGATTAGTATTATTTAAGATATCCTTAAAAGCTTTATTCCTATGTTTATAAGGAAATTCCTATAATATTAATAGTCTTTAAATACTATTAAGAACTAATATAAGTGGCTAAAGGGTATTTAGCATGCTTTTTATACTATAGAGAAGAGATCTAGTATAATATATAATAAATAGAATAGGTAGCTTTATATAAGTAAGTAAATTACTAATTATATCTCTTAAATACATAGAAGGTTTAGTAAATTTATTATAATAAAGCCTCTTATTATAAATATAGCTATTATAAGAGAGGAGTAAGTAAAGGTTTTCTTAGGAGACTATAAAGCTAGTAATATAGTTATTAAAGCTTAAGATACTAAAAGCTTTACTACTACTAAAAGGGTATAAGAAAAGTTATTAGAAAAAAGCTTTAATAAGTCTAAAGATAATAAAATTAAGTCTTAAAGAGAGAATACTAATATATAATACCCTAATAATAAGGCTTATAATACTATTAAGCTCTCTAATAAAGAAAATTCTCTCTTTAAGGATAATTAGTAGTATTAAAGTTAGCCTTAAAGTAATATTCTAAAGTAAAGCACTAATAATATAGCTATTTCCTTAACGCTAAACCTATAGAGCTCTTAATTAAGCTTTACTAGGGCTATGCCTAATAGATTATAGCTAAATTTATTACTATAAAGTATATAGAAGTATTAGGCTATAGTATAGGTAAAAGAGCTCTTAGAGGTTATATCTAATATCCTTAGGCCTTAAATACAAGGCTTAAAGAGGCATATTATTACTTAAAGAGCTATAGGGGCTAATAATATTAAGAAGGTAGTTAAGGACTATTAATTATATAGTAAAGAGTTTAGAATAAGTATAATTATTAGAGTTATATTATGGTTAAAGTAAGATTAACTAAATCCTTTAATTTAGAACTTATTATTATTAAAAGAGGCAAAGTAAGCGTGAATTAAGTTAAATTTTAGTGTTAATACTATTTACTAGTAAAAGCAAGGCTTTTTATTAAGAAGGTCTACAGGCTATACATATTTATCACTTTTTAACCTATAATATTATTATTATATTAATTAGAATTCTATTAATAACACTATTAAATTCATTAAATGCATATCTTTTTATCTAAATTACTACTTTACTAAACTCTTTAAAGCCACTATACTATCCTTTTCTAAATCTTATAGCCTATAAGGCCTATAAGAAGCAAAGATACCTATATAGTAGCTATTTTAAGCGCTTTACGCTTATCTCTAGGTAATAATTCTATCTCTCTTACTTTAAAGTTATAAGGCTTCTTTTTACCTAATTTAATAAAGTTAAAGAGGCTTATAATAGTATAAACTATCTTAATTTATATAAGAAAGTTATACTTAGTAGCGCTATAGTAAATTATCTTTTACTTTTACTTATATTACCTAAAAACACGCTTTATAACCGTTTATAATTATATATACTAGAAGTTAAAAAGCTCTTTCTTATTATTAGGATACTTATAAGCTTCTCTCTAGTTTTATAAATAATATTAAACCCTTAAAAACAGTGTTATTAGGCTATAATATATGCTAAATCCCGCGTTACTAAGATAAAATTAGCCTTAAGGGATTATAAAAGACTTTATAAACACTATCTATAATAAGGTATTATTATTAATAAAACCTTTAGCGCTTACTAGTATATATAGGAATAATTCCTTAAAGCTTATAATTACTAGCATATTTTATAAGATATTATTCTTCCTTAACTAGAATCTCTACTACTAATTTCGTAGAATATACGCTAGAATATATATGCTATTAATAGCACTAATAGCACTATTAAATTAAAGGAACTTCTTATTTAGCTCTATAAATAGCAAGACTAACTATAGCTTTAGCTAATAAATAAAGATTATATATAAATACCTTATTAGATTAATAAGCTTATAAATAATTCAAGATACTAACGCTTAGCCTAGTAGAAATCAATACCCTATATTTCTCTATAGCTTATTATATATATAAATTCATAAGAAAACCATTACTTTTTGCTTAACTAATTAATATTATAAAGAGCACACTAAGGTATTAATATAAAGCTAGCTATAAAGCTTAAGGAAAGTCTCCTTTAGTATTTAAAAGAGATTTATAAATTTAATTTCTAATAATAGTTAAAGAATCTATTTATAGAGATCTTATAATACTATTAGCAATAAATAGGCACCTCTAAGGCTTATAAGGGTATTATAAGCATTATAATTATGGTTAATATACTAATAGAGGTAATATAGCCTATATAGGGTTCTTTACAGTAAGCCTAGCTTCTAAAAACACTATAAAATCAATATTATAAGCTAAAGGTTATTATTAGTGTCTTTATCCACAATAAATTAATTAAATAAGAGGTTATTAACCCTAAGAAACGTTATTATAGCTTATAGCTAGGTATAAACTTTACACTAGTATAAACTTTATATAGGGACTATATAAGGTATATGGTTTATACCTAAAAATTAGTAGAATTTACTTCTTTCTTAGTATCTAAGCTTATTTTAGGCATTTACGCGGCCCTAGTTAAAAAAATACATTATAAACAGGGGGGGATGTAGTGTTTATATAATTTAGATAAAATTCCATAAATTTCTATAGATCTTGGCTAACAAAAATGGCTAGCGCGTCCTGTTATGTGCATTTTGCACCCGTGCAAAGTTTGCACCGGCTCGTGGATCACACGCTTAGCCTTCACTCTAGTCATTATCCCTACGACATTAGTCGTGACATTTACGGTTAGTGTTAGGGGCATAAAGGCATAGAGGGCAGAGAGGTTAGAGACAGACAACCGAAAAGTGGTTTTTGATATGACTAAGCATAGTCGCCTAGCTACTAGCTAGTCACGTGTTCGCAAGGCAAGATATATATATACGTAGCAAAGACTGCCTATATTGTACAAAGGAGGTGTTATGGACTCGAGTTATAAGCTCGGGTCAAGTCAGGCTCCGGAAAGTACGCGGACTGTGTGCGGCGAGGTTAGGGCTGTACGCAGTCCACGCACAGGCCACACACAAGCCACTATAAATCCAGGCGCTGTGTAACCCCTAGTATAGTTCTTTTCTTCTTCTGTAAGAATAATATTCTCGCTTTGAACGCTTATAAGCAGTAGCCATAAGGCTAGTTCATCACAGGAGGTCAGAGTTTAAGACTTTCATGCCCTAACCTATAGCTAGAATCTTTTCACCAGTGACTAAGAATCTTAGCCTTCACCTTGTTTTCATAACCTAGGCTGTAAGCCATAACAGACGGTAAGGTTATATATTTAATTAAAAATTAGTGCATATAGGCGTCTATGTTATATAGTTTTAAGGCGATTTCTTGCTTTACCTATACAAATGAATTTGCAAAAAAGACGAAATAGCTCATAGGACTTTACTAGTGACCTAGAGGCTAGATCCACTAATACGGTTAGTGGGTGTTATCATAGCTTACACTAAAAGGTTGTAAACGAAGTAATAGCTAAGACTATTGCAGTCACTGCTAGATAGATGCTAGCTAGGGGTAGGTGCGTGAAGGTTTTAATCTCTAACCTAGCACTAATAATATATATAGTCTTTAATAAATACCTTACTTTATAAGTATATAGCTATCTTATAGCTAGCTAGCCTTTTTATTATTTATATAGCTTAAAGGTTCTTTAAAGACTTACTTTAATAAATATCCTATCTCTAACCTTTACGCTCCTAATATAATACCTCCCTTATATATAATTAACCTTAATTATAAAATAAGCTACTTACTTAAGGTATAGTTATTATATTAAAGCTTTATAAGGAAAATAAGATAAGGCACCTTATATTTAAATATATAGGTAAATAAAAAGAAATAATAATAATAATATTACTAATTAAAAATAACCCCCCTTATTATAGTTAGTAATATTTAAATAGTAGCTTATATATAGCTTTAATATAGTAAAATAAATATTATTACTTATTATATAGCTAGAAAAAAAAATAACCTATATTAATTTTTATAATTAGTTTAAATAAATAAGGTACTTAATACTATAGTTTTAAATAGTCTAACTAAAGGGCTTATATTATAGTTACTATAAGTTTATAGCTATTAAGTATATATATATTTAGTAGTGCTAATAGTTATTATTATAATTTATAAATTACCTATATATAGTGTATTAAATTACTTAAGGGGTCTAGGGTTAATATAAAAAAGACTAATTTTTCTCTCTTTTTATATACTTTCTTTCTCTTATAATATCCCTTAACCTTATAAGTTACTCTTACTAGCTAAGTAATAGCTCTCTTATTACTATTACTTAGTAGTTACTAATCTCTTTTAGTCCCTAATTATTATTATTATTTATTATTATTTATCTTAGTTTTTTACCCTTATCTAGCTTATAAGTTTATACTCTTACTAGTATAACTTCTTTATTTAGTTTATTATAGCTAACTTATAGCTAGTTTACTATATCTAAGTTTTATACTTAAACTTTACCTTTATTAATACCTTAAGAAGATTTATTAACTAAAAAATCTTTTATAAAGTCTTTTATAAAGTTTTCTTTAAAGTAAACTTCTTTTAAAATCTTATTATAAGTTTATTATATTCTTATAGTATTTTTATTACTAACTTACTACTAGTAAAATAACTTTAAAAAAGATTTTATATATATACTATTATTAGTAAGTAATAATATAAAATATTCTCCTAAAAATAGTACTTATAAGATCCTAGAATACCTTATTAATAAAAAGACTTTCCTTATAAAATATAATAAATCTTTAAGTATAACTTCTTTACTTACTTATTACTTCTTTATAGCTAATATTTAATAGGCTATTTAATAAAATATACTTATTACTTTTAAAATAATAAAAACTATATTATAGTATATCTCTCTTAACTAGAATTTACTTACTTATTACTAATATATTACTAGACTTTAGCTTAAATTATATAGCTTTATAATAAGCTATTTAAACTTATTAAAGCTATTTCTAAAGGTAGCTATTACTATTAAAATAAAGTAAGTATAATCTTATTACTTAAATACTAAATTATTACTAACTTATTACTAGCTTATTATAAAAGTAAAGAAAAAGCTATAAAATACTATCTTAGTTTATAAAAATTCTAATAAGTATAGTTATATTTACTATACTTAAATATTTACTAATATTACTTATAAGGTAAAATATAATAAATATACTATAATAGTATTACTAAGTAATACTATAAATCTAAAGACTTAGATTAATATTTTAAACTATCTTTACTTTATAGCCTAAAATATCCTAAAGGTAAGCTTTCTTAATATATATAGCTAATACTTAACTAACTTACTAGTAGTTTATACTAAATACTATTAATTTACTTAAATATATTAGTTTTATTAAGCTTCTTAGTATATTTTAAGTTTATATATATAAAAAGAGAGATTTTAATAATAAAGATACTCCTAAGGCCTCTTTCTTTATAGTTATTATAGCTATTACTAATAATAAGGAACTAGTAATCTTAAGAACTAACTTTATTATAAAGGGATAAGTACTTAGTAACTATATAATAGATTATTTAAGTTATCTAAGTAAATTAACTTTATTTTCTAATATCTTTAGTATATTAAGTTATAAATTATAATTACCTTATATTAACTTTATTACTTAGCTATTACTTATAGTTATTAAGAATTTCTTTAGTAATAAAATCCCTTTTTAATACCTAAGAATTCTCTAAAGTATTATAGCCTTTTTATTTAACTAGATATTTATAATACCTTTTATTATAGTAATATAAAATAATTCTCTTAACTTTAAACTCTTATTTATTATCTTTAATAGTATCTTATAGTAAGAATATATCTTTTATATTTATTAAGTTCCCTTTAAAAGGTTTAAGACTAGTAATATTAAATATATTATATAATTAAGTCCTAGGTAGTAATTTTAATTAATATACTAATCTATAACTTCTAATTACCTTTTTAATCTTATAAAGGCCTAAGTACTTTATAGCTAGCTTCTTACTAGGGTATCTTAGGTTAATATTCTTTATTAATAATAAAATATAGTTACTAACTTTAAACCTTATTAAAGTTCTCTTTTAGTTATAATATTTTTTATACTAAGTCTATAAGTTACTTAAAAGCTACTTAATTATAGTATATTTCTCTCTTAGTGCTAAAACTTTACTTTTAGCTTAATTATTTACTAAAGGGATATTTACTATTACTTACTATAAACCTCTAGGATTATAACCTTATAATTCCTTTACTAGTGTATAGCTATATATTAAGTAATTACTTATATTATATATAAATTACGCTATTAATAGGTTATTTACCTAATTAGTTTATTTAGTATAAGTAAAAGCCCTTAAATAATATTTTAAGACCTAGTTTAAACGTTTTATCTAGCTATTTATTTAAGGGTAAAAAGCAATACTAAGTAACTACTTAGTTATAAGAAAATAATAAAAAGTTATTTAGAAACCACTAGTAAATATAAAACCTTAGTTTATTATAATACCTTTTAAGGCTTTATAGTCTTTAAAAATATATTCTAAGAATATAGTTACTAGCCTATTACTAGTTAGTTATATTAAAATAGGGATATAAATATTATATTTTATAAAATAGTTAATAATAACTAGAATTATATTATAAGTCTAATTTAAGTCTTTTACTAGTAAAAGTCTAGTAATAAAATCTATTAATAATTCTTAAAAAGGGTAATTAAGCACTAGTAGTATAGCTAGCTTACTATATAGTTTATAATACCTTAGTTTTATAGTCTAATAATTTATATAAGTGCTAATATATACCTTTATATCTTTCTTTATTATTAGCTAATAATATTAGTTTATAATTTAATAAAGAGTTTTACTTACTCCTTAGTGCTTAGTAATAGGGTTATTATAAGTTAGTAATAAAATTTCTTTTCTTATACTTAAAGAAATAAAAATATAATTCTTAAATATTAATAGCTTAAAAAGTCTAATTAACTATATTTAGAATATAGCTATATTACTACTTTTAAGTAACTTTAATTAAGCTATAGTAAAGTTATTACCTTACTATACTTTATATAATAAGACTTAAATTAAGGGTTTTAATTCTAAGCTTTTTTCTAGAAAGTTAAAGTTAAACTTAAAAGAGGTTCTCTAAATAAATTAAATCCTAGCTATAATATCTTTATAAGTAATTAGTTTAATAAATACTTTTAGTTTTATAAGGATATAAATAAGTAATGTTTTTAAAGGGTGCCCTTATTACTTACTAGTAATAACTTATACTAGTTTATCTTTATTAGAAATAGCTAGTCTAATAGGAAAATTAAAATAATTAAGTAATAAATAATATATACACTAAGTACTAATAGTATAACTATAGCTAGCTTATTACTTATTAATAAAAGTATAAAAAGTATTAAATAACCTTACTAATATAACTTTTCTAAGATTATCTAGATTGGCAAAAACACGGCGCAAACCCGGAGGAGACTTGAGGCCGCTTAGAAGATTTGCGAGAAATAGGCAAAGGAAGTAGGAGTGAAGTTTAACCTAGCAAAAACTAAACTTATACACTTTAGTAAGGCCTATAGGCCCCTATAGGCTAGGGTCTAGCTTAGCATAGAGGAGATAGCGCTAATAGAGGTATACTAATTTCTTAGGGTATAAGTAAATAGGAAACTTAACTAGAGTATATATAAGAATATCCTTAAGGGAAAGCTAGCCTAGTAGTGGCTTACACTCTTTATATTAGTAGTGTTAGTATAGGGCATTAGCTTTAGAGATACCTAGCTTATATATATATAAGTAGTTTAGCCTATTTTTACCTATAAGGTAAGTGCTTACTATACCTTAACTAAGAAAGGAGAAAAACTATAAGGAATAGTTAGAAGCTTTATAGTAAACTAATTAACCTATCTCTAGACTATAGCTAGAGTATTTAAGGCTATACTAGTTACCTAGCTAGAAGTTAAAACTTATATCCCCCCCCTAGACCTTTACTTAAATAAGATAAAGTAAAAGTTTAAGAAAAGGATTATACTTAGTAAAATAATAAATAAGATATAGGCTATAGCTAACTTAGTATAAATAGTACTATAATATAGAAGAAGACCCTCTCTTACTAATAATAAACTAGATATATAACTATATAAGGAGTAAAAAAAAAGATAGGAAAACTAGTATTTTAATAGGTAATAGAGATAATATAGGCATAAAAGAGAGCTAATAGAGAACTGCTTACTTACCTATAACCTAAAGGAAATCTAGAAATTTTACACTAGACTTAATAAGTATATCTCCTCTATAATAATATAATTATATATAGGAAAGATTAGCCTTAATAAGTTCCTTTTCTAAAGGTGCGTTCCTAGGGTAGCTTTGCCCTTATATAGCTATAGTTATATAGTTAAAGACTAGTACTATGTAATTATTAACTACGCTAACTATAACTATAGACACCCCTAAATAAGATAGCCTAAAGATATATAGGAGGTAAGGCTAGCCCTAGATAATCCCCTAAAGGCAAGATATATTACTAAGTGGTTCCTTAGCATAAGAAGACTCTAATACTACACATTAGCCTTTAGCTAATGTAAACTAGGGAAGGATCCAGGCTACCCTAGAGGCAACTAAACTAACTAACAAACAGACACCGTAAATAACTAGAGAGAGGCACTAGGTAAAATAGTGTAGCTATAGAGGCAGGCTAGATATAAGGCAAAATCACACTAAGATAAGAAAACTATAGGTCTAGAATAGTTATTAGATTAATTTTAGATTAGAAAGCTATAGGTATTATTTTATACTAGCTTACTACTACCCCTTTACTAACCTAGAATTAGCCTTATTTCTCCTTAGGAATAGGGATTATATTCTCTATTACCTTACTCTTACCCTTAGCTAATAGGCTAGTAGCTAGAAGCTAGTTTATCTTTACTACCTAGGTATTAAGCTACTAGAGCTAAAAGATAACCTTATTATATTATTCCTTAGTAAACCTAGACCTAGCTAGGTCTAGGCTTACTACTATAGTACCTTATTTCTTTTTAGCGTAATTCTTAGTATAAAGTTTCTTTACCTAAGCCTTATAGTTCTCTAGGGCCTAGATAATTAAAGTTAGCCCTAAATTAGAATTACTACTATACTAGAGTAAAATTACTTATATTACTCCTAGTAACTATACTAGCCTAGGTTTTAACTAGCTACTAGTGCTCCCCTTACTATCTAGTAATATTTAGCTATAAGTAAATTAGCACTAGAGTAAGCTTAGAGTAAGCGTAAATATTAATATTACCTTAGTATACCTATAGTTTTAGACCTAATAATTAAAATAGGCATTAGATATTACCCCTTTAATATAAATTAGCCTTACTCCTAGCCTAGAAATAAATTAACTTACTAATAATATTATAGCACTAGTGCCCTAGATTATAAATTAATTAAGTCTTATATAAAGTATATTATAGAGCTTAAACTTTACCTAGCTACCCTAGATTAGACCTAGAATAGGTGTAAAATAAAGGTAAAAATAACTTACTTTAAGATCTTTTAACTTAGCTTACTTTAATTACTTTATTATTAGAGATTTCCTTAGATATCTCTTAGAAGTTATAATTTCCTAGGTAAATTAAAGCTAGGATAGCACTAATAGTAAAGTACTTATAGAATCTAGTAATATTATAGCGCTTTTTTCCTATATAAAATATTAGTATTTAAACTAATACTAGACTAAAGAAGCCTTAAATAGCTTTAGAAGGGAATAGGGAGGAAAAGAACCTATAGGAAGTTTAATATAAGAAAAGAAAAAAAATTAAAACCCTAAGAGAAAAAAAGCTTTTTTTTATACTTAAAGAGAGAGAGAGGGGGGGATTAATTATAATATAGGCTAGAAAATAAAGTATAAGATAAATAAATATATAAATAGCTTATAAGTAATCTAGGTATAGAACTACCTAGTTACTAGACTTAAATTACTTACCCCTTACTATAATTAAATAAAATTATATACTTAGAGTTTATAAGGTATTTAAGCTAGAACTAGGTTAAAGTTAGCTAAAAAGTAAGGCACTAGAGAAGCTAGTAATAAAGTAAATAGAAAGTAAATTATTATTATAAATCTAAATTTACTATACTATAGGGTAAAGTAAGAGATATAAAGTAAGGCTAGAGTAAGGTTAAATTAGCACTAAAGGAAGCTAGCTAGGAACACTACTATATAATCTTTTCTTTGTTTTTTATTTTCTATAGGATAAGGCTAGTGTAAGCTAGTACTAAATACCTATAGTTAGTTATATCTAATATAGCGCAGGCCTAGAAGAGGGCTAGCGCTAGCTTAATTATAGACATAAGGGGGTTTTTCTTCCTAATTTAGGGTTTTCCCTTTTAACTAAGCGGTTAGAGTACTAGAAATAGCTACATAGTTAGCTAACTAGCGTAAAGAATATATAAGATTATCTAGATTATTAAGTTCTTTAGGAATATAGTTAAGTTATAATTTTTTAAAACCCTAGATATTAGTAGTATTATTATAGTGTTATTATAACTAACTATTAGTTACACTAAGTAATATTTTTATAGAGCCTATAGCACTAATAATATTACTATAGTATTCCTATTACTTAGTATTTATAAATTTAAATAAAAAGGTAAGAAGTTATATAGTTATTACTTTCTCTTTTCTTACCTTACTTATAAAATCTAGTTTTCTTAAAAGTAAATTAGTAGGATTTAATTTCCTTATATAATATATAATCTTAAAATTAAAAGGATAAAGCTTATTAAGTATAGTTACTTACTTACTAGTAAGCTTAGGCTTTATAGTAAAGTACTTATAGTTTAAATAATCTATAATAACTTTAATTATATAAGCTAAATAAGTAAGATAGTATCTCTATATATAAAAAGCCTCTTAGATAGCTAATAATTTACTATTAGGTATTAAATATTATAATTTAGTATTAGTTATTTTCCTTAATATAAACATAACTAGGTACTAGTAACCTAGCACTAATATTATAAGTATAGCCCTAATTATATATCTAGATATATTTATCTTTACTTTAAGATATATAAGTAAGTTAAAATACACTAAAATTAGCGCTTTCTAAAATCTTTATTAAAGTTCTTTAAATACTACTAACTTATAGGGTTTTAGTTTAAATATTACTAGTTAATTCCCTTTAAGGTAATCTATTAATAAAATAATAACTTTACTATACTATTTAATAAAATAGTAGTAAAATCTAGTAAAACTAAGAAAGAACTAAATATTAAAAATACTATATAGTATTAGCTAGGTTATAATTACTTTAACTCTTACTAAGTCTATTATAATACCTTTCTTTAATATCTTAAAGCCTAAAAATTTAACTTTCTTAATTAAAAATTAACACTTCTTAAGGTTAATAAAAAGACTTATCTCTTTAAACCTATATAAAACTTATTTAATATACTTTATATACTTTTTAACCTTATTACTATATATTAGTATATTATCTAAATAAATAATATAAGTCTTATTAATAAGTCCTTTAAGAGTATTATTAATATACTCCTAAAAAGTTACTAGTATATTAACTAATTTAAATAGTATTACTAGATATTTAAAGTAACTATATTAATAATAAAATACTATTTTTTACTTATTACTTAAGTAAATATATAGCTAGTAATATATATCTTTTAAATCTAAGACTATAAAAATAACTATACTTACTAATTAGTTAAGAATTTTAGTAATAAGGGGTAAAGGGGCTTTATTCTTAATTATAATCTTATTTAAGCCCTTATAATTTATATAAAGCCTTAATTTCTCTTCTTTCTTTAGGATAAATAAAATTAAGGCTTTAGCTAGGCTAACTAATTTTCTAATTTACCCTTTAAGCTATATACTTATAAGGTACTCTTTAAGGACCTCTAGCTCTCTCTTAGCTAAATTATATATAGGCCCTTAAGGTAGTGTTTTCCTTTCTTTTAATTTAATAGTATAAGTATAACCTCCTAGTTTAGGAAGCTTACTTACTAACTCTTTAGAAAAAATATCTATAAACTCCTTATATTTTTCTAGGATTATTAATATAAGGTATTTAGTGCTTTTATTTTAATTTAATATAGCTTCTTTATTACTTATATTTTCTAGAATTAGTATAACTATAATACCTTTACTTTTTTACTATAAATAAGTATACTCTAGGATTTATATAGTTACTTTACTATTTATTTATATATTTATTATTACTAAGTTCTTTAATTAGCCTTTTTCTTTTCCTTTTTAATTTTTATTTTCTAGAATACTTAGCTTAATCTTTATTACTTTTAATAATAAAGTAATTACTATTATTATTTTTTTCTTATATACTTACTACTTACTATAAGTAAAGAAAAGATATTTTATTATTACTAGATATCTCTAGTATTTATACTCCTAATCAGAGTATTGCACTAAAACGTGTAGTGTAGTGTAGTATTTGTAGTGTAGTGTAGTAACTACACTACAAACTACACTACACTACAAACTACACTAACTATAAGGAAAAAAAAACTATAATACATTACACTATAAATTTTTTTTCCTAAACTACACTAACTACAAATACTACAAATATAGTATTAGACTTTTTATTAGTTATTAGTATTTATAAGGTTAAAAGAAAGCTAGTTATATAAAAGCTTTTATTATTACCTATTTTATTAAATTAGTTATAGAATTTATAATACTTTTCCGCACCGACCCCAAGGTCTGGAATCGCCTCTAAAATACAAATCACATTAATATTTAAAATCCTTACCTTTGTTTCTCCCCCCCTATAATATCACACTATAATAAAGCTAGTAGTAAGAGTGCAAATAAAATGCTAATAGTAATTAACATAGGCTTAGAGAGGCTAGCTTAGAGTAGTTACTACCTAAATATAGGAATAGGATAGTTTAATATCTAAAGAAGCAAAGATAACCTAATAGTAAACTAGAACTAATTTATATACCCTAAAGATATAAAATATTATAATAAGATTACTAGCCTTATTCTAAGTAATAAAGTTACCTAAGTATAGCGTATTACACTAGCTATAGCTAACTAGGTAGCGAACCACGCCTAAGCTAAAATAAGAACCATAAATACTAATAATAGTAATATTTATATTACTAAAGAAGCATTAAAAATAGCCCTTAAGGAGGCTATTAAGGAGGAAGCTAAAGATAATAACTTCTTAACCTAGGCTAGTATTATAGCTAGGCTTACTCTAAAATAACTAAATACTAACCCCCCCCCTCTCTAGATCCCTAGAAGATAATATAGAGAAGTACTTATAAAAGGAAACACTATATAAGAATTACTCTAGTCTAGGGGCGTGGAAGATATAGTTATAGCTATAAATAAAGCTATTAGGTAAGCCTTAGTAGTAGTAGCTAAAAGACTCCCTAGTAGGGATATAATTATTACCTTTAAAGGAAATATAATGTAGTATAAAGAAGACTAAAAATAGATTACTAAAGTATTTAGCCTAGAGGTAGCTATTTACTACTATATACTTAGCGTTATTATTAAGGGTTTCCTAATAAAGTATATATCTATTAAGAACCTAGTAATAGAAATTAGAAAAGTAAATAAAGTAAATATAATTAAGGTAACTATAAGACACCCCTAGGGCAAAAATACCTAGTAAACCACCCTAATTCTTAGACTAGCTAAAGTTAAAGATACTAATAAGATATGCTAAGATAGAATAGTCTTTAAAGCAAAGCTATTCTAAACTAAACTATATAATAAGACCTTATAACCTAGATAGTGCTATAACTACTTCTAAATAGGATATATTACTAAGTTTTATAAGGTAATACTAAGGTATAGTAGGTGTAAAGCTAGCTAGTATAAAGATAGTAAAGTGTTATGCCCTATAATAAATAGATAACTTAAGGAAAACTATATCCTATACTCTAGACTACACCTAGCCTAGTCTAGGGACTACCTAGTGCTAAAAGAGAAGTAAAATATAGTAAAGGCTAAATACCTAGAATAACTATCTTACTTTACCTCTAGCTCCCCTAGTAAGAGCCTAGCTCTAGCTTAAGAGAGAGCTAGTATAGCTATAGAACCTATAGTAATAATAGGAAAAAAGAGAGGTTAACCTATAAACATAGAATAAAGTGCTAAATAGCTAAGAGCTAGGAGCATTAGGCACTACATAGAATAACTTAGGGCTAGAATAGAACTAGCATAGGATAGCTAAGACCTACTACTACCCCCTTAATTAATATAGTAATATTATAAGTTCTCTTCTAGAATGTAAATAAGAAGGATAGCCTAATATATATTACGCTCTATTACTAACTTAATATAGATGTAATAGTAATCTAAGAGTGAGAACATATAAAACATCTATGGCCCCCTACACTAGGCCTTGCCTAGTTCTAACTTGCACACTATAACAGGTATAATGCCATATATATTAATAAGAAACACAATATAGGGTTATAGTTAGCCTAGGGAGGGCCTAATTAGTTACTAGTAGAAATTTAAGGGATTAATATCTATTCCCTTTATTTAGAAGGTTATAGTAATAACTAGAACACCCCTATATAAGATATTAATATAGAGATACTATATAACTAAAGCATATTTATAGGAGACTTTAACTAAAAGCATCCCCTCTAGGATAGGCTAGATAGAATAACTAATAGAGTAAATAAGCTACTAGAACTTATAAGCTAGTGGAGGCTTAGACTAGTTATACCCTAAGGGGAACCTACTAGATAATATAAGGATAATAGGGATAGTACTATAGACTTAGCATAGGTAACTCTAGATATCTAAGTTTACTATAAGGGAGCAAAAGACCTTACTAGATCTAACTATATCCTATAGCTAATTAGCATCTTTACTAGCCTATAAGATAACATCCTATAGGCCCTTAGACACACGTGAAATATAATAGATAAACCGTATATAAAGGCAGAGGTAGTAGTACGCTTTTAACCTAAAAACGCCTTAGATTTATAAGATAAAGAAGGGATAGATATATACGCTACCTAGCTTATTATAAACCTCTAATAAATAGTAGATAAGGTAGCCTTATAAAAGCCCTAGGGGCTCCCTAGCCTAGAGGCATAGTGGTTAAGGATAGCTAAAGAGGTAGTTACTAGAGCTAGATAGGCAAAGAGATAATAGAGATAACAGAGAATAGAAGTAAACTAGTAAGCTTACACTAAGGTAAATAAGGACTAAGAATAAGTTATTAAAACTAAGAGAAAAAACACATAGAGAGATGCCCTATAAAAGGCTAATATATAAAGAAAGGATAGGGAAGTGTAAAAACTAGAAAGATAGGCCTAGCTTTAAAGCTAGGCCCCCCTAGAACTGCCTAGGCTACTAGAGCTAGAAAGGACTAAAAACAACCTAAATCTAGCTATTATACATAAGGATAAGGTAAGCATACTAGCACTAAGGTTCTTCCCTAAGCCTATAGCAAACCTCTCCTAAATCCTAGACCTTACTTTCCTAGAGCTAGATAACGCGCTATTCCTAGATAATAAATAGTTTAGATTAGAAGAGATATTAGATATTATATTAGATATAGCTAGCTAGAAAGCACTAGGTAATAATAAGCTTCTAGCGGGCCTTATTAAGGCCTATAGTAAGCTAGTAAAAGAAGCTATAGTCTAGCTCCTAAACACTATCCTTAAAGTAAGATACTTTCTAGCCTAATTCTAGACTACTAGAGTAGTAGTGATTAGAAAGCTAGGTAAGATAATAAAAGAGATAAGGAGAGCTAATGCTTAGAGGCCTATCTCCTTACTAAATATTATAGGAAAAATCATAGAAGCGGTGATTATAAAGTAACTTATAGCCTTTACTAAGGTAAAAGGACTCTTACTAGAACTATAGATAGGGAATAGGATAAATAGGTTAATAAAGACTATAATTAGGGTCTTAGTAAAGTGCGTAAGAGAGGCATAGAGTAGGGGCGGAATTGCCTTACTTACCTAGATAAATATCTTATTTGCTTTTAATAGAGTTAGTTACCTATACCTAATTTACTTACTAATCCTAATAAGAATCCCTTACTAGCTAATAGCTATAATATAAAGCTTCCTAGCAAATAGAATAAGCTAGCTTAGCTTTAATAAAGGACTCTCTAGACTCTTTAAGATTAAGGCTAGCACCCTATAAGGATCTCCCCTTTTACTAATTCTCTTTTTCCTTTACTTTATAGAACTTTATATATGCCTTTAAGCTATCCTAGGTATAGTAGTAATTAGATTTGCTAATAATATAAACATTATAGTATTTAGCAAAAACATAGCATAAACCTAGAGAAGACTTAAGGCTACTTAGAAGATTTATAAGAAATAAGTAAAGAAGGTAAGAGTAAAGTTTAACCTAGTAAAAACTAAACTTATACACTTTAGTAAGGCTTATAAGCCCCTATAGGCTAGGGTCTAGCTTAGTATAGAGGAGATAGCGCTAATAGAGGTATGCTAATTCCTTAGGGTATAGGTAAATAGGAAACTTAACTAGAGCGCCTATAAGAATATCCTTAAGGGAAAACTAGCCTAGTAGTAGCTTACACTCTTTACATTAGTGGCATTAGCATAGGGTGTTAGCTTTAGAGATACCTAGCTTATATATATATAGGTAGTCTAGCCTATTCTTACCTATAGGGTAAGCGCTTACTATACCCTAACTAAGAAGGGAGGAAAACTATAAGAAATAATTAGAAGTTTTATAGTAAACTAATTAACTTATCTCTAGACTATAGCTAGAGTGTTTAAGGCTACACTAGTTACTTAGCTAGAAGTTAAAACCTATGTCTCCCCCCTAGACCTTTACCTAAATAAGATAAAGTAAAAGTTTAAGAAAAGGATTATACTTAGTGGAATAATAAATAAGATATAGGCTATAGCTAACTTAGTGTAAATAGTACTATAATATAGAAGAAGACCTTTACTTACTAATAATAAACTAGATATATAACTATATAAGAAGTAGAAGAAGAGATAGGAAAACTAGTATTCTAATAGGTAATAAAGATAATATAGGCATAGGAGAAAGCTAATAGAGGACTGCCTGCTTACTTATAACCTAAAGGAAATCTAGAAATTTTACACTAGACTTAATAAGCATGTCTTCTTTATAATAGTATAATTATATATAGGAAAGATTAGCCTTAATAAGTTCCTTTTCTAAAGGCGCGTTCCTAGGGTAGCTTTACCCCTATATAGCTATAGTTATGTGGTTAAAGACTAGTACTATATAATTATTAACTACGCTAACTATAACTATAGATACCCTTAAATAAGATAGCCTAGAGACACATAGGAGGTAAGGCTAGCCCTAGATAATCCCCTAAAGGTAAGATATATTATAAAGTGGTTCCTTAGTATAAGAAGACTCTAATACTACACATTAGCATAAGACCTAGCCTTTAGCTAATGTAAACTAGGGGAGGATCTAGGCTACCCTAGAGGTAACTAAACTAACTAATAAACGGACACTGTAAATAACTAGAGAGAGGCACTAGGTAAAATAGTGTAGCTATAGAGGCAGGCCGGACATAAGGCAAAATCACACTATAATAGGAAGACTATAGGTTTAGAATAGTTATTAGATTAATTTTAAGTTAAAAAGCTATAGGTATTATTTTATACTAGCTTACTGCCGCCCCTTTACTAACCTAGAATTAGCCCTATTCCTCCTTAGAAATAGGGATTATACCCTTTATTACCTTGCTCTTACCCTTAGCTAATAGGCTAGTAGCTAGGAGCTAGTTTATCTTCGCTGCTTAGGTATTAAGCCACTAGAGCTAAAAGATAACCTTATTATGTTATTCCTCCGTAAACCTAGACTTAGCTAGGTCTAGGCCTGCTATAGTAGCGCTTTATTTTTTCTTAGCGTGGTTTTTAGCATAGAGTTTCTTAACCTAAGCTATATAGTCCTCTAGGGCCTAGATAATTAAAGTTAGCCACAAAATAGAGCCACTACTAAGCTAGGGTAAAACCACTTATATTACTCCTAGTGACTATGCTAGCCTAGGTCTTGACTAACTACTGATATTCCCCTTACTAGCTAGTGATATTTAGCTATAAGTAAATTAGCACTAGAGTAGGCTTAGAATAGGCATAGGAGTTAATATTACCTTAATATATTTGCAATTACGAACCTAATAATTAAAGCAGGCGTTAGATATCACCCCTTTATATGCTAATTAGCCCTGCCCCTAGACCGGAAATAAACTAACTTACTAATAACGTTATAGCACTAATAGCCCTTATATTTAACGGATTATATCTTATAGGATATATACTAGATCTCTTATAGCTTACCTAGCTACCCTAGGTTAGACCTAAAAACAGGGCGAAATAGAGGCAAAGGGGACTTACTTCTAGGCCTTTTGCCTCTGCTTAATCTAATTACTTCTAGGTTAGGGACTTCCTTAGATACTTATCTAAGGTTATAAGTTCCTAGGCAAATTAGAGCTAGAATAGCACTAAACATAGGGTACTTATAAAGCTTAGCAATATTATAGCGCGTTTTTCTATATAAAATATTAGTATTTAAACTAGCACTAGACTAGAGAAGCCTTAAATAGCTTCTAAAGGGAATAGGGAGAAAAAGAACCTATAGGAAATTTATTATAAGAAGAGGAAAAAGGTTAGAACCTTAAGGGGGGAGGAGCTCTCTTTTATACTTAAGAGAGAGGGGGGGGGGACTAATTATAATATTAGCTAGAAAATAAAGCATAAGATAAGTAAACGCATAGATAGCGCGTGACTAATCTAGGAGCGAAACCGCCTAGCCACTAGGCTTAAATTACCTACCCCTTACTATAATTAAACAAAACCATATGCTTAGACTTTATAAGATATCTAGACTAGTGCTAGGTTAGATTTAGCTAAAAAGTAAGGCACTAGAAGAGTTAGAAGTAAAGCAAATAAAAAGTAAATTATTATTATAAATCTAAATTTACTACACCTTAGGGCAAAGTAAGGGATGCGGAGCTAGGTTAGAGCAGGACTAGACTAGCACTAAAGGGAGCTAGTTAGGACCACTACTATATATTTTCCTTTTTCTTTTTTATTTTCTTTAGGATAAGGCTAGCGTAAGCTAGTAACAAACACCTATGATTAGTCACACCTAATGCGGCGCAGACCTAGAAGAGGGTTAGCGCTAGCTTATTTACAGACGTAAGAGGGTTTTTCTCCCTAGCAAAGGGTTTTCCCTCTTAACTAAGCGGATGGAGTACTAGGAACAGCTACATAGTTAGCTAGCTAGCGTAAAGAATATATATATATAGAATTTATAATATTATATTATTTTTATAATTTTATTATAACTAAGTAAGGTTATATATAATATTATACTTTTTTAATAATACTATTTAACTTAATACTTTATTTCCTTAATATAACTTAAAGAAAAACCTTCTTATTATATTATTTACTATTTCTATAAATTATTATTATTACTTATTTTAAAAAAACTATAAAAAGAACTACTAGTAAACTTAATATAAGTAGCTTATTATATCTTATTATAGCTTATAATAGCTTATAATAGCTTATACTAGCTTAAGATAGCTTATAATAGCTTAAGATAGCTTAAGATAGCTAAAGATAGCTTATACTAGCTTATACTAGCTTATAATAGCTTATACTAGCTTATAATAGTATATAATAGCTTAAGATAGCTTAAGATAGCTTATACTAGCTTATACTAGCTTATACTAGCTTAAGATAGCTTATAATAGCTTAAGATAGCTAAAGATAGCTTATAATAGCTTATACTAGCTTATACTAGCTTATAATAGCTTATAATAGCTTATAATAGCTTATAATAGCTTATACTAGCTTATACTAGCTTATAATAGCTTATAATAGCTTATAATAGCTTATACTAGCTTATAATAGCTTATAATAGCTTATAATAGCTTATAATAGCTTATAATACTAATATTACTAATATTACTAGTATTACTAAGATTACTAAGATTACTTATAATATTATTAGTGTTAAAGTTTAATAAAAAATAAATAACTAATAAATAACTTAAATATAAATACTAGTAATTATAAGTAAATTACTATAGTAAAAGCTATTGTTTTTAATAACTTAGTATTTTAAGGTTTTTAAAAATATTAATATTATAAAAATGTTTTCTCTTTTATATTTTTTTAAAATAATAATAAAAGTAAAATAATAGTAATTAAGGTTATTAAAGCTTTTATAATAAGTATATATATATTCTTTTCACTAAATAGCTAATTATATAGCTAGTCCTAGTACTTTAACTACCTTTTATAATAAGTATAGTATATTATATAAAACTAAGTCCTAGTATTATTTTTAAAAATAAGTTAAAATTATTTTTTATAGCTTAATTAAGCTATATAAGGTAATTAAAATAATACTATTAGTTATTTATTAATATACTATAAATATTAGTTTATTATATTCTTTCTTTATATATTATAGTAATAATATATATAGAGTTACTATATATAACTTCTTAAAGCTTTAGAATTATAAAGCTTAAAGTAATATTTAATTAGTTTAAATAGTAAATAAATAGTTTAAGCTTTTTTTAAGTTCTTATTATATTAATAATAATATTAAAGTACTAAGTATATATTCTATTAACTTTTATATATTTATTTAGATTTCTAATTTAATTTAATTATATTAGTTTAGGGTATTTTTTAATTAAATTAATAATAAAAATATAAAATAATTAATAATAATAGTAAATAAAATAATTAGAAGGTTTTTCTTAAAGTTATATTAGTAAAATAAAGTAATAAGTATAATAGTATTATTAAAAAGGTATAATATTATAAATAACCCTAGTTATAGTAAAATCCTTAAAAAAAGGTAAATATTATAAATTCTATAACTAATTAAGTAAAATAGGTAATAATAAAAGCTTCTACATAACTAGCTTTCTTTTAATCCTTATAATAACATTATATAATAAAAAGGCCTACTTTTTTTTTTACTAACACTACATTTGTAGTTTTTGTAGTTAGTGTAGTTAGTAACTACACTAACTACACTACACTACAAGCAAAAAAAAACTACAATACACTACACTACAAAAAAAAAAAAACTACACTACACTAACTACAAACAATACTCTGCTCCTAATATATAATTATAGGTAAATACTCTTTAATTTAGTTTATACCTAAAATTATCCCTTTACTTATATTAGTAATAAAGTAACTAACTTAGTAAACCTTTATAAATCCTATACTATCTTTTATCTTTATTAATTTTTTTAAGATTCCTTAATATTAAATTACTTTTTTACTTATACTTTCTAGTATTTTATTTAATTAAATTATATTCTCCTAATTCTTTTTTAATAATAATTTTAGATAAATTATTAAAGACTATATACTTATATTAAATAATACTTATATAGCTAATTACTAGTTATCTTATTATAAAGATACTTATATTCTTATTTTATTATTTATAAAGTACTTTATAGTAAGATTATATTCCTAGGTCTATACTAATTAAACTAGTATTATATTAGGAGATATAGCTTTATTATTACTTTTACTATACTTCTTAGTTATATACCTAGTACTTTTATAAGTAAAATAATCTAGTGCCTAATAAGCTAGTAATATATACCTAGGCTTTTTATATTTATATATATATATTCTTTACGCTAGTTAGCTAACTATGTAGCTATTCCTAGTACTCTAACTACTTAGTTAAAAGGGAAAACCCTAAATTAGGATAAAAAACCCCCTTACTTCTATAATTAGGCTAGCGCTAGCCCCCTTCTAGGCCTGCGCCACGTTAGATATAACTAACTATAGGTATTTAGTGCTAGCTTACGCTAGCCTTATCCTATAGAAAATAAAAAACAAAGGAAAGATTATATAGTAGTGTTCCTAGCTAGCTCCCTTTAGTGCTAATCTAACCTTACTCTAGCCTTACTTTATATCCCTTACTTTACCCTATAGTATAGTAAATTTAGATTTATAATAATAATTTACTTTCTATTTACTTTACTTCTAGCTTCTCTAGTGCCTTACTTTTTAGCTAACTTTAACCTAGTCCTAGCCTAAGTGCCTTATAAACTCTAAGTATATGCTTTTATTTAATTATAGTAAGGGGTAAGTAATTTAGGTCTAGTAACTAGGTGGTTTTATACCTAGATTACTTATAAGTTATCTATATGTTTATTTATCTTATGCTTTATTTTCTAGTTAATATTATAATTAATCCCCCCCTCTCTCTCTCTTTAAGTATAAAAAAGAGCTCTTCTTTCCTTAGGGTTTTAATCTTTTTCCTTTTCTTATATTAAACTTCCTATAGGTTCTTTTCCTCCCTATCCCCTTCTAGAGCTATTTAAGGCTTCTCTAGTCTAGTGTTAGTTTAAATACTAATGTTTTATATAGGAAAAAGCGCTATAATATTACTAGAACCTATAAGTACTTTACTATTAGTGCTATTCTAGCTCTAATTTACCTAGGAAATCATGACTTCTAAGAGATATCTAAGAAAATCTCTAATGGCAAGGCAATTAGAGCGGGCTAAGTTAAAAGATCTTAAAGTAAGTCATTACTGCCTCTATTTCGCGTCTGTTCTAGGTCTAATTCGGGGTAGTTAGGTGAAGCTCGAGTTTCGGGGTAGTTAGGTGAAGCTCGAGTTTTTATATTTATAATATACTAAGGATAATTTTTTCCCTTAATCTTTACTTTATTACTATACCTTATTTATAAGTAATATAAAATAAGAGTATTACCTTTTTCTTTTAGAGTTTTAACTTTTTTTATTACTTTAGCTTAAGCTTATTATAACCTTTAAACCTTTGCATACTTTTCCGCACTAACCCTAAGGTATAGAATTGCCTCTAAAATACAAATTATATTAATATTTAAAATCCTTACCTTTATTTCTCCCCCCCTATAATATTACACTATAATAAAGCTAGTAGTAAGAGTGTAAATAAAATACTAATAGTAATTAACATAGGCTTAGGGGGGCTAGCTTAGAGTAGCTACTACTTAAATATAGGAATAGGATAGTTTAATATTTAAAGGAGTAAGAATAACCTAATAGTAAACTAGAACTAATTTATATATCCTAAAGATATAAAATATTATAATAAGATTACTAGCCTTATTCTAAGTAATAAAGTTACTTAAGTATAGCATATTATACTAGCTTGTTAAGGACTGGCCCCTAGGCGACTGCGATAGGGCGTCGATATAGTATTAAGAGACTTAAGGAGAAAGGAGGAAGGGTAAGAGGCTATCCCTAGTGGTGCCCCTTATACCCCTTAGGCTACTTATATAAGCCTTCTTTCCTTACCTTAACTACTTCTACCACTCCCCTCTCTAATTACTATATAAATAATACTTAGGCAAAGCCTAAGCCCTTATATATACCCTTACTTAAGCGTGTCTAATAAGTCCCCTTTTTATAACAGTCCTATGAATTATCCTATAGGTAATTAATCCTATTCCCTGCTTATTGTTATTAGATACGTGACGCATTTGCCTCGCTAGCTATTGCGTGGTAACGGCAACCGCCTTACTTCTATGCCTTAGTTTTATGGTGTGTATAACGCGTTTACCTTACTAACCTATTGTTTATTATAGTCTCTAGCCCCGCCCCCACTAGTTCGTTAATTGCCTAATATAGGTTTAAAACTATATATAAATATCTTACTTAGTTCCTTTTATATTTTACCTTCCCTTATATAACACTATCCCTTTACTATTATAATTCTATTATACCTTCCCCTTTATCCTATTAGAACCTCCTTCTTAAATAATTATTTTCCTATTAAAATATACCTTATAATTTATCTAACCCTCCTCTACCCCTAGCCGCTCTTACTATGCCTTTAGCCTATTCTATTAGTAAGTTTCTTATAGAGGGTAACTTAGATAATAAATAATTTACTACTCCTTAATTAGTCTAGTGCTCTTATAGGCTATGTATAAAATAAGCCCTTACTACTAGCGTTCTAGAATATTATCTACCTAAATCTAGAGAATTATGCCCTTTATATTAGAAGTAATACCTTTCCTATGTATAGTACACTAGGCTTTTATTTACTAACCCTTATCTCTATTACACGCTAAAGGATATTAAGGTAGAGATTACTATAGGTATATATATTCTTAAACCTAGAGTCCCTAAAACTTTAGGTATAAAAAAGAAAATGCCTATACTATCCTAAAGGTATTACTACCTTATTAGTTAGTAAAACTCTCTCCTTACCTAGGCTTAGTTTAATCTAGCTCCTATTTAGTTAGCCCTTAGGGCGTCCCCTATTACTAATACTATTATAATAAATATAACTAGTCTTAAAGTTACCCCTTTTATTAGCGCTAGCCCTTTAGCTAGCTATAGTATAGCTTACTCTATATAGTAAGCTATAAGTGTTTTATTCTAATAAAACTAATAAGTTATTAGTAAACTAACTGTAATATATAAAGAGATATGTAATTAGTCTGCCGCGCTTCTCTAAGCTTTAATGCCTTATTACTAGGATAAAATCTAGCAATATGTTTAAATTACTAGGTTAAGTAATAAATCTCCTTCTTATTACCACTAGTAACTTTTACGCTTACTCTCTGTAATAAGTCTAACTTATAATTATATTCCTAGAGCCTTAGGAGCTAGCTATCCTCTAGCTAGAAATAATGCTCCTCCCCCCTTTAGTTATCCTCCTCTTACTTGCCGCCTACCTACTAGGTCTCCTATTACGCCCCCTCTTATATATACTCCTTATACTAACCTTATTTATACTATCTAGGTCCTAGGTTATACCTAAGGTAAATAAGGTAAATAACTTATTATACTATAACTATTACCTAGTAATAATAATGCTATAGCTATAGTAGTGGTAGTATAACTCTAGATAGAGGTAGTGTGCCCTTATTTATCTTCTCCTAGTAATATAGGTAATAACTTAATAGATAATTATCCTTATTAAGTGGTGGTAGTAGAAAGCAGCGATTTAGTGCCTTAGGTGCTTGTAGGAGTCCTTATAAGTATATAAGTCTTTTAAAATTAATTTAGTCTATTATTATATTATATATCTCCCTATTTTGCCTTAAACTTATTAAGGGCCTATATTTATACTATATTCTCTAATAGTTCCTATATAAGCTATATATAACTTGCTTACTTAATAAGTATATTATATCTTTTGCCCTAGCCTAGGGCGTTCTAAGCCACTAGGATTCGCTTAACCTAATATTCCTTAATAAGTTTATTATTACCTTTTATAGGGACTTATTCTAGTCCTAGATAGGAGTCCTAGAGCTTCTAACTAGGGAGAGGGTTCTTTATAGCGTATTTAATAAGGTTTACGTGAAATACTAGGTAAATACCTCTTAGGATATTAAGCTATACTATAAGTAATATTAGGACTTTTATAACTATATACTTTACTATTACCTAATTAAGTTTCTATAAGAGGTAGTTAGTTTTAATGTTTTTAAGTAAAAGCTATACCTTATCTCTAACCTAGAACTATTTTACTAGCTAATATAAAGCAGATATAGTGTCTTACTACCTTTATTATATATAGGCTATTATAGCTTATACTAGATAAGTACTCTCCTAGAGGTGCTTAAGAAACCGCACTACTTGCCCCTTTAGTGTTATTATAGAAGCAGATATATTTAGTAATGCCTAGACTAGCTCTAGGTTATAGCTATGTAGTAGCTTATTTAGGCTAACTCCTATTATAGAAGATAGCCTATTATTAATTATAAGCTAGTAAGTAGCTAGATACTCTAGCTAGTTAAACTACAAGAAGGAGACTATAACACATAGTATTACCTATATCTCTTAGTTTACTTGCTTTATACCACCGTTAGTCTATAGGTAGTGTAATATAAAAAGTAACTAATTAATCCTAACTAGGGAGTATAATATTATCTAAAACTTTCCTAACTAATCTAAACTATGATCTATAATAATTAATTAAGGAAACCCCTTAAACCACTACTAAACTATTTTAAACCTCTCTATATATTCCTTAGCTCCTATAGAAGTTATAGCCTTAAGCTAAACGAATTTAAAGAGTTAATCTATAATAACCATTAGGTATTATAGCTTTTCTAGGGATAGTGCTAGTAAGTTTATTATAAAGTTAATAGAGATTTATAACTAAAACTAGTTAGGGATAGGTAAAGGCTTTAGTAAGCCTTAGCGTTATTAATAGCTTTTATAACTACTATAGTAGTAATAGTTATAAATAAACCTAGTAATATCTTATAATATCCTATCCTAGTAAAACTACTATTATAAGATTTAGAATATAGTGTTATAGCCTAGGTGCCCTACTACTAGCAAATTATAGCATTACTATATTAGGGTTATTATAAGAGGCTCCTACGCTAGGACCTAGGTATAGCCCTTAAACTAGAGCGCCCTATAAGCACTTATAGAATAATCTACCACCTACTCTCTTATAAGTGCCTTAATAGGAAACCTCTAGGCCCCTTCCTAGATAGCCCTTAATTAGATACTATATATAAGGTTAGAGATAATAGCCTAGTTTTATAAGGTCTAAAGGTATTTAGTAGTAAAGAGGACCTTGCTAGCTAGTGGTAGTGCTATGCTACTATTATCCTACTATCTATCTAGCATTAGCAAGAGCTATATAATAGTTATAGGTTATAGGATATATCCTATTCTAGAGGTTACCCCTTCTTAGTCCTATTCCCTTTAAGAAAGAGCATTAGGCTACTATACCTATATACTAGGTCTATACTAGAGGTGGAAATTAAATAGTGTAAGTATATTTGCCTATTAAGCCTACTACTCTAATATTAACTAGGGAGTTATAAAGTACTCTAGGTTCTTATAGTCTATATAGATTATAAATAGACTAGAAATGCCCTATAGCTTAGCTAACCACGCCTTAAGGTATAAGATAATAGCTAATAATTCCTTATTATAGATTATATAGTTCTTTTATAAGGTTATAAGGCTAGTGAAGTAGTAGGTAACTAGGTATATAACGCTATCCTAGCCTTACTAGGAAAGGCATTCTCTAATAGCTATTCCTAAATAATTAGCTTTTACTACTATAGGGAGATCTAGGTCCTATTATACTAGTACTAGGTATGTAATAAAGGTGTCTTTTAGCCTATTAAAGGTATTATTCTCTTTAGGTCCCTATTAGAAAGGGATATTCCTCTTAGTTAATTATATTAGCAGTGCCGCTAGTTCTAAAAAGTTACTAATAAAGTTATAGTAAAAGTTAGTAAACCCTAGGAAGCTATAGACCCCCTAAAGTTTTATTAGGGCTGCTTACTCCTTAATAGCTATAACCTTTGCTAGGTTTAGATAGATAGAATAACCTGCTGTGATAATGTATCCTAGGTATTAAACCTCCTTTACTATAAACATAGACTTATTAAGGTCTAAGTATAAACCTATAGCCCTTAGGTAGCCTAATATTAACTAGACCTTAGCTATATAGTCTTTCCTTAATCCCCCTAAGTAAACTAAGATATTATCTAAGTACACTATAATAAAGTCCCCTAATGTATTCCCTAAGGACTTATTAATATAATATTAGAATATTACTAGTGCGCTAGCTAGGCTAAAGGGGTAAACTAGCTACTTAAATAGCCTAAACTTAGTTTAAAACGCTATTAGGTGCTCCTAGCCCTTAGTAATCTATAGCTTATAAAACGCTATATAAATATTTACCTTTATAAACTAGTATGCCTAGGATAAAGAATAAAGTGTCTCCTTAATTAATAGGAGAGAATAGCAATCCTATACTATTATCTTATTAAGAGCGCAGTAGTCTATATAAAAGCACTAACCTCTATTAGCCTTTTTAATAAGAAGAACTAGAGCTATAGCTAATAATAAGCTAGTATAAATCTAACCCTTATTTATTAAGTCTGTAATCTAGCGCCTAACCTCTAGAAGCTAGTCCCTTAGTATATTATATAGTAATCCCTAAGGGAGCGTTAGTTTAGACCTATCCTAATTCTTATGTAAGCATATGTGGTAATTAAGGGACCCCTAATAAGGGGGAAGGCTATTAGCTCTAGCCTTATTAAAAAGGTCTGTGAAGTTAGCTAACTCTTTAGGTAATATTAATATGTCTAGGCTATTAGGTTTTATCTTAGGCACTATAATCTATAGTACTATTATTATCTCCCTAAGGCTTATAGTAATAAACATTATAGAAGTGTCCTTCCTATAGTGCGCCTAGCGTGCTTCTATGGTATATAAGGACTTAATAATCCCCTATACTAGAGTCTTTACCCTGTGCGCAAAGGCTTTAGAGATATATAAGCCCTTTGCTACTCTAATAACTAATTGCTGTTTTACTACGTAAATAACTATATTATAATATTCTAGCTATGGCATCCTAAGTATAATGTCTTATATAAGGCCTAGGATAATATATAAATACACTAATAACTCCTAGCTATTAATATTTATTTTAGTGCGTACTATATAAGTAATTAAGGAGGTATCCTCCTATACTCTCTTTCCCCTCTTTTCTATTTCCACTATAGTCTAGATATATCTTCTCTTTAGTAAATATATAAGCTCTAGGCTAAACTGTTTTGCTACTAACTTACTTATAGCACTATAATAATTATAACTATAATTAATCTAGATATTAATATAATAATATATATTAAAGAGTATAGGAATTAAGAATAGTAGTTAGTCTATATATTATACTATATCCTGCTCTAACTCTATATAGCTTAAATAGTTATCCTATATTATAGTATATGATTAGCCTTCTTGCCCTTATATAAGACTTTGCTTAGGGGCTACTTATTTTCTATAGGGGGAATGTTTACCTCCTTATTTACACTTTCCTTATCCACTCTATATGAGTTAATGCTAACCTATAGGTAATAGGGTGGGAGGAAGGTGCACTCCTAAATATAGTGGTCCTTAGATCTATATTATAGGCAGTATCCCTCCTAATGGTATTTAGCTAACTCTGCTTCTAATACCTATTTAGCCTATTATGTGTTTATAGTAGGCTTTAGACCCTTCTCCTTCTTAACTAGCCTATTTTATTTTCCTAATTAAGTCCCTACTACACGCACCCTAGTTATTAGTATATTACCCTTATAGTTAGTCTAAGGTATAGGTTTAGCTAGCTATAGTCTGCGTTAGGACTAGTACTTATTCTCTATAGTAAGGGCCTTAATATTAACTATAATCTCGCGATACTACGCAATAGCTATGTGCTATATGCTCTAGCTAATACCCTAGCCTACGCTAATTTCTCTTAAACACTTATTAAGCGCTTATTAAAGTTTTGCTAGCTTTATATTATCCCCTTAATAATCCCCTCTTACTAATAAAAGCTTCTTTATAAAGTAAATAAAGAATATAAAAAATAGCTCCCCTAGGCCTTGTTTTATCTAGTTAAGCTCTATAAGGGCTATCTCCTATTTATATAGATTAGAGAACATAGACCTAAGGTATTCTAGGAATTTAGCTAGGTTAAAATTATAAATACTGCCTTATTTAAAGAAAGTAGCTACCTAGGACTAGACTTTAGAGAATAGGTTTTAGTAAATAAACATTTACTTATCCTTATTAGTTCTAATAAAGTCCCTATTTACCTATAGCTTATATTCTATTAGGAACCTTTACGTGGCAAATAAGGCCTTATTACTATTATATAGGTTACCTATAGGGATAGGTTTTTGTTTTACCCTAGGTATAGTTAAGACTAGGTTAGAGGTAGGAGGTAAAGTAAGGTTAACTATTAGGGCATTAGGCTAGGCTATAATAGGCAGTTAGGTTAAAGGTCCTGTAATATTTGCAGCTACGTGTTATTAGAGGCGCGTAAGCTCTACTATTTACTTATTAAGTATAAGTTAAAGCGTTTTAAATTAGGCCTATTAAGCTACTAGTAGTGCTATAGCATTAGATAGGGGAGTTATTATCCCCTAGCTAGGTTAGTCTTATAGTTAAAGCGTGTCTATTATATCTATTAATATATTTATTAGTATTTCTATTATGTCTTTTAGTAGTTATTAAAGAGGCTATTAAGGAGAAAGCTAAAGATAATAACTCCCTAACTTAGGTAAGTATTATAGCTAGGCTTATACTAAAATAACTAAATACTAACCCTCTCTCTCTCTAAATCCCTAGAAGATAATATAGAGAAGTACTTATAAAAGAAAATACTATATAAGAATTACTTTAGTCTAGGGGTATAGAAAATATAGTTATAGCTATAAATAAAGCTATTAGGTAAGCCTTAGTAATAGTAGCTAGAAGACTCCTTAGTAAGGATATAATTATTACCTTTAAAGGGAATATAGTATAGTATAAGAAAAACTAAAAATAGATTACTAAAGTATTTAGCCTAGAGGTAACTATTTACTATTATATACTTAGTGTTATTATTAAGGGGTTTCTAATAAAGTATATATCTATTAAGAACTTAGTAATAGAGATTAAAAAAGTAAATAAAGTAAATATAATTAAGGTAACTATAAGACACCCCTAGGGTAAAGGCACCTAGTAAACTACTCTAATACTTAGACTAGCTAAAGTTAAAGATACTAATAAGATATACTAAGATAAAATAGTCTTTAAAGTAAAGCTATTTTAAACTAAACTATATAATAAGACCTTATAACCTAGATAGTACTATAACTACTTCTAAATAGAATATATTACTAAGTTTTATAAGGTAGCACTAAGGTATAATAAGTATAGCGCTAGCTAGTATAAAGATAAAGAAGCATTATACCTTATAAGAAATAAATAACTTAAGGAAAATTATATTCTATACTCTAGACTACACCTAGCCTAGTCTAGAGACTACCTAGTATTAAAAGAGAAGTAAAATATAGTAAAGGTAAAATACTTAGAATAGCTATCTTACTTTACCTTTAGCTCCCTAAGTAAGAACCTAGCCCTAGCCTAAGAGAGAGCTAGTATAGCTATAGAACCTATAGTAATAATAGGAAGAAAGAGAGGTTACCTAATAAACGCAAAATAAAGCGCTTGTTATAGACTAGCCCCTAGGCGACTGCGATAGGGCGTTAATGTAGTATTAAGAGACTTAAGGAGGAAGGAGGAAGGGTAAGAGACTATCCCTAGTAGTGCCCCTTATACCCCCTAGGCTACTTATATAAGCCTCCTTTTCCTTACCCTAATTACTTTTACTAATTCTCTCTCTAACTACTATATAGATAATACTTAGGCAAAGCCTAAGCCCTTATATATACCCTTACTTACCTATTACTAATAAACTCCTCTTTATAATATCCCCTAGTAATATATATAATATTTATATTATATATGCCCTTAGTTATTATAATAAAAACTATCCTTACTAATAGCTATTTATAAAGTATCTAATAGGCACTTACCCTATTACCTTATTATTTATTATAATAACCCCCCCTTACTTCTAAGTGTTATTATATAGTGTGTATAATATATTTGCCTTACTAATAGGTTATTTATTATAAATAATTACCTTACCCTTACCTATTTATAGTTTACCTAATATAGGTATAATATTTACTATAAATATCTTACTTATACTTATACTTATCTTACCTTCCCCTTTATATAATACTATCCCTTTATTATTATAATTTTATTAAGCCTTCCCTTTTATTCTATTAGCTTCTTTCTCTTAATTAGTTATTCTCTTACTAGAAATACCTTACTATTAAGTCCTTACTCTTACTCCTATAGCTACTTCTATAGTTACTTTTATAATACTAATATTTTATTTTATTAGTAAGTACCTTATAAAAGGGAACTTTAATAATAAATAGTATACTATACTTAAGTTAGTCTAGTGTCCTTATAGTCCTTATATTAAATAAGCTCTTATTACTAGTATTTTAAACTATTATTTACCTAGAAATAAAGAATTATATTCTCCTTATTAGTAACACTATATTACCTATATATAGTATACTAGGCTCCTATTTACTAACCTTTATCTTTATTATGCCCTTAAAGATCTTAAGGCTAAAATTACTATAGGTATATATATTATTAAACCTAGAGTCCTTAAGACTATAAATATAAAGAAGAAAATACTTATTTTATCTTAGAGATATTACTATCTTATTAGTTACTAAAATACTCTTCTTAACTAGGTATAGTTTAACCTAGCTTCTATTTACTTAGCTCTTAGGGTATCTCTAGCTATAAATACCCTTATAATAAATATAACTAGCCTTAATATTATCCCCTTTATTAGCACTAGCCCTTTAGCTAGTTATAAAATAGTATAGTTTATATAATAAGTTACTAGTGTTTTATTCTAATAAAACTAATAGATTATTAGTAGCCTAAATACTATATATAAAGAAATATATAAATAGTTTACTACCCTTATCTAAGTACTTACCCCTTATTACTATAGTAAAAACTAATATTATTATTAAATTACTAAGTTAGGTAATAACTTCTCTTTTTATTATTACTAGTAGCTTACTTATTTTCTCTTTAAGTTAAGGTTAATAGGCTTTCTTTTTAAATATACCCTTAGAAACCCTAGAGCTAGCTAGCCCCTAGCTAGAAATAATATTCCTTATCTTACTAAGGTTACTATTTTTACTTACTATTCTCTTACTAGTGCTTTTATTATACCCTTACTTACTTATACTTTATATACTAACCTTACTTATACTATCTAAAACCTAGGTTATATCCTAGGTAAATAACTCTTTATATTATAACTATTACCTAGTAAATATATTATAGCTATATTAGTAAAGTACTAACTTTAAATAAAGGTAGTATATACTTATATAAGCTTTTTTATTAATTTAAATAAAAACTTAGAGAATAATTATTCCCTTTAAGTAATAGTAGTAAACTATAATATATTAGTATCTTAGATATATATAGGAGTCTCTATAGGTAAATAAGTTTTCTAAAATTAATTTAGTTTATTATTATATTATATATCTCCTTATTTTACCTTAAACTTATTAATATTTATACTATATTCTCTAATAGTTTTTATATAAGCTATATATAGCTTACTTACTTAATAAGTATATTATATCTCTTACCCTAGCCTAGAGTGTTTTAAGTTACTAGGATTTACTTAACTTAATATTCCTTAATAAGTTTATTATTACCCTTTATAAGAACTTATTCTAGTCTTAGATAAAAGTCCTAAAGCTTTTAACTAAGGAGAGAGTTCTTTATAGTATATTTAATAAGGTTTATATAAAATACTAGGTAAATATCTCTTAGAATATTAAGCTATACTATAAGTAATATTAGGACTTTTATAACTATATACTTTACTACTACTTAATTAAGTTTTTATAAAAGGTAGTTAGTTTTAATATTTTTAAGTAAAAGCTATACCTTATTTTTAACCTAGAATTATTTTACTAGTTAATATAAAGTAAATATAGTATCTTATTACCTTTATTATATATAGGCTATTATAGCTTATACTAGATAAGTACCCTCCTAGAGGTACTTAAAAAACTATATTACTTACCTCTTTAGTATTATTATAAAAGCAAACTTATTTAGTAATAACTAAACTAGCTCTAGGTTATAGCTATATAGTAGCTTATTTAGGCTAACTCCTATTATAGAAAATAGCCTATTATTAATTATAAGCTAGTAAGTAGCTAGATATTCTAGCTAGTTAAACTATAAGAAAAAGACTATAATATATAGTATTACTTATACCTCTTAGTTTACTTACTTTATACTATTATTAGTCTATAAGTAATATAATATAGAAAGTAACTAATTAATCCTAACTAGGGAGTATAATATTATCTAGAATTTTCCTAACTAATCTAAACTATAATCTATAATAATTAATTAAGGAAACCCCTTAAATTACTACTAGACTATTTTAAATCTCTTTATATATTCCTTAGCTCCTATAAAAGTTATAGCCTTAAGCTAAATAAATTTAAAGAGTTAATCTATAATAACTATTAGATATTATAGCTTTTCTAGGGATAGTACTAGTAAGTTTATTATAAAGTTAATAAAGATTTATAACTAAAACTAGTTAAGAATAAGTAAAGGCTTTAGTAAGCCTTAGTATTATTAATAGCTCTTATAACTACTATAGTAGTAATAGTTATAAATAAACCTAGTAATATCTTATAATATCCTATTCTAGTAAAACTACTATTATAAGATTTAGAATATAGTATTATAGCCTAAGTGCCTTACTACTAGTAAATTATAGTATTACTATATTAGGGTTATTATAAAAGGCTCTTATACTAGGACCTAAGTATAGCCCCTAAACTAGAGTACCTTATAAGTACTTATAAAATAATTTACTACTTACTCTCTTATAAGTACCTTAATAAGAAACCTCTAAGCCCCTTTTTAAATAGCCTTTAATTAAATACTATATATAGGGTTAAAGATAATAGCCTAGTCCTATAAGGTCTAAAGGTATTTAGTAGTAAAGAGAACCTTACTAGCTAGTAGTAATACTATACTACTATTATCTTACTATTTATCTAGTATTAGTAAGAGCTATATAATAGTAATAGGTTATAGAATATATTCTATTCTAAAGGTTACCTTTTCCTAGTCTTACTCCCTTTAAGAAAAAGCATTAAGCTACTATACTTATATACTAGGTTTATACTAAAGGTAAAAATTAAATAGTATAAGTATATTTACCTATTAAGCTTACTACTCTAATATTAACTAGGGAGTTATAAAGTACTCTAGGTTCTTATAGTCTATATAGATTATAAATAGACTAGAAATACCCTATAGCTTAGCTAACTATACCTTAAGGTATAAGATAATAGCTAATAATTCCTTATTATAAATTATATAGTTCTTTTATAAGGTTATAAGGCTAGTAAAGTAGTAAGTAACTAGGTATATAACACTATCCTAGCCTTACTAGGAAAGGTATTCTCTAATAGCTATTCCTAAATAATTAGCTTTTATTACTATAAGGAGATCTAAGTCTTATTATACTAGTACTAAGTATATAATAAAGGTATCTTTTAGCTTATTAAAGGTATTATTCTCTTTAAGTCCCTATTAAAAAGGGATATTTCTCTTAGTTAATTATATTAGTAATACTACTAGTTCTAAAAAGTTACTAATAAAGTTATAGTAAAAGTTAGTAAACCCTAGGAAGCTATAAACCCCCTAAAGTTTTATTAGAGCTACTTACTCTCTAATAGCTATAACCTTTACTAGGTTTACATAAATAAAATAACTTACTATAATAATATATCCTAGGTATTAAACCTCCTTTACTATAAATATAGACTTATTAAGGTTTAAGTATAAACTTATAGCCCTTAAGTAGCCTAATATTAACTAGACCTTAGCTATATAGTTTTTCCTTAATCCCCCTAAGTAAACTAAGATATTATCTAAGTATACTATAATAAAATCCCCTAATATATCCCCTAAGGACTTATTAATATAATATTAGAATATTACTAGTATACTAGCTAGGCTAAAGGGGTAAACTAGCTACTTAAATAGCCTAAACCTAGTTTAAAATGCTATAAGGTACTCCTAGCCCTTAGTAATCTATAGCTTATAAAATACTATATAAATATTTACCTTTATAAACTAGTATACCTAGGATAAGGAATAGAGTATTTCCTTAATTAATAGAAAAGAATAGTAATTTTATACTATTATCTTATTAAGAGCGTAGTAGTTTATATAAAAACACTAACCCTTATTAGCCTTTTTAATAAGGAAAACTAAAGCTATAGCTAATAATAAGCTAGTATAAATCTAACCCTTATTTATTAAGTCTATAATCTAGTGCCTAACCTTTAAAAGCTAGTCCCTTAGTATATTATATAGTAGTCCCTAAGGGAGTATTAGTTTAAACCTATCCTAATTCTTATATAAGTATATATAGTAATTAAGGGACCCCTAATAAGGGGGTAGGCTATTAGCTTTAGCCTTATTAAAAAGGTCTATAAAGTTAGCTAACTCCTTAGGTAATATTAATATATCTAGGCTATTAGGCTTTATCTTAAGCACTATAATTTATAGTATTATTATTATCTCCCTAAGGCTTATAGTAATAAACATTATAGAAGTATCTTTCTTATAGTATACCTAGCGCGCTTCTATAGTATATAAGGACCTAATAATCCCCTATACTAGAGTCTTTACCTTATATATAAAGGCTTTAGAGATATATAAGCCCTTTATTACTCTAATAACTAATTACTATTTTACTATATAAATAACTATATTATAATATTTTAGCTATAGTATCCTAAGTATAATATCTTATATAAGGCCTAGGATAATATATAAATACACTAATAACTCCTAGCTATTAATATCTATTCTAGTGTATACTATATAGGTAATTAAGGAGGTATTTTTCTATACTCTCTTTCCCTTTTTTTTATTTTTACTATAGTCTAAATATACTTTCTCTTTAGTAAATATATAAGCTTTAGGCTAAACTATTTTACTACTAACTTACTTATAGCACTATAATAATTATAACTATAATTAATCTAGATATTAATATAATAATATATATTAAAGAGTATAGGAATTAAGAATAGTAATTAGTCTATATATTATACTATATCCTACTCTAACTCTATATAGCTTAAATAGTTATCTTATATTATAGTATATAGTTAGCTTACTTACCCTTATATAAGACTTTACTTAGGGGCTACTTATTTTCTATAGAGGGAATATTTACCTCCTTATTTATACTTTCCTTATTTACTCTATATAAGTTAATACTAACCTATAGGTAATAAGGTAAAAGAAAAGTACACTTTTAAATATAGTAATCCTTAGATTTATATTATAAGTAATATCTCTCCTAATAGTGTTTAGCTAACTTTACTTCTAATACCTATTTAGCTTATTATATATTTATAGTAAGCTTTAGACCTTTTTCCTTCTTAACTAGCTTATTTTATTTTCCTAATTAAGTCCTTACTATATATACCTTAGTTATTAGTATATTACCCTTATAATTAGTCTAAGGTATAAGTTTAGCTAGCTATAGTTTATATTAGAACTAGTACTTATTCTCTATAGTAAGGGCTTTAATATTAACTATAATCTTATAATACTATATAATAGCTATATACTATACGCTCTAGCTAATACCCTAGCCTATACTAATTTCTCTTAAATACTTATTAAGCACTTATTAAAGCTTTACTAGCTTTATATTATCCCCCTAATAATTCTCTCTTACTAATAAAAGCTTCTTTATAAAGTAAATAAAGAATATAAAAAATAGCTCCCCTAGGCCTTATTTTATTTAGTTAAGCTTTATAAAGGCTATCTTTTATTTATATAAATTAAAGAATATAAACCTAAGGTATTCTAGGAATTTAGCTAGGTTAAAATTATAAGTATTACCTTATTTAAAGAAAGTAACTACCTAGGACTAGACTTTAGAGAATAAGTTCTAGTAAATAAATATTTACTTATTTTTATTAGTTTTAATAAAGTCCTTATTTACTTATAGCTTATATTTTATTAGGAACCTTTATATAGTAAATAAGGCCTTATTACTATTATATAGGTTACTTATAGGGATAGGTTTTTATTTTACCTTAGGTATAATTAAGACTAAGTTAAAGGTAAGAGATAAAGTAAGGTTAATTACTAGGGCACTAGGTTAGGCTATAATAGGTAATTAGGTTAAAGGTCCTATAGTATTTATAACTACTTATTATTAGAGGTATATAAGCTTTACTATTTACTTATTAAGTATAAGTTAAAGTGTCTTAAATTAGGCTTATTAAGCTACTAGTAATGCTATAGTATTAGATAGGGGGGTTATTATTCCCTAGCTAAGTTAGTCTTATAGTTAAAGCGTGTCTATTATATCTATTAATATATCTATTAGTATTTTTATTATATCTTTTAGTAGTTATTATAAAGGACTAAAGGAAGTCTCTTAATTATTATAAACTAGCCCCTAGGTAACTATAATAAGGTATTAATATAGTATTAAGAGACTTAAGGAGGAAGGAGAAAGAGTAAGAGACTATCCCTAGTAGTGCCTCTTATACCCCCTAGGCTACTTATATAAGCCTCCTTTTCCTCACCCTAACTACTTTTACTAATCCCCTCTCTAACTGCTATACGGACAATGCTTAGGCAAAGCCTAAGCCCTTACAGCGCTAAATAGCTAAGAGCTAAAAGCATTAAATATTACGTAAAATAACTTAAAGCTAGAATAAAACTAGCATAGGATAGCTAAGACTTACTACTACCCCCTTAATTAATATAGTAATATTATAAGTTCTCTTCTAAAATATAAATAAAAAAGATAGCCTAATATATATTACACTTTATTACTAAACTAATATAAATATAATAGTAATTTAAGAGTAAAAACACATAAAATATCTATAGTCTCTTACACTAGGCTTTGCCTAGTTTTAACTTACATACTATAATAGGCATAATACTATATATATAAATAAGAAATATAATATAAGGTTATAGTTAGCCTAGGGAGAGACTAATTAGTTACTAGTAAAAATATAAGGGGTTAATATCTATTCCCTTTACTTAAAAGGTTATAGTAATAACTAAAATACCCCTATATACAGAGCTTTGCACTACACTACATCTTGTAGTTTTTTTTTTTCTAATAAATAATTAATATCTAATCTTAAAAAATACATATAGATATAAAACTTCTATTTTTAGATAGCTAACTTAAAAACTACAGTGTAGTTATATATAAAAGTGAGTCTAAAAGTGAATCCTTCGGCTATAAATTAGAAAAACTACATTTCACTACATTTTAGCACTTAAAAAACACTACAAATATAGTATTTCCAATTTGTGGGCCTAGGGCCCACTTTAGGACCCACATTTATATATAGCATTTTTCTTAGAATTTTACTCTATAGGATTACGTGATTTTTAGGATAATAACTTTAATAACTAGCTAGATATAAAATTAAACAAAAAAACTACACAAAAAACTACACTACACGAGTGTAAAGCTCTGCCTATATAAGACATTAATATAAAGACACTATATAACTAAAGTGTATTTATAGAAAACTTTAACTAAAAGCACTCCCTTTAGGATAGGCTAGATAAAATAACTAATAGAGTAGAAGAACTATTAGAACTTATAAGCTAGTAAAGGCTTAGACTAGTAATACCCTAGGGGGAACTTACTAGATAATATAAGGATAATAGAGATAGTACTATTAACTTAGTATAGGTAACCCTAGATATCTAAGTTTACTATAAAGGCATAAAAGACCTTACTAGATCTAACTATATCCTATAGCTAATTAGTATCTTTACTAACCTATAGGATAACACTTCGTAAACCCTTAGGTATATATAAAATATAATAAATAAACTATATATAAAGGTAAAAGTAATAATATATTTTTAACTTAAAAACACCCTAGACTTATAAGATAAAGAAGGGATAGATATATACATTACTTAGCTTATTATAAACCTATAATAAATAGTAAATAAGGTAGCCTTATAGAAGCCCTAGGGGCTCCCTAGCCTAAAGGCATAGTAGTTAAGAATAGCTAGAGAGGTAGTTACTAAAGCTAGGTAAGTAAAGAGATAATAAAGATAATAAAAAATAAAAGTAAACTAGTAAGCTTACACTAAGGTAAATAAGGACTAGGAATAAGTTATTAAAATAAAAAGAAGAAATATATAGAGAGAAGCCCTATAAAAAGCTAATATATAAAGAAAGGATAAGGGAGTATAAAGCCTTAAGAGATAAGCCTAGCTTTAAAGCTAAGCCCCCCTAAAACTACCTAGGCTACTAGAGCTAAAGAGAACTAAAAATAACCTAAACCTAGCTACTATATATAAGGATAAAGTAAGTATACTAGTATAAAGATTCTTCCCTAAGCTTATAGTAAACCTCTTCTATATTTTAAATCTTACTTTCCTAGAGCTAAATAATACACTATTCCTAGATAAAGAATAATTTAGACTAAAGGAGATATTAGATATCTTATTAGATATAGCTAGCTAGAAGGTAATAGGTAATAATAAACTCCTAGTAAGCCTTATTAAAGCCTATAGTAAGCTAGTAAAAGAGACTATAGCCTAACTCTTAAATACTATTCTTAAAGTAAGATACTTCCTAGCTTAATTTTAGATTACTAGAGTAATAGTAATTAGAAAACTAGGTAAGATAATAAAAGAGATAAGGAGAGCTAATATATAGAGGCCTATCTCCTTACTAAATATTATTAGGAAAATTATAGAAGTAGTAATTATAAAATAACTTATAGCCTTTACTAAGGTAAAAGGACTTCTCCTAGAACTATAGATAGGAAATAGGATAAATAGGTTAATAAAGATAGTAATTAGGGTTTTAGTAAAATATATAAGAGAGGCCTAGGGTAAAGGTAAAATTACCTTACTAGCCTAGATAGATATTTTATTTACCTTTAATAGAGTTAGTTACTTATACTTAATTACCTTACTAATTTAAATAGGAATCTTACACTAGCTAATAGCTATAATATAAAGCTTCCTAGTAAATAAAATAAGCTAGCTTAGCTTTAATAGTAAACTCTCTAAACCCTTTAGGATTAAAGCTAGCACTTTATAAGAATTACCTCTCTTACTAATTCTCTTTTTCCTTTACTTAGTAAAACTTTATATATACCTTTAAGCTATCCTAGGTATAGTAGCTATTAGATTTACTAATAATATAAATATTATAGTATTTAGTAAGAATATAGTGTAAACCTAGAGAAGACTTAAGGCTATATAAAAGATCTATAAAAACTAGGTAAAGAAAGTAAGTGTAAAGTTTAACCTAGTAAAAACTAAACTTATATACTTTAGTAAGGCCTATAAGCCTCTATAGGTAAGGGTTTAGCTTAGTATAAAAAAGATAGCGCTAATAAAAGCATACTAATTCCTTAGAGTATAGGTAAATAGAAAACTTAACTAAAGTGCTTATAAGAATATCCTTAAGGGAAAGCTAGCCTAGTAATAGCTTACTCTCTTTATATTAGTGGTATTAGCATAGGGCATTAGCTTTAAAGACACTTAGCTTATATATATATAAGTAATCTAGCTTATTCTTACTTATAAAGTAAGTGCTTATTATACCTTAACTAAGAAAGGAGAAAACCTAAGAGAAATAGTTAGAAGCTTTATAGTAAACTAATTAACTTACCTTTAGACTATAGCTAAAGTATTTAAGGCTATACTAATTACTTAGCTAGAGGTTAAGACTTATATCCCCTCCCTAGACCTTTACTTAAATAAGATAAAATAAAAGTTTAAGAAAAGGATTATACTTAGTAAAATAGTAAGTAAAATATAAGCTATAGCTAACTTAGTATAAATAGTATTATAATATAAAAGAAAACCTCCTCTTATAAATAATAAACTAGATATATAATTATATAAGGAGTAAAAGAGAAAATAAAAAGACTAGTATACTAATAGATAACTAAGATAATATAAGTATAGAAAAGAGCTAATAGAGGACTATTTACTTACTTATAACCTAAAGGAAATCTAGAAATTTCACACTAGACTTAATAAGTATATTTCCTTTATAATAATATAATTATATATAGGGAAAATTAGCCTTAATAAGTTCCTTTTTTAAAGGTATATTCCTAGGGTAGCTTTGCCCTTATATAGCTATAGCTATATAGTTAAAGACTAGTACTATATAATTATTAACTACACTAACTATAATTATAGACACCCCTAAATATATTAGCCTAAAGACATATAGGAAGTAAGGCTAGCCCTAGATAATCCCCTAAGAGTAAGATATATAGCTAAATAGTTTCTTAGTATAAGAAGACTTTAATATTATATATTAGTATAAGACCTAGCCCTTAGCTAATATAAACTAGGGGAGGATTTAGGTTACCTTAAAGGTAACTAAACTAACTAATAAATAAACACTATAGATAACTAGAGAGAGACACTAGGTAAGATAATATAGCTATAGAGGTAAGCTAGATATAAGGTAAAATTATACTAAGATAGAAAGACTATAGGTTTAAAATAGTTATTAGATTAATTTTAAGTTAAAAACTATAGGTATTATTTTATACTAGCCTATTACTACCCCTTTACTAACCTAGAATTAGCCTTATTTCTCTTTAGAAACTAGGATTATATTCTTTATTACCTTACTCTTACCCTTAGACACTAGGCTAGTAGCTAGGAGCTAGTTTATTTTTACTATATAGGTATTAAGCTACTAGAGCTAAAAGATAACCTTATTATATTATTCCTTAAAAAACCTAGACTTAGCTAGGTCTAGGCTTATTACTATAGTACCCTATTTTTTCTTAGTGTGGTTTTTAGTATAAAGTTTTTTAACCTAAGCTATATAGTTCTCTAAGGCCTAGATAATTAAAGTTAGCCTTAATTTAAAGCTATTACTATATTAAAGTAAAACCACTTATATTACTCCTAGTAACTATACTAGCCTAGGTATTAACTAACTACTAATACTCCCCTTACTTTAAGATCTTTAGTCTTAGCTTACTTTAATTACTTTACTATAAGGGATTTCCTTAAATACCTCTTTAAGGTTATAATTTCCTAGGTAAATTAAAACTAAAATAGCACTAATAATAAAATACTTATAGTATTTAGTAATATTTTATTATAAATTTCTATATAAAATATTAGTAATTAAACTAGCACTAGGCTAAAAAAGCCTTAAATAGCTTTAAAAAAGGGTAAGGAAAATAAGAACCTATAGGAAGTTTAATATAAGAAAAGAAAAAAGGTTAAAACCTTATAAGAGAAAGAGCTCTCTTTTATACTTAAGAGAGAGAGAGGGGGAATAAATTATAATATTACCTAGAAAATAAAGTATAAGATAAATAAATATATAAATAGTATATAAGTAATTTAGGAGTAAAATTACTTAGATACTAAGCCTAAATTACCTATCCCTTACTATAAGTAAATAAAACTATATACTTAGACTTTATAAGGTATTTAGTCTAATACTAGGCTAAAGTTAGCTAAAAAGTAAGGTACTAGAGAAGTTAGAAGTAAAGTAAATAAAAAGTAAATTACTATTATAAATTAGAATTTACTATACTATAAAATAAAGTAAGAGGTATAGAGTAAGGCTAGAATAGGGCTAGATTAGCATTAAAGGGAGCTAGTTAGGATTATTACTATACCCTTTTTTTTTTTTTTTTTTTTTTCTATAGGATAAGGCTAGCGTAAGCTAGCACTAAATACCTATAGTTAGCTATACCTAATGTAGCGCAGACCTGCAAGAGGGTTAGCGCTAGCCTATTTACAGATATAAGAGGGTTTTTCTTCCTAGTTTAGGGTTTTCCCCCTTAACTAAGCGGTTGGAGTACTAGGACTAGCTACTTAATTAGCTATCTAGCGTAAAGAATATATATATATTATAACCTTTACTTTCTTACCTTAGCTTTATAGTTAGCTTTAAGTTATTAAAATCTCTTAACTAATTATTTACTTCCTTATAGTATTATTTAAGCTATTTAAAAAGATTATAATTCTTAGATATATAGGGATTTCTTTAGGTAACTTAGCTTTTACCTTATCTTAGGCTTATATAAAGGATTAAAATAATTAGTTATTCTTTTACCTAAGATTTAGTAATAACCTTATTACTTCTAAGTATCTTATACTTATATTTATTATTCTAGTTTTTAGCTATTTTAGAAAATTTACTTATATAATTAATAAATAATTTATATGCTTATTTATAGCTATATAATATATTTACTATTACTTTATATTACTAGCTAGGTAGTTACTTATATATATTACCTTAGTTATATTATTTTTAAAGGTATAGTAATTTAATTTAAATAATATATTTAAGTTTACTAAGAAATTCTATAGGCTTTTATATATTTCCCCTTTATATATAAGTATTTTTATTTATATTTTAATAAGATTACCTTACTATATAATTACTACTAAGTTACTATAGACTATAGGTAAAATTATAGCTAATGTTTAAGGGGTAATTATAAGTCTAAATTAAGGGGTAATTATAGGTTTAGTTTAAGGTCTAGCTAATCCTAGATTTACCTTAAGCTCTCTAATTTATACCTTTATTTATAAGACCTTTTATTTTCTCTAAAGGCAATATAGCTTAGCTTATATAACCTTATAGTATTATTATAATGCCCTTTTTTCTTTAGTTATATTATTTATACCTTTACCTAAATTAGGCTTAAGTAGTGTTTATTATACCTTATTATTATTTATAGTTTTAAATTATAAGGGTTCTTTAACTTCCTAATTATCTATAGCTTTATTATTATAAGGTACTAGTGTATTTCTTATAAATCTTTAAAGTATTAGCTATATAATAATCTAGCTAATAGTTTATATCCTTAAAAAGGTTAAGAGAGATTAATTTATTATAGCTTACACTAAAAGGTTATAAATAAAGTAATAGCTAAGACTATTATAGTTACTACTAGATAAATACTAGCTAGGGGTAAGTATATAAAGGTTTTAATCTTTAACCTAGTACTAATAATATATATAGTCTTTAATAAATACCTTACTTTATAAGCATATAGCTATCTTATAGCTAGCTAGCCTCTTTATTATTTATATAGCCTAAAGGTTCTTTAAAGACCTGCTTTAATAAACATCCTATCTCTGACCTCTGCGCTCCTAACAGGTGTATACTGTGTATGTGTTACGGTCTAGCCTATAGGGCTAATCGCGGGTGTCTGCGCCACCGTACGGGTGATGTTCCTGATCCCATTACGCCATAGCAAAAGAATACGCATTGTACAAGTCCCTATGACTTGTGCAATTGACGCCTATATTGCTAGGTCTAGGCAAAGCCTAGATCATCACAGTACGAGAGAAAATTTCTTTTTGCTATTCTAGCTAGACATCTTAATCATACAGCCGTATTGTCTGCATATCATAGCTAAAATCAATTTAATTAGTTATTATAATAATGATCTAAATCAGATCTTAATAGTGATATTCGCCATAACCTTCTACTGCGTTGCATTATTGCAATTTAACGCTGCGGGCCCTATTAGTCCCTAACCGTAGAGCTTGCATTGTACGGCTGTTGCCAGCTGGCAACTAGTCCCTTACATATCAGAAAAATGTGTGGCATTTTATTTTAGATTTAAGTTTGCGTTCTTCTCGCTTACTGCCACTGGGAAACTTCTGCAACTGCCCGCAAGAGTCTCAGTGATACAAGGTGAGACCCTCGGGCAAACACACTACTCCGTAGACCGGGCGCCTGTCCTCTCTCGCTAATTTCCTTACAATTATCAATGACAAAGTCAACAATATAGAGGGCTTGGATAAGTAAGCTTCACGAGGCGCTATAAGCAAAACCTACGGATTTGACGTTGCCTTAATAAAACAAAAGCAAAAAAATGGCAATACGGAGCTTTTTCGAAATTTCGGTCACGATGTATAAATAGTAGTACCTGAAGATAGTTCCAAATATACATGTGTAGTTGTAACTTTGACCGGCGAGACGACTGGGCTTAGCGAGGTACTGCCTTTTTTAAAGTCTTTATGTGACCTATTCAGATTCTATAGAAAACTTTACATATACCTAGAAGTACAAGTAATAGCACATCTCTTTTGAAAGCCTTAGGGCTAATACAATTAGGTATCGCAACCCCACAGGGCCCTTAACAGCGTTATTAACCTATAAATACAGTAGTAACTTTACTTAATTAAGATACAGTGATAAATTTATGGCATTAAGTACTTAGGCTAGCACCTATATTAGCAGTCAAGAAGGTGCTTCACTTTTGTAAATGTGGCTGAAGGGAAATTCCCGTTAGCATGAAATTACAGCCTTACGGCCTTCAAGAAAGTGCAATCGGCCAGCATCCTGGGACAGTACACCTCTGAGGCCGTACCACTGTTAAAGGGATCGGAAACCACTGAAATATGATGGTGCGCGTTATGACTCTGAGCACAATGATTCCTCCTCATGAAATATTCCATGGAGGAGCACTAGAGTCCACAGTCCCGTTTTTCTCTCTTGCCCAATCCCCACTCCGCATCGCATCCTCCTGCCATGTCTTTTCTAACAACGGGGATGTAAAATTTCCACCGGAGCTTTCAAATTTCCCACTGGACTAGCCAAATCAAGAGAGGTCTCCACATACTCACTTTTGGTGCAGAAGTACCTCACTGAATTACTTTATTCCAGAGCAGCAGCTGCCGTAGCCGCCGCCGCCGCAAGGTCCCTATAGATATTATTAGTAGTTTTAATTGAATAAACGCCTCACAAAACGCACTTTTGGCTCTCTTGCACACACATCTACTGATACGAAGGGCTGACTGGCATAGAAAAAAAACCTTATAGGAACTTGCTTACAGTGGACCTCTTACAAACGTTCTCAGCCTTGGCACTGTGGGCTGCGGGTCTCCACACGCTATGCGCTATTAAACCCACCAACGAAAGTCCCGCCGCTGTGCGGTACTTGGTGCGGGCCGCTCATTATCTAGCTAGTCGTTTTCAAACCAATACGTCGCTCTCATGTTCAGCGATTGTGATATTGCCATTTTGAAAATGCTCAGCCAGAACACCTTCACGACGTAAACTATCGAGACGATCTAGTCCTCGAGGAATTACAGACCTCCCAAGGAGGCTGCCGATTAGGTCGTGCCCTTATGGATTCGATTCTCATCGAATCAGCACAGCGCCGTGATAACCATGGCCCGACCGAAAGACTTAGTGCTACACCTCTATCAGAGGAACTGCGCGAGGATTCTCCCATACCATCCAACAACTTCGCCTTCACGCCCTCACAACTACATAAACTCCTGACCCTGCGCAACCTCGAAGCTCTTGATTTCTTTGGCGGCCTTCGAGGTCTCGCAGCCGGTCTTCGGACCGATGTTGCCGCTGGTCTCAGTGCCGATGAGACCAACCTCGATGGCTCTGTTTCCTTCGACGAAGCTGTAGCCGCCGGTCGAGAATCACGTCCTGCCGTTTTGCAGAGAATTCCACCGATATCAACGCACCATCTACACCATACTCTGCGACTTGGGGACAATTCTGCCGCTCCGTTTGCCGATCGAAAACGAATATTCGGGGCTAATCGTCTACCTCGCCGGAGACAAAAGTCCTTCTTCAAGCTCATGTGGATCGCATTCAATGACAAACTGCTGATACTCCTCACGGTTTCAGCGTGCATATCGTTGGCCATTGGCATCTATCAATCCGTAACGGCAGAAGAAGGGTACTCCAACATCGAGTGGGTAGACGGCGTAACGGTTGTTATTGCTATCGTCATCATCGTCTTGGCAAGTGCTGCCAATGACTGGCAAAAGAACCATAAATTTGAAAAATTGACTGAGCGGAAGAAGCATCGCGAAGTGACCGTGTTCAGATCCGGCAGAGCTCAGCAAATCGATATCGCCCAGGTTTTGGTCGGAGACGTTATGCATATCGAGGCGGGAGAAGTCATCGCAGTGGATGGGGTTTTGATCGAGGCTTCTGGCCTACATATCAACGAGTCTTCAATCTCCGGTGAATCTGGTATGGTTCAGAAGACTGTTTCAGCGGACCACGACACTTCTCACGCGGTTCTTGCTGATCCCTTCATTTTGAGTGGTACTACTGTGTCGCGAGGCGTTGGACGGTATCTCGTTCTTTCAGTTGGTGCAAATTCCACATATGGTCGCACACTCATGTCTTTGCGCGAAGATGTTGAGGAGACGCCCCTGCAAGCCAGGCTGGGCCGACTTGGCAAGCAACTTATTGTTTTTGGCGCCATCGCTGGTGCCATTTTTTTTGTGATATTGTTCATTCGATTCTTATTACGCCTGAGATCAATGGCCAACAAGGGGCCATCCAACAAAGCGGAGGCTTTTTTTCGCATTCTCATTTTATCCATCACTGTTGTCATCATCACGGTCCCTGAAGGATTGGCACTAAATGTCACTGTTGCCCTCGCTTTCGCTACGACGCGCATGCTTAAAGACAATAATTTGGTTCGGCTCGTCCGCTCGTGTGAGGTCATGGGCAATGCTACTAGTGTTTGTTCCGACAAGACGGGGACCCTCACTCAAGACAAAATGTCAGTTGTTTCCGGCCGCATTGCTCTTGACGGTGTTTTCGATGACATGGATGCGCCCGCTATCGAATACGGACAGTCGGCACCAGTTCCTGCCATTGCGCAAAAGGGCGGGTCATCTCAACTTGTAGCAGCCACGTCCCACGAAGTGAAGGATCTCATAAAAGACAGCATTGCATTGAATTCCACTGCTTTCGAAAGTGATGACTCGAAAACTCCGGACTATTTTGGCTCTAGTACCGAAACCGCGTTGCTAAAATTCAGCCGAGACCATCTTGGTATGGGACTTCTAGGCACTGAAAGAGCCAACACACCTGTCGTTACTATGCTTCCCTTCGAATCATCGCGAAAGTGGATGGCAGTTCTCATCAGACTTCCAAGCGGGAGATACAGACTTCTAATCAAGGGAGCTGCTGAAATTGTCTTCGAATATTGTGCTTATGCTGTGGAAGATCATACGTACCAACTGACGACTGCTCGGTTATCGGAAGATGACAGAGGTGGCTTCCGGGACACCATCCAGGAATACGCTAACAATATGCTTCGCCCTGTCGCGATTGCATACAGAGACTTCGACGAATCCGAAGTATTCGAGCATCCTAATGACGATCCAGCTTCTATCAATCTCGAGTGGCTTGCATCAGGTTTAATCTTCATCGCCTTCTTCGGAATTCGTGACCCACTGCGACTCGAGGTCATCAATTCTGTTAAGAAATGCCAGGAGGCTGGAGTGTTCGTACGTATGGTCACAGGAGACAACTTTCTAACAGCCAAGGCTGTTGCCATCGAATGTGGCATTTACTCAAGTGGTGGTATTGCAATGGACGGGCCAACGTTCCGCAAACTTACTCATGAGCAGCTTGATGCAGTAATTCCCCGCCTCCAGGTTTTGGCCAGGTCCAGCCCTGAGGACAAACTGCTCCTTGTCACTCATCTGCGCTCCATGAAAGAGACAGTGGCCGTTACGGGAGACGGCACAAACGACGCACTAGCTCTCAAAGCAGCAGACGTTGGTTTTGCTATGGGCATCCAAGGCACTGAAGTCGCCAAAGAAGCGGCTTCTATCATTCTGCTTGATGATAATTTTGCTTCTATTGTCAAAGCACTAAGTTGGGGTCGTACGATCAATGATGCTGTTAAGAAATTCTGCCAAGTAAGTCCATGAATGCAAAAGTGACTTGCTGCGGCTTTGGTGGAATAAAGACTAATTAAAACTAGTTTCAGTTCACCATCAATATTACAGCAGGTATTCTTACAATTATCTCCGAACTCGTGGGTGACTCTATTTTCACAGTCGTCCAGCTGCTATGGATCAATCTTATTATGGATATCTTCGCATCTCTAGGACTCGCCACGGATCATCCATCACCAGACTTCCTCAAACGTAAACCAGAACCTCGCAATGCTCCAATTATCAATATAACGATGTGGAAAATGATTCTGGGGCAAGCGCTGTATCAGCTCGCAGTTGTCTTTGTCGTGCATTATGCTGGCTGGGACATCTTCGACCCACATACTCCGGCGGAGATCGAGAAGCTGCAGACTCTTGTGTTCAATATATATGTCTGGATGCAGTTCTTCAATCAGCATAACTGTCGCCGCGTCGATAACAAGCTCGATATTTGGTACCAAGGAGTTCTCCGAAACCCTTGGTTCATCGGTGTCCAGATTCTCACTCTGGTTGGTCAATTCGTGATTATCTTCAAAGGTGGTGAAGCTTTTGACACTGTCCCTCTAACAGGGGCGCAATGGGGATGGAGCCTGCTATTCGGAGTACTCACGATTCCACTGGGCGCTTTGATTCGACAAGTTCCTGACAGATACATTGCCTCGTTCTTCCACAAGGTCGGACACGGCCTTCGATGGCTCACGCTGCCATTTCGAAATTGGTGCTCTTGCCTGTCTGTTCTGCACATCCGAAGCAGGCAAAAGCCAGCTGCCTCCAAAAGCGGTACCAATGCCATTATCGATACTAAGACTTCTAAGCGACGAGCGAGTCGCTCAACCCAAAGCGAAACCTCAATTCACCAAAGACACATATCGGAGGCACTTACGGAAAGAACTGGCGACGGTGATGAGAGAGATCTAGATCTCCACGCGCTGATATATGCCGCTCGCTCCGGTCGCCCCATGGGCAAGCACATACTGGAAATACATCCGCAGACGTTACCAAACGACCCTATCCTTCAAACAAGGACCAATATTGATATACCACCCAGTCAAGACCCGAGCATCATGAAATATATGAGTAAGCCTCATGAGGAGGAAAACCCACGCCAGCCACGAAGACAACTGGCAAGACATATTTGGGTAGAGCCCACGCGACCAATATCTGCTGCCCCTGCAACCCCCAAGCGGCGAGGTGTAACTTGGGAGAGCTTTCTGCGATCTAAACGGAGGTGAGGAGGTTCCGTTCTATGGAACGACCGGGCTATGTCTACATCGGACAGCTAGTCATTTTAAACGGCACTTAATAGCATATACGGAGAGTGCAAATTTGTATTTCACTACATTTGCCACGATGACATGACATTCATATATCCAACATATAGGCATTTGATCCATTACATGTATAAATATATCTTTTATTTTCAAAATGGGAAGTTGTTGATTTTGAACCATATTTCTTAAAATTAAGCTCAAGTTTTGGACACATTGAATGGTGAAGTGCCGTTCGGTGAGATCACGCACTGCCTTCCTTCATTGATGAGTCTCCACAGATGGCTTCGACTTGCCATTAGAGTACCATATGTTCCTTGCTCGACCTTGACCCCTTTATCTAAAACCACTACCTCGGCAGCCATTTGTATCATTTCGATACTGTGAGTTGCAATGACGAGGGCCATGCCGTCCTCTTGCCAGCAAGGCGATCGGATCAACGATCTTAGGGCAATGCGGACATCTAAAGCACTCTCCGAATCCAGGGCACTAGTAGGCTCGTCTAGAATGAGGAGGCGAGGCCGCTTGGCCAACGCGCGAGCTATGTTTACTAGTTGAGCTTGCCCCCCCGATAATGCCTGTCCCCCATCCCCAACGACCGTGTCATATCCATCGGGAAGTGAGACAATGAACTTGTGAATGCCTGACGATTGAGCTGCCTGTACCACTGCTTCTTGGACGAGGTTGGGGCATGTCGAAGAGACGCCATAAGCTATGTTATCCCGGATGGTGGCTGGAAACAAGAATGGTTGTTGGGGCACATAAGCCATCATTGAGCGCACATGTTGCAAGTCGAGAATGGAGTATGGCACACCCCCAAAACAAAGTGTGAATTCTGATTTCCGGCCATGAGCATAAATCGAAGAGTCTGGTGTTGTTAAGCCAAGGATGAGTGACAACATGGTGGTTTTGCCACTGCCCGAGGACCCAACAACTGCTACACATGAGCCGGGGTCGATGACATGAGAAAACTCATTTAAAACCTTAGCTGAGCTTTGTTCAGGAGTAAAGTTGACATTGTGCATCTCGATCGGCAAAGGAGAATCTGGCTGTATTAGAAAATGTTTGCTTGTGTCCATAGTTTTCGTTGACTTTGTGTAGTCAAGGAGCTCGGTCGCTGCTACTCGTGCGGCTGTAAGCTGAGGAAGTCCGTTTAAAAGCTCAAAGGATGTCCCGATGCTAAAAAGCAAGAGGTTGATGACCTGAAGAACGTCGTTGACGTTTAAATCGCGTGTATTTTGCGATGTGAGGAAAGTTCCGTAGTAGAATACCAACGCAGTGAGCGGTAAGGTAATGGACTGGTAGAGTCCGAACCAGGGGCCGGTGTACAATGCCCTTTCAAGTCCAACTCGCCATGCCTTATTCGCTGTGGTGGTTTGCTTATCATCAAAGTATTGGCCTAAGCCAAAGACTTGGATAAGCGAAAAGTTGAGCAGTACTTCTTTCAATGTGGCGCTCGAGTCCGAAGCAGCTTCGTTGCACTTTTGTTCCCATTTTGAACTGACCATGATGTACATCTTGATAGCCAGAACAAAGAGAGGCAGAGGAGATAGCGCAACCAATGCGAGTTTCCAACAGATTGTCATTGCCCATACGACAGATATGGACATGATTGCAACAACCACTATCAAAACTGGCAAGAACTTTCCCACTACACTACGCATTTCTTGGGCGTTTCTATCGAGGCACCGGCTGAGATGCCCTGGACTGTGCTGTGTCGCTTGACACCACAACTTCGGCTGGATCAATACTTTACCAAAGATATCTCGCCTAAGGTGATCAATCCATGTTTGGCTGACCTTTTCGAACAGATAGTGTCCTCCGCCAGTGCAAATCCCGTCTGTGATAGCGATTCCGATGAGAAATGATGCCCATCTGAGCCCTTGTTCGACCTTGTCTGTCTTGGACCACATCGCACCCAGCAACCTAGCCAGGCAGAAGGAAAATGCAGGAGTGGCAGCTGCAGCCAATAGGCAAAGAAAAAGAGCCAAAACACAAAGAATACGATCTTCGAAGCCTAGGGACGGCCAAAAAGTGGAAAGTATGCCTCGAATGGAGTCATATGGACGTGGGTCTGGTTGGCTGGTTCTGTCTTCAATTTCTGCATACCTATATTTGCAGTTAGGCTTTCTCTCCATCGAGCTATCTCCTGTTAAATTCGAATCAGACGACTCCGAGATTTGATCATTGTTGTCAATTGTCTCCTCCGGCGCAAAGCATGCTTTCGTACATGCATGACGTTTCTCGAGTACATAACTTGTCTCGGTTGCGCGAAAATGCCTGTCTAAATAGGTTGAGAACTGCTGCTGCTTTCTTTCCACATCGTCTGTTATTCGCCAACCTTCGATTAGGCTTTTGCGTGTATCCTTTGTACTAGATTTTGAGATGCTGACATGTCTACCAGGTGATTGGATGAAAGAAGATGGGCGCAATGTAATTTGTTGATACTCTGTTTCGGAGACATTGGCAACATTATGGAATGAGCCTTTACCACGTGGTTTCAAAGTACTCGAAGCCGGCATCAAGTTGGCTTGATCAGACCTGATACAACTTTTCGGAATGCAAGGCGCGGTCACCGCGTTTCGAAGGTCTTGCATGCGTCCCTGACGAATAATCGTACCGCTTCTCATGACAAAGACAAAATCTTCGTCTCGTATGCTTGGAATGTCGTGTGTAACGACTATTGTAGTCTTGTCTTTACGCCATTCCCTGATGGCATTCATGACGATGTTTTGACCGATTGGGTCCAGGGCACTCGTTGGTTCATCAAGAATCAGTATCGCGGGATTGCGCATCCGAGCCCTTGCAAGAGCAAGTCTCTGTTTCTGTCCACCGCTGAGACTGTGGTTGTCAGCACCGACAATGGTGGCTAATCCGCTGTGTAATTGCGATATTGTGGACTCTAATTGCACAAAAGCACAGGCTTGTCGAACCTCCGTTTCAGAGACGGTGTCTGGGTATCTGGAACCACATGCCACGTTGTTGAAGAAGGAATCGTGCATAACAGAGCTGTTTTGATGTATCAACGAGACATGCCTGCTCAGGCAGCTTGGCTGTATATGATTAACAGGGTGTCCATCGATGGACACTTCTCCTGCGATAGGCGTGAGTAGGTTGGCCATCAGACTGCACACAGTACTTTTTCCTGACCCGGACTCTCCTACCAGAAACGTAAATTGTTTTGCTGGTATATGCATGGTCACACCTCTTATAATGTTATCCTTGAGATTTGACTGGTAGGCAAAATCGACCTTCGCTTATTGTAAGCCAGAAATGAAAAATTGTAACACGACGAAAAGCTTACTTGATTCAACTGGATACTGCCAGCACATGTTCGAAGTATGACAGAAGGCTCGGCACGAGCAGTGATGTCTAGATCCTTCTTCGACCGAGCCAAATGTACGAGAAAATGCGCTGCAGACTTTCCTTTCGATAATATGAGCCAATGACCGGTAAATGATTCGACTCCATTGAATGCTGTGATGACCGCATAGAAAGTTGTAAGGACGTGTCCGGGCAAGAGACCTTGTTCCACCAGAACGAGCCCGTACCAAAATCCCAAGACGAAAATTGATATCGACCAAAAGGCGAGATATCCCATTTGTATTGAGTTACAGCGAGCTTGCGCCAAGAAATGGCGAGCAGCGAGTCTCAAAGCATCACCGTACTTTTTTTGTTCTCGATTAGAACCGGAAAATACTCGGACGACGTCTATGCCATTGAAAGAAGCGGCGGCAATTGTAGATGCCTTTTGCAAGGATTGCCTTTGAGACAAGACTTCGGAATCTAAGTTCCGAGTGGCGATAGCCAAGACCATGAAAGATACTGGTAGGGTAGACATGAGAACCAAAGTTAATTTCCATGAGTAGTAGAAGGCGATACCGAGTGATGCACATGATGTGACAGTGTCACAAATGACGAGGCCCAATACTTGCGAGAGCGCTAACTGGAGATCACGCGTCTGTCTGTGCAAAACGAAAAGTTAGTTGACAGAATACATCGATGGACAAGTGACGCTGACTTGCTTTGCAAGCGTCCTGAACCTACGTATGAATCCTGATATGCAGACCCTCGATTCCATCTTTGAGATTTTCTAACCATTCGACATCTCTGGATAGAAGATTTGAAGTGACATGTTTTCTTGCTTCATTGGCCTGCAGCTCGCCAAATACAATCCAGAGGCTGAGGAATGAAGTACTTGCCATCCAGTTGCCAACTCCGAGTCCTGCAAGGACAATACACCATTTCGACACCTCGGCAAGAGCGGATTGTCCAGAACGGGATCCCTCTCCAAGCTGAGAAACAATATCAAATATCCGCCCTAATAACACTGACAAGAGTGTTTTTAGAAACGCATTCAAAGCAGTCGCCACGAGCGCAGCCAAGAGGATACCTGCGTGAGTCTTCTTTGTGAACGAAAATAGACTCCCCCATGAGCAAGAAGTGCCAGCTTTATGAGAGGTCGAATAATTATGAAAAACATCCGAAGCAGACCCTTGGTCTGAGAACGATGAGCTGCTCTTGGAATTCATGCTCCTGCCATTCGATGGAGTACAATCTTCCAGAGCAGGCATGGATCAGGCATGGATCGATCACATGCTATGTTGATGTTGAAAAGAAAAGGCCGGATTCGATCATAGTCGTGATAAGAAAGTTGGTGAGCGAAGAGCGCTCCCTATGATGCAACATGGTTCTGATGTGCGACCGAATCCAAGGGTGCGATGGATGGTGCTTAGTATAATACCAGGCACCCATTGTGTGGAGGTGAGAGCATTACTATTGTCTGAGGGCAGATTAATTCTTGTGGTACTCATTCATAGAGGACAGACAGATTCCCAACGAGCAGTTAGAGCGCAAGATGGCACATATTGAGCGGTTAAACCACACAAAATTACTTGTTGTGTTAGGATATCAACAAGGAAAACATTTGATGCACATGGCGGGCGATGCTAAAGACGGCGTCGTTGATGCTTTTAACTGACTCACTCACCCGCACAGATGTAGTAAAAGCAGCGTTTTGTGAGCTTCAATGCTTCGCACCGCACATTACGATCACACCAGCCTGACCAGAAGACTGAAGAGAGAGAACAATGCAGATTGAGCTGCGCTCAGCCGATGGTGTCCAGAATACAACATGCCATTCATTCATTTATGTAGGCATTACTCCGTACTACTCCGTATCTTCCATGGGGAAAGGTGACAGACAATGCCAACGCCAAGACATCTGGCCAATAGAGTGACAAAGCACAGTGTTAGTACAGTTTTTCCCGTCGCTCTCACTGTGAGCTTGATGTCATACGTGCATGGATCGATGGCCCCTCTAATGAATAGGCTTGACCCCCCCACGTTGATAGGCCCTCAACCCAGAATTTTTGTCGCGACGAATGCATAAAGATTGACGCTGCCTTTTCTTAACAAGATAAAACGCCAGAAAACGCCAAGTCGCGTGACACGCTCTCACAGAGTCAAAGCAAGCAAAAACTACAGGACATTATAACAAGAATGGATCCAATGGATAGCATGTCCGTTGCCGGAGGCCCTGTGCCGAAGGACTTCAACGCGGAAGAAGCAGTGAACATGGAAGATGTGCGTTAAACTCACACCCCTCACCGGTGTGATCAAGCGCTGAAAGCAAAAACGATCTTGAGCTAATTCAATGCAGATGGAGAAGCAATTTGCTGTCAAAGGTTCGCGAATCCTTCCTTCCGCCCCCGAAAAGTGCATCGGTCGCTAAGTCTGTCGGCAGTCGTTCAACACATGCAGACATACTGGTCAATACTTGAAAAAGTCAAAGGCTCGTCGTTACGACTCACAAAAATGGACGATGAAATTTATGACCACCTCAAGGAAGCTTTCCCCGAGTTCAACCCCGCCGCCACCATCGACGAAGACGAAATGAAGAGCAAGAGCGGAAAAGAGCGCTGGAGAGATTTCATGATGGCTTACGAGAAGAAAATTGACGATTACAACTTTGGCACAATGGTCCGAAACAATCCCAAGGTGGAGTATGAGGAGAGCACAACCGTTTTCGGTATGTATTCGTTCAATACTCATGTTCAGCCATCTTCAATCGACTTTGCCTAACATGTTGTGCAATATAGTTCCGCGAATGCAGTTTTATGCCATAGAAATAGCAAGGTGAGCAAATTCAAGGTCTTGAGAATAGTACCTCAGCGCCTTTCAACTCTGACATGATGCCGAACTCAGGAACAAGAATGGATTGAACGACTGGATTTACGAGCAGGCCCAAGCTGAAAAGGCCAGGTCGAAGTAGATATGCAGCTTTATGCGGCTAGCCTTATGAGCCTCAAAGAAGAAGGAAAGTACATGAAATATACGTCCAGAAATGTTACAAATCTGAACATTGATAACCGATCTTTGTCAATTGGCCAATGCCAGTCGCATGTCGCCAACCCACTGGATCATGAGCATGGTTTCTGCGGGGGTCGTATTGGACTGTGCAGTCAAGGGTAATGCATCTTTCATTATGCCGAGTCACACGAATAGTGAAGAGCACAGATGATGTATCAAAAGACCGCATTAATTTCTAGCTGATGCAGGAATGTTCAAACTAGATAACTCGCCGGCGCGGATATGGAAAAAAATAGCATTTGTAGTCCGATGCGCGTTATGCGACTCTGGTATTTTGATTATTTGCTTCTGAGGCCTAGGCCTACAGTGGGTGTAGCGTAAGCGGTGTCACATCTGTTCTCATGTGATTCATTTACTTTACTGCTGTTCAAAAATACCGTAAAACTATCATATCTTGCCATGTCCGACGCACGACCATGATTCCAATGCCCCGAATGGTGAATGAACTACGGCGGCATGCTCATCATCAAGTTTTGTCGTGGCCCCAAATTCCTCGAGTAAGGAAGGCCCAAATATTCATCGTCTTAACCAAAACATGGAAAGACAACCTCTAATTAGCGCAGCTATTATTGCAGAGACTGTGAAGTTGTTAGGGAAGCCATGTTGCGTATCCAATATTATCATGAATGATTACTCACAATTGCAAGTTTGCTTCTTGACCTGATCTTTTCACCAAAAATCAACAGCAACCAGGGAATGACTGAAAGAACTAGGGCGATCCCACCGAGCATGCCTCCAGCGCCCTTGAGGCCCAGGTTGCCAAACATTGCATTGACAATGAGTGGGAAAACGCCGCCAAGAACATTGCGGCAAAAATTATGTGCAGCTAATGCTGAAGATGCGTATACGTGGTACGTGTCGGCAAGGTAATTGAATGTGGCAAGGTAGATTGAATAAATGCCCCAGATCGCAAAACCTAACCCAACGGCTTCTGCATGACCACTCATGTAATCTGGGATTAGGAAGCCTCCAAACAAACCAGCAGGAAGAAACAAACTTGTAATGCAGGCGAAATACAGGCGTGCTTCCGGTGAGTCGGTAGGGAAGTTCTTCCTCATGAATGCCCAGAACTTTGAATCAGAGTACATGAAATCCTCACCATAAGTTCGCCACTGAGGATGTTTGAGCAGATGCTGTTGAAGAATGCTGACCGTTGTGGCAACAACCGAAGCTGCCATAATAGCTCCATATACTCGACTGGACAGATCGAAACTATTCTGATACAGAAAAGGAACAACAGAAAAGGAACAACAGAAAAGGATAGATAAAGTACTGCCCATGAAAAAGCTGCCCAGAGGGAGAAACAGAAGGTCACTGGTTCGGTGAAAAGCATGTGAAAAGGGCGTCTTACAGAGGTGGCCATCATTTGGAGCACAGAAGGTCGGGTTTCATCTTCCTCGACGACCCATCGAATTCGCAGAAGACTTCCTCGCTTCACGGATGCAGTAACAGAGTCTTTTTCCAGGTCATTTGCACCAGAGGACAAGCAGGTATCGCTGGAGGATGCCGATCGTGCAGCAATCGGCATCGAAGAGCCTAGCAAGTACATTCCAAACACACCGTTCGCTTCCAACTCTTCGTACCACTGATTCAGCTTTTTTGCCTTTTTGCTCAGCAAGACAGAGGCCCGACTCTCCTTGAACAAAAAAATAAAGGAAATAAAAAGCATGCCGTCCATTATGACCTGGTGCCAGAAGGTCCATTTCCAAGCGAACGTTGTTTGCCCAAGTGTTTCCATGAAGGCTGAGCCAACCAATGGGCCAGCGCCAGTCCCAGCAAGTACAAAGCCACTGAATAGAGCCATCGGCGTATTCCGTTCGCTTTTATCCCACAGGTCTGCAATGACTCCACCAACAATGGAGCTGAAGACTGACGCACCAACTCCAACAAAGAATCGGGCTATGAGAAGTCCCGCAATGTGAGGCATGACAGAACAGACTGCTTGAAAAACGACAAATGTCACACCGGCAATGACAAAGACTGGAAAACGACCCCAGATCTCTGAAATCGGGGCCAATGCCATGGGTGCAAATGCGAAACCCATGCAAAACGTAGTGATGCCAACCGACGTGACAAGGCGAGTTGTATTGAGGTCATGGGCAATAGCACCTGCTGGTGGTGAATAGCATCCTGCCGTGTATGCTGTGAGGAATGTAGCAATGCATGAAAGCGCTAGAGAGACGTTCTTCCTAGCTGAGCTCCATTTCAAAGGAGAGATGTAAGGCTTCAAGTCGGGACACAACGGAAGATTGTTCTCATTGCTGAATCCAGCTTGCTGCGGGGTCGGGATCGTTGGCATGACCGTATCAAAAGACAAATAGAAATACTTGATGGAACTGGTTTCGTCAAATTGCGCCCCACGACTTGAGGCATCGTGTAATTTCCCATCCACTGTGGCCGTTAAACATTGTTGAGGAGCATTGCAGAAGGATTGTCTTGGCTGATCTTTTCCCAAGACCCTGCAGCGTCCTTCTTCAGAGATGCGAGTAGTATTGACGACCGTAAACCATGGCGGATTACTCAAGAGTATTGGGGGAGGGGGGAGAAAAAAAAATGCACCGGCAACAACAGCTATGAAAATGAGTGACCTTTTGTTGAAGATGAGTGACCTTTTGTTGAAGATGAGTGACCTTTTGTTGAAGATGAGTGACCTTTTGTTGAAGATGAGTGACCTTTTGTTGAAGATGGGTCAATCAGAGGCATACATAGCCGTCCACACGCAGGACAGCGATGGCTTCCTACTGTAGGCCAGACATGAGGACAAAATTCTGCCGATGTGTTCGGCCAAGACGAGACGATGCGGACGCGGCTTTTATCTGTGAGTGAGAGAGGAAACAGCTGCAAGAACCGGGAGTAAGTCGGGGTTGAACGGGAATAACGTGACGGTCGTGAGGAGTTGCCCTCGCACCTCGCTGTGGCCACCCCCCACGCTAATAAAAGGCGCTATGGAAGTCGCAGCCATGCAGGAAAGATGCAAGACGGGGGGGTTATTGGGGTTTTGCAACTCGTGGTGAAGCGATAATGGGGCTGAAATCCAGCCCCTACCCTCTACAGTTTCTACAGAGGTCCAACTGTTGGTTCAAACGGAGACAAACTAGACTCGCTGGAACGAGAACTACCGTGAAAATAAGATGAATAGTGAGGGGGGACGCTAGCTTATCTCAAGAAGACTTTGGTCAGAGAAAACTCGACGGGTGTCGTGCGGTAATAAGTTTCACTGCCATACTCCCTCCGTCTGATCACTCAGCCTCATGTACTTTTCCCTGTGTCTTGTTTTGTGTAGTGATATCCTTCAAAAGTGACTTTGTGTTTCTCTTCGGAGATATGAGAAAGAAAGGGAAAGAGAAAGAGAGAGAGAGAGAGGACGAAGAAGTTTTGCTTCAAAAAATGCATTAATCGATATTTGGAGTTTCCTCTGTATATACATAAACTCGACGCTACCTAGTGGCGAACAAAGCGATGGGAGTGGAAGGCGGAAACCAAGTCATTTATTCCTCGCTGCCATATGCAAGGCAGAGAGACTACGAAACATAAATTAGTCGACATCATCCGCGCTTGTTGCATTGCTTGCAGCTTTTGGACCTAGTTTCGCCTCGGCATCTTTCACTGCCTTGTCTTCATCATGATCCTCGCGACTCCTGCTTTCACCATCTATTCCTTCCACAACTCGCTCCGCGGCGCCTTCTCTGAGTGTTCCGTCCTCGTTGACGTCTTCCCGTAGGTAAATGGTGAATACGATCACTAGGTATACCTCCTCCGTTCGTTTATTTCGCAGGACATATCTAAGTTGGTGTGAGCGCCTGGGGGATATAAGTTAAACCAGAAAATTATCAAAACATTGCACAAACGAAAAAAACAAAAAAAAAAAAAAGAGAAAAAGAAGAAAATGTTGATCCCATAGAGTAAGAAACAAATCTTTGCCTTGTGAAGAGCAGAAAAGCAAGCCAATGATGAGAAAACTTGCACAAAGACTAGACTAGAATGAAGAACACAAGGAGTGGATTATCATACCTTAGGCCTTGGCCATCCCAGTATTTTACAATTGGCAAATGAAAACCAGGCAGTTTCAGAGCCAAGTTTGTAAAGTCGATGTAGGGATTGTAAAAATCGAGCCCGTATGACTTCCCATACTCAAAAACCCATTTTGTCTTGCTGTCGTCTCGTAATGCCCACTTCATGCGTGCTTTACGGTCGTCCGGCATGCCTACCGCTTGTCGGGCTTTTATGCCCTCTTCGTCGCCGCCTTCCTCGAACCACAGACCGCCCTTATTCGCATCGCAGACGCCAGCGCCTACGTGAATAGAGTTGAAGGAACTCAGAGCAGGGCCATACAGGTATGGCCTGTCTGCGTAGGCGTCTCCATCGAGGCCAGGATCAATCCACCATCTGACAATTCTCAAAGCAGTGTTGAATCCGGGAGGCAGTTTGTCACGAATAGGACGGTCAAAATCATTGCCAAACTGGAGATCATGACCACTTATTCCTTCACTCGCCGTCTCGTTATCGGCGACTTTGTCTTTACCATCCTCTGCGCTGCGCGACAGGTTGTCTTCGGAAGAGGCGCGATTGTGCGGTGTAAATTGAAATGAAATGCTGTACTGGTCCTGGCTATATGCGTGGGGCTCAGTTGAGAAATACGCTGATGTAGACGGCGATCCCAGGGGGAGACCATGGTAATCCTGTATTCTCACATTCAGTTCGATATCGGCGCCGTCGCCCTTGATGCTTGTTGGCTCGGATTTGTTCACAGGAATTTCAACGTGCGTCGTTGCATCATAACTTGGGCCAGCGGTAATTCGCAGCACGTACTTGTCCGCCATGTCGATATTCGGGTTCTGGAAAATTCAATTATTAATCGAGGAAGAAGATTTTCAAATTCGAACTTGCCAAATTTGCCATGTTCAATTCTGTTGGGGAGACCGTTTTCCTCCCATGACGTCGACATATTTTCAAGGCTGGTGGGGAATCTTGATGGGTGCCACCGTTGCAAGGCACAAAGGGATAATAAACGTACGAATTAGTCAGTCGGCTGCGCCTTTTTGTTCGTGCAACAGCCACTGCTTGACTGCTGCGGCCAGCAAGCGCAGATCGATTCTTCATGGCTATGAACCGCGAGACTGAAAACAACCAAGCCATCGTAACCGCGAATTTGGATCAATCATTGTCATTATCACCAGATGCCTAGGAACATCTCCATATCCCCCACAAAAAAAGAAGGCTATTTTGAAAATGAGTCAAAAATAGGAGAACAGACTAGACAGAGGAAGGCTTAGTGGCATGTCTTGGTTTTATGCTTGTAACAGGGCTACGTCTCGCATTCAATTCAACAGCTTCCGTTCCAACAACCTCTGATTTTCAGCAAAATTCTGATAAAAATGCCCATCCAGTCCCGTCCTACAAAATCTACAGAGTGTAATTCTGTGAATAAAGTTCAGTCAATTCTAACTTGGTTCCAAATTTCGCGAGCGCGCAGCAAGCATTCACCAGCCTAGAGACGCTCCGTGATCAGAATTTGACAACCTCCATATTATCTGCCCAGGTGAATCTTCAGCAATGCGATAGTGGGCATTGGACGTTGCATTCATAGTGATCTCGACCTGTTACTAGTGTCTCAGAGTGTCAGCGAAACAATACGAAGCACCGAAAAATGATTGGAACATCCGTGAGCGAACTGGTGTTCATCCGTCTCTCGATCCTCGTTTTTCGCTACATGCCCGTTCTCTATATCGCTTTGCTTGCCTCTACTTTGCTCATTCAAACCGACTCTAGCTTACTTCGGAGGCTCAGAATAGTGTTGTCGGTTTTGCTCTTGGCCGAGCTCTTTTTCTTCACTCTTATTTACGCCCCCCACAAACAGAGGCTACGTCGAGCAGCGATTCATCCTGTTCCTATTTCCCCAGCAGACCGGAAAGCCTTGTTCGAAAAATGCATTACCAATACCCCTAATCCCCAGGAATATTTGAGGTGGTGGTTCCTGGGTGCCCGTATGGAAGATATCCGGCATGATAACCTCCAAGAATTTTTCTTGTGGGCTTTCTTCGATACTGACATGCAGAGTCAAAGTCCTGGACTGATCGATGAAGACATCTTGAATGAACTCGAAGAATACATCACTTTGACTGAGAAGCAGCTCGGCCATCCGCTAGGGGAGGGAAGAGGTGCCGCAAAATGCCTTCGTTTGACATTTGACGAGGTCCCCTCTGTGTATAGGTGCCTTCTGTGGTATTCTATCATATATTTGATCGATATGGCTACACATGCCGCTCTTTCCTGGTACGGATTCTGTTACTATGCTCGTTCATCTGAGATGTCATGGGCAACTTTTCCACCCCGACCACAAGAATTATTCGCCAAATGTCGCTCACCCGAGCCGGAACTGGGGTACTGGTTTAAGCCTCACAATTGTCCGAATTCACGGCCAATTGTTTTCTGGCATGGTATCGGGATTGGTTTGTGGACTTATGTGCGGTTTCTCACACAATTAGGCCATTCAGCCAGATCGGGTGACGTGGGATTAATCGTGCCAGAGGTGCTCCCGATCTCCTTTCGACTCACTCACCCACTGCCGCGAAAGCACGAGCTTCTGCGAATGATCATCGGCATATTAGATCATCACCGCGGATGGGAGACTTTTAAACTTGTTTCGCATTCCTATGGGTCTGTTCCGTCCACGCACATGTTGCATTCGCCCGTTCTTCAACAACGTATAGCCGCGGTTGTTCTTATTGACCCGATCACCATTCTCCTTCATTTGCCTGATGTGGCTTACAACTTCACTCGAAGGCCACCCAAGATGGCTAACGAGTGGCAGCTTTGGTACTTCGCCAGCACTGATCCTGGTGTCGCCTACAGTCTTGGTCGCCGCTTTTTCTGGCGCGACAATATTCTATGGCGGGAAGACTTGTTTTCTGATCCTCTGCAATCGGGAGCTGAAAGAGCCCAATTAGGCAGGCGAAAAGTAGCTGTTAGCTTATCTGGAAGGGATTTGATTGTCGACACTGCATCAGTTACAAACTATTTGACGTCCAAGCCGCGAATCATTACTGGTGATGACGCCATTGGCCACCCCAAAGAATACAGCGAGGTGCCCTCGGACGAGGCTGATGTCGTGATTTTTCCGCTTCTAGATCATGCTCAAGTATTCGACTGCAAGTATGCGCGAGATTGGGTAGTGCAACTCATTCATTCGTATGGTTGACATGGTGTTGGCAATGGGTAGAGACGTACGAAGTGGAAAAAAATAGAAAAGAGAACTATTTATAGCACGTACCATACCGGACATAGCAAAGATATACGATGTCTGTTTCATGTGCCTGTCGTATCTACACATCCACCCCAGTCTACAAGTGGCTCCCACCGGCTGTGGTCCTCCGTGAATTACAACACAAACGAAGTCTGCATATTGTGTATTGAGGACCTGATGCTCCGTCTATGCGGGAAAAAATGCAAAATCCCCGGCGCCGATGTCGTGTTTTCGCAGCTCTGCCTCGAATCCTTCATTTGCAATGAGGGTACCGTTCCCGAATACGGCATAGAAAACGGCATATGCCAATACCAAGTTAGGGTCCAGGACAATACGTACGACATGCCAAAAGTTCGTGAAATGCAGGTGCAAAGAACAATGAACATAATTCGTCGACGTTGTGCCGCACACATTTACACTCGTGCTCCAAAAGAGCGATGACCAAACTGGACGGGAACAATGACGATGCACACAGTCCTTGCTCACTATTATGCTGGACTGGCGTCTCAGACCGTGGCCGAATAGTCATGACTGTTCGCGAACGTTGCCCCAAAAAACTTATCAAAGAAGCCGTTGACCATAAAAGTGCTTCTCCCATTCGTGTACATAGATATCTTGCACAATTGCAGGTCCCGCAGTCACAGCTCCATCTACGGTCGGAAGTTCGGACTCGATATAACTGGCCCTTGTAATATGTGTGGAGGGGTTAATCATTTACCGGTAAGAGTCCCGTGATGAAGGGGAAGAGCTTCTCTCATTCGGGTAGGGATCCCACCTTATCTATGGTCGGAAGTTCGGAGTCGATGTAACTGGCCCTTGTAATATGTGTGGAGGGGTTAATCATTTGCCGGTAAGAGTCCCGAGATGAAGGGGAAGAGTGACGCCATAACCAGAGACGTTTGGCTGGTGGGAGTATTACATATGACCGAGACCAAAGTTGCTCAGAGCTTGTTACGCGAGGTCCGCTATGCCTTCGTTCCTGTTCGCCACGATGGCCGTCGACCTTTTGCCGCAGAAAATTAGAGGCTTGTGGCTACACGACGAAAATCAAATTCATATGCCAAACCTTTTCTTGGGAGGAGACCTTCTGCACCACATCGGGATCAAGCAGCTCAGAGATCGTGGCTCTCCCGCGCTGCCGGGATAATAAACTATGTTGTGTGGGTCTTCAAATTCAAGAAGGGGGGGTGAACGACCCAGTTAGGAAGACGAAGAGAGAGGTCGGCTGGGGAGGAATTGGCATACATGTAGTTGTCGTACCGAGGTCCTTACCGCAGGAATGTCAAGCGATTTTGTGGAACATCACCCACGTGGCAGTGCAACGGAAGTTACGGAACTTCATCTTAGATGAGCGAGACCAGAATAGCAAGGCGGAGCGTCAACACAGACCGAGCATATGAAAAATGCAACGCGAGGGTTGCTCTTGGGCCTCTGCTAAATGGTGACGAAGAGTTCTCTCAACCTAGTCGCAATCGCCTTGACGGTTTTAGTGGATGAACGCCCTTGTCAGTAGATCCGTAGTAAGTACGCTATTTTAGCCTTTACGGAAGCGAAGGAGTTATTCATAATATCTCCTTAGACTCGGTCCACCTTGTGGAGTCACGTTAACCAGGGGTCTATATGTATCCAATTAGATAAAAGTAAACTAGAGATACATACAGACCCTGGTTAACGTGACTCCACAAGGTGGACCGAGTCTAAGGAGATACTTTATGATTAGTACGACACAAGGCACATGCTCATCCTCACTGCACATCCCTTGCTCTATAATGTATAGAATAAAAGAAATATTACACTATACAAAAATATATGTATGTTGAGGCACCTTTTCTATTTTGGGTTTAATTGCTATCGCATGATCATGAATCCGTTGGCTGCATGTTTTGCGTACTCATTGTAATGGGGAGAGTACTTGTACGTGGCTGACCCGTCGGGTTCGGCGTAACAACTTGTTCCTGTACTTCCGAGCTCGGATGATCAATCCAGCTTACAGGTGGCTGGGAGTGTCAGCTCGTGGTCTGGTGCTTCAGTTCTCGCCACCGCGCGCGCCAGCTAACTAGGCCAGCATCCCCTGGTTATAATTGAATGCACACGTTCAGACCCCGTCTGACTTCATCCTTGGACTAACACTAGTCGTCCTGTTACTGCTTTCTAAACAGCTCAAAAACGTCGCCCTCCTCTCTAGAGCCGCACGACAGTAGGCAATTTTTATTTACTTTTTGACACTTTCCACAGTCGTCATTCCGTGTCGCTGACGTCGCCAACTCCTCTCTCCAAACTGCGGGCTTCCAAATAAACCATCTTCATCCACCTCCCTACGAGGACTTTCAAGCACATCCGGAAAAGAACCGCTTGATCTGTTGCCTATAATGCCGACATTGGCCACTACATCGCTCTCAAATTATGGTCGTATCAACGCAGAAAACGAAACCAACTTGAGCCTGATGGAGGGCATACGCTTACATCTGGCCTTTGACAGCCAGCATAGCAGCATGATCGACCTCAACAGTCCTGAGATTAGAAATTACAATGCCGGCCTTGGAAGATCAGGTATATGGCTTTTTTTTTTTTGCTTTGCTGTTTCCATGACAAATTGATCTAACATTCTTTCTTTTAGTAAACTATGCATCATGCCAGGATGAGTCGGCCAGTAATCATGGCCTGATAGAAAGGGCAATGTGGCAAGCAGATAGATGTCCATTACTCAACCTGCCACCGGAATTGGTTGACGCAATTCTGACGCACTTGTCTGCAACAGAATTGTGCTCCGTCTCCGCAACTTGCCGTAAGCTTCACATTCAAGCTGGGTGTGATTTTCATTGGCTCCGTTGCGTACAGCAAAATGTACCTGGCTTGGTTTTATCCAGCCCTGGACCCTGTAAGAGTTTTCGGGAGCTCTACATGGTGCATGACCCAATTTGGTTTCTGCCCAAGTACAAGATCTGGTACTGTGACAGGGGTCTGATGGGTAAGCTGATTATCGTACGGTTCGACCCACGGCGAGGTTGCATTGAAGGCTACCAATTGTTGGCAGTGAGCAAGAAAAAAACATTTGAGCAATGGTCAGCGGACAGTGATGTCACCATTCACGGATTCGAGCCGCAGGTCAAGCTGCACTTGGACAAACCTGTCCTGCAACTCAACATCCGAGACAGGCAGGAGTTTCGACGTCATGCCACAAAAACCGGCGCTCGTCACTTCGCTGCCGAAATACCGATGATGCTTGGAGATCGCAAAGATCTCATGTTCAGCAACTTTCTGCTCACACGACCCATGGACCCCGAAGCAGCGGATGCGAAGCTTAATCTTGATTACCCTTATGACTTTGTTTGGCCTCCACCGACTGTGCCGGCCGGTCATCACGTATCTGGTGCGAGATCTGGTCAAGCTGTAGCAGACCTTTCACGGGATGATCCCCCCCGGTCCAGAAATGAAGTTTCCGACCAGACCTTCCGAATTCGGCAATGGATGCAAATGCCTGGGACGCCATCGCATCCGAGTCTGATGGGTGGCCAGACGGGAAGATTTGCCGGGATGGCACAAGTTTTTAACGCGCTGAGCGACGTGGTCAACGGCACCGCTATACATTTCGCCGGCGCCGGCGGTATCCACACTGGTGAGGAAGTCATCACGTATTCGACATTGGATCCAGTACTCTATACGCCAACAGAAACTAAGCCATGGCGAGGTATTTGGGTCGGCGATTACAGCGGACACGGATGTGAATTTTTACTCATTAATCAGCCAGACGGTCCTCCTGTGACAGATGCAGAGCTTGGTTTAGTACGAGAGATAGATGAGACGGACGAGGCTTGGGGAAAGCGCCGAAGAGAAACTTACATGTATCGTGGCCGTCTTGAGGCTATAAAATTGACCGGGGATCCCAATGTTCCCCGGGGAGAGTATACATTTGTAGCCGATGACCTTGGCCCAGACGGCTATATTGGGGTAGCCTCAGGTCTTCCTTTTGCAGGAGCAAGGGTAGTGAAGAGCAAGGGACACATTGCTGCTACGGGCTTCGTGCAAGGTATGTGCGAACTCAGCTTGCCGTTCCTGGACAGATTGGTTTCATTTCTGAACCTACGGAACTAACGATGTTGGCTCGCGCCCTTCTACAGACAAGTACATCGAGAGTCAACTCTTGCTCATCGGACCCAACAGACTTGCCCAGTATTGGGTGGGATTCGGTCACATCAGTTTCTTTGAAAGGGTTCAAGTTGATCAGTTCATTGTGCCGCCATGATTGGCGTTGAACCCACGGCATGCCAGCAAGCCATATTGTTGAGAATAGTCTTTCTGGAGTACTATTCGGCGCAAATACCAGTAGACCGGATTTTGGAAAATAGCATTGTTGTAAGTGATGGTTGGCTGTCATGGCGCGCATTCTCGATTGCCTCGTACTCATGTTGGCTGGTACCCGTTTCGAGGGCACAATTAATTGTGAGAGATCGAAATGGTGTCTGCGGTGAAACGACCTACCTGTCCTATTTACCTACGGAGTAGGGAGTTTGCTATTCTCTTGCTTGTCGCACAAATGACCGAGGGAGCCAGCAAATTACTCCGTAGCTATTAGTCCGCACAGTAACATCAAGAAGTCACCTGTGCCTTCCTTTGACGTGAAATGGCAAGGGTGCCAGCGCCTGACCCAGCTGACCGCCCGACTAAAATCCAGGGTGACACCGCTCAGGGCAGAAGACATGGCAACCGTCGGCCTCACAGGGGTCACAGGGGAGGAGGGGCACGCAACGCAACATACTCCGTACAGTGGGTATACAAAGCATCGTACGATGTCTTGCGTGTCTGTTTCTGGTATCGTCGGGTGACCGGCCACCCCTTCTTCTTCATCTCAATCAAGACTCAATTGCTCTTCTGCAGATGCCTGGTGCGCACCGGAACCAAGCGACAACCGTTTTTATCCCAAAGCACCAAGCAACGACTCGGTGCCCCGCCGCAACCTGCAGACACCCACCCGTCTACTTTCGGAAGGGGCTCCGTGTCCAAAATTTTCATTGTGCTTCAATCCCAGAACAACATCTCGATGCTAAACGGCCTGCGAGCAAGTCGAACCAGACTTATCCTACCCCGAGCCTGAAACCGCTCATATGCAGCCTCTGAGACGCTACAGCTTACTCTCAATTCTGAACGGAGGAATTCTCGGTGCTGTGATTTCGCCAGCCATCAGAGGCCACGATTATTAGCCTCGACATTGAACACCGAACGTTCTTTTCGTCTTGCATTAACTTTGTATCTCACGGGGGGGGGAGGCTGGATCTCTCCGCACATGATATTCACAACTTCTCCAACAACAAGAAGTTGAAGTCATTCGATGATCTGTCTAGGCGCTTGCTGGGTTAGCATTTGGCCGTTCTAACCGACTGACCAACTCACGGTCGAGATACTGCCCCGGTAATATCCCGCCATGAACTCTCGTCAAGCTTGCTCTGTCGCTCAACGACTCTTCAGCCTCCGCACACCTCAGCTACGCGCAACCTCAGAGGTCGCATCGACGATCATTACTCGACGTGATTTTCGATGTTCAACGAACAGCGCGGGAAATGGTTCTAATAAGGACCGGTCGATCCCCCGCGTCCGGCATTCGGTCCGGCCCCGTTCTCACATCGCGGCTCTCATAGCCGGAGCTGGCTTGCTTTCCTTTGCAATTTATCTGCATCCCGCTTCCCGCACAACATTTGATGCTCATTATGCGAGCTCCACCCCAGTCACATCCTCACAATTCAACCGTCAATCGGGGCTTTGTCAGATCAGTGCCGCCGACGGCCGGGATCCAACTCTTCCTCAGTTTCGTTTGGACGAAATACGTAAACACGGCGCTGACTCTGACAATCCGTGGGTCATCCACGGCGACAAGGTATACGACATCACTGAATGGATACCAGCACATCCTGGAGGCCAAGTTATTCTTCGAGCTGCTGGGGGCTCTATTGACCCGTACTGGGACATTTTTACAATCCATAAAAACCAATACGTCTACGACATTCTGTCGCAATACCTAATTGGATATGTTGATCAAGAAGATCTAATTAATGGAAAGCCTGCCCAAGACCAGATCGAGGACCCCTTCCAAAATGAGCCAGAACGGCATCCTTCCCTCATAACACGCACAGCCAAGCCGAGGAATGCAGAGACGCCTAGTGAGGCACTCAGCGCGCAGTTCCTAACTCCGAACGAACTTTTTTATGTTCGTAACCACATGTGGGTGCCCAATATTCAAGCAACCGAGTCGGATAAATATCGCTTGACTGTAGAACTTCTGGACGGCACCATCCAGGAGTATACACTCCAAGACTTGAAAACAAAATTTCCTCGTCGGAAAGTCACCGCAGTACTACAATGCTCTGGAAATCGCCGAAGTCATATGAATGAAGACTCGGGGCGAAAAACAAATGGGCTACCGTGGCAAGCAGGTGCCATTTCAAACGCATCGTGGGAAGGTGTTCTTCTGTCCGATGTGCTAGCAGATGCTGGATTTGACCTGAATGAGGCTAGAAATGGCCTATGCGAGACAAAACATGTCCAATTCATGGGGCTGGAAGCCTATGGTGCATCTATACCTCTCAAGAAAGCTATAGATCCTCTAGGGGATGTACTGCTAGCTTACAGTATGAATGATGAGCCCCTTCCACGTGATCATGGCTTTCCACTTCGAGCCATCGTTCCAGGACACGTCGCCGCTCGGTCTGTCAAGTGGTTGAATCATGTCACACTTAGTGACGAAGAGAGCACTAGTCAGTGGCAGCGCAAGGACTACAAATGCTTTGGCCCCAACCAGACAAAAGTTAACTGGGAAGATGCCCCAGCCATCCAAGAAATGCCTGTTCAAAGCGCCATCACGACGCTACAGCTAGGAAAGTGGAAAACCCCAGGCGCAGAAAACAATGTGCTAAAGAATCACAATGACACTGCATCTTCGCCGCAGTGCGCACCGGAACAAGAAATAACCATGAGCGGGTATGCATTCTCGGGGGGAGGACGGTCAATTATCCGAGTTGACGTATCCCTGGATGGCGGCAATTCTTGGGATCAAGCGTATCTGTTACCCGACTGTGTATCCAAGAATGGGGCTCCTTCGCCATGCCAAGGGCATGGGGCTTGGGCCTGGAAAAGATGGAGCTATGAAGGACATATTCCCCTCGATAAGTTGAGGGAGAGACCCCGAAACAGGTCTGGCGATACGACTGCAGAAGTCACACGTGCTCACAGTATAGACACAGGCGACCAACGCTGTACCACCGTCTTAGTCAAGGCGACTGATGACGCGTACAACACACAGCCAGAAAGTCATGCGGCGACGTGGAATTTGCGTGGAAATCTCGCATCGGCATGGCATCGAATACAAGTATGCACAGACTGCTCCCGCGCGTCGACGAGTAATGCCAGGGTAGTCAAGTGATGAACATTGTCGTGAGAGATGCCACCATTTCGAATTCATAAATCGAGCACGTCGATTGTTTTAGTAAGTTTTTCTTTGATTTTTCATGTACAATACACGTTTTTATCAGTGGCTGTGGCCAACGCATTGGGTTTCTAATAACATATTCTCACTTCTCGTAACTGGCTGTACCCAGCCAGCCAGGGGGATGATTGACATCCGCGTAAAGACGTAGATTTTTTCATCACTATAGATCTGTATTATACTAGGCTTGGGCATCTTCTTAGCATTTGACAGTTTGTTCGTTATAAAGGAGCGATTCAACTCTCAAAAAGAATGCCTGCGCAGTTCGTTTCTGAATTATCAGTGTGCTTGCACTACCTGTCCTATCGAAGTAACTCCGATTGGCTCCATTATTTTCATCAAAGAGGCATATCAGAAAATTCCTTCTCCACGATGCACCGTAAAAAAAAAAGTTATTATCTTCGAATCCGATCTGATAGTGATACATGTCGAATACACGCCCTGCGTGCCGAACGTGTTCAGCCGGGTGGAATAAAGTACAGTTTCCTCCCACCTTTAGTCTTCGCTAGATTCAGCATCCGAGAAGTACTCGAATTCCCCAGGAGTCTGCGCCTCCTCATCTCCCTCGCCGTCCTCGTCAACTGCTGTCAGCACACCTGCTGCTGCTGCTGCCCCAACGCCGATTCCGAGATTTCCAACCCCACCAGGAGTTTGAGGGTCAGCTACCCCGAATGGAGATCGTGCTTGGCTACGTAGAAGCTGGTCCATCACTTGAGTACCAGTGTTCGATCGTGGCCGTCCCGAAGCACCAGACCTGCCACCAGCGCCATTTCTGCCTTGGCCGGCGACAGGAGCCCGCTCGGTAGTTACCTTCTTCAATTTCTCTTCTATAAGTGTTTTTGGCTCATTCGGCTGCGTATCATCGAGTAGAAGAGGACCTCCGGTTGGCTTGATTCTGAGTCAGCAAATATAGTTCAAGTCAAGACTGGCAGAGGGGATGAACAGATTACCTTTTTGACGGGCCTATAACGGCCACCTGAAAAGCTGACAAACTTCAATTGACCAGGCACAACTCGAGTCATGTTCTCAATATCGTAGCCCATCTTCTCTTTCTCGGGCTTCTTCTTGGTTTCGGCCGAGCTAATGTCCTTATCATCACCTTCTTTCTTCTCCTTGTCATCCTGGTCATCGTTCTTTTTATCATCGTCCACGTCCATTTTGTCACCCGCCTTTAGGCCGGTATGGTCGAGATCCATACTCTCTCGTCGTTGGGCACGCTCCTTCTTTTGCGCTCGGCGTTTAGCTTGAGCCGTTGTTGACAAAATAGCAGTAGCTATCAGAGCTGGCCCCTCTTCAACCTTGATTTCCTGCTCAGGTGGATAGTCGAATAGGCTCTGGCGAGTAGCGCAGTGAAACTTGATGTCAGGCATCTCCAAGTCGTGGTCAAGTCCAATGATCGCAGTAGGGGAGAAGCTCAAAGACAGGAAGTGGGTAAATGGAAACCAGTACCAATATTGCGTGAAGACAGCCATACCAACAATGCCTGCCATGTTGAGATTGCCGGTCTGGGTTTGTAAACCAATGGTGCAATTGCGGCCACCAGCGTCAATGATTCCGACAGCGAGAGCCGCACCAAACTTGGTCATTGCATCTTCGTGACGATCACCCACAACCTTTTTTAGGGTTTTGCGAATAGATGACACCTTTGGATTCATGACGTCATTCTGTTGAACCATGATCATCGATAGGGCGATTAAAGCACCTTGTCTAACAAAATCGGTAGGATCCTTCATCATGGGCTCCAGGAGGTCAATGGCTTCATCAAGCCCGGTTCCAGCACATGAAATTCCGAGGGCCATTGCAGAACCGTAGCGAACGTGAGGATTGTAAGACTCTGAGAGCAGTTCAACCATACGAGGGACACTACCCGGTTTTCGGAATAGAATAAAGCCCAAGCTCATGACGGCAATTCGGCGAACATCGTCGTTCACATCACTGACAGCAGTATGCAACAACTTTCTTATGGCCTTGTTGCTGCCAGTTCCGCAATAAGCCATTGCAACAGTCATGATACCGCCATATCGCAAGGTGGGGTCGGGGTCATTGAGCAATCCGTCAATGAGTACATCGGCACCTTCCTGTCGGCCAAACATGATCAAAGCCATTCCCAAAGCAACGCCACGAACAATTTTTTCATGTGTGGTCTCGTGAGCATAGGTAATCATGTCTTCTAGAGCTTTCACATTGCCGGTTCCGAGCATGATGAGACCCATGGACAGCCCAACAGCCTCACCATTAAGGGCAGAATCCTGGAACAGTATTTCTTTAAGCTTCTCGAAAACATCACTGTCGCCGGTTGCCATGCCAGCAATTCCTAAGCCGAGGGCTCCTCCATGTTGCACGACTTCTTCTTCAGCTTGACTGAATTGACCTTTCAAGTAGTCTAAGGCATCTGCGCCGTGATTAGCATGAATCAATCCATATGCGTACAGAGCGCCGCCCTGACTAAAGATAGAGCCGCTGCTGAGACCTCCCTGCCGAGGGAGATAAGGCTCGAGGAGCTTCCTAGATTGCGACAAGTTGCCTCGATGAATGACTCCCAGTGCTGCAGTAGCTGTGAACTTGGACCAGTTGACCGCCTTGCCTAACCATTCGAGGTTGTCACGGAAGAATTTGTCATTGGTGGTACCTTGATTCATAAAGGCGTTGCAAAAAGTGACGGCGGTGTGGAAAATGGAATTGCGTCCTTCAAGGCTGTCGCGAACCTTGTTCAAAATACTCAGATCGGTATGATTATTGCGGTACAAAAATTCGAGATTCAGGCGGATGGTCTTAGATCCGTTGAGGATGGAACGGATGTTTCTATAGACTTTGGCATCGTTTTCGGAAAGATTGTCTCCAGAGGATTCTCCTTGCTTTTCAAGTAGCGGCTCGCTTTCCGATGGCGGCTCGGACGCCTCAGCATCCTTCATAGGTTCCTTGGGAGCCGGTAAAGATGCCAAGACCTTAATCAGAAACTCTTGGGTCCCGTTGTCATAAAGATCGAATGCTATTTGGTAGGCATTGGCAATGGACGTACGATCGTCGTTGGCAATGAGGGTTTTAAGCATGCGAGATGCCTCATCGTCGGAATTCAGATAGACGACACATCTCGCGATGGCGAAATAATCGGGATTCGGAATCTCGTTCAAAAGATCGAGGATAAGTCGCAAAATCTCGGTGCGGAAGCTTCGTTCTTGTACAATGTCCATGCAGATACCCAGTATGTATTCCATCAGTTCCTCAGCCGGACCTTGGAGGCCCCCTTGCGTCTTTGCTTTTGATGTCTTTTCATCTTCACTGGCTTGCTTAATGACACGTCGCAAAACCTCCAGGTTTCGGGCTTCTACGGCGATTCCAACTACTTGCCGATAACGACCTTGCTTCAAACAGCTTTTGAATAGGCGGTCGATAATGCGCTGCAGGGAAGCTTCAGTGGCTTTGTCGGGCAGATCCGTGATCGAGCCAGAGCGGCCCTGTTTGGCAATGGGCTGAAAGGTGGCGTCAAGGATAGTGTTGTCAAGAGAGGCACGCGAGAGCAGAGACTTGGGCGGCAAAGTTGTGTGGGAGAACGGCGTTGTAGGAGACATCACAGCACCGTCGGACGCACTGGAGAATGTTGTTGTGAGTTCGGGAAGGTCGGTCTTCTTCGCAGTTCGTGGCTTATTATTCTTTGCAGCAGTCGTAGCAATATATCGATCGACGCACTTGGAGATGATGGTCTCCTCGAATTCGCCAGGGGCGTCTAGCTTGAAGAGATCCCCAGCAGCTAACGCGAAGACCATGCTGTCGTTATATGCCTGGAGATGGTAGTAGACTTTGGCCAGAACAAGAGCAGCCAGCTGACGCTCGGGAAACGAGTTGTCTTCATACAAGGCCTCTCTGTCCATGGTATCAATACTGACTTGTTCGATGGTTGTTTGCGGATCATATTTAGGTTGAATGGGGACTTACATTTGGCTCAAGGAACTAGCAACTTCAGTCCAAACCGTATCAATATCATCATTTAAAGTCTGAAGTGCGAAAATTTTGAGTTCAGGCTCTTCATCTGCCAGGAAGGCCAGAACGCCGGTGGCTGATACGAGTCCAGGCATGATAAAAGAGTTGATGGCGAATGAAAATTAAGAGTAATTTCCAATATCGACAAGACGTGGGCTGGCCGAGCCAAACGCGAGAATCAGGCAAAGATATAGTAGTACACGGAGGATTTTGGACAATATGTGTTCGCCCTGGGGGGCAGGAAAGGGCGTGGTTGTGCTGGAATTGTTCTTGATGAACAAGCTCAGGGAAGTGATGGATGATTTGCGCACAGCAACGCAGGTGGCCGAAGGTAAAGAGAAGGCAAGGATGATCCACGTCAGGCACAGCTCTGCCTTGATGATGCACGGACCATTGTGCAGCTGCTAATAAACGGCGCCAGAGTGTCAAGGGCGTGACCCCTCACGTGATGACGTGTTTACTGGCTCTGGGTTGGAGGTTGCGTCGCTTGCTAGTGATTGGTTGTCCATGAAGATTAACCAGTCGGTTTGAGCATGCGCTAGGCACTCGGTTTATCCATAAATTAAAAACCACATTCTTATACGATTGGTCATCGTCGTGATTCGGAGAGGTGGTTTCTCGTGCTTCATTTGCGGAGCGATATTATGTGAAAAGGATGCCGCAATCCATGGAGCCCAGCATACTACCAACGTTCGCAGTGACCGGATGTCGCTGTTGACCTTCTCATGGAGGAAAGTGTCGTCATTTCAGAAACAGGCGATGGCAAATATACATCTGCTATATCCATGACAGGGGTTCTACGTTGCTTCTGGCGACAGTATCAACAGAAAACTATCTATCGGGTAGGTAGGTGCCCCTGAATGCGTCCTATCGCGAGACAATTCGAGCATTTATTGCAGACCCCGAATCGATCTTGGAGGCAATTGTAAGACTCTTCTTATCGGACACGTATCCGGCCTACCCGGCGCTTTTTTATCATTGTTACATTTTGTTGTCAAGTCAGTCAACGTCATCCGGATGGGAATAGCTTTTGGCCGGCATCTCTTGCGTACAAATACTGTTTATTAAATTCAACGTTTCAAATAAAAGCCGATGAAAAACGCAGCATTACCTCCTCTTGAATAAATTCCTTGTTATATTTTTCGAAGAGCCCGTTGGAAATGTCGTTAGTTGCTTAACAGTGGTTCCAGCCCGAATCCAGTCCGCACCTGCGCCCGGTACCACAGCCCGGAAAAAATGTCAAGACCGGCGCATTCACATATTTGCCCGACTCCCCCCATCTGTCCTCAAATCATCCATCCCGAACCTCAGCCACTATACACTACCATACAACGTACTACTTCATTGCCCTCGTCGTTGCCCTCGTCGTCATATTAACCAGCCGTCATGCCCCTTCCAGAGTCGACGTAGAAGCAGCGAACTTATTGTTTGCGTCCGGCATTGCGACAGTGCCGCCGTTAGTGCCGCCGTTAGTGCCACGACTGCGTCGAGCTTTGTTCTGCCCCCCCGCGCTAACGTCACGTCTGCACGTTAAGACATAGCGGGCAATATATTTTTTCGATCAATTGCCGCGACAAGGTGACGATGTCAAATTGCGATTCCGACTCGCCGAACTCCTCGCATCTGCTTCGCGCCCGATGACTTAATGAGCTTGACCCCCCTTCCACTGTCAATAACGTGTGAACACGAACTCGACCAGGGAGCACATCGAGCGCGCTCTTGACAGCTGCTGATTCCCATCATACCCCCTTGTTGATCCTAGACCTTGGTCAACTGGGACAGCCACCTCGATCGACAACTTCCAGACCACTCATCGAGAACTATCATGGACCTTCGTTCGGTACTCAATACATCAGATAATAGCGATGGTGGGCCGCCCAAGGCTCCGCCTACGCCGCAACAACAACATCAGGCCAGACCTTCTCGAAACCCAGCTCAAATCGCCTATCGCGAGTATGCTCAACCGCCGCTCCATCCATCTCCTGGCAAAGCAGCCGGGCAGGAATATCCTCGCCATGTGCAACAGCAGACACAGCAGACACAGCAGACACAGAACGCATACCCTCCCCATCCTCCTTACCAGAACTCCGGCCCGCAGTTCGCAACGCCTGCACCGCAAACTCATCATGCCCATCACTCTGGACCGTTCCACGATGCACGATCTCCTGGAGGCATGCCAGCGCCGGCGCAGTCCCCCTTTCGTCCAACACATATGTCAAGTAATGCTCCAGGCGGCGCATCAGGACATCCATTCCCTCCAAGCCAAGGCGTTCAGGACATTTCCAGCCCAAGCCAACGGCACCACTATCTCCCAGGACATTACGCGCACCAACATCCATCACAAGATGGCTATATGCAAAGAGAAGCTGCGCATTCGTCAGGCACCTATGTGCAACAGCATCAAGTCCCACAAACACCTCCCATAAGCACTGCTACTAGGCCTTCGCAACAATACTTGCACCAACGATCTCAATCTGCACACTCAACACCGACTCCAACGTCGGCGCATAGTCAGCAACCATTTGGCCCGACTCCAACTCGCGGAAGCCCAATCCAAGGGGCGCGCGCCAAATCCGAATATCGGCACCCTTCACAACCGCCGACACCACTTGGACCTCCTCAGTCAACCAATTCTCGTCCACAGCCTGGACCACCTACAAATTTCACACAATCCCCAAGCCCATATCAACAGCGGATGACGTCTGTTGGCGGTGGCCAGCAGCCACAGTCGCCAGCACCAGCGAGCACGCATCTTCGTCGAGTGTCTGGATCTGTTCACCAAGAGTCCTCCGCCACTGAACCGCACCGACGATCCAAGTCTTTGCACTCGCGGGAACATAGCTTGTCTGTAAGCCCACGGACTCGGGTCGCCTCTGTCGCCAGCAACTCTGATCGCGCTATGGCTTCTCCAGTCGAGAGCGGCAGAAAGCCCCTACCGGCAGCACAGGGCGGCACCGGAGACTCAGACCGCGCGTCGACGCCGGCGAAGCGCAAGCTAGATGATCGCAAATTGAGTCCAAAGGAGCTGGAACACAAGTCTTTGCGACCACCACCAAGCGAAATGAATGGCGGCAGTTTCACCAACGCACAGCCTTTGTCCTCCCCCGCCGAACCAAGAAACAAACGTCTCCGTCGATCGCATCCGCCGATATGGGCCCAGAGTGCTACCGTTCTTGGAAATAAAATGCCGAACCAGGCGAACTTTGTTCTTCAGAAGCGAGCACACTCTCATATAAATGGGAAGATTGATGGGGTTGCCAAGGCTGATCGACGAAGCCCGCATACATCGCCGGAAGCAGCAAGAACATCAGCTTCGAGCGCGTCTAAACCGCCGCCACCACCACCACCGCCCGTAGAGCCTGGGCCTCAAGACATTCTGGGGCCATGGGAAGCTAGCATTACAGGTGTCAAACCGTACGAGGAGATATCAAAGACAGTCGCCGACTTCATATTTATTCACGTTATTAACAATCCTGACATCAAAGAAATCATTAGTCGAGGTATTCAATTCGAGATTGAGGCAAAACTTGGAACACTTATCGACAAGGACACCAATTTCCGTGTGGACAGACTCTTGGACACAGAATGTGTGCTGCATGACAATGGCCGCGTGGCCTTTAAAAGCAGCATGACAGAGGTAATATACTCCGCGTTTGCTGTACTGAAATTGACCAAGTAAGACCGGCCACTCTTAGATTACGAACTGACAGGTTTCAGGCGCATCATAAAGCGTTCAACGATTTCCTGAACGATGTGGTTATCAAAACCGATCCCCGGGCCCCAAATGGAACCGGCCGCGTTCAAGTACACTACAAGCACAGGCGCGAGGTTGACAGGTATTTCGAGCTCACCCCAGAGCTGCAAAATCGGCTTCCGGGCTGTGTCAGATCCAGACTAGGGTCGCGTGTGAGGAATGTCAAAGCTCGTGTGACTTATGATCAAAGAACTGGGGAAGTGCTCAACAAAATTGTCAAAGCAAGAATAGCAGATATTGACATACACATGCCGACAAATCCAATGGACTGCCGACTAAGCATCAATCTAGAAATGAATTGGGAGGGTCCAGTGCAAGAGTTGGAGCAGCTCGGACCAACCCAGAATGACAAATCTTCGGATAGGCAGAAGGATCGTCTGAGTTATACACAGGGTCACTACCAGATTGATTTAACACAAGTCACTTTATCAAATTCGGTTCCGGGGGTAAGCTTCTACTACGTTTGTGGACAACGAAATGTACTTTCCCGCTAATGCCAAACTCTAGATCGCACAAAAAACGGACAAGGAACACGAACTCGAAATCGAACTGGCGTCTCCGATTGTACTAGATCAAGGTGCAAAGGCCATGAATGGGGCACCTCACAGGTACCAAGAGTTGATCGAAGGTTTCTTGGACAATGTTCGAGTACTGGCGCGGAAAGCCAGAGATTTCGGCTGAATTACAGGATTTCGCCACTGTGTTTAGGCTCTCCAGATGCAGACAATGCTTTACGATGTCAGAGGCGTTGCTTTCGCGAGCGGCCCGGCCTCTTACATGGCGGCGTAGCATTAAGGAAAAAAAAAAGACGATCCAGATGCCCATTGTATCGCCCATTAGCAGCGATACGTCGCATTTGATATGCTCCAAAGTAAGGTTAGGTGGCATGAGGATGAGGTCTTGTACATAAGGAACGAATGGATATGTCAGCTTGGTTAGTTAACGAAAAGGGAAAGGATTGATTCAGGTCTTCGACGGGTCACAGGCATATGCCGAATTCTCGTTGGCGCACGAATAGCGTTATCGCATGTTCGTTACTCAATACTCGTGTCTTTTCATATGGATGCTCGGAAGCCCCAGAAGTAGCAGCCTCTTTGGCTTGCTACGTCGAGTTTCCTGCCGTATTCAGTAGACCAGACACTTCATCTGATGCTTGTGGTATGAAAAATTGCCGCTCCAATCACCCATCTGTCACTCATGTACAATGTGGGTTTGCAACCTCGTCGCCCGGACGCCGCAGTATGAGCCAAGCGGCTATTATGTCTGGCTTGTTCTGCCCGGGCTAAATATCGACTACTGCTTGAACGGTTGACGATCCAGCTGATTTGAGTGAGCTGACGACGAGCTCGTTGAGAAGCTGGACAACAAGCTCGTCAAAATCGCTGATATCAAGATGCTGCTTTATTCGGGCAAACACAGGGCTCTACTTCTATTTCCGCGCCCGATGGTCTTCACTCCCACATTCAACATTGGGCCAGTCGCTGCGTTCGGCGCCAGTGACCCATACAATCCGGTGGCTACAAGCCCCGTTATCGTCGTTGACGGCCAACCCCGACCCAGCAACAACATTGTCAGCATATTTCGTCCCGTCGGCCCCGGCCATCACCGGCGGGAGCATTCCTGTTGCCGAATAAGATAAAAGACGCTCGGTGATGATAACGCTACACTTGGGGTACTCTGACTTCGTAACTGCCCAAAGGGTTCAGAGATCATCAGCCTCAGCACCGAAGAGATGAAACGGAATCGGCCTTCCTGCCGACCTGACTTTGATGGTACGATACTCTCTCTGGTCACGCTATCAGAACTCTGCTCCATGATTGACATCAGTTCACACCTAGTTGGCTCAATTCTTTGCATGCAACGTCACTTCTGTCGGCAACTGATATTCTCTATCAGACTCTTCAGTTTTGTAGTCACCTTGAATCTGCGCCATGCATATCAACTTCCTCGTAAAAGGTTGAATCATCTACCAAGGTCAATATTACACCAGAAGACTTGTTCCAGAGAAGCAAGTCTGAAGTGAAGATGAAAGAGAGAAAAAAGGCTCCCAAGTGACAAAAAACAACTTCAGAACCAGATACAAGGCCAACCGGACAAGGGAGGCCACGACCTTGTCCCGGCTTCAGCAGGTATCCGGGCAACAACGGCTAGGATTCAGCAGGCTTGCCTGATAAATTACGACTTTTCTTTCAAGCTCCAACAAGACCACTCCAAAATTTCTCTCTGGTGGCCAAGTGAGAGCGCGACAATACCGCAACCATGGACGAAGATCAGGGACCGGATACCATCATTCTGCATAAAAAAAAAACAACCAACAGATAATGGCATTATGGATCGAGTCAAGGGTCGTCTTCGATCAGTGTTTCGGTCATTTACCACGCGAGATGGCCTTGTCGGCGATTACGACTATGTATCCCTACTCCGACCAAATCTTCCGTTCATGACCAAGAGCACATACAGAAGCCCCTTCAAGATGTGCAAATCGCAAGGCTGGCCTGGCGTGTTGCTTCTTTCTCGTTATCGTGGGCATATTTGCCAAGTTTGCTGCAACCTTGGTAGCCATTCCATCGCCGGTTCTGGGAGGCATGACCATCTTTCTATTTACTGCAGTGGCAGTATCTGGAATGGCCATTATCAACCGTGGAACTTTGTTTGATCGACGCACTCGGTTTATTCTCACAGCTGGCCTAGTCCTTGGGCTACGGCGCGACGTCAGTTTGTCGAATGGGATAGTCAGCCATGAGCTCGCTCAGACCCTTCAGAACAACCTTTCCTCAAAAGTAGGGGGCATTTGCTCTATTCCCCCTTGTCCAAATTGTCGGATTCAGAGTTAAAAGATGAGGTGTGAAAAGATGTCCCCATATCGTTGAACGGCAAGCCAGGAAATCAACGCCAGGTTGTTTGCCTTCTTCTCTCTCTGACCAGTTACATAATAATGTGTGGTAGATTGACCATCTACCTAGGTAACTTGATAAACCGACAATTGAAGGTATCTGACGAGCGCGTCAATATGAGAGTCCTGAGTCCTGACAAGCCCGTTGACGTGAGGGAAAGTGGGAAGCTGCCACACAGCTCCCTTCTTTCCCCGACTTCCACAGCTCCGAAAGTGCAGGATGGTGTAGTGGTGGGCCGACAGTTCTCGGGGGAGCAGCGCCGATCAGCAGAAATAGAAGTATCACCGCGGGAGTGACTGCGTGCGCAATTCTCCCCCGTGAACTTTATTACATAATGGGGGACCGTACAGACTACAAACACCGAGACAACCTCATCCTGCGCATGGTCCTTCATGAGTCAAGCAAAGAAATAATCGTAGTGTTCGTTTCACCGGATTTGACTAGAATTGGACATTTGAGAAATTGCAGTAATACCAGACCTTCAAGGAGATACATAGTTCTGTTTCCGTGCGCTGTGTGGGCCGTTGCCACACAGGGGCGGAGAAAACATCATTGTATCGTGGAATGGTATTCCAACATGCCTGAATGAACAAAGCGACTTCTCCAGAATCATGAATTCCTGAAATGCCAGCCGGAAGAGCACCATGCAGCGACATCAGCATCCTGCCGGACAAGATGCTCCTTTCGCCACTGTCACCTTCTCCACTCATCCTCTCACACCACCAATCGCACGCCTCGGCTACCTGTCCAAAACCTGCCATGTGCCTCGGAGAATTCTCCGTAAGCCCCTACATATGTATCCTCGCCACTTCGGATTTCGCGCTTTGCCCTTTTTCATCGTTAGATCCTCGGGCATTCTTGCTTGTGTGGCCTGGGCTCGATCTCCGGACCTTCCACCAGACCCGAGGATCGAGAAGCCATTTCCGCTCCGTTCAACCTTCAATTCACCACCGAACAGACCATTGAAACGCCGTGAGCGAGTCCGAAAAGAGTGTCAGTCTGTGGAACCAGTGATGAGACAGACCCCTTCCGCCTAAGGGTTATGAATACAGCTGCCAAACCGTCCTCAGCCGATGAGAATACCGCATCAACCTTTTCGACAACAACTTCGCCAACTTCGCCTTCTGCACCGGCTTCGAGCCGCCTCTCTTCCGAGGGCGGGGAGCTTGCTGGCAGTGGCAGTATAACTGCTGCTACTGCTGCGACTTGGCGCAAGAGCTCATCATCGACTGGATCTGGACGGCAGAGTCGGAAGTCGTTAGTTGGGTCGTCATCAGGCTCATCCAGAACTACACCGACCGAGCAATCACATTCAGAACTTGCAATACCTCGAATAGTGTATGGTCCAGGCAAAATCAGTCGTCTACCCACCGAGCTCGGCCGTTTGCGCGTTTCCGCACCACTCATCGTTTCTAGCCCTTCAAGAATATCTCTGGCCCGCCGCATCCAAAGCTTCATCCCAAACCTCAACTCTCGGATTCTCGACTCTGCTGTGGTTAACGTGCCGGCCCATGTTGTGGACGATGCTGTATCTCGCATAGACGATCGAGACGTGGTTATTAGTGTCGGAGGCGCTTCCGCTGTTGGACTGGCTAAAGCCATCGGCTATCGAAAGTGTATCCCCCACGTCTGTATTCCTACCACCTACAGCGGGTCCGAAATGATGCCTCTCTTACTCGACGCGTGCCCTGCGAGACACAGCAGCATGATTCAGGGTATCAGTCAGAGTAGCAGCAAGTCAGAGAAGCCCAACCGCCGACATCGTGGACGGGAATCATCAAGCCACAGCAGCCGCAAAGGGCCGCGTACCACTTCCTTTCGTGATCCAAGAGTGCTACCGGCGGTTGTCATTTACGATGATGATCTTACCACGAGCGAATCGAAACGATTCTCAGCGCCCTCCGACGAGGTAGCCATGGCACGATCAATTGAAATAAGGAAAGAAGACGAAACCTCTCAATGGAGCTATCTCCATCTTCCAGGAGTCTAAGGCAGACTTGAATCTCATCATCTGAATAATTTTCTCAAACATTGATACTCGGTTACGTAACATTCACCCTGTTCCGCCCCACTGCAGCTCGTCAGTACTCGACGATGGGCCTAACTCGAATTTGTTTCGCGCTGTTGTTGGATACTACATCAAAGCGCAGTTTGATACCACTCGACTTCAACCACAGAATGGGAGGAACACATACGACTACCTCCTTTCCTGTCGCGGCTCACCCTCGCTTCAGCGGGGCTCGGCGGCTTGCCAGAGTCAGACGTCCCTGTTCTGAAGCAATTTGAGTTCAAGTTACAGAGCAACAGGCTTTATTAGAAGCAGCTCCCGGTATCGTGGCAAGTTTTCCACTGGGTACTTCAGCATCAAGTTCTGTGAAATAAATGTCCACGAGCATGCAAGCAGTGCCTCGACTCCCTCAGTCAATATCAATGAGAGAGCGACAGCTTTCGCCTCTAAGCTTGGCGCTGTTTGTACTCTTGGCAGGATTCAAGTTACGAAAGACAATGCGTCCCCGGTGGTACGGCAACTCTTCAACTATTACGATTCGATGGAATTTCTGCTCATCCAGAACTGCTACGGGACGAATTTTTTCTGAAATCTTTGCATTCTCGGTGGCGGATTCTTGTGATGATTCCTTCCTAAGTGATGACACAGCGGTTGTTTATGAGAAGCGTTCGTAGACACTGGAGTACTGACTGGGTTGGAAGGTAAACCAAGGCAACAAAACTGTACCATGTATTTTGGGTTGAATATGAAGAAATTGCTTGTCACATGACTCTTGACTGTCAGTCACTAGTGTGTATGTCTCTGTATTGATGACGTTCGGAGTGTTTGCTATCTATAATCATGTATTCTCTACACGTGCAACATAATTCGTTTTTTGTTTCTGTCAATGATTGAAATCTTGGTCTATTTCTTACCCGTGCTTGGCCAAACCGCGAAATGCAAAAGAATCAACCATTTCTTCTTCCCCATCTCGCACCGGATCGTCAACATTGCGTTTCTGTTTTTAAACCGAACTCAATCTAGTCCGTCAAACCCCATTACACCATGTGCGCCCATTGGTCCTAGTTTGTTCTTCTGAATATTCTTGCGTCTCTTCGCCCGTTGCTTCATCTCTTCAACCCCGTCGCCATCACTGTCGTCGCTGTCGTCCCCATCCTTGTCGTCGTCTGCCGACCTCTTTCGGTTGTCGCTAGGCTCCTCTTCATCGTCCTTCTCATCTTCGCTATCCCCGTCACCCTGCAGTTCGGACAATTCTTCCCACACTTTGACGGTCCGACCACCAGCGGTGATTAATCTGTTGTGGCTATCGAACCCAAGAGATACCACAGCCTCGATGTCATCGTGTCTCAAGTTGGTCGACCCGTCCACCTCTCTGCGAACGAGGTCAATGATTCTGAGGCCGCCATCACCCATTCCACATACCAATTTCTTACCGAGCCCCATGTCCTGTGGGACTCTCACCATGGCATCGATGCTTTCGCCTCCTCCTTTACCGCCGTCAACTATGATACGCTCCTGTTGGTCGTCCCATGATCCCTTATCCCAAATCGTCAGGACTCCGCTGCCAGAGCCAACGGCAACGACACCATTGTTGCGATTATGCTTGGGTCCCAACCCCGGCATGAAGCAAGCACTCAAAAGTTCGTCTTCCTGGTCTTCACTGCGCACTAGTACGCCACGACGCACATCAGTCACGGCCAGTGTCGTACCACCAGTGCTGACCCATTGCTTGGGAAACCCGCTTGTGCTTTCGTCCGAGGCAGGCAGGGGCGTGATCGATGACACATAATCAGAATGAGGAAAATGGGACTGGGCTGGTTTTTTCCCTGGAGCGCCGTCCCGCAAATCGAAGATGTGAAGAGCTCCAAAATCGGTCGCGAGCAGTAGATTCTGAGGATTCAGGACATGGAGCAGGGTCGGGGCATCAGGTACAGATGTTGTGCTGGGGATCGATACTTTCGAAACGACCTTGCCGTTTTTTGGGTCGAAGTACTTGACTAAAGAGTCAGTTCCGGCTGAATACATGGCTGCAAAAAGGCATGTTAGCAAAAGAACTGGACGGAGGGCCATGCCCTCGGAAAGCAACATACCTTGACCGTCATGGTTGTACGCCAAACACCGGCAGCTACCCTTGTGTCTCCTGGTCTTCCAGATCGTGTCCACCGTTGCCCGGCCATCGCTCAACACGCTATTGTCACCGTCGCCATCGTCGTCTGAAGAATTGCTCTGGGGGAGTTTGAATGTCTCAACGTGCCCATTAGAGAGGCCGACAGTGAGAAGCGGCTCTGTCGGGTGAAGGGCTGTTGCAAATACATCCGACTCAAGAGGGAGAGTGCACAGATTTTCAAACATGGTGGCGAATTGTGTGGCGGCGTGGACAACGCTGCCTGATATGCGTTGCGACTTGGTGGCTATAAGCCGATGCACCTCCAGTGAGACAGGCAGGCGATCGAAGTTGCAATGGGTTGCAATGTATGAATTTCTCAGCGATTTTTAAAAACGGAGTGTTCTAATACGATAGTGGAGCAGCCAGATGAATTGGCGAATCTTGTCGTTAAGCAATCCAGCTTGTGGAAGTTTTTCCCCCATATTTTCCTGATACAAATCTTGGAGCTCACCCGACGTTGAAGCTTTATTATACTTAGCTCCACTTTTGGCTTACAGTGCCAACGACACAAATTAACACAGCTCGCACTGTAGTTTTATACAAAGCTCCAATGCCTCCCATTCCACATCTACCTCGCTTTGAATACTGAAATAACCCTCTATACTCCTTAAAAAGTCGGTCAATGCGGGAATCCACATGAAAAGTGTACGATAAGCACAGGTCCTTCCAGTCAAAAACCTACGCAGGAATCGGTAGCAAGGAACGCAAGAATATTAGATGCTGCAACGAGACAATCGTGTGAAATGAGCATCTCGGCGATCAATGCCGTAGTATGGCTTTTTCTCATGCTGGCGATTGCAATACTTGCTTCTGATATATCCTCTCTCCGATGCATCATGTACCTTACTGGGTGAGTGTTCACTTGTTGAACGCGATGGCACCATAGATTCTCAGGTCTGACATCTGCATAGCCAGCACCCAGATTTTCCGCCAAATGTTGGCATGCAAAAGGATATAACACACGTCGTCTTGGCGTTTATGAAATCAGACATATTCAATTCCGAGGAAGAAGCCCCCGAATTTCCCTTTTTCACCACTGTGGAGAAGACTCGACAACGATTTGATTCTGCTACCAATATTATGATAGCAATTGGTGGATGGGGGGATTCTCAGGGCTTTGAAGAAGCTTGCCGAGACGAGGCATCCAGGAAACTGTGGAGCAACAACGTGAAGAAGATGATGGACTTCACAGGGGCTGATGGAGTGGATATTGATTGGGAATATCCAGGGTGAGCTGCTGAGAGGATTATTACACCCAATACTCGAGGCTTTTACTGACGGATATGCACATAGGGGTAATCGCGACGACTATAAGCTCATTCCCAACAAGAAGCGAGAATGGGAGATTGAGGCTTTTGTACAGCTGTTGGCCGATCTACGCGGAGCGATTGGCAAGCAGAAGATCTTGTCCATTGCGGTGCCAGGACTTGAGCGAGACTTGATGGCCTTCACCGCCACTACTTTACCACGCATTGTCAAACAAGTCGACTTCATCAATGTTATGACGTACGATCTCTTGAACAGGCGCGACACAGTTGTGAAGCACCACAGTGGAGTTGCGGCGTCGTCAGCATCCATCCGAACTTATATGGAACGAGGAGCTCCCTCAGAAATGCTCAACTTGGGCCTCGCCTACTACGTGAAATGGACCAAGACTCAAGACTGTGATCCAGATCAACCACTCGGCTGCCCTACAGAGCTATTGGAAGACCCAAATACTGGAGCTGACTTGGGCAGAACGGCAGCCTTCAGCTGGCACGATGAAGTACCAGACGATCTGAAGCCATCGTTTGCACGTGCCACATCCCGAGGGAGGTACTTCGAAGATGGCAGTTTTGGCTACTGGGATGCCGAAGAGAGGAGGTGGTGGACTTTTGATACACAGAGGGTGATTGGCCGCAAATTCGACGACATTGTTGCGCCACTGAGACTGGGTGGTGTGTTTGCATGGGACTTGGGAGAAGATGCACCGCAATTCTCCCACTTATTCACCACGTTGAACAGTTTGAGAGACTTGAAAGGTATTCAGAGTCGGGACGAATTATAGTCTACTCGCTTTGCACGCTTTCTGTTCCATTACAGGGGTTTTTTTTTTTTTTTTTTTTTTTTTGAAATGACAAGATGCAGGAGACCAACTTTTGGCAATATGACACCACCTCGTGGCATTTCCGTACCGGGATTACATTCATTCAAGTTCCCACCTCTAATCTGGACGATTCGTTGCCAGTTGCTCGCTGCAGATGTACGTACTCGTATGAATAGATATCGACTTCTCCGTACTCCATAGAAACAGCGAGTTTCTACACGTGCGTGTCGAAGGCGTGCATGCAGATTGGGTTTGACGAATCAGGCAGCTTCGTTAAACTTTTTTTTTGAAAGCTAGCCCACGCAGGAAGTATGTACATGTATGATGCCCTCGCATGCAACGCTCGACCAAGCTAAGGTTCGGTCAAGCCCACGTTCTCGTTAGCTTTGTGGATAAAAAAAAAAAAAAAAAAAAAAAGGAAAGAAACCATGTCATTGTTTGGCAGCCTCTTTGTGTCTTCTTTTCTTCATGTTTTGAAGTCTTAACCCGCGATGCATTCCGTCGTATCGTCACTGCTGGTTGGCTTTGCCGCCATCAGCCACGTCTCAGGGTCGCCTTGTCCGACTCGTCCCAACAAGCCCGTCAAGCACATCGACTTGGGCCCAAGACCCTATTTCTTGGTGAACGACATGAGCGATGGCCCTCTCAAGTCCAAGCTTGAGTCGTGCAAAGAGATGACAGCGAAGCCATCGACCTTTTCCATCGGCCATCGTGGAGGAGGCTGCCTGCAATTCCCCGAGCATTCAAAGGAGTCCAACATGGCTGGGGCTCGCATGGGAGCCGGTGTGCTCGAATGCGACGTGACATTCACCAAGGATCGTCACCTCGTCTGCCGCCACAGCCAGTGCGACCTGCACACAACCACCAACATCGTCGACGTGCCGGCCCTCAACGCAAAGTGCACCAAACCATTCGCCGCCGCCGCAGAGGATGATGGTCATGGTGGCAAGCCCGCCTCCGCCAAGTGCTGCACCAGCGACATCACGCTCGCCGAGTTCAAGTCTCTCTGCGCCAAGATGGACGCATCCAATGCCACGGCCACCACCCCCACGGACTACCTCGGCGGCACGCCCGGCTGGCGCACCGATCTGTATGCCACCTGCGGCAAGCTCATGGACCTGAAGGAACACATCGCCTTGGTCGAGGCTCTGGGCCTTCACCACACACCCGAGCTCAAGGCCCCCGAGGTGCCCATGCCATTCGCCGGCGACTACACCCACGACATGTTTGCGCAGCAGATGATCGATGCCTACAAACGTGCCGGCGTCCCCGCGTCCCGCGTCATGCCGCAGAGCTTCGAGGCCAAGTCACTTCGATACTGGCTCAAGAGCGAGCCCGACTTCGGCAACAACGCCATTCTTCTCGATGATTCGGGCGACCTGGGCGACATGACGGAAGCCGTCGACAACCTGATCCTATATGCCAACGAGGGCATCAAGTCAATGGCTCCCCCCATGCACTACCTGGTGGAGGTTCGGAACGGGACCATGGTGCCCAGTGCGTATGCCAAGAAGGCCAAGGAGCTGGGGCTGAGGCTGATCACCTGGAGCTTGGAGCGATCTCCTCCTCTGGCCCTGGTTCACGCAAAGGGGGACTACTACTACACCAGTATCCAGGACGTCGTGACCAAAGACGGAGACATGTACAACTACGTTGATGTGCTGGCAAGACAGGTTGGCGTTTCTGGCATGTTCTCCGACTGGAGTGCCACAGTCACGTATTATGCCAACTGCTTTGGTATCCAGCTCGTCTAGGCCCATTCTTCATTCTTGTTGGTTTACTATTTTTCGGCAAAACTTCTCTCTGTATGTGCTAGCCATCTATTTTTGGGCAGGGACAAGAAAAAATGAAAAGAAAAAGAGCCAGTTCTGTGAAAACCAAACCATGTGGATTGCAACAAAGTTCATGCAAATTGGCATGGGCTCGTCCCAATCCAATTGTCCAACAAACGCGCCTCTATGCCGCGTCACAGCGACTGAAGCCGTCCTTACTCCGTATATGCGTGGCGCGAGAAAGCAAGCGCACGAATGAGGTCCATCTGCAGATTTGCCTCCGTGGAATCAGACAGGACGAGTACTCGGACGTCTTCTTCTTAATTCTTTTCGTCACCGTTTCCCCATTTTGTCGTCGTGTGTTGTTGCCCAATCTAGTAGTTGCTGCGGAACGCCATATGCCTCCTGGCCAGGAACGCAAGGACGGACACGGTCATTCCCTCGACTTGACCTTGCAGCACCGGTCGACGCCCAACAAGCTTGAATCTCCTCCTGCACAGCTTCCGATACGAACACTTCAAGTCTCCTTGATTCCCGCCGCGTCTTGCTTACTACGCGTTTCATCTGGAGAACTGCGACCAACATGCTCAGCGCAACCAGCGGCATTGCAAAGACTGCAGCATTTGCCGTATAAAGCGGCCCGCTGCCTCAGCGGACTGACCGGACCATCTCGCCTCGAGAATTTTTTTTTTCCACTACGTGACCATGTGTATCGGTTTGTGCGCGTTCTGGCATCGGATGTGAAGGGGCTCGGATACATCCAGCCTAGATTATGTGACCCGTCGTACAGCCCTCGTTTGTGTGGATCGCTCAGCGCCTCGCCCAATCCCTAGTATCTCGTATGGTGTTTGCTCCGGAGACTTGGGCCAGCTGGGCGAGGCCGCCCTCTTCGAGGGTTCCGATGAATTCCGCCTTTGTAACGTGGAAGGTCTTCGGGCATAGCATAACGGATACGCTCTGTGCAGTGTCCTGGCAGTGAACACGTTGCTCGTTGTAGTACAGGGCCGTGACTTTTTTTTTTTTTTTTAAAAAAAAAAGGGGGGGGGGGTTGTTTGAGGTAAGAGCAGCAAACATTTTTGAAGAGTCTAATCGAACCCAAGTAATACTTTCCCAATGCAATTTATACCCGCATATCAAAGGAGAATTGATGCCTTTTTCAAAGGTCTGGGATAATAAAGCGCTTCCATCCTGCGATGGGCGCCTAGTAGAAGCGACGATCTGTTTGACAGGATTCGTTACATCCATTATTCATGTGAATATAAAGCTGCTCGACTAGTAGGTATATGAGGGGATATGGTACTTCAATACCATGATTATTGACGCTTTTCTCCTACACATCGACACAGCAACATTATAATCTTGTATTTGACTAGACACACATCTCGGATGTCTACTTCTTTGTTAAAAAACCAACGAGCATACTTCATGTTTTGAACTTGAGCAGATTGTGATTGGACGGAGATTGCCTCGAATTGCCGCAAAGTCGGCAAAGTGCTCCCATAGCCAACACACTTCAAATGACATGCAGGCCGATCGTCTTGGAGATTGAAACGGGCTCAGTTTCCAGCTGCACTTTAGAGCAAATCTATCGGAACGAAGCCGTAAATAGTCGAAACCTGGAGCCGATCCGATCTGGCGCCAAAAAGGCAAAAAGCTACGTCACCACAAATGATCCTCCAACAAGCTGTGATGCCAGAGTTGTAAGAGATTGCAAGTTCTTTTGAGTGAAGATAGCTGTATGGCTACTAGATACGAGCACTCAAACGTTGTGAATCAGTCAAGTGCGCTGACTTGCATCATCACCTACACGTCTCTTCAAGGCCTCCCACAAATGTGACTGACCAAGACCGGCACTTGATGCTATACTTTACTTCCCTTAAGCCTCTTTACAAACGAGCCGAGAGTCTAGAATTATTGCCGCTGCAGCAGGCGCCAGATGGCGAGAACGCATTCCTAGAGGAAGCGTCGTTCTTGATCTGGGAAGGTGGAACCCACAAGGCTGGGTTCTTCTGGAAGAAATTGCTTGCACGAATCATGATGCCGACAGGCTCGGCGGGCATGATGGGGAAGTCCTCACAGCGCGGGAAATGAGTGAGACCGAACTGCAGGTAGCACACGATATCTGTATTCTTGATGGACTCATCCCGGTTTGACCAGTCGAGCACAGTGCCGTTGTGCGGATGATTCTCTTCGCCGTTGGACTGGCAGACATAATCGCCTGCAGGGAATAGCTCGTAGTCCCTGTACGGCACTACCCAAAGACTCTTGCGGGCAAAAGCGGCTCTGTTATACACGACGCTGCCAGCCTTGGCTAACAACGGAGGGCAGCTGTTGTTGATGATTTTGTAGCCGATTGGCTTCTTGCACGACTCGTTGATCTTATTGGGATTGATGATATCCCAGGCTCGCTGAGTCTCGTGACAGTAATTAGCAGCGCCCTCTTTGGCCGTTTTCAGGAGTGTCTTCTTGCAATAAAACCCATTGCCGTAGAGATTCTCTGGTGAGCCGACTGGGGCATCGGACGATACAGCATCGCTCTGTAGGATAGAGTTGTTGGGTCCGTCGATTTCGGGGTCAACACGAAGCGAGAAGATGTGTTGATGATTGTGAGCATTGATGCCAGGGGCGACTTCAGTACCATATGGCCCAGCAGTCTCAGACGGATGCATGCAGTATGTGTTGAGGATACCGGTAAGCTTCATCTCGAGCTTGTAGGTGCCATCAAGCGTAAAGGTGTGGTAGAAGCCGTACTCGTAGTTGGCAGCGGTGATGATTTGCGAAATGATGAGCTTGCGGTCACGGGCAGAAATGACGTTGGCATCGCGGAAGTCAGTGTGCTTATACAGCAATCCGTTGTCTTCCTCGTGAATGCAGATGGCGTTGGGAATGACGGCAGCCTGACCCTTGGAAGTAGAGACCACGCCGTCAAGATAGTGAATGGCACCCTTGCAATCACATCCAAGCTTCAGAGAGTTGGTCATCAGCCCAGAGCCATATTCACCGACATCAAAGGCGTGCTTTTTGTGGTGAGGAGGGTCTGGATTGCCGTATGGAACCACCATTTCTACAACACTGATGCGGTTGAAGAGGGTGCGCTCGTGGTTCTCATAAGGGTCATGAATGCGGACGTCAGAGAGAACAATTCCTTCGCGATAGTTGAAGCCAATGTGCATCTTGTGGTTGGCCCAGTGTATCTCATTGCCTTTCATTTGGAACGACACACCCTCAAGCTGGGTAACGTCGATGGGATTGAGCTTGTGTGGCTGATAAGTGCCGCTGATGAATTCCGGCAAGTAGTTGTGCTGTTCTAGGGGAATGTTGGTGCGCTCTCCGTTGACTCGGCGAACGTCGACAGCCAAAACCTCTTCGGTCTCAGTGTCTACAACGACGTTGAAGTCGAGCGGATGGGCATACTGATTGTCGAACTCGGAGGCTCGATAGTAAGGGAGACCTTGCTGAAGACGGCGCTCAAATCCCCATCGACGATCAACACCGATGGCCCAGGCGTCGAGATACACCTTGGACATGTCGGTGATGCCGATCTCAGCGCAAACTTCAATGACGCGAGGGTCGACACGAGCGACACGTTCCATGACATCAAGGTCCTCTAGAGTGAGAGTTGGCGCAACATCGCTTACAGGCTTCCAGTCCTCAACCTGTGATTTTGTCAAGTTGACAATGACCTCGGCGACAACGGGATTTCCCTGCTCAATGATGATGGCGAAGGCACGCCTGTGCGGGCGTGGGCCCGTTCTTGACCGAAAAGCAGCATACTCGTTCTTCTTGGGCTCACGCAGAGTAATGCAATTGAACTTCAATTGCTTTGGGCTTGTAAAGTCTCGGATCAGCTTTGCAGATGTGGAGATTTCTTGGACCGAGAGTTGGTCTAAAATTCCGAAGTCAGTGGTGGTCCTATCATCTATGAATGCCGAGCCCGAGGGGTCCAACTTCACTTACCAAGCGGATGAGCTCGCGAACGTGGTGCAGCTCCGGCTTGCGGTGCCATATCATTCTGTTCCGGAAGGATTACATAGCCCGGTATTGACGTAGTGTCCAGTTCCTCTTGCATGGCGGGGGCGGCCATGATATGCGTTTCAAGTTGAATGTCTTGTCCTGTACAAGGCTTTCAGTATTCTCCATTTTCTATCGTATGGTTTTAGAAGTTCTTGGAGAAGCAAAAGGCTGAGGAATGGTAGATTCCGGCCATGTTTGACCCAGTCGGTCAAGGGCACAAGAATATATACCCCAACCTGAAGACAGTTTGCAATCTTCATGTTTGCATGAAAAGCTTCCCCAAGCCGTTCTCAATTGGGACGTGGACCGGTAAAGATGGCGTCCTACACCATTGGCGTCGAGATGGCGTCCTACACCATTGGCGTCGAAATCTTATGGGGATCATGATCCAGCAGCAAGGCAATCCATGTGCATGACCGAAACGTTCCATGTAAGCCCGCCACCGGTATCAACTGGCGCTGTAACATTTGCTGTACCTCAGACCCTGTTGGTTTACCGTAGCACCGTGACCGCCGCGAAGCCGTCTGTTCCCAGGATGCCCGGATTTCGGGTGTCCGCGGATAGCGCATTGGCGATGGCTGCCTTCCGCGAGATGACGGATAACGGCGATCATTACTCCATGCCACCTTGTACATAGTCCATACTGCTCAGCAGCTGTGGGGAAGGGGATCAAGACGCGCAGAATCCAGATGTCGTTTCTTGTATCATGGATTTTCAGTTCCTCGAAGTAGACACAGACTGGAAAGAAGCCATCGTGAAAGGCTTGGTGGTGATTACTGGTGACGTAACAAGTCCACTTCGCCCTGTCCAATCGGGCTCGCCCGCAGTAGCAGCTAATGATGATCCAATTGTCGTGACACGGTTGCATCGCGGGGGACCCGAGACAATGTTTGTCTTCTTTGCCGCCACGTTTGTTTAAACTCTAATGAGCCGTGTGTTGCGACGAGCCGACGAGGAATCAAGACGGACGATACAATTCTTCATCACAGTTTGATCACGGACTCCACGCCCACCTGCGTGTGTGTCGCTCCTTCCTTCCTTTGGCTTCGGCTTCGGCTTATAGGCCCGCTTTTGGACGCACACCAACACCAATACCCCAATATCAAAATTTCGACGGGCTGAGAGTAATCCGTACGTGCACTTACCCTTCTCTCTTCTCATGTCCTCCATCTTGATTCCTGTTTTCTTCCAACTTGCAAGCGGCGCGATTCGCTGTGGCCCCCTTAGACCCTGCACCCGCACCCCCCCGCGTTTGGGCATTCATCACTGATCACTTGTGATAAGCCATGACGGCCAACCACTTTGCGTCGTGGACGAAGGGCATCGTCGCGATAACGGCGCTGCGTTTGGTCTGGTGTGCTAGGGGGCTGTGACTCCTTTTCAGTCACACATTATAAGATGGACCAAGACAAGCCCGCCCTATTCTTACCTCGTTGAGAGTTACACAAACACGCCCAGCCCGGCCGGACTGTTCATGGCACACCCATTGCGGATTACCCGTGGCTTCATTGTATCTCGTGGCTTTTCTGCGACTTTCGTCTCTCGCATTCAGTCCCCGACCAGCGTCTGCAGCCCGATTGGGGTTCTTTGTCGCACGCAGCAATCATTCCCAAGTACTTAACTAGACCTGGTGGCCAATTTGTCAACTACAAAGCTGAACCAGCAAGTTCTCCTAATGCCACCTGGCTGAAGATTACTGACGTGAGCAACCAAGTCGTGTCTGGAGACGTGGTTCATGAAGTTCAGTGTCTTTGCCCGCAACCTGCTTCTCTCTTCTTTCATACATACCCGTCAGCATATCTAGTCATTCTGGACCAGACACTCCCGAGAACACATAATCAGAGAATGACAGCGGTCCTATCGTTGAAAATAGCATGGAGCAAGCAAACCAGGTGTATCAGGAAGTCATCCTCGACTTGAACGACCAAGCCACCCGCGATGCACAAGATCTCGCGGCCTTGGGCCATGTCCAGACCCTTTCACGAAAATTCGGCCTTTGGAGCATGCTTGCTCTGGCGTTTTGCGTGTTAGGAACATGGTCTACTATGGCACAGGACTTGGCCACTGGCCTGAGTAATGGTGGCCCGGTCGCCATTCTCTGGGGTCTTCTGCTCGTCACGGCTTGTAACACTTGTGTTGCCGTTTCTCTGGGCGAGCTAGTGAGCAGTATGCCAACAGCTCTCGGTCAAGCCTACTGGATCTCTTCCCTCTGGAGTACACCGACCGGCCGATTTACATCGTATTTGTGCGCATGGATCAACACGTTTGGATGGTGGACGTTGGCGGCCTCTCAAATTGCTTTCATGACACAGTTTCTCCTATCCATGAAGCTCATGTTTGATCCAAACTGGGAGGGTACCAGTAAAGGATGGCTGCAGCTCGTTGTCTACGTGATGACAACTGTCTTCTGCACCCTTATAAACTATGGCGCCTGTCGAAGGGATTGGGTTCTTCCCATGTTCAACAATTTTGTCGGCATTAGCTTTGGTGGTCTCTTCATAGCCTTCTCGCTGGCACTCCTTATCTGTGTTGGAACGACCAGCAACCTCTCATTCCAATCAGCGTCCTTTGTGTTTGGACAATGGATCAACCGGACAGGATGGGGTGATGGTGTCGTATGGTTCCTCGGCCTCGTCCAGAGTGCATACGGCCTGACAGCTTTTGATTCTGTCATTCACCTGGTGGAAGAAATTCCCGCGCCAAGACGTAATGCCCCTAGAATAATGTACCTTGCGGTTCTTATTGGCGCCTTCTCGGGCTTCATTTTCATGGTCGTCTGTCTCTTCTGCATTCAGGACGTAGAGAATGTCCTGAAACCGGCTTCCGGCAACCCATTCATCGAACTTCTTTTATCTACCGTTGGGCTGGTCGGCGGGGCTGTCATGGTTGCACTCTTCATCTTCAACGGCCTAGGCCAGGGGTCTAGTGCGCTCACGACGTCGTCCAGACTGACATGGAGTTTTGCTCGTGATGGCGGACTTCCCTCCAGCGTTTGGTTTTCAAAAGTGGACGAAACTTGGAAGGTGCCTGGACGCGCCCTCTGGCTGCAGTGCTTCATCATATGCCTTGTCGGCATCCTTTACCTGTTTTCCAACACTGTCCTTCAGGCGATTCTCAGCGTGAGCACCATTGCACTCACAATATCCTACGCTTTGCCCATAGGAGTGCTCATGGTCGTTGGCCGTGACAGACTTCCCAGCGGAGGGGAGTTTCAACTTGGCAGACTCGGACCCTTTGTCAATTGGGTCTCCGTCATCTACTGCTCCGTCACTACGGTTTTCTTCTTTTTTCCAAGCGCTCCATACCCTGCCCCGAGCGACATGAACTTTGCCATTGCCGTATTTGGCACTATGATGGTCCTCTCCCTAGGCTTCTGGTTTGTTCAGGGGCACCGAACCTTCATGCAGATTGCAGAGACAGCGGAAGATATTTTGTACGCGCAAGACTGCGGATCGAGCCAGAAGAGCAATCTCAGCGCTGTTCCCCAGCCCAGCAAAGGTAAAGGACTTGCACGACAGGACCAAGATCCAAGCATACATCGGGGACGGAGCAGTCAGACGCCTGCCTGACAACTAAAGCCCGAATGTGGAGTTTTCTAAACGTCGTTTGGCCTCACGTGAGACGAGACTCATTTGCATGTGCTGTTTAAGGCAACTAGCTACCTGTCGAGGTATGAATTGGGGGCTGTCTGTCGTTCTCAGACGAGGCGAAGGACATGACTGATACTATTTTTCATTCATTGATCCATTCATGGTAGCTTTGTGTGCCAGTGTCTACTCAAGCATGTATTTCCAGGATGACCGTTCTAAACAAGCGGTCTCTGGTACCCTTTCCAAGCGAAGTTGCAAAATGATGCAAAATTTTCACAACCTTGATCCCAAATTGACGTGCACTGCCTTGGTCTCAGTATAAGCAGCCAGACCAGCCTCTCCCAACTCACGACCAATGCCGCTCTGCTTCACACCTCCAAAGGGGACTTGAATTTCAGAGTCGTTGGACGAATTGACCCATACCATGCCCGCTTCCAGCGCCGCAGCGACTCTATGCGCGCGCTCAATGTTCTGGCTGAACACGGAGGCGGCCAGGCCGTACATGGACTCGTTGGCCAGTTCCACGGCATCACTCTCCTCCTCGAACGGGGTGATTGTCACAAGAGGCCCAAAGACTTCCTCTTGAAAGACCTTCATATCCTTGGTGACGTTGGAGAAGACGGTGGGCTCGATGAAGAACCCCTTGTCGTTGCCGGCAGTCTTCCGGGCCGACGAACCGCCCGTCTCGAGCTTTGCGCCTTGGGCCTTGGCCGACTCAATGTAGCTCAGAATCTTGTCATACTGGACTTGCGAGACTTGAGGGCCGTGCGTCGTCTCTTGGGCAAACGGGTCGCCAATCCTGACAGACGTGTTGACGACTCGGATGAATGCCTGGACGAACTCGTCCACGACGGACTTTTGCACCAGCAGCCGAGAGGTGGCGGTGCACACCTGGCCTTGGTTGCTCATGATGCCGACGTAGGCCCATTTGGCAGCCTGCTCGATGTCCGCGTCGCCGAAGACCAGCAAAGGTGATTTGCCACCAGTCTCGAGAGTGACGTTCTTCATGCTAACGGCGGCGTTCTTCATGATGTCGCGGCCAGTGAGGGTCGAGCCCGTGAAAGCAATCTTGTTGATGCCCGGGTGAGAGGCGAGCGCGGAGCCGGCTTCGCGGCCGAAGCCATTGACGATGTTGATCACGCCGGGAGGGAAACCAGCCTGGCGGACAAGGTCGGCCACGTACAAGATGGACAGCGGCGTCTGCTCAGCCGGCTTCAGGACGACGGTATTGCCCGTGGCCAGCGCGGGGCCCAGTTTCCAGGCAGCCATGACGAGGGGATAGTTCCAGGGGATGATCTGAGCACACACGCCGACGGGCTGCTTGAGCGTGTAGGCGAATTTGGCAGCGGTGGTTGGGATTGTCTGGCCGTGGATCTTGTCTGCCCAGCCGGCGTAGTAGCGAAGACAACCGATGACCTCTCCGAGATCCTCGTGGTAAGAAACGCGGTATGGCTTGCCGTTGTCCCAGGTTTCGATGGTCGCAAGCACGCGCTGGTGTTGCTCAATCAGGTCTGCGAGCTTGTGCATCAGCGCTCCCCGAGCACCGCCGGTGATGTCGCGCCATGACGGATCTTTGAAGGCTGCTCGAGCGGCGGACACGGCGCGGTCGATATCTGAAGACGACGCTGCCTCGACGGAGCAGATTTCCTCTCCGTTGCTGGCAGGTTGTTAGCTGCGCTGGCACTGATGCTGAAGGAAGCATGGAAGCAAGCAAGCAGAGTGGCTGGGTGAGCGAAGAGCGTACCTTGGGCTGATGCTGGTGATTTTCTGAGACGAAGTCGATTTCACGAAATCGTTGTTAATGAAGAGGCCCGTTGGCAGGCTGAATTCCACGCCGTTGGGAGCCTTGAGCTGGACTTTTTGAGCCATGGATGGTTCTTTGATCTGGCAACAAGATCGCGTTGGGGTCATGGGTCCTTTCTTGGTCGTCGGGATGTTGGACGAAGAGAAGAGAAGAGAAAATAAAGGTATGGCCCATTGTCGAATTGTTGTGTTCGACAATATAAACCGGATATGGAGCCGTTGGCTGACTTGTCTGGCTGGGGTCGAGCTCCCTACTCGGGATGCTACACGATGCCACATGATGATGTCATGATATGATAATGCCACTTTATCCCCGTCTTGCAAGTTGCCCCCTCGAATATCATTCCTGTGTGCCAGTGTGAATAGATGAATTGTTCTGCGGCACGGCTACTGCACATGGACAGGAGGAGGGTAGCACAAGCTTATTATTCGTAGTGTGAGTGGAGAGAGACGAGTTGAAACTTGATGATTCGGGACTGGTGGCTGGGGCACGGCAGCGGCACGGCAGCGTCCTGCGGAGGAGGGGAGGGGGCGCCCCAATGCATCGAGGGGGAGGCGGGGGAGAAATATAGGACAAGTGGCACCTGCCTTTCGTCTTCGTTCGTTCGAGACCTGGCCACTATGCGCATGCAGTTCGTGTAAAACGGATCCGTAACTATTCTCGAGTTGCCGTACCCATGTCCTAATTTAATCTACACCACCACATCTCGTATACAGCTGGAGCAGCACCAAAGTCCGGCAGGCAGGAAGGAGCAAATCCGTTATTCATTCTGGATCAGACCGCCCGCGAAGGCGCCGACCCTCTCGTTCATACCATGCAAAACACCCTCTTCCGCCCAAAAATGCCCTGCCCGAGGTATTTCATGCCCAGTGAATCGAGACTCATCCCTAGAAGAAAGCTTCCTCGTCCACGTCCGGAGCTTCCCGACCGGCACGAAAACATCATGATCCCCAAAGACGGCCAACGTCGGGGTTTCCACCAGTTTGTTCTCGGCCGCATCAGCCTCCCGTGTCTTGTGCCTCGATGGGTAAAGAGACATGGTGGCCAGGTGCATGACTAGTCCCTGCAGAGGAGACACCAGGATATATGCCGGTCGAGGATACACGAAATTCGCCATGGCGGGGAGCCTTTCCAGCTCTGTCTCATCCGTCGCATCGACGGGCTGTTTTGGGGATTCTGATGCCTCCGGTGTCTGATGCCGTAGAGATGGCCCGGCATCTTGGGGTTCCGAACCACTCATTGATCGTCGCTGGGTCCAATTGAAGTGATGTACGCCGTGCTTCGCTTTCCTCTTGGCCATGAATTCATACACTCCTCTTCGAACCCTGTCTTCGGCATCCAAGGAGAAGCTTCTCCGGCCGGGACTGGAGAAGCTTCTTCGGCCATGACTGTCATGGCTTTTCCTGGGCGAGCGGTCCCCCTCATCGCCCCCGATTCGTACGCCGCTTGAACGCTTCCTGGGGCTGTGTGGGTTCTTCACCTGTAGCATGGCGGCTCGCGTGCTCCCAAGTATCAAGTTCTGTTGCTCTGCCAAGTGTTGAGCTCGAAGTCGTATCTGGGAGGCGTTGGAATCGGTGTCTGGCGCGGCAAATGGGGAGAGAATGTCCTCGATGGGAGGTAGTTGTGTCGTCACCATTGCGCCGTATGAGTATCCCGCCATCAATAGGACCGGGGGCTCAATTGTCTCCGAGGAAGAAAGAGTTGTCGTCGTCGTCGTCGTCGTCTCGACCTCGGCGGTCAAGGGTATTGTTGAAAATGGATTCAGGAAATGTACATAGTGCGCCACAAACCCAACAATGCTCGCGTAGTCATCTCGCTCGGGTTTCGCCGTCCACGAAGTTCTTCCCGCAGAGTGCCCTGCGCCTCTTTAGGGAAATGCAGTCAGCAGTGGATGATGACCTTCCCTCCACATCGCACGCGCCTCGCGCTTGAGCGACGCCGTCTCTCAGACATACCGGAAATTAAAGGTCCCCACGAGGTACCCAGCGCTCAGCAGCCTCGCGGCAATGCTCTCCAAGATGGCATCATCGTAGCTTCCGCCCATGGGTGCATACGGGTGCGCGACCACAGCCGCGTGCTTCTTCCATGGTGGAGCTTTGGTGTTTGTCGCAGCCAGCGACGCGGGGTGGTAGACGCGACAGTCAAGGCTTGTTCCGTCGTGGAGACTGGGTATGGTGAAGCTCAAAGCTGGCTCGGGCAGCATTGTCTCGCTAGTATCATTTCACATCGTGGTGGAGAGTGGCCAGTATTGAAGCTGCGGCTCGCACCGTCGCCTTGTTGTTGAATGAAGCCTTACATGTACACACTGCTGCTAGCGGAAGTGCGTAGCGAGAGTGGTACGTATGTACCTGAGGACGGCACGGTCCGAGACCCAATCACGTGCTTACGATAGCGACGAAATATTGTACATGCCAACAGAAATTGGAAATTGAACATGATTCCGGGAGTCATAAAACGCCCGTCGTTCGCATCGTTTCTTGATTTATGACTACGTCTAGTTAGCTTTCTTTTCTTTAGCCTCCTGCGCTCTCTGCTTCCGTCTCTTAATCCAATTCTTGACCTCATTAATCAGGCCGAGCACTAGTGGTACTCCCGTTGGTCCAAGTAGAGGCAAATATACGGCAATTTTGTGCTCATCTGGGAAGTAGAGCTGGCCAACCATGCTCTTTTCGAAAAAGGCCCTTTCGGCCTCTTCTTCGGCTATCCGCGCATGCAGCAAGCCCTCTGCGCCAGCGAGATTGGCGCAGGCTTGCTCTAAATGCTGCAGCGAGCTTGACACCCCATCCGCAACGCTACGAGGTATGGAAATTGAAGGCAGACTTGGAGACAGACGGGCCAAGGAGCCGAGAGAGGATGCAGCTCTGAGCAGCAAATCTGTCGTCCGTATTCGAGCAAGAGTGGACAGTCGCAAGGGAAGGGAACCAGACTGCGGTGTGCCCAGAAGAGTGAGGAGATGGCCGCCGAACATCAGCATGGGTTGCTTGAGAGCCTGAGTTGGAACGTGCTTCTCGCTGGAGGGCATGTGCAGAAGATATACAGAGCCCCATTGCGGTATCATCCATGACTGTGAGTTCTCAGCTTGTGCGTCATTGGAACCAATGGTTTGGTTTCCCACAAAGATGATGAAGTTAATTGTCGGCGCCCCACCGATTGACGGCGACAGTGGCCACTCTGCAGCATTGACAAATGAAGCTAGGTGTTCCTTGTTCAGGGTCTGAGACTGTACGCCAGGCGTGGCATACAACTGGACTTGCGTGTCTATTGTGAAATTATGAATCGGCCCAAGCACATCCAACATTGGTTTCATATATTCACTAATGGCGGCGTCGATGTCCCATGTGTTGGGAATGGCGCCATCTGTGAACAAAGAAAAGCTCAGGTGGTAAGTTGGTGCGTAGCGAAGCGACCTCGTTGTTCGCTTGGAGAGTACTTCTGCAGTCTCCGCCGCCAAAGCTTGCTGTCTTGCGGTAGAAGACATTGAAGATGTGGAGAGCAGATAGGAAATAATCGACTGTTCCTCAGAGAAGGTATGTTGTAATTCGTTGGCTATGAACGTGGCCAAAGTGGATGAGGCGGAATTTGGAGACGGAATCGAGTGTGGGGCATACGTCATGTCGAGGATTGGCGACTCTGGACTCAATGAGGCCGAGTTGGCATCACCCGGTGTGAGGTTGATGGTGAGTGTCGAGTCAGGATCGTGCTGTCTCGAGCTGGTGGATTCCTTGTTCCAATTCTGGTCAAGCTTGAGGCGCAAATGGTGACCAGGGAAATCATTGAGGTCGTCGAGGGCATGTTGCGTGAGACGAACCAAATGTTGGGCATCTTGATCGGCTACTGCATCAGCACGGATGGAGATCTGCAGAGGGAACGTCGGACGGCAGGCCTGTAGCGTTTCAAGCCGAATTAGAAATTTCTCGCGCGCGCAAACTCTCGTCGGTGGCATAAAACACCAATGACAACTTACCTTTCCATTAGCCCATTGCAACATTCTCTCCAGCGGCAAATCTGCTCGATAGATTGTCGTCGTTCTCCACCATATAGGCAGACCAAGCACGAGAACGATGAACCAAAATGAGAGAATAACGTATGTTCTTCGGCGCGTCTCGCTAGGCTTCTCTGGAGGGGGCTGTTTGGGTGTGGACTCTGCTGGTGGCAGGGCTGCCACCTCGGCCGGCGGCGATGTCATCGTCAAGCTGCAAATAGAGACCTGTCTTGCTCGTGAAGGAGAGCTTCAGCTGATACAAGACTCTGAGATGTCAGAATCGCAATGATGGGGCGCGCAAAGATGTATCGACAAGAGCGAGCGGTGCGTATCGGGATGCCGACCAGTGAGGTAGGTACGACCTGGTTGCGCTCGTATGTTGCTTGTCTTTAAAGCAGCCAGGGGCCTAGTATGGACGATGTCGCTTGAGCGGTGGCATTCGAATTGATGCTCGTCAGCAATGCGCAAACCCGTCGTCGGCTGAGCTGTCATGAAGCTTCGTGGCATCAAATCATGGCCAACTGTTATTAACGAAGCCCCCATACAGACAGCAAGCATGCGGCGTTTGACCCGCCCACAGCCCCTTCCTTGTCTGACGACGCGCCATCACGTGGACCAGCGCTCCACACCAGTCTTCACATTCAAATCAAGCGCATTCACCATCATCAGCTGCGGCATCAAACTGCCAGCTTTCTACAGTTCTGCTTATTCATACAGAAGCTCAGTTTCCATCGACGGCGACGTCGTGACATGCCCAGCCCTTCTTCACCCTTGCTCGTGCGGGTAAGACTGGGCTCGATGCCGTCAGGATTGTCAGGTTTTATCGTCACCGGACAACAGCAGACAGACACAGGAACTGATACAGCTGATACACTTGCCAAACCCTGACAATCCGAACCTCGACCAGCTCGCTCGGACTTCTCCACAGCCCATCTATCTCCGAAGCCATGCCACAAGTTTTCCCCACCAAGGTGATACAACGTTGCGAGCCGAGGCATCTTTCCATCGTTCCGTCCGTCAAGCTTGCAAGCGGTGCGAGATGATGCTAGGCTAGGCTAGGCTAGGGGCATGGATCCCAACAAAGATTCCAAAGATTCCCGTCGCCATTCTCGATGAGTCCAAGCGCTGCCAAAATGGACCAGTCACGAACCGACGACCCCTTGACATCAAGGACGAATCTGTGAAAAAAAAAAAAAAAAAACCGAGGCTTTCCGCGACGTGTTGCTCTATCTAGCAAATCCAGTTCTAGGTAGATGACCACTGTCAACTTCACTTGGCTTCTACGCTGCTGCGTCTTCCCAGCCGCCACATGGCTAGCAGCCACAACATGTTGCTCATGGCGTGGCACATGGCGTGGCACATGGCATGGCACTTGGCATGGCACTTGGCATGGCACTTGGCATGGCACTGTAACACTTCAAGCCACCAGCTTTTTTGTCCGGGGAGGCGATTGCTGTGGTGTAACAAATTAGCAACGCGACGCAGCGCAGCGCAGCGCAGCGCATGGCATATCCGGGCGCAATATTTAATTGCCGGTGGCTCTCCCATGGACCGTTGTTGAGATGTGAGATGCAGACTGCCGTGGGCTGCTGTCGGGTTCACAATGTGGGCTGGGGGGGGGGCTGATGAATTGCCCCCGCCCCCCTGTTCGCCATTCGCCGCTGGTCACCGACTCACCGGAGACCCCCGTTTTCACATAACCCGTTTCCCCGTTTCCGTGCCCCGTGCCATCTGCTGGGCACTTTCAAGCCGTCCCTCGGCTGCCCCATTGCGCCGGGCTTTTCGTCGCTTCGTTCCGGCCCATATCAAAGCTCACTTCTCCCACCACCGCCTCTTGTTCCTCACTCCTCGCTCAATCTCTGCACATTCGCTGCGGTTGTGTTTCGAAATGCCGCGTACGTCTCGGCGCATCCATTGCATCCATTGCATCCATTATCCCCCATCAGTGTTCTGAGTGTCCTGGTCCCTGGAAATTACTGACTGAGAAGCAGTTCCTCTGGTCGTGGCAGCCCCGGCGGCCGCTGCAGCGCTGGCCTACCTCAATGCCAGGACCTCATTCGGGTACGATTACATGCTCTTCAAAGCCGCCTTCAAAGCCCTATGTCGCGTGCTCCTTCGCCAACGCACTGGCCGCCTGTCCGTCTTCTACAACCTTGAAGAACGAGCCAGGCACCCGTCCACCGCGAACAAGGACCTGCTTATTTTCGAGGGGCGCAATCTCACATATGCTCAAGTCTACGACAAGGCTCTTCGTCACGGAGCATGGATGCGCGATACGCTGGGTGTCAAGCCCAACGATGTGGTGTCCATGGATTTCGAGAACTCGGACACCTTCATCCTCGTGTGGCTCGGGTTGTGGAGCATTGGCGCAAAGCCCGCCTTCATCAATTACAATCTGACCGGCAAGTCGTTGTCGCATTGCATCAAAGCTTCCAAGTCGAGCATCTGTCTGGTCGATCCCAACGTCGCCGAAAACGTCACGGACCAAGTGCGAAACGAGCTCAGCCACGTCAACTTTGTCGACTTCACCCCCGACGTGAAAGCTCAGGTTGATGCCACTGCTCCCAGGAGAGTGCCGGACTCGGACCTATATCAGGATGACCTGGCCAACCTGGCCATCTTGATTTACACATCAGGCACCACGGGTTTGCCCAAACCAGCCGTTGTCTCGTGGGCCAAGATCATCGCCGGGGGTACAGTTTCAGAGACGCTGCTGGCTCGCGGAGGAAACGACATCATGTACACGGTAGGGACCACCCCTTTCCGAATCTTCACACTGACAAATGGCTCATCATCGTCTTCACAGTCCATGCCGCTCTACCACTCGGCAGCTTCCTTGCTTTCCTTTTGCTCCACCATGTTGGCCGGCAGCACACAAGCCCTCGGCCGCAAGTTCTCCACCAAGCTTTTCTGGAAGGAAGTCAGGGAAAGCAACGCGACAATGATCCAATACGTCGGCGAGACGCTGCGTTACCTGCTGGCAGCGCCCCCTGAGCACGAACCCGTCACCGGCGAATGCATGGACAAGTCCCACAAGGTCACCACGGCTTTTGGCAACGGTCTCCGCCCCGACATCTGGAATGCGTTCAAGGACCGATTCGGCATCGACACGGTCCTCGAGTTCTACGCCGCTACCGAAGGTCCGTTCGGCCTGTGGAATCTAAGCCGCAACGACTACTCAGCCGGCGCTATAGGCCGCAGCGGGCTCGTGTACGGCGGCCTGCAAGCATTCAACCTCGCCATCGTGCAGGTCGACTGGGCCACCGAACTGCCAAGAAGAGACGGCAAGACAGGCTTCTGCGCCAAGGTCAAGGTCGGCGACCCCGGCGAGCTGATCTGCAAGCTCGACCCCGAGAACATCAACAAGCGATACCAAGGCTACTACGGCAACCAGGGCGCCACGACCTCCAAGATCATGCGCGACGTGTTCAAGACCGGAGACGCGTGGTTCCGTACCGGCGACGTGACACGCTGGGACGCAGACGGCCGTATGTACTTCATGGACCGCATCGGCGACACCTTCCGCTGGAAGTCGGAAAACGTGTCCACCGTCGAAGTCAGCGAGGCCATGGGCCGTCACCCTTCGGTCCGCGAAGCCAACGTCTACGGCGTCCACCTACCGCACCACGACGGCCGCGCCGGCTGCGTAGCCATCGCCTTTGACGAGAAGCCGGACGAGGACGTGCTCCGCAGCCTCGCAGGACACGTCAAATCAGCACTACCCCGGTACGCCCGGCCGCTGTTCCTCCGCGTCCTCAAGGAAGTCGGCGGCGCGGCCCAGACCACGGGCACCATGAAGCAGCAGAAGCACATGTTGCGCCAAGCCGGCGTCAAGCCGGGTGCTCAACACGCCGAGGGAGACGTGTACTGGCTCAAGGGAGACGCCTATGTGCCGTTCCGGGACCAAGATTGGCGAGAACTCGAGGCCGGTCGTGTGAACCTGTAGTCCTCGGAGGGAACAAGGGAAACACTTTCAAGCATCAAGAGCCAGCCCTCTTTATGTTTCTTATTTACTGCTTTTGAGCATCGCTTGCACACACACACACACACACACACACACACACACACACACACACACACACAGAGTTCTCTCTCTCTCTCTCTCCTTTTATTTATTTATAAATATTCAACACCTTTTTGCGCTGTTTCGAGCTTGAAGCCAGTGGCAGCATCAATTTTCTTCTCAACGCCAAATCACAAGATACATCGAGTCAGTCAATGTTTAGCGTACACTTCTCGATACAAGATTAGCATTGTAGAATGCAGCCTCTAGAATAATTCATCATGAAATGACTGCAAGTTTGCATGGGAAAGTACAATTGAGTAGATTCTAAAAAAAAAAAAAAAAAAAGTAGGAGCATATTTGCTGCATGCATGGACCCAGTGGAACCCCCCTTACATCTCCATCCGTGTAGATAACCCGAGTTATATACACCGATATGGCCTCCTATATTTAAAGCTAACCACTCGTCTACTATACTTGTTCCGTGTACGGCTTCTTTTCATGTTCTTCTTCGTTCAAATCGTCGCGTCTATGGTGCTGTAATCTTGGTCGGTCGTGATGCGGTGCTTCCTCCTGGACATCCGGCACATTGGCCACTCGAGTCGTCTCACCCACCCCGCCGCAGCAGCAGCCTTGTAAGAAACCTGAAATTGCATCTTGTCGAATTTCAACAACGTATCATCAAGATCCACCTATGCCCAGGCCAACGCGTTGGCCACCGCCGCCGCCTTGCTGGACCGCCGCAAAAGGCGAGGCTCCTCCCGGGGCGGCCATTGTGGCTGCGTTGCCCGTGCCGGTCCTTTCACGCATTCGTCGTCCCTCCATCAAGCCGCGAAGGCCGCGCTTCTGCAAGCCGATGACGCTACTCAGCGCCCCACCCCAAATGAAGTTGTTGTCGCGATCACTGCCTCCGAGTTCGGAGCCCCATTCAGAGCCGCTCACGCTGGTTGAGGCTGAAATCTCGCCACTCAGTGGACGGGCGCCCGTTGTTTGCACATTAGTGTTTATAACAAGGCCCCGTGTTGCTGCGGCCAGGTCTGTAGATGACTCGTTTGCAGTCGTCCCGCCTAGGGAGAAGTCGGATACCGATGTGGGTGACCCAACGGGGTCAGACGCACTGACAAAGAAATTGGGGTTCAGAGAGCCATCTATCCCGCGTCCACCCCCGGCAGCCATGGCCGTAGCGTTGAAAACGGCTGCCGCATTGCGGCTGTCGAGAAGCCCGTGCAGTCGCTCTACCACAGCCTCTAAAAGGCCATCGATGCGATAAGGTCTCGAAATCTGCAACAACGAGCACAATATTTGAGGTGTGCACAAGGGTGATGTCGGGGGAGGCAGCGAGCTTGTATACAAGAAGTGAAGCAGAGCCTGCACAGTCAGGTATGTGTGAGGAAGATACAGGCATCTCGGCCTCGAGTTTGGCGGCAACGACCGAGGTGTTGGAGCGGCGTTCACGGCAGCTGGATTGGGGCCATCACCATGCCCAGACACATCAGCTGTAGAATCGCAGATACCGGAAGCCCCAGCACGACTGCTGGGGCCAGTTCCGCCGCTTGATGTCGACAGCATGCCGGTACCACTCGACGAGGACGGCGGCTGCGTTGCATCCTTGGAGTTTGGCGTTATGGTCAGTGCAGAGGCACGGAGAGGGTTGCTTGAGAGGCCTGACCGTAAAGTCACCGCGTCGCTGCCATCTTGAGTTGCAGTTCCCTCGCGCAACAGCTGGACAAAGTATGGACCCCATCTTCGAGAAACAACGCGCGAATTCACCGGGATTCTCTCGCCACCAATGCACAAGATCTCCATGTCGGCGAGCTCGCGCATCGCAAGGGCTTTTTCTCCAAGTTCCTCGCTGGCTCTTGAATGAAGGCGTCCACCAGCAGTGCACCCTGCTTTGCGCGCGAGGCTTAGACCAGGACCAGAGTAGGGACTGCTCGCAGAAATGAAGCCTGACATTGGGCTCGTTTTGCGCGGGTTGTCGTAAAACCCAAAGGCTTCTAGTTCCACCATACACACATTCGAAAAGTTGATCCGCCTGTGGTTGTAGTCATCGACGAGGCTGCGCTTCCGGTTCCCTAAAACGACAAAGGTATTCCGTCGGTTCCATAACACGCCGCGGTTCCAGCTGCCCTGGCTGAACACACTACCACCGGCGTCAATGCGGCTCCAGACCAGTGTGCGAAGGTCGAGCGCCCACAGTGCGTACTCTTGCTTCGACGATGTGAGATATGTTCCACTGACAACAAAGTGGGTGTCAATCACACCGCCGTTGGGGAATCGAAGTCCTGGCGGGGAATACGTCCCTGTCATGGGCTTCTCGGCCAACGTGCCATCAGATGACCAGATTTGCAGCTCCAATTTGACGTCTAAGAAGTTGTAATTGGAGTATATTAGCATGGACGAGCCAGTTTCTCGAAACTCTTGGCTGATGCCGCTCCCATCATCTCCTCGCTGACCGCCGTTGGTATATGCCATGCCAACTTTCGCGGACACGGACGGGGGCAGAGGGGCAGCAACACTACGATAAGCGCCACAGCTTTTGCCAAGCGGCTGCGTTGATGTCCATTTCAAGCTGCGGAGGTTGAACACACTGATCTGTTCAATGTAATGGTTCGCGCCATCTTGTCCTCCAACAACCACCATCTCTGCACCACCGGATCCGTCGATAGTAACACCGATTCGACCCTCGTTCGGGTTGGAGGATGGTGGGTTGTGTTGCAGGGCCGCCAGTGGCGCGCGAGTTGAGGAGAAGGAAGCCGCAGATGGCAAGATACAGGCGCAATGTGCGTAACGACCCTGAGGTGCATCCTGGGCTGGCAGGTAGGTCCACTTGCGGCTCTCGACATCGTATATATATATGTCGGACATGACGGAGACTTCGGGTTGTTGTTGTTGTTGTTGCTGATCCGCTGCCGATGCAGTCTGATTGGTGTTTGAAGCAGGTGACATGCCGCCGTAGCAGACCATCTTGGTATCTCCCAGAGCGCACATGGAATGAAAATATCGCGGGGGAGGGACGTCTCCTCCTGTTTCCAATTTGGTCCAATGACGTGAAATCAGGTCGAGTTCGTAAAGATCTGACGTCAAAGGCGCAGGGCGACTGCGAGATAGAATCCGGCCGCCAAATACATAGAGCTTGTCTCCAATAATGGTAGTAGTAGCACCAACCAGGGGCGGCGGCTCACGACCCGTGGTACGATGTACATTGCACATCAAACCTGACAAGTGTGTTGAAGAACCTTGTGCAACGTTGCCGGCTGTTGCTGCGCCAGCTGCCCTTCCTCCCTGACCGACGGCGGGTGAAGGGACAGCTGAGGCAGGGCCAGTGCTTCTTGGTGTCAAGCCGTCTCTGTTGTCTTCGCCGGTTTCTTGTCTAACTGAGCTCGCCAAGCTACTCATGCTGCTGTTCATACCTTGCGAGTACTGGTCCTGTCCACCATATATTTGCCCTGCAGCAGCGGAGCTCGACGAGTCCATTGTACTCGAGCGACTGTCCATATTCGATTCGGCCGACCGCGACTGCGGTTCCTCGCCAGACTCGAGTCTGCCAAATGTTGAGAAGCCCGAGGAGTTTGAGCCAAACGGCGTTTGTGGAAGCGGTTTTGCGAGACTTTGTTGCAGGCTCGGTTTTCTCGCAGGCGCAGGCCTGGATGTAGGCGACGACGACCTCCGGCCATCCGACGACGACCACCGATGCGTCGAGCCGCTGCTGCTAACGTTGTTGGGATTCACGTTGGAGGTGAAGCGATTCTTCAAGCTGAGAATCGACGGTTTTCGCGCGAGCGTTCTCGTCGGGGGGCTTGGCGGAAGGCCTCGATTTGCGCTCAGGAAACTGTGAGCGGTATCAGGGTTGGATATTGTTCCGTGGTTTTTGTCAACTTTGGGTTCTGATGAGGACGAAGGGTGGCTTTCTGCGCGGGAAGGAGCACGTCTATGCGAGCCAGTCAGTCCTGAGCCCGAGGCCATGGTTACTTATTTTAGGTGTCAAGTGGCCGCCAGTCCGTTCTGTCGCCGCAGCTGGGCGTACTGATCGATGCACGGGTATTCGATTGGGTATGGTTTGTGATATGCGGGTAAGAGGGGCTGGTGTGAGGTGAACATGAGGCTGTTGTAGAATCTTGTTGATGTGTTCTTTGCTGCTGCGCGGGGGGGGGGGGAGATTGCCTCTCGCTGGTTGGAAACCCGTGATATTGCCAAGATGATTGATTGCTCAATCAAGATAGCTCACATCCGCGCGATTCGTGTTCTAGTCTCAGATCTCCGGGATGAGCAAAGAAGTAGATGGATAGAGCCGCCCAGTGTCATGGAGACATTTGATGATGATAAGCCCTTGGCTTAAAGAGACAAACCAGGCCACCAGACCAAAAGCTGACACTAGCAACTCTTCGACTTGGGCCGACGTGTGCTCAGGTCCGTTGATTGATTGCGCGATGAAGTTGTCACAAGCAGACTACTTCTTCGAGCGAGAGAAAGGACACCAGTCTTGCGGGAGTGAATGACGACGACGATGACGATGACGATGATGAGGATGGGGATGGGGATGGGGATGGGGACGGCACATCATGGCACGTTGTCGACCATGACAATGCAGATGCCGAGGGGGAAATATGGTTGACGATGGCACAAACGGGTCGGTAAGAGAGGTCATGAAAGAATGAGCATAGGGTTGATTCAAGAGAGTAAAGTAAGCAGGTACAGTGACTGTAGGTCGCATATAGCAACGAGAGAAGCCGAGTCTACTCGAACCGGACAGGCCGATCCAGGTTCCCAGGTTCCTCAGCTAGCCGCCGCCGTAGGGGTCATGGGCGGTCATGGGCGGTCATGCCATGGCTGGTGCTGCGGGCCCTTGGCCGCAATGAGCAAGGAATGTGTGGCACGTACATGCAGTAGTTTTGAAGGTACGGGATAAGACGCCAAAGTTTGTCTCGAGCCGGAGGGGAGGCCGAAAGGAGTCGCGAGCGGACAAAGCGAGAGAAGAAGGCTTGTGTGCTTGTGTGCTTGTGTGCTTGTGTGCTGGCGGATGGCGGATGGCGTCGGTTGTTCGAGCTACAGTTGTACCAGGTACCGTTTCGACAAAGAAAGAGGAGCAAAAGCAAATAAATCACCGTCTGTGTCTGTGTCTGTGCCCCAGCCCCCAGCCCAGTGTGCTCGGCTGCGTGGATCTTGCCGTCGTTTCAATGTGTGCGTTGGTTCAAGCACTGGCCAGAAATGAATGGTGGGCGCGTCGTTGAAGTCGTTGAAGTCGTTGAAGTCGTTGAAGTCGTTGAACATGAAGGCGCGTGGAAATCTGCTAGGAAAAGGACCAATATGGCCGGCCCCTTGCACATGTCACCTTGTGTATGAGTTCATCTCCGGACGACGAAAGACAAAAGAGGCCAGATTCGTGGCGGCGAATCCATCCATGTCAGAGATTTTGGCCGAAACGGACTTTTTTAGAGAAGGGTCTGGTGGGGTCTGGTGGGGTCTGGTACACACACCCCACTGTACATCTGGCACCACCAGGCACCTCTGGTACTCCGTCCGGCAGGCAGATTTTACCGGGGTTTTTACCAGGTTTTACCATCGCTCGTGTGCGCCAACAAGACATAATAAAGAGACTACAATTTGTCACCATCACGCCCGTGCTAACATTGAATCCAGCATCACCCGTCTTCTCTTCATACACACGCTCTCGGGTCGTACATTCTGCCCAAGTACACATCTTCCTACGTCTTTGAACTCCAAAAATCCTTTGCTGTCTGCGCTTCCGGCAATTTCTGGGCCGCGGCAACGAGCCGCATTAGCCATGTCTTTCTTGTTGTCTTGCATGCGTAGCCGTTCGTATTTACGAAAAGTCTCCGGCATCCACACCTTCTGCTGCTGTCAGTTGTCAGTGCGCAGATCATTCTGCAATGGCAAGTCCGCTTCTCGGCACGCGTAGCCGCATTGGCAAAGGCGCAGATGTGCTTGAACAATTTGGACAACTCGCAACCCGTGTTGACGTCATGACCGGAGCGATTCCCACGGCTGCCACGGCATTCCCAAACACAGGTTAGGGCAACCAGCCAATTTCTAAACTACCAAATGGAGAGTTTATTATTGGTCTCGCTGGATTGCTTCTAGTACCGCGTCGGCCTGGTTCTTGCCCGTCTTCGGCCCGGGTTCCCCCAACATATCGGTCTGTCTGTCTGTCCGTCTGTCTGAACTAGTAGCTGTTCGTGTACCGTTCCAAAATTGCTCGCAACCACATAATGGAAGATGCCTACACCATAACAGAAATCACAGAATTTCCTTCCGCTGTCTCATCGCAATCTTCGTTTCTCACATCGTGCGCTTTGTCATGTCAAAAGAAAACAGCAATGGTCCTCCCCGAGCTCTTGACCCGGCCAGCGCCGAGCCTGCAGTTCCAAGTGTCAACATGAATCACAATGCAGAAATAGAAACATCGACAGACACCATCGGCGAAGACAGCTTCGACTCGTTCGACGAGTCCAAACCCGAAGAGCTCGATGGCCATCGTCCCACTTTACGCGAGACACGTTCTCACACTTCACACTCCAGCAGAAAACGGCGCGCAGGATCGTCTGCTACAACGACAGGAAGCCTTGTGAGGGCAGTCAGCCGCCGAGACACTGTCCTGTCGACACTTCGATCGCGCCCTGTCCCTCGCTTTACACATCCTCTGGCCCATGTTCCGACTAGCGAAGCCGAGCTCGTTGACTTTGACGGCCCAGACGATCCCTATCACCCACTGAATTGGGTGAGGCGCAAAAAGGTCTTCACCACATTGCTGTATGGATTGACCACCATGACGGCGACATGGGCATCGTCAGCTTACTCTGCAGGCACGGATCAGATTGCGAAAGAATTCAATGTCGGCACGCAAGTTGCTGTACTGGGCACGACCCTGTTCCTCTTTGGCTTCGGCATTGGCCCTTTGCTCTGGGCGCCATCAAGCGAGGTATTTGGGCGACGACCAGCTGTCATTGCGCCCATGTTCGTAGCCATTTGCTTCACCTTTGGGAGCGCTACTGCAAAAGACTTCCAAACATTGATGTTGACTCGGTTCTTCGGTGCTTTTTTCGCATCCGCGCCGGTGACAAATACCGGTGGCGTTTTGGGCGACTTGTATACTCCTGCATGGAGAGGCATTGCCATGGCGGGTTATGCCATGGCTGTTGTTGGCGGTCCTATACTTGGTGAGTCTACTCATGTGCGGCGCCTGAAAGGCAACATATCACCCCGATGAGGACGCAAGTGGACTCTAACTCCCCCGTGTGTAGGCCCGATCGTTTCCGCAGCAGCGGCGCAGCAAGACTCGTTGGGTTGGCGATGGACCGAATACCTGACGGGCATCCTGCAAGCCGTCGTGCTCGTCTTCGCCATCATTTTCATTGACGAGAGCTATCCGCCGAAACTGCTGGTGTACAAAGCCCGGCGTCTGCGTCACGAAACTGGTAACTGGGCTTTGCACGCCAAGTTTGAAGAATGGGACGTCAGCATATCCGAACTCGCTCACAAGTTTCTGCTGCGACCCATGCAGCTTATTCGCACTCCCATCTGTTTCCTCATGGCATTGTACGCCAGTTTCTGCTACGGCATTTTATACATGCAGCTCGGCGCGATCCCCATCATTTTTGGCGAAATTCGAGGCTGGAAGCCCGTTGTCGCAACTCTACCATTCCTGTCCATCTTCATTGGCGCGGTCCTAGGATGTGGTCTGAACGTCTACAACCAGACCGTCTATAACAAGTATTACCACGCAGCGGGAAACAGAGCCATCCCCGAAAAGCGATTGCCACCCATGATGCTAGGGTCTGTGCTGTTCAGTGGTGGACAGTTCCTTCTGGGGTGGACTTCAGAACCGAATGTCCACTGGATCGCTCCATGTTTTGGTCTTCTCTTAATGGGCACGGGGTTTTTCACCATCTTCCAAGCTGCTCTGAATTACTTGGTTGATACGTTCCAAGCCTATGCGGCTTCGGCCGTCGCAGCAAATACCTTTCTGCGATCCTGTTTTGCCGGAGCCTTCCCCCTCGTAGTTGGGCCGCTATATCATGATATCGGCGTAGGACCAGGGTCAAGTATAACTGGCGGATTTGCGGCGTTGCTGATTCCTGTGCCATTCATATTTTACAAGTACGGAAGAAGTATCAGGGCCAAATCCAAGTGGTCCAGGAAGTCTGTGTTTTGAGTTGTGGCGCAAGCGAAGCGTTGCTGAGAGAGACTATGATGAGAAAAGCAAATTCTATAGTGTCCAGTCCACAGATACTGATCCATGTCGAAATGTGCCGGAAGAAAAGTAAAGACAATGATCGGGCATATTTTAAGCCACGAATCCCAATAGCAAACTGCTAACCATGTTGTAAGGGCCCTGAACTTCCACACGGCAGCTAAATCGGTTTCAATGGCTCCAGCGACGGCAAAGGCCCTGCTGATTTGGGCCACCGGTATGCTCACCGTATCACGCTGCCGCTGTTGACACGATCTCCTCGCACCAGCAATGCAAAGTGGGAACAGAAATGGCACCGGAGACAATGAGGTTTCGTCTAGGCCACGTTTTTTTCCAAAGCCAATATTGTGTGTGAAGATGGTGCATGACAGCCTGATGATCAAGTGATGACACTGCGAGACCCAGCGCGGTGCCAGTGAACCACATCGTAGCCGAACACGCCCGACAAATAGATGCTGATCGATGCATAGAATACACGGCATAACAGAGTACTTGGTCCGTTGACTTGAGTATCGTTGGCCCCTCTGAAAGGTGCGTGCTCCAGAGACGTCTCCAAATTTGGCAAACACTGTGTTATGACCTTGGCCGAATATATGTTGATTAGGCATCTATGCAGAACTCCAGCTTGCCAGTGCATCTCTCAATCTGAAACCGTCCTCTGAAATGGCGACAGCCTCAGAGCTCGGCGAGATGAGATGTTGTTCGACGAACGTCGCTGCGCTACACGCAAAGTCAGCAACATCGAGATGTTCATGACGGGCTGATATCGCCATGTCACGTCGGGGTATTGAGTCAATATTAACACCCACCGGACTCTTGGATCGGAGCACATGACCATAATGTCAAGCAATGAATCCAACGGTGAACAAAAACATGCGCGCCCTCGTTTGAGCAAGCACAAATAATGCTGAAGAGCAACAATCATTGTCTCCCGACGAGCTGCTGCATCCGCAAGATTTGCGCTTACCAGCTGCCGCCGACTGCCAACATTGCAATGTAGAACATGGTTCTCCTTGCGCGAGTGCAGCTGCGTCGCCTGCTTCACTTCATCTCGAATGGTTCTATCCCTGCCTGTGAAACTATTGCTCTTTGCAAAAAAATGTCAAAGAATGAAAGATACCGGGAAGTCTCATCTGCCGGCAGTCCCCGGTGGTTTTAGCCGCCCGCTTGGTGGAAATCCACTAGTTGCTCCGGGTTTCCGAAGATATCTTGGCAATTCGATGCAAGCCCATTTGCTCGAATGGGATCATCTTTGACGCATCTTGTTGAACTGACTTCAGATATTCCAACACCCTCTGACTGCTCAAAAACTTGACACGTACAGGCACTGTTGCTATGGTCGGTGCTGGCATCTGATCTATATCCGTGACAGGTGCATTTCTTCCAAACACGGTGACCCCAAAGACAACGTCACTGGAGTTTGTCATATGGCCCGAGACAAGTGCCCAAGCAGCACAGAGCAAGCTTGCCGTCGTAATGTCTGTGTTTGCAGTCTCCTCGCCTTTCAAACAGGTGCGTGATTGCTTGTTGCGCGAGTGGCTGCCTCACAGATACTGGTAGTGCTGGAAATGGAGCCGTCTCGTAGCCTCCCATAAGCTTTCGCCAGTGTTCTTGGGTCTCGACGCCCTGCTGGCTTAGAGCGTGCCTGGATGAAGAGCTGGTGTTGTGCCGGTGCGTTGACAGACTCTCCATGGTATGTATGCCTTGTTGACCGCGTCCAGAATGAGAGACCATCGACCAGCCATCATCGAGCGCATGATGTGTAGTCAGTACGAACCACTTATGCACACGAAATTTGTCTTTCACGAGTGCAAACAGGATCAGTGGCTCCCCAACACCCATTGGTGTTGTTCTGTCGGCATCAATGTACTCGTCCAGTGCATTCGAATCAACCCATTGGACGTCCTCGTCCAAAACAACCTGCAGTAAACCGAGCGTGTTATGATTGACGATCCTTGGGCGCAAGATTGGGTAGGCTCGAGCCACCGTTTCCCATGCACTACGGAAGGATGAGATTGCGACGTTCAGAGATAGTTTCAAGACCGCCTGCATCAGGTAGCCTCCCTGTTTCAAAGACGAAGACATGAAGCCTTCTTGAAGTGGTGTGCAGGGGAAAGCGTCTTGTATAGGCGCATCTCCCCGACACACTGCGATGAAATTTCCTTTGATGAGTGACGGGATGCCGGGCTCATCACATACAAGAGCAAATGGTGCGACGTATTCCGAGGAGCATCCCATCAGAGGAATAGCTTTCTTTGATACGTGAGACAATCTGGAATCGGTGAAAATGTCACCCACTGATAAAGAAAGACCGTTCTTCCGAGCAGCTGCGACCACTCGCATGGCCGAAATCGAATCTCCTCCGATCCAGAAGAAGTTGTCGTCCAACCCAATGAGCTCTATCTGAATCGAGCCTGGGACCATGTATGAAGGAAACGTGGCCCGCAACATGGTCAAGAGCTCATCATGTAAATGTGGCATTGTTCGTTGCGAAATCCCGGCTTCATGCAGGGCCAGAGGCTGCACATCTATCTGTGGCTCGATATTGCGCGTGGTGACGAAGGCGGCGAGTCTTATTCATTCCTTCATCTCGCTGTTGTAATACAACCACTGCGTCGTTTACACTGCCATGCTTTCGTAAAACCTGCTCAATCTCTGCTATTTCAACTCGATGGCCTCGGATCTTGACCTGCCCGTCCATTCGGCCCAGGAAGTCTAGTTGCCCCCATCAACGGGGCGGTAACGGGCGTAGTCTCCAGTTCGGTAAGCCCTGGTTGGCTGCCCATCAACGGTCACAGAGACAAATCGATTTGGTATTAAGCTCCGGAGTTATATATCCTCTCGCAAGTCCGTCACCTACTAGGACCAGTTCGCCGACGATGCCAATGGGAACGGGTTGTAGATTTGAATCCATGACATAAGCACCTGAGTTGATGACTGACCGGCCGACTGGCACTCTATCGGTGACAATCTCTTCTTCCGGGCAATACACACTGTACTCATACAGGTATCTTCGGTTGGCCCATAACAGTGGATGACCGTACCGCTCCCAAGCCCACAAGCCCAAGCGCTGCGTTCAACACTGCAGAGTCACAAAGCTCTCCTCCCGTGCACACTGTGTGCAATTTTCTGAAAGGTTGGGGGTACTGAACGTGTTCCTGCAGTAGAGCTGGTGTAAAAAAAATGCATTCTGGACGTTGTTTTGAGTGTAGATGTTTGTCAAAGCTTTCGCATCCATTGCGGCAAGGTCATCAACGCATATGAGGGTCCCCCCCCATTCAGGAGTGAGGTATAGATTTCCCAGGTTGAAGCATCAAACGCTATATTGGAGATGTGGCCCATGTTTTTCTCGGCATTCAGGCGTTTCAAGGCGTTTTCTTGCTGTGTTGCCAGCCGTATTACGCCCCGATGCTCGACGACAACCCCTTTTGGTCTCCCTGTTGAGCCCGAAGTGAACATCACGTACGCGATGCTCGAGGCCGTGGGAGTGAGAGTCGCCGTCTCTGAGATACTTGCAGTATCCAACGTTTCGTCATTCAATATATCCGAAACTTGGACCAAGTCGACGTTGCCTCGCTCAATTGAGGGCAAGTTCAAATCGTCCCCGGCAAGTATGAGCAATTTGCCTTGGAAAGCTGAGAGGATACTCTCGATTCTCCTCGGCGGCAACTTGACATCTAGTGGCAGATATCCCAGGTTTGCCTTCAGAATACCTAAGAAGGTCACAATTGTCCGAGGACATCTGGTTGCGTAGACACCAACCAGCGTTTCCGGCGCCAATGACCGTCGACTCAACCAACAACAAAGCCTATCCGATTGCCTGTCTAACTCAGCATATGTGAGACAAATCTTCGAGTCCTTGACGGCGATTTTGTGCGGGTTGGCAGCAACTTGCTGGCGAAAAAACATCGACAACGCTGGAGTCGCGAGGATAGTCGCGTCGATTGATGCCCAGCAGTCCCATTTGCTCTAGTTTGGCTTGGCAGTCTGGCGTCAATAGAGGCAAAACACAAATCTTTGTCTCAGGCTCATGAAAATACTCCGATTCCAGGAGATCATAGAAGGTTCGAGTCAGGTTCTCGATTGTCTGTGGCTAGTAAAGATCTGTGGAGAAAACAACCCGTCCTTGTAAACTCTGTTTCTCTTGAAAAATGTGACATTCCAGGTCGAATCCTGACGTGACAGACGCGCTTAACGGTTCGCTTTTGAACATCTGGTAACTTGAGATGACCTAGATCCAGCTGAGAATGAAGGGCAAACATGATTTGAACCAGTGGGTTACGGGAAGCGTCTCTACTTGTTTGCAGGCGCGAAACAATCGTCTCAAATGGAACGTCCTGGGTTGCAAAGGCAGATGTTGCTGTGGATTGAACGTTTCTGGACCAAATCTTCAAACGACTCATCATCAATATTGATGCGCATACATTGTATGTTGACGAGGAACCCAATGATCTCTTCGAGCTCCTGGCGGTTTCGATTCGCAGTTGGGGTACCGATAGTTGCATCTACTAAGCCAGTAAGACGAAAGTGTGTTGCCCTAAACGCAGCAAGAAGCACGATAAAAGGCGTTATGTGGCGACGCGCATTGCAGAACTTGATCAAGTCATCATAAAGAGAACCTGCGATTTCGAACTCCCGTGTGGCCGCTCTGCCAGATAATGAGGCTGGCCGTCGTAGATATCACAAAAGAGTTCTGCTGGTCTGCTGCCGTCCATATGCTTTACCCAGTACTCGAGCTGTTTCTGGTGCTCTTCCGCCTGGTCTCCTCTCTTTTGCCATGCAGCATCATCCCGGTACCGGACAGGCAGGCTGCTTCACCTCCAATAAAAGGGTCTGTAATAGACCACCCGTCGGAAATGATGTGGTGCATGACAATGGATAACACATGATGGTCCTCGTTCAGTCGGCAGAGCTTTACTCGTCATCCCGTCTCCCTCTCGAGATCAAATGGTCTGGTTTGTTCTTCGTGAAGGAATTTTCTCAAAGATGGCTCCCCTTTCTCTGTTGTCATCTCAATCACGTCGAGTCTCCTTGGCTGGAACGGCTGCACAATCTGTATTGCGACCCCATCTTGTTGTCCGAATGTGGTTCGGAGAGTCTCGTGACGTTCTTCAAGCGCACGCAACGAAGCAGTGAGAGCATCATAGTGGAGTGGTCCTCGAAGCCGCACAGCAAAGCTGACAAAAGACACCATGTCGACCCGGGATATAATTGCTGCAGAAATCACAGACGCCTCTGCGCAAAGCATTGTTCGATAGGTTCAACACTTTCATTCCGCGGGATGGGAACATAGCGGCAGGAGTCGGTGGACCGTGACGTTGGCGCTTAACTGGGTGTTTATGCGCGAAGCAGCTCTTGTGGCATTGAGTGAATGGCCCCGATGTTTGAAAAAGTCGTCATGAATGCCTACAGTCGTACCGAGGACCCTGGCGAATTCCTCGCATATAACACGCTCCAAGTCGTTCCTGGGAGGCGTTTGCTAGAGCCTGCCGATCTAGCTTGCTGTTTCTGTTGATTGGCATCTTCTTAAGTACTCGAATCAGCTTTGGTACCATGTAGGATGGCAGCTGACTCTTGGTGACCTCGTGGAGGTCTTTTTCGACTTTCCTGCTTAGCCGTGACCACAGCGGCTGGGTTCCGAGTGAATGAGATGGGTTGCTGTGAGTTTCGATAGGGAATCGAAACTTCACTCTGCTTTCACCCTAGTCATGTAGATGTGTAAAATCAAACAGGGGGTGGACTATATACACTTTAGTCTTGACTAACTTGGCAACTAAAGACGCCCAAAAGTTAATCCGCGCCTCACACATCCACGGAACCCCTGAAATCCTGTCATACGGTGCCGTCACTCACTCCTGCCTTCACCGCAGCTTCATTATCCATCACTTTCATCTTCAAACCGCCTCCCTATCATCATGCCGAAGATAGCCTCACTCAAAACCTATTTTGATGAGATAGAGGAGACCAACGGCGATGATGAATGTCGGGCCTGGTTAAGCAGAGTCTTTGATGCCAAAGTTGTACTAGCAACATTTGTTGCTGCCCGCCGTGGGGGAGGCAGGGCCACAGAGTACGTCGGTTTCCTCAAGGGTTCCTTCAACTTCGGCTTCCGTTTCAAGTTCAGCGATGGCGGACCGGACGCCATTATCCGATTTCCAAAGCCAGGACACACAGCTACGGCCCTTATGGACGAGAAGGTCGCAAATGAGGTCCAGGTCATGGACTATCTCAGCCGAAATACCACAATCCCAATTCCTCGTGTTCTTAGTTGGGGGCTTACTGCCGAGAGTCCGCAACAGTTGGGTCCGTTCATTATCATGGACTACATCGAGGGGGTACTCTTATCGAATGTCCTAAAGCAATCCACGAAAAGCGACGAAGAGGGCATGGTCTTGGACCCCAGCGTCGACAACTCAATGCTGACCAAGATCTACTGTCAAATTGCTGAATATCTGCTTCAGCTTTCTCAGCTCACGTTCCCCCGTATTGGAGCTATCTCTAAAGACGACGACGACTTGTCTGTTACCAATCGACCACTGACCTACAACATGAATGAGTTGGCAACGGTTGCAGGCTACCCACGGGACCTCTTTGCAACATCAACTTTCGGTCGTGCCAGCGAATACCTCAAGTCAGTCGCGCATGAGCACATGGCCCATCTTCGGACTCAGCGCAACCTCGCGGATGACCCGGAAATTGCTCAAGCACGATTCATTGCCCGGAATCGGTTCGCCCAGATTATCTCGAAGTACTGCATCAATGATTCTGGACCATTCATACTTTTCTGCGACGACTTGCGGCCGTCCAATATGCTCGTTGATCCGGATACCCTTCAAACAACAGCGGTGCTCGATTTTGAGTTTACAAACGCCATGCCAGCACAGTTCACGTACGACCCGCCCTGGTGGCTCCTGTTGTCAGGCCCAGAAATGTGGCTTGAGCGGTTCTCAATCGAAGAGTTCCGGAACCGATATGAACCCAGAATGGAGCAGTTCCTGCAAGCCTTAGAAGTTGTGGAAGGCACGTCGGCCCCGGAGGGAAAGCAACTCCCTGAACCGCCTCTTTCTGCTCGCATGCGTGACTCATGGAGCTGCGGCCGCTTCTGGTTCAATTATGCAGCTAGGAAAAGTTTTGACATAGATGCTGTCTATTGGGCCGCACTGCACGACGAAGGCACTGGTATTGAGTTGCTTGATGCTGAGGGGCGCTCAGAACTGACATCATTTATAGAAGAAAAGATGGAGCAGCTGAGGGTGTACAAGAAGGACTGTACTGCTCGTTTCTCACAAGATGAATAAAGCCGATGAACTCCTTACAATCCATTCCGAGTCAAGATTTTGTCTCGGTAATTCCAAGTCAATTAGCCAGATATCGTGCCTCTTGTCGATAAGTACATTGCCAGCAGTTCTGTCCCTCCGGATTACCACTCACTGAGCATGATCTTAGAAGAAGCGGCATGCTTGACTTCACGTCCAAGTCGGCGGGAGAACGTGGGCAGAGGACTAGGACCAAGGGCTAGCTTTGGGCGAGGTTGAGGACCGCATCTGACACGTATGATGAATTTTGGGAGTCAACCAACGTATCCAAAATTCAACGATTTACAGCCGCCAACTTCGACTTCACTGGCTCGGTCCTGGACCTTGCGTGTGGTACCGGCGTCTTTGGCCGCATCCTACATGCACACGGCGCAAAGACTACGGAAATTGTTGGTGTCAAGATTACAGCTGGCATGCTGTGCGCTGCCGATATAAAGAAATATTACAAGAAGCCTCTCTGGAATTGCTCGATGCAAGAATATGTCATGGTAATTGGTGTCCAAGTAGTCTTGCCTTCACGCAGTTTACTGATAGTTGAGACCGCACCATAGGAGAATGTTGAGTTCAACCATGTGGTCTGCTTCGGGGCGCTTCTTTTTCTCGATGCTGTTGAGCTGAACACTGTTTTAGCGAGAATGTTCATTATGGCCCGCAAATCCATAACAATGGAAGTAGACAATCTTGACAGCAATGTAATTGAAACAATGCAGAAAGGCGCTGGGGATCACTGCTTCGTTGAGAACCATGTCCAAATGGTTGAGAGGTTTGGAGTCCCAAACGGGTGGAAGCCTGTGTATAAACAAAACGGGCCTCTTTTCCCATCCCCAACTTCCCAAGGAAACGTGGAAGGTTACATAGTCAGATTCGAGAAGCTCAACAGCCGTTGAAATTGCAGTGACTAGAGTCTGAAGTTTCTAGAGCTTCGTATGTCTAGGCCTTCTCCCATTAATATCGGTCTTTTCAATTCTGACGTTCCCCGTATTCTTGGTCTACCAGTGACATCAAAGTCGAGTCCGAGATGACTCCTCAGAATTCTAATACATTTGATGAATATCCAAACTCAAGATGGGTACCTTATGCCTAAGTTTGTTTCATGCCCTGCCGATATGTCCGTATAATTTCAAAATCCAATGAATCAAAGGGCGAATGGAAGCCTCCAAACATGCAGTGGTGTATCTTCCGCCAGCAACTCAACCGCCCTACCAACTGCCACCCTCCAATCAGGGATCCTGGACCGCCACTTTAGCGAGCCCTGCATGATTCGTTTAGTGTGAAACATACGTACGGTTGACTATCAGATGCCGCTCGTACTGATTCTAGCTCCAGCAACTCCTCCCGGGACCGGAGTAAAATGATTGGTGATATTTTACTTGCATGTGTCTCGTATACAACGGATCAAAATTGAAAAGCGCATTGTGAAAAAGACGGGTGATCCCATTTGTTCTTTGATGGCGCAACCAAACTTGTGCCAGCTCCCACCAGGAAACACACCAGTTGCTTTCGGCAAAAACGCCAGTTGTTTGACATAGAGCATCACATTATACCTTACTAGGCTTCCGATTTATTTCTTGCCTTTTACTTTTTTGCAAATGGAAAGCCAATCTTCTTCAATAGGTTTCCACTGGCGCTCTAAGCCGTCTTTTGTCATAAGCACGGTAGCACTTGGCCTCTTCACGGACGTCTTTCTTTACGGCATCATCGTTCCCGTGCTTCCATTTATGCTTCGCAATCGTCTTGGTATTCCAGATGGTCGAATACAGTTACATGTATCGACGCTTCTCGCAGTGTATGCGGGAACAGTAGGTCTTTCAGCATCCACGTCGCAGAAATGGCAACATTCTGATGTATCTAGATATCCTCTGTCGTTTCCGTCGGTGAACTTCTTGCACCTGTTCTGGGAGGTCTGCTCTACGGCAGAGCTGGCATCTTCGCCGTAACTTCAGTGTCTACGGGGATTCTGGCAATCGACCTTATCATGCAACTTCTCGTCATTGACGCCAAGATTATCACGAGCAACGATTTGTCTCGTGCGAATCACTGTTCGAATGAACATGACTTTGCAACCGCGGGTTGTCGACGGGAATCAGAAGCACGAGAAGGCGATGCTTTGCTTCCGGAACCCGAGAGTGGAGAGTATGAAAATACAATCAAATCTCAGCACCATAGAGCGCGCCATTCCAATTCTGTACTGCTTTCGTAATGCCCGATTTCTGGCAGCACTCATTCTCGTTTTGGTTCAGTCATTGCTGATAGGCGCGTTTGACGCCACTGTTCCAGTCGAGACAAAGGCCCTATCCCATTTCGCTCCCTTTCAAGTTGGACTCCTTTTTGTCGCGATAGTTATCCCGAATTTAGCGCTAGGGCCCGTGGCCGGACTGGCCGTAGACAGATACGGCACGAAGCTAGTGGCAACAGCAGGTTACGCATTCTTAGTCTCTTGCCTCCTCCTACTAGGTTTGCCATCGCAGAAAATCCCCACGGGAAACCATAACATTGTTTTTCTCTGTCTCGTCCTTTTATTAAACGGCGTTGGGTTATCAATCATTGCTGCACCAGGCCTGGTAGAGGCAACTCACATCACGGAGAAGAATGAATCGGCGAATCCGGGATTCTTTGAGGAGAATGGGCCATATGCTCAACTCTATGATTTCAGCTCCGTCTCCGCCTTTGCTGGCCTCGCCATAGGTTGCGGGAGAGTTTTGGCTACAGTGCCATGACTACTGTGTTGGCGATCATTTCAGGCGTCACGGCCATAGTCTCGTTCGCAGTAATTGGGGAGAAGAGGCAGAGAGCATCCCTACCCTGAGATTCGGTGGCCCTGCTAGTTGTCGATATTTGCCGTCGTTCAGCTGGCGTCGCTGATTCATTTGGACCTTTTTGCCTGGAGAATGCTGTTAGGAACTATTCGAACTACGTCTTAGGTGGAGAGGCAAACATCAGAAGAAACGGTATCACGTGTTTTTTTCTTCCTGTCTCCCATTGTCAGTTGCCCTTACTGGTGGCTTTGAGCCGGATAGTGAATGTAAGAGGATCAATATAGATGTAGGTCGCGGAGAATTGTGACTGTTGCTCCTGGTTGGCTTAAGACCAAGCGAAAGCCGACTTAGCGTCTGACAGATCTATCGCTTCTGTAACCACACTGCTCTGACTGTTATATACTGTTTTTTCCTGTTCCTTGCCCTCTTTGTATTCACTTTCGTCCTCGCCCTCATGCTCTTCTCCATCGAAATGATCGTAATTATCGTCGTCGTCCTCATCAATGGCATCTAAGTGAGATTAGGAACTGAGCTAAAGGAGAGTCAAGGGCATAAGAAAACTACAGTTCTTGGAGACGGTGGATAAACTAAATCAAATATTGTAATTGAAGTACATAGCATAAAGATAGAACACAAAAGTATCAATTCGCACTAACAGAAGGAAGTTCTCATTCATTCCTGATATGGAAAATCCTCTGAACCTCTCTTTCCCTTGAACTTGCATCATCTTTAGTACTGAACTCTCGTCAAGTTCTTGGGAGCATCATTAAGCAATCACGAAGAGACGTCTTTCATGCCATCGGAATATTGCTGCAGAATATCCCAGAGCTGTTCCAGCTTTTCGTGCGTTACATCTGCCTTCGCCGAGATGAGTACGGCTGAGATGATAGCTTCCTTAGATGCAGTGGGTGCGCGTTCTTTTGCCCTCAGATAAGTAATGCGCAATCGCGACAAGAGACCATAGAAGGTCAACGCAGCTGTTTGCGCATCAAGATACTGAGCGATGACACTCACATCAACAGCCAATTGCTGCCATGATCCAGCGGAATCGTTGGGAATAACGCTCTGGAGAGCCGAGACAATTCCTTTAAATCTTGCCTCTTCGCCCAGAATTACACCGTGAAGATTGTTGAACTTATCATTCAGGTCGTTCTGGAAGCCTCTCAGCTTGCTCAGAGCATCATTGAGCTTGTCGATTTGCCCTTCGAGCTGATCACGCTCTTTGGCACCGTTGATGGACCCAAAGATAATATCAAGCCCAATGGCAGCAATGATACCGACTCCAGTATCCGCAAGCGCCGCTTCCGCACCAACCTCGACACCAGCTTCTACACCAGCCTCAACACCAGCTTCTACACCAGCCTCAACTCCTAGTTCCACACCCACTTCACCGAGACCCTCAACGCCGAGTTCAGCACCAGCTTCACCTCCGACTTCTGCGCCTCCAAATATGGCAGTCTTGGCGAGCTTGCCGAGATTCACGACGGCTTTTAACACCAGGATTGAGCCAGTGATTTCAGAGAGAAATGCTCCGAATTTCGCAGGAACACAGCCTGGCGGTGGCTCGGGCATAGTCTGTAACTGAGCCTCAAAGTCTTGCAGCTGCAAGTCGCTGAATTTGATGGCTCGGGCTATGATAACAAGTGCGGCATTTGCAGATAAAAGCTGCCTGGCCTGGTCCAATAACGTGTTGTATTGAAGAACCTGGGCACGGATGCTGTCTTGAAGAGAGACCGCCTGATCGTGAACATGATTCGCTTCCCTTTTCAGATCGTCGACATGGTAGATCCAGTCATCCCATGGCAAAATTGAACCTGAATTACCCATTTCTTCCCTTTTGGATGAACGAGTAAAGGTCGATGCGATGGATATAGATTGATGCGTTGAGAAGTAAAAGAGGACCTGGCTGAACTGCCGTTGTTGTGCTATGTTCAGAAAGAGAGTTGGTTCTGAGGGTGAAAAAATGGACTCTTTTACAGTGAAGCAATACGGACTCTCTGGACATATAAGTATCCTGGCCGGATTAGCAAGGAACGCATCACATACATATCCAGCGAAGAGCCACAGCTTGCAGTCTCACAAATTTGTCATAGCAGTTAGTCTAGAGCAACATGGTGATGTCACATCAGAAACACCCCCTCGTGTTCGGAACATACTATAGTAGCATCCGATAGGATGAAGCTTGGGAATTATCAATTGCAGATGAATTATTAGCCCATGTGAAGTTTCGAGTAAAGTGAAAGGTGGAGAGGTTCCCAGGTGGCTTGTGTGCAACGTTAGATGTGCGCTAGCGGACCGCCCCTAAACGGGTCAGAACGGGGCCGTGGCCACTATTACACGAAAAAAGGGGCGCAGCCGATTGGCCACTAATTTGTGCGTGGATTATCCCCTATGCAAAGCATTCAGGCTATATGCCTTGTGACAGCGGCTACTATGCTACATATATCCCGCACTCTACGTCCGTAAAAGAATGCGCTATTCTTCGGAGTATGCTAAAAGAATTAGCGCACTCTTTTTTTGGTATACTAGTGGATTTTTTCTCTAGGGCTTCCCTCTTTTAGCTATCCGAATAGCCCCTGTAATACCCGTATGATTATAGTATATTATAAGTAAGGGTCTTGAGAGGTGTGGTAATTGCCTAGGTTATCTCCTTAGAGGTCCTAAGGCTAGTGGAGTCACGTTAACTAGGGTCTGTATGTAACCAATTAGGTAAAAGTAAACTAGAGATACATTACAGACCCTGGTTGACGTGACTCCACTAGCCTTAGGACCTCTAAGGAGATTTACGGACTACTGTAAAACACTGTCTCAAATTGGAAAACGCTAGCTTTAATAGAATAGTGGGTTCACAAATGACGAATTTTAAACGACTACGCTAACTTGGATCACATCCTATTAAATGCGGTTTTTGAATGCGCATACCGCGTAACGCCTCACAACGTAACGCAATAACGCAACGTAATACGGAGTAACGTAACGCAATACTAACGCAACGCAAGGCTCTTTTGAATACCCTTTATTATATTATTCCCTAAGATATAGCTATTTATATTACCATTGAAGATATAATTAATACTATTAATACCTAGTAAGCAAGCAAGGGATTTATATAGTAGTTAAATCTAGCGGTTAGATATAGGGGCTATCCTTCTAAATTAGGACTATATATGGGCTATCCTTCTGGATTAGGACTAACGCAGTATGCGCATTTAGATGTTTAGACTTCGTATTACTATCTGCTTGTTGCCACCTATTTTAGACAAGGGTGTTTAGCTAAGAAGTCACCGAGTAGGATAAGAACAAGAAGGTATGAGAGGAGATAAGAGCATTGTGCCGGTTAAGGTCAAGATAGCTATGTGAATCATATTTAAGTGAAAGAATTGCCCGTTCAGTTAAGGGAAGATAACATCAGCTCAACACTCCGTCACACCAGCTCAATTATCAGATATTCGCTCACCCTTATTCTTTTCCTTAATTACAAGATATTCTCAACCCCTTGGGTGAGCTACCACCTTCACTCCCGTGTTTTCCTCTTCCAAAAAAAAGAAAGAAAAACACAAGATGGGTCTTCCATTTGACGACTGGATTTACAAACTTCCCTATATGCGGGAGGAAGTAAACTCCAAGCATGACACAGTCGTAAAGACCCAGGATACCGTCCAGGCTGATGTCGTCAAGTTCAATAAACAACTTGAAAAGTTCAAGCTGCTTCTTGTTAACAATGGAGTCCTTCTTTACATCTCGACCAAAACCCAGATGGACGACTTGAAGCTTGCCGACTTCACCACACAGATAGATGCACTTCCGGGTCCAGTGAAAGGAGACGTGGTTCTCAATGCAACTGAGGGCGCCTCTGAGCTCATTGGCGGTGTACAAGTTCTCAAGTTTGTCGTCAATCTGGGAAAGCTTGCGAAGCAGGTTATTGCTGGCACTGCAGAAGAGATTGCTGAGGGTGAGACCGAGAAGCTTGTCGAGTCAATCGGAGAAGATGCGCTGGATGCTGGTATCACCAATATCGAAGAGTCCGCATCTACCGAGTCTTTAGAGACTGCTGCCGAAGATGTCGCAGAGGAAGTCACGGAAGCGGTGGTTGAGTCCTCAACTTCTGCCGCGCTTGCATCTACAGGCATCGGCATTTTCCTTGCCGTAGGAATCGACGTCGTCTTCAGTGCTATCAACGGTGCCAAAGAAAAGGATCAACTCCAGAAGATACTGGATCAACTTGATAGAAAGATGAAGATTGTCAACACGTATCTCGACACTGTAAACAGCAAAAGCGACGAAATCAACAACAAGACGGTAGACGGGATCAGCACTTTCCAGAAAGTCGCCTCAGAAATGAAGGATTTGCTCCCAACGGGCCACAAACCTACCTTTTCGACTGATTTCCCTGCAAGTCTGGACAGTCTTGACAAATGTCTTGCTGACCAACAACTTGCCATCACTCAATTCTCGCTTCTCATTCAGTTGCGTGATACTTACGTCAAAGCCATTAAGCGAAACCCGAATGTTAGCAAAGAGACTGTCATTAATGCTGTGCTGATTTCTGCCCCTGATTGGGTGGATTACAATACTTTGGAGCTGATTTGGACGGAGGTATTGGCAAAGTATTCTGACTTGATTGCCAATGCAAAGTAGGTTGACGAATAAATGGGACAGCATTTAGCTGAGTGGACTGACTACTTTTGATGTATTGGGTGCATTGTAGCTCAAAACTATGCAAGTAGCAATATTCAACATATTAGCAGATTAAGCATTTTTATATGTATGCATGTATAAAAACAGAACCGGTATCCCCGGCTCTTAGCATCATCAGCTTCCGCTCCCAGTTGTCATAACGGTGTAGTACGCTTCGGCCATCGCCGCACGAATAGAAGAGATCGCGTGAACGACTTACTATCGTTGAGTTGCGCTGCTAGACCTTAGCGCTTAACAGATGCTAGTCTGCTTTAATTGATCTTGGTAGAGAACGCGATAGTCACAGCTTGGCCATGCAGGACAGGTTTTTGTGGCATAATTGGTTAGTTTGCTCATCGGTCGCATTAACTTGTCTTATCGTGTTAGTAAAGGTGAAAAATTCGATATGCCTGATAACTTGAAGTTGCTCCTGCCACTGCTGCCAGGAATTCAAACCTCAACTCTAACTAAATTCCTTATGACGTGACCACTCATCGTATTCAGACGAAGACACGGATTTTTAAGAAGTATCGATTTTTAAATTTCTTTTTCTGTTACTGTCACACCACGTGACATAGAGCTTAGCATACATATACTGGCCCGCAGGGGTAAGTAATATTTAACAATGGAATCATCTTCTCCTTCGATTACCTCACAGTTGGTAGCAATTATGCATTGCGACAACCAGAACCAGAACCAGAGTTATTTTTTATTACATTCTGTACACTTCTTGCAGGGAGCAGATGTCTCAGTTATTGCCATCAAAGAAATTAATTTGGGAGGCACAGACTTTGCATCGATTTATAATGACAACGGAATTGGAAATCCCAGAGAATCAGAGAAATTAGTTCAGCACCTAGCACTCAATTTTTTTTTTTTTTTTTTTTTTTTTTTTCGTGAGTTTCGGACACGCGACAGCAAAATATGGGTTTTATACTAGATCGAAAATACACAAGACGAGACGGTTTGAAGTGGAAATTTTGCACCTTGGTCCGTTTCCATCGCAAATATGTGTTAAATCATTAACAGGAAAAGTAAAATGTGACGCAACACGCCACTACAGGAACAGAATGACTGTGTCACTATCGCAATCATGAGCCACTTCTTGACTTACTGCCTTGGATCATAACGAGAGAGACGTAGTATCTACCACAGGAAATTGGTGATGATGGATTCTTGCAAAGGCGATGAAGAAGAAGGTGTTCCTGAACGACGGGGTTTGAAAGTCAAAGACAAGGGCTGTGGAGAGGTCATTGGGGTAAGAGTTTAGCAATGAAGATTGTGGGGAGGCTGGAATTGCGCAGAAATTGAATCTTAGAGCTGGTTGCACCAGAGACTTAGTTGGTCGCAGGGTAGGTAAGAGCGGCAGATGTAAAAATAACCATAGGTCGGATACTTACATCAGATCACGACGAGATTCCCTCAGAAAATCATCCCAACTCTCACAAGCAATGTAAACTGGACTAGTTTGATATCCAGTGAACCTGATTTGTGTTGCTTGAACTAAACCAAATTTGCAGATGCAATACGCACGTACGCGTTTGATGACGTGATCTGCTGATCCGCATGATTCTAACGTGCTGGATATATAAGGTGCTTTTGGCGCAACGTACTGTCACATACGACCATACCTACTAGAAAATTCGGGATCCCGTCCGCTCTCCCATAGACAAGCTAGTAAGGGGCAGATTAGTAGTTGGGTCGGTGACGACCAGCGAACACCGGCTGTTGTATGTTTTTATTTTTGTCAGTCACGGGTGGTGGGCACCCGCCCGGTAGTGCCAATGAAATTTGGACAGATGATGTCCTCGGCGACGGAAGATTAGGGGTCCCGCCTACCATTGACTGTAGGCAACAATAAGATCCGCTGAGACATGTCCAAGAAGCTCGAATTCTCTCAAATCTCGGAACTTCAAACCTAGTGCTGCACAGACAGATTGGGAGTGCACTTAATGTATCATTGCATTGGACACATTCTCCCTTCTGGTTTGAGTAACACGCGCGTGCTGCCCCTCATCTTGGAAGTGCGGCTCGACAGACGCTGACGAAGAAGGACTTGATTTTCACCAGTAAAGGGGCCACACAGCGCGTCCATTCGATTCTGATACCTTTTGTGTGCACTTGACGACTTCTCTTTGACCGTCCTCATACTCCCTCTTTTCTACTCTTTGATACACTGTCGATGACATAAATACTCCCCCCCCTCGTTCATCAACCCAAGACCAGTCACAATGTCGGCGCTGCAATGCACAGCGGCTTTGCAGAAGCGGATGGCCATCGAGCCGTCACTGCGCAAATTCGTGCATTCATACGGTCCGCGGCAGAACTGGCGGAATCTAGGCACTGCCAACGCCCGAGGGCATTACATGTAAGAAACGACGCCGGCTACGGATCCGTACATACATCGAAAGGACTTTTGTACGGAGGCAGTTGGCCAACTTCCCAACATGGCAATCGAACCGGGGACGCTGGCACGCTGCGGACACATCCTCAACAAGTGATGAGCGAGGCTCGCATCCGTAATCCTGGCCCCAGCCGTTGCCCCAGCCGTTGCTGTGGCTGTCGTTGCTGCCTGACTTGACTTGCCATTGGCATTCATTTGTCCCAATGTCTGGTTGGTTGGTGCTCACTGGCAGCCGGTCAAAGTCAAAATCGGCACAATTAGGCTCGCAATCTCCAACCACGGCTTCGGGAACTCTCCTTCAACCTGACAATTCCTTTCCGTTTTCCCTGTCGCAACCACGCGATCAATCTCAATCCCCGTCAATCAGTCCCCAAGCTATCGCATGAGCCACAAGTATCAGTGTACACATTGTGCAGCGACCGACAACAAAATCGGCAAGACAGCAAGGAACCCTCTCAAGTCGGCCCACATCGACGGGTTACTGAGTGTGTCGTAATACTATTATTTAAAAAAAAAGAAAAAAAAAAGAAAAAAAAAATAGTCTGCTCGCCCATCACTGCCCCTCCTTCCCCCCTCATTCTCGCTCCAGGCACGTCCCCACCTTGGCTCCGGCTCACTTCCACTTACATGATAACAACAGCTTTCACCTTCTACTTGCAGCTATCCTCAGACCCGCCAACACTGATTAATTCTGCCACAGGGTTTCCGACTCGAATAAGAGATTCATTTCCGCTGTTGCCTTTCCTTCTCGACTGTCTTCGACAACACGTGTCAACAGCCCTACTCGACAAGCACTCGGATCCAACACCAGGTGCCACCTTCAAGTTCGCCATTGCTCTTACCGACGACACCTAGACAACATGTGTCGTGCTCAGGCTGGTATAGAACAGACGGGTGGTGGTGCCGCTCCCGGTAGCACCCAGGGCCGTGAATTGCTTCCCGCAAATGTCATCCCGCGCCACTACCATGTTACCCTCGAACCCGATTTCAACAAATTGACCTTTGACGGAACTGTCGTCGTTGATCTCGATGTTGTTGAAGAATCCAGCTCCGTCTCTCTCCATACTCTTGAGCTTGACATCCACAGCTCCAAAGTCTCTGCCAATGGCCAGACAGTCAGGTACCGGGCAATAGCTACCAAACCCCCCAACGTAAACCTTGACTTTGCTATGGTCGGAAGCTTACTCTGTCTGTTCCTAGCTCAACCGCAAAGGTTTCCTACGATGAGGCCACACAAGTCAGCAAGTTCGACTTTGACGGTTCTCTTGCCAAGCACTCCCAAGCCCAGCTTGAGATCAAGTTCACCGGTCAGCTGAACGATAAGATGGCTGGCTTCTACCGATCCACATACAAACGAGACGACGGAACTGAGGGTATCCTGGCCACTACCCAGATGGAGGCTACCGATTGTCGTAGAGCTTTCCCCTGTTTTGATGAGCCTGCCCTCAAGGCAAAGTTCACCGTCACGCTGATTGCTGACAAGAACTTGACTTGCTTGAGTAACATGGATGTCGCCAATGAGACCGAAGTCCAGTCCACCATCAGCGGCTCTACTAGAAAGGCTGTTCACTTCAATACCTCTCCTCTGATGTCTACCTACCTCGTGGCCTTTATAGTTGGTGAGCTCAATTACGTGGAGTCCAAGGACTTTAGAGTCCCCGTTCGAGTTTACGCCCCTCCCGGTCAGGATATTGAACACGGACGATTCTCACTCAACCTTGCCGTCAAGACCCTTGAGTTTTATGAAAAAGTCTTTGGCATCGAATTTCCTCTGCCTAAAATGGACCAGGTCGCGATTCCCGACTTCGCCCAAGGTGCCATGGAGAACTGGGGTCTCGTAACCTACCGCGTGGTTGATCTTTTGCTTGATGAGAAGACCAGTGGAGCTGCTACCAAGGAGCGCGTTGCAGAAGTCGTTCAGCACGAGCTGGCTCATCAGTGGTTTGGAAACCTTGTCACCATGGACTGGTGGGAGGGTCTCTGGCTGAACGAGGGCTTTGCAACTTGGACCTCCTGGGTATGTATGATGATTCTCTCCTCAGGTCTGTTTGTCTATCCTCTCTCGATTGCTAACCAGGACTTTTGGTAGTACTCCGCCAATGTCTTTTATCCCGAGTGGAAGGTCTGGGAAAACTATGTCACCGACAACCTTCAGTCTGCCCTGTCTCTGGATTCCCTTCGCAGCTCTCATCCTATTGAGGTCCCCGTCAAGCGCGCCGACGAGATCAACCAGATTTTTGACGCCATTTCGTACTCCAAGGGATCTTGCGTTCTGCGCATGGTGTCCACCTACATTGGCGAGGACGTCTTCCTTGAGGGTGTACGTCAGTACCTGAAGAAACACGCCTATGGAAATACCCAGACTGGAGATCTCTGGGCATCCCTCAGCGCTGTCAGCGGCAAGCCAGTTGAGGAAGTGATGAGGGCCTGGACCAAGGAGGTCGGTTATCCCGTTCTGACCGTCACCGAGAACGACGCCGACAGCACCATCCATGTCAAGCAGAACCGTTTCTTGCGAACTGGCGATACCAAGCCCGAGGAGGACAAGGTTCTGTACCCTGTATTCCTTGGCCTTCGTACCAAGGACGGCGTTGATGGACAAGTTGCCTTGAGAGAACGCGAGGGGGACTTCAAAGTCCCCAGCACAGATTTCTTCAAGCTCAACGCCAATCACACTGGAATATTCCGAACCTCGTATACTCCTGCCCGTTTGGAAAAGCTTGGTCAGGCTGCCAAGGAAGGTCTGCTGTCTGTTGAAGACCGTGCTGGTATGATCGCTGATGCTGGTGCCCTCGCTACATCTGGTTACCAGAAGACATCTGGCGTGCTCAACTTGCTCAAGGGCCTTGACTCCGAGACCGAGTTTGTTGTTTGGAACGAGATCGTTGCCCGTCTTGGTGCTATTCAGAGCGCGTGGGTATTCGAAGACGATGCCGTGACGGAAGGTCTCAAGGCCTTCCAGCGTGATCTTCTCAGCCCCAAAGCACACAAGATGGGCTGGCAATTCTCGGAGAGCGACGGCCACATTGAGCAGCAATTCAAGGCCCTGCTGTTTGAAGACGCCGGTCTCAGCGGCGATCAAAAGATCATTGACGCTTCCAAGGATATGTTTGCCAAGTTCATGGCCGGCGACAAGGCTGCCATTCACCCCAATATCAGAAAGAGCGTTTTTGCCATTGCAGTGAAATACGGTGGCGCCGAGGAGGTACTCATCTCATCATCCACTCTCATCATTTCTCGCGTGCTTGGCGATGATACTAACCGATTTGTCATTATTATTAGTACAATCAAATCCTGAACTTCTACCGCTCTTCCAGCAACAGTGACGAACGCAACACCTGCCTGCGCAGTCTAGGCCGTGCCAAGCAGCCGGAGCTGATCAAGAAGACTCTGGGTCTCTTATTCAGCGCTGACGTCAAGGACCAGGACGTTTACATGCCAGTCATCGGCCTGCGCACACATGCCGAGGGTATCAACGCTCTTTACAACTGGATGGAGTCCAACTGGGACCTGCTGTACGCAAGGTTGCCCCCTGCCCTATCCATGCTGGGCAGCATGGTCAACATTATGACGTCGGGTTTTACTTCCCAAGAGCAACTTGACAGGGTCGAGAAATTCTTCGCGGGCAAGAATACCAGCGGATACGACCAATCTCTCGCGCAAAGCATAGATGCGGTTCGATCCAAGATTTCATGGCTGGGACGTGATCGTGAAGACGTCGCTGCCTGGGTCAAGGCCAACGGGTATGCAAAATAGATGGTGCTCGCCGAATTTACGAATCATGCCATCGAGCAGAAGACGAGATGTTCATCACTTGGGTTCATGCGATGCTGTGAATGGCGCTATCTGTGGATAACAAGAACAACAGTAAACAGTGATGACAACCAGTGGTGATTGATGAAGTAGCATTATATAAATATTAAAGTACTTTAAAAAATCTGCACACAAACCTCTCGACATGATCGGGGTCTTTTGAACAGTAGCAGATTTTTTTTTACTCATGCCGAACCATAGCCGCCGTCCTGTAGCTTATTATCAATCGACGCAACAGGCTATATACAGCTCTCATTCCCACTTGTTCTTGTTCTCCTGCGCGTAAGCCTTCCAAGTGGTTGGCTTATCGGCCCCGAGCAGTTCCAGGCTGGGCTTGAGATCAGCGCCGGCGTAGTATCCCGGTTCCTGCAGCAGCAGCATGTTCTCCAACAGTTCCTGCGCAGCAGGCGGAGGCAGGAAAGACTTGAAAACATCATGGGGCGCCTCCATGTACGAGACCTTCTTGCCAGTGACGTCTTGCAGCTCCGAGACAATACGCGCAGGTGTGTAGTACTCGGCGGCGGCGAGAATCCGCCGGCCATCCGTTCCCGTTCCGGGGAAGTGTTTGATGGCAGCCTTGACGAACATGCCGGTGTCGGCAGCGGCGTCGAGCAAGGGGAGTCGAGCCTCGTTTGCCCTGACGCCCGCGGGCATGGCCCACAGGAGGCTCCTCCCATCACCCTGCTTGCGGATGAACTGGAAGAAGCCGCTCATGAACAGGCCGGGCTGGACAAAGGTGGCGGGGACGCCGGTCCCGCGAATGTAGTCCTCTATCTCGGCCTTGCCGTCAAAGTGGGCGACGTGGCTGAGACGGCCGCCGGAGGCTTCCGAGACGTTGATGAGGGACGAGAAGATGATGTGCTTTACGCCGGCGGCCTTGGCGGCATCGGCGACTGCTTTCCCCTGGGCTATCTCGAGGGCGGCGGACATGGACTCCCAGAAGTTGGTGACGAGGAAGACGGTGTGGGCGTTTTGGACGGCGGAGGCTGCGTCTTGGGCGGACGACATGTCGGCCTGTGCTTGTTGCTGTGTTAGTTGGGTTGTGCTTGGGGTGATGGGAAGGGAAGGGGGTTGTGTGTTCTCGTCGTCTTGGTTTCTTTGGGAGGATGAGGAAAACAGACGTGCCTTTACTATCTCGACGCCCTTGGCGGCCAGGGCCTGGGCAGCGGGCTTGCTGACGTTGCGGGTGATTCCGCGGAGTTTGAATTCCTTGGAGAGCACGGGGTCTGCGAGGATGGATCTGATGACGGAGCCGCCTTGGTTGCCGGTGGCGCCGAAGACGGAGAGGATTTTGGACATTTTTTGTTTTGCTTGCGGGTGTCGTTGGGAAGGAGAGGAGGGGAGAGGAAAGGGAGATATGTTTTTGATGAATGAAGTGAGTTCTGGTGTGCGTTTGTTGTTGATTATAGGAGATGTATGATGTCAAGTCTGCGTTTTGTGGTTCCCATCCCAGACTTTGTGTATATTTTTTTTTTTTTTTTTTCGACCAAGATTGAATCGGAATAGGCAGATTTCTTGTCTCGGCTGCCATCTTTGGTGTTTCAGATAATGCGTCTAATCGGTGTTATTTTATCGTCAGTGAGACAAGGTCCGTCCACCCCCCCCGCGCGGAGCTTGTGTGGATCCCCCCGGACACGCACAGTCCGCAACGGACGCATCCGGTGAAGGTGCCGTATGTACAGCTTGGACGAAACTGTCTGGTTTCGTCTGCTTGTCTGCTGCGAGTTCTGCTGCCAGCAGATTCTTGCCGTTGACCGTTGACCGTTGACCGTTCACCGTTCTCGGGAGTCAACGGAGTGGGCCATTGGCCAGATTCAGAACTGCCAGGGTCGAAAGCCTGTCCCTCTCATTGATGAATGTGTTGTGAATGTTGTGAATGTCTTGTCTCACTTCAACTGCCGGAAGAGGGGGTCGCGGACTTGTTGGTGTGGGTGGGCTGGCGGGACTCTGCACGGCACAAATCGACACGTCGGTACTCCATCCGTAATCCATCCGTAATACCAAAGCACACGTCGGTGGTGTTCAGTGTCAGTGATGGGGGGTGATCTGGCGGTCAAGCAGAATCACGGCCAGGTCAACGGGGGTTGCGAGGTGGCTCAAGTGAGTGACGAGCAAAGCCGTACGTACATACGGACTACATACGGACGTAAATCCGTAATACTATGTAGTAGTCAGTCTACGTAAGCCCACACACAGCCCAGTCCGAGCGCAGTGAGTGCGTAAGTAATAAAATGAGCGATGTGGGTGTCTTCTGCACTTGACCCCAACCTGCCGCAACATTATTCACACCTTCTTCCACCGTCAGGGAATCTGAATAGGGACCATCGCTCGCGCCGCTTTCTATAAAAGCAACGCGACGTGTACGAGTACGGACTCGGGAGCAGCTCCTTGACAAAAACAAAAACGGCGACGAGCTTCTGACGTCACTCTGCGGTTGCGCTCTCACCCTTTTTTTTTTTTTTTTTTTTTTTTCATTCTCAAAACAGTTCGCGACCACACCTTCTCGAACCCTTCTTCAACAAAGCTTCCTCGGTACATTGGTATATTTATTAAAAAAAAAAAAAAAAAAAAAAGTACACAAGAAGCGTTGACCAGAATCGCAATGGAGCTTCCGTCCATCGTCACCATTGGCTTGTACGGCGCAATCGCGCTGTTCAACATCATCTCTCTAGGTCTTCTCGCCTACGGTACGTCAAAAGCCTCTTTTTTTCTCTCCTTCGTGGAATCCTTTTTCCTCCTCCTCCTCCTCCTTCTTTTACTAATCAGGTGAGAGAGAGCCCCGCGCGCGCGCACAGCCGTCAATTCGTGGAGAGACTATTACTACTTCGGCCATCATTCATCTCCGTCGTCGGTCAATTTCATGCTCTTCAATACCATCTGGACATTCCTCGCGCTCGTCTACCTGGTCGTCGTCCCCCGCGTCGCAGCGGCTCTGTACCTCTCCGTCGTCGCCCTCGGCCTCCTCGCCGTCACCACCATCTTCTGGTTCGCGGGGTCGATTGCGCTCGCCGCCTACCTCGGAACCTCGGACTGCGACGGCGGCGGCTTCTGCCATGTCTACAGGGCGTCTCAGGCTGCCACCGCCTTTGGCTTCTTCATCTGGATCATCTTCACTGTCCTTGTCGCCTTCGAGGCCCTTTGCTTCTTCAAGCACGGCATCAAGGGGCGCGCCAAGGCTGATGCTTCGGGCACCCAGATGACTTCTCAGACTGAGCCGCAGCCGCAGCCGCAGCCGCAGCCTTCTGCTGTAGTGTAAAATCTGGACTTTGGTCACAGATGGATGAGACAAACTTGGTGGGCACGGGGCCGGGGCGATTGGTTGGTCGGGTTGTTTGCAGGGGAGCTTTTTTTTTTTTTTTTTTTTTCTTCCCCCTTTTTGTCTGCAATTTTTATTTTCCTAGTGGTTTTTTTTTTTTTTCGTGCCGTGTTTCAACCGAGAAGTGATACCCTCGCTCGAGTTTTTCTTCGATTGCGGCGACATTTGGATGAATCTAGGGGACAATGTTTGACGTATAATCTGTATAATCCGTTGGGAAAGTAGTTGTTGAATGAGTCATAAAATTGGGTGACTTGGATCAATCACATCCCTGGTGCCAAAAGCCACTTCTCATGCCTACCGAGTAATCCGCAATCCGTAGTCCGCACAAAGACAAAGAATCAAGAAAGAACCCCTGTCGTGTCATGATGGCATGTGATGCGGACTGCTCCGTAATCCGTACGCTTTGTCGCTTTGTCTGGGTTATACGGCCCAGCCACCTCATTTTGCCTGCCTGCCCTGGTTCTCACTCTATTTCATGATGCAGGCCTCGCGTCGAAAGAGGGGGGGGGTTGAGATTTTCCTTTCTTTTTTTTTTCTTTTTTAGAATAACCGAGTTCATGCATGCATTACTCCGTATTTACGGATATAACCCGTACACCCCCCCTCATCCGTCCTCCACTTCCGAACCTGAATTCTCGTCTTTTTTCATCCGTACGGATTACAATCCCACAATCCCACCCCCCTCGGCACGTTTTGTGGAAGAACTTGGTTTCCCACCATCGGAACCATCCGCCCGCCATGATCTTCGCACTCATCTTCGTGTGCACCCGGATCTCTCAGATTGTCACTCTGGTGAGTTTTAACATTTCGTCCCCCCCTCCCCCCTCCCCCACCGGCCTTTTTTTTCTTTTTCCCCCCCAACGCTCATCGCACATTTTTTTTTTTTTTTTCTGCCCTTTCAGATTCCCCCCATGGGAATGCTCGCCTGGTTCATCAACCAATTCGTCGCCCACAACGCCCTGACGCCCGACTCGATCCTCATCCTCTTCATCGTCACCGTCCTCGCCCTCGCCTGGGCCGTCTTCACCCTCTTCAGCTACCACCGCTCGTCCGCAAACGCCCACTTCGTCGCCCTCGTCGACCTCGGCTTCTTCGCCGCCCTCATCGCCGCCGTCTACCAGCTTCGCGGCATCGCCGACGCCGACTGCAGCAGCAGCAGCACCCTCCCCCCCTCCGCCGCATCGGCCTGGTACGCGCCCGCCCACGTCCCCGTCCCGGACTGGGGCTGGCAGCCCGACAAGCCCTGCTCCATGCTCAAGGCCAGCTGGGCCTTTGCCATCATGAACATCGTCTTCTTTGCCACGACCGCCTTCGCCGCCTTTAGCCACGGCGGCGACCTCGGGTACGAGACGGGGACTCGTCGCGTGTACGTCGAGCGGCGCCACCATCACCACCATTCTAGCCGCCATGGGCATAGCCACCGGAGCCATTCTCGCGGGTCTGCTCGTCGGAGCAGTCATCGTAGTCCGCACTCTCATCGGCGAGTGTACGTGTGAAGACGTCGGCGGTGTTTTTTTTTGGAAAAAAAAAAAAAAAAAAAACGAGGGGGTTTAACGCGTGTGGTGGCTGCATTTTCAAGCCCCCCCCCCCCCCCCCCCACAGAAAAAATCAACATGTAAAAAAAAAAGGAGAACAAGGACAATCAATCATGCGGGAGCAATGCAATGCGACCAGAGTGGTGTGACCAAGGAAACGAACGGATGCTAAGATGGATGGGATGGGGGTTGGAGAATGTAACTTGCGACGAGGTGGCACGAGCCATGTATATACCCCCGATATATATTCACGAAGGAATTTTGAACAAGGCTGGTCTACGAGGCGAAATGAAATTTCTTAAAGTAAACCGAGACGGTACAAAGTAGTAAGTACGTACACACCCCGTCTACAGGTATCGGTACAACAGGCTGGCTGGCTGGACGGTGCGTCCAACTTGAGCTGTTTTCTTTCTTCTTCTTCTTCTTCAGGACGGAGCTTTCCGAGTACTGGGGTGTTGCGTATCACACACAGCCTCTGGACATAGCTTGCCCTGCCCTGCCCTGCGCTGCCCTGCGCTCAGTAATGGGATTCGCGCCCATTTTGTCACGACAGACTTTTTCAATGCCGCGTTGAGTCCTCGCCGACGCGGTAGCCTCTCGCCACCCCGCTGCGCCCTTCTTCGATCAAGGTGTCTGCGTCCTGGTCAAAGTCGCTCCCGAGACCCTGCCACGTCCTCTTTGACCGCAGATACTCGGCACCGGGGCTGGCTACACCGTTGATGCTGACCAGTTCCCCCGCGACTCTCCTCCTGGCCACGGCGCTGGAGCATCCGTCGTCGGTGCTCTTCTCGGGGCCGCCGCCGCCGCCGCCGTCTTCCTTCTTCTCATCTGCTGCGCCCCTGGCGCTCCGCGCAGTGAGATGCATCGGCCGGCTGTGGCTCACGAGTCTTCCGGTCCGCAAATCAAACTGTGGAGGCAGCGACTCTTCTTCTCCTTGGACACCGCCGCCCCCCCCCTCGCATTCTGCTTCTCCTGCTGCCGCGTCGTCGCCTTTGTCCCGCGGCCGCGGTTGCGCGTCGGCTTCCCCCCCCCGGGCGTCCGTGTCGGGTTCTCGCGTCAACTTTTCTATCCCCCCCCACCATTCACCGCCCCATGTTCTTTCTTCCTCGCTCGTGAGCGCGACTTCCATTTCAAAGGGCGTGACCACCGGCCTCCAGTAGCCGGCATCATCTTCGACCAGGCCGCTCTCCCAGCAGCCGACCACCACCCAGCCTTCTATCTCGGCAAAGTTGGCAAGCTTTGCTGGGTTCAGCTTGCCCACGACAACCGTGTAGCTCTTCTTGCCCGCCCTGGACATCTTTTCACGCAGGAGGTCTATCGAGGCCAGATAGTTTGAGACGGAGAGCGTGTTCACCAGGATGCCGACGACGCCCGCGGCCGCGAGAGACAGGACGCGCGCGAAGCGTCGCCGCAGCAGACCGGCTGCTCTGGCGGTCGGATTGTCAATGGTGGGCGCCGACGAGTCCGCGGTGGAGAGGACGTGCAGCGACGCGAACCGGGTTTGCAAGGCGAGGAGCAGCGCGGTGGGCGGATCAGAGATGTGGAACAGCGAGTGCGACTTGATGTCCTCGTCGTCGGCCGTTCCCGTTCCCGTTCCCGTCCCGGGACCCTCGATTTTTCGGTTCGGTATGAGCGCCGCCGGGTTTCTTTCCACGGCTGTGCCCACCACGTTGGTGTATCCCGCCGCCCTGAGGTCGTTGACGATGTCTTCGACGTGGTCTTGGTACGTCAAGTCTGCCATTACAACCACCTTGGTGTCTCTGTCGGCGAACTCGGCCTCGAATTCCTCCACCACGGCCCCGTGGTTCAGCCTGTGCGACGTGTACACGTGTATGACGGGCAGCCGACTCGTTGGGCTCAGGCAAGTCCTTCCGTAGTGAACCACGACGTCCGAGTCCGCGTGCTCCGCGGCGATCTCGTCGACGCAGCACGCGCTGTAGCTCGTGTCTGCCAAGATGTGGATTCGTCTCGACTCGTCGTCGCCGCCATGGGCTGCTAGTAGCTCGGCGTCCAACGTTTGGACGACGCCGGGCGCATCGACCAGCATGTCATCGGGGAATTGGAGCGCAATCTTCTTCCAGCCGCCTTGCCGAATCTCTTTGGCGGTGCGGGCAATGTCGTATGTCCATCTCAGCTCCTCGTCCGAGAGTGTCGACGTGGGAATCGTTTTCGTTTCTGCGGCGGGCACCTCGAGAAGGTGGTCGTCGGGTGTTGACAGAACCGGTGCCGCAGCAAGTTCGGTGGCCATAGTCCGCGGCCGTGGTTCAAAGCAGGAACGCGACCATGTGTTGGTCTCCCACTCGTCTCGGTCTTGACAAAGACAGCCGCCTGCCGAGACTGTAGATGATGGGGTTTTTTTTCTCAACGTTCCAACATACTTTGGCGGGGTGTGCGTGCAACGGAATGAATGCCCTGTGCAAATGCAAATGCGGGGTGAGGGGTGCCATTTTGGGCTGGTTGGTTGGGCCAATTGGCAAGCGGGTGCGCATCCCTAACGCCTGCGTTTTGCGGTGCGCAATGCGCCGGATGAGGATTGGCTCGAGTAATAATGTCTGTAATGTCTGACCTATCAGATTTCTTATATCTTGGCGCCGAAATCGTTGACCGGCTTCACGTGTGACCAGATTGATTGCATAATTCATGCACAACGGGTGGCTGATGGGTTGTCGATTGGTCACGACTGCATCAGCTGAGCCACATCCTTCCTCTTTCCAACCAAAGGCAGCACGCGAGTCATCTGTCTCTACCGAGTACGGAGTACGCACTACTCTACTCGGGATCGATGAAGCCGGGCAGATCCAGGCTAGACTGCCCGGAGGTTGGCAATTTATCGTAAGCTATGCGTACCTCCGTACTTTGCCCTATCTTCGACCTTTCCCAATCTAGTTCAACCCAGAAGGGAAACCTATCCTACATCTACATACATGCTGGACCCTGAATTAGACCACACGTACGGAGTAGAGATGGTCAAGACTCGGTCAAGACCCCTGTTGGACTTCCCAAGGGTGTCTCGTAAAAATCCTCGTGTTTAGATGCACTGCGCGTTATCATGCATATTCGGTCAGTATTGTTAGAGCGCGCTCTAAAGGATACATAGCACAGTCTCTACTCCGTATATGCTACTCCGTATACTCCGTAGATGTACAGATGGTAACATCCGTACGGACGTATAAAGTAAACTCTCCACCTGTATCCACAGCCAACTTACATATAATACCCTTGAGTGCGCCCTTTTAATACGAGACTGCGCCGACTTGGATCACACCCTTGGCAAGGTCGTATACACTGTCACTGTACGGATTAGCAAAAACACATGATGGGTTTTCACGACGCACGCATGCAGTTGCGACCCAGCAATACCACCTTGCTGACTCGGGGTCATGTTTTGGATGTCAGTCTGCGTCGCCCAAGTCACGAGGGCAGCATGTCCAGCACAACTCTCGGGGCACACTACTGTTTCGAAACCGGAGACGAGACCACTTGTACATGATTATTATAATATCAACGGCAGCCCCGATCTTGCCCATCATTCTTATTTAGTCCTCTTCCTCTTCACTCGTCTCCCCGTTGTTGTACTCGTCCAGCATTTTGCGTCATCTTCGTCTTGGCCTCAGTTGGCCGGCCTGCCCTTCTCTTACACCTCGAAGCTCCTTGCTCTCTGCCGAAACCACTTGCCGTGTGCTTCGAGCTTCTGGTCCAGTGTGGTGCACTCAAGCTATTGCGAGAAGCAAAGACGTCGAGAAACAACAACAGAGCTATGCGTGGCCTCGTGGCTCTTGTTGTTGCCGTCCCTGGTATTCTCGCCCTCGCGACCGAGAACCGGGCGTCCGGGGGTCAAGCGGACAACGCGACAATAACCATAGAGGGACATCCGGACGTTGTTGTGCCCCCAGAGTACATGGACATGGTGGCCCAAGGCCTCTGCGATGACAAAGGCTTCGATGAGGATCCCCCGCCTCCTCTGCCCCAGAGAGCTACCGTCGACGATCTGAAATGGCAGCCGGCGCTCGACTTTGACAGGGATAGTTGCTACAACGTCCCGGCAATCGGACCCGATGGTCACATTGACCAAGGACGGTCCCGCCACGAAAGAAACACAAAAGGTTGCCGAGACGAATACGATCTGGACCATGGCAACGTCTACTCCCGACAGCGGTGCAACAATGGCTGGTGCGCCTACCTGTACGATTACTTCTTTGAAAAGGACATTGGTGATCGTATTTGCATCGGCCACCAGTACGACTGGGAGCACTTGCAGGTATGGACCAGAGACGGCGAGCCGCAGTTCGGCTGCGCATCCGCCCACGGCAAATACAGCGCCCGGCTTTGGGACGACATCCCCAAGGAGGGCACGCACATGAAGGCAGTGTACAACAAGGACGGTGCCATCGGAACCCACTATTTCCGCTTCTCAATGGGTGCTGGCGACGAGCCGCCGGAGAACCACAAGCATGTCTGGTGGAAGTCGGCACTCATCTCTTGGAACGGGTTCCCGAGCCTGGAGCTGCGGGAGAAGCTTGTGGCTTATGATTTTGGCGCCGCGAGCATGGCGATCAAGGACGACGCTTTTGCCGGAAACCTGGAGGGCTGCGCACAAAACATCAGGGACAAGCTTCCGGGCTTCAAGTTTGACTTCAACTTGGATGAGGGGTCGCCGGGGAACCCTCCCTTCTATCTGAAAATAATTCCTTCTTGGATATCGCAGTTTTTGTTCTCTGATGCAGGTTTGGAAGAGCGGAGCAGTCTGTAACACTTGACGTGTTGTTGTCGTTTCTATTCACACGAGTTTGTTGCGAGGGGCGGCGGCTATTGGAGTATGTCGCTTTATAGACTTGTCGCGGCTAGGTTCAGCAAGATATTGTAGTTATTGTAGTTATTTTTTTTTTCTCGCCAAGAATGAAGGTGTCGGTGAGGAGCATGCGGCGTTTTTCTCAGTTCACATCAGTGCTCTACTCGAGATTTGACGTGTCTTGCAAGACTCAACAGATAAATCCGATGTGGAGTAAGATGCTGCATGGTCGGTAGAAGCAGTCGGGGCTTACGATCGGTTGAGCGAGCCTAGGACGATGAGAGTGTGGAAGGGGTCCCAAAAGAACGTCAGGGCAGGCCATAGCACGGGCTTACGATATTGGTTGTTTCTGGCCATTCTTTGGATTGGGAAATGGGCTGGCAACTTGGTTGGGTCAAAGATGGTTGTATGAGAAATGAAGAAAGTGATGAGTACGGAATTACTGTCGAACAGACCCCTGTCTGTGGAACCCATTTATGGGAGCTGAGCACGAATGAGAAATCTACTTCTGCTGGCGTGCATATACATATTGCCAAGAAAACAAGAAAGAAAAAGGGTTGCAAGCGCCGACGAGTTGTAATAAAGTTGTAGAAGACACTAGAAGACACCCTGCATCATGGGCGAGGCCATCATGGCGCTGAAAGCTGAAAAATCTGACAAGGCAATCCTTGTCGTGTTTTTTTTTCGCTGCGGCTGAACATCATTCTGCTTCTCCCTCTCTCTTTCCTCATCTCCTAGCTGTGATCAAGCTCAGTCATCTTGGGCCAGTCCTCACCCGAGCGGCACGCAAGAACAGAAATCCAAGAAAATGTCCCATCAAATGAACAACAACAACAACTACCACGGGCAGAGCAACATGCCGTACCAGGCCCCGCAACCTGTCCCCGAGAAGAAGAAAATTGTCAAAGTGGTGGCCGCTATCCTTCTTCATCGTCGCCATCGTCCTCGCCATTGTCGGTGGAGGTCTGCTGGGAGCATGGGCATCCAGCTACTCGACTTACACAACGACGACTGGTCGCTATCGCTATTACTACAGCACCGGCAACGATGGGCTCTTCTACGGCGGAGTCGCTTGCTTCGTGATTGCCGGCCTGGCCAAGATTGTCGCCTGGATTCTTCTCATCGTTTGGCTCGTCAAGCGCAGCCGGGCCCGACGCAATAATGTTGTCACCTACGTCCAGCAACCGGCCAACTACTACGCACCACCGACTCAGCCGCAGCCGGCGTACAGTGGCGCGCCTGTCAAGGCATGAAACGGGATATGGGTGACCTGGAATGCGGACTGCGGACTGCGGACTGCGGACTGCGGATTGTCTGGAAGGATTTATACCTTGGGAAGAGGAAGATGTGGTAATTGCGGTGCTTATGCTATTATATGAACATGTCACGATTTTGATGCGGTCGACTATGCGGGCTTTGACGTTGCGAGCATGTGAGTTGTGTGTATCACGGTGCTATGTGTCTACCTGATCTGAAGGAAACGAAGGATGGCGGAACTCTCGATTATCTCGATAAGCAACCGCTTCTAGCTTCTAGTTTACAAGACCCTTGTGGCTGCCCGAATTTATCGGCATCATGGGCGCAGGGAAAGCGTCAGTATCCGCCGGGGCTAATTATTATCCGCTTCCGGTTTTTTTTTTAACTAATTAATAATTTAAATGATTTAACAATCTGACCGATTTGACTGACATTCCCTCCGGGGGCCCTGCCGGGGCCGCCTGCCCCCCCCCCCTCTAAAACCAGGCGGTTGAGAGAGGCAGAAAAAAATTCTTAACCAGTCACTATATAAAGAGTATTTCGCGTTTAACTAATAAAAAGATACGTCTCTATAGGACAGCCTTATTTTAATAAAGGGAAAGCGAGAAGCTTCGCTTCACCCTCTTGCCTTCGCCTTGCGATAACGCAAAACGCAGGCAAAGCTCCGCTTTCCCTAATAACTTATAACTGATAAGCTTTGAGAACTATACATAGTGCCAAACACATAGTATTGTTAGCACTGCTTTCTATATTTTAGCCACACTAAAGTGGCCTTTTTCGCACTAGAGGGCGAGCTTAGAGTGCTCCTTTAAGCGGTATGCTTAGCCTAAGGAATGATATTCATATCGCAGAGGGAACGTTGCCTATGCACTTCGCATAGAGGTCACATGCCTAGCAGCACCGTATGGCAATAACTGTTACAGAACAAACAATACTAGGCAATCCATCCCAGGTACTAGTCCCGGGGGGCATTCTAGACTCTGCAAGCTTTGAGATTGCAAGAATAGCACCAGCTGCGGTCCAGTTAATAACGGGATTCTCATCTTTTTTTTGCAGCGAACCCATAACTATCCTCAAGCTGAATAAGGTTATCATGTCCGTGGCTGCCTGGCTTCATTTTCCCTCGGAGCAGGAGATCACAATACTCCTTTTCCAAGACCGTGGAATTCTCGGAGATGATGTCACTTAGTAGCTTCGTCACGTCAAGCATGCTGCAAGTGAATCCTCGCGAATAATCACAGGGGATAAACTTGCCGTCTTTCTTCTCGACCATTCTAAGCCTCTTATTAGCCGATACATCAGGTGCTTTAGCTGGCGCAAATGTCCCAGTGCTCATACCAAGTGGCCTGAGAATATTCTCACCAATAGACCTCTGAAAGTCCCCGGTGATAGCAGTGCCATACGCAAACCCGTCATCGGGCTCGAATATCAGAGGCACTGCGAATAACTTGAATAACATGCGGCTGTCCTCTTCAATGCAACGGTCATGATTGGAGGTAGTAGTTATTTATGACCTCTCCTGTCTGGTTCCATTGTGCCTCCCCCCGCGCGCCAACTGTCCTCGTGTGCTGCTTAAGGCAGTCAGCTGCAGGGAATAAGTCGAAATTGCGACTGGCTCAGAGATGCTAGAGGCTGGTATTATCGTGGGTTGACACAATGTTATAATTGCTTGCCCCCGGGTGCTTTCCGCTCTCGTTTGTAGCTTTATCTTCTGGTTCGCCCCTGGAGACGACGTAAACGGACAAGTAAATGGGACAGACGGGACCAACAAGTGGCTGTTGCGACTCTCGGCAATTCCAGTTTTTGTAGCTGCATTTCTTTCAACTTAATTTTGGAGTCCAAGTACTATTTAGGAAGAAGAGTATCGCGCATATGTAGGCTTACTGTGATTTTATGGTTACAACTTCCCCAGAATTGGTCATTTAACCCTAACCCTAGCTCTAAGCCCAACTGGACTGGACTGGACTGGACTTGGAGGCAGGAGCAGTCGTCCCCTGTACTTCGTACCTACTCGCTGTTTTACGCGACTGCCTGGGAGCGCGGGTCGCGATTCACGCGCGACGCGGGACCAGGGTCTCGACTTATTAATTTACCTCATCCACCACTCCACCACGCCATCTTGGCCACCGCATCATTTTCTCCTCTTCAATTCTAATTCTGCTCATCTTTGCCATTTTTATTCGCAGCTTGCACTTTCTCATATTCACGCATATTGTATTGGGCTGTATCATATCATTGTTGACACTAATTTTTGCCATTGGTGTATTTGACGTGGCGGATGCTTGCGTGCACTCGAGAGTGTCTTGACGATCATCCATCGGCCTCAGTATAAGGTATACGCGTTCTTGGGACAAGATCCCAATCATGGCGGGCGAGAAAACAGAGACGAGCACAGCTCGCACCCCTGCGAGGTCGGCAACAAAGCCAGCTGCCCCCCCCGTCAGCTCTTCGGCGAAGCAGCGGTCCATCATGTCGTTCTTTCAGAAATCATCTCCTGGGCCTACATCTTCGCCCACCGCTCGCGATAAGGTCTCTCCCGATCCTCAACCTTCTTCATGTTTGCAAGAAACCACCAAAGCCAACTCTCTTCCAAAGCCAAAGCCAAAGCCAAAGCCATCTGTTAAACTCTCCACACCCGTCCCTAGCAGCGACGTCATTGAGCCGCCCAGCTCGCAGGAGAATGCCGATCCTGCCTCCACGATGAAGCCGACGAGAAACTCATTACTCTCGCCCACAACGATGAAATCGAGCGCACAAAGAGCCAATGAGACCAAGCCAAAACCAACAACGGTGTTTGGTAGCAGCCCCAGTCGAAAGGTAAGACCGCACAGTCTCCTACAGGTCTTATTTTCCATGTCCCGTTTGGGATGAGGTCACAAATTTCTCGTCAGCTCTTTATACTTATGCATAAAGCTCAGGTCAAGAAAGTTACTTCATACGCAGAATCTTCCGATGATGAGAAACCTTTCAACTATGGAAGCAGTACTCAGACTAGGCGACGTGGCAGAGCCCGCCCTGTGGTGAAAGACGAAGATGAATACGACGAGAATAATGCAGTTTCTCCAGTTGACGACGACGGTACGTATCAATCACAACGGAGCTTCTGTCGTGGGCTTCCCTCCATACTGACTGACTACTAGACAACATGGACGATTTCATTGCCTCCGAAGATTCAGAAGAAGGTCGCCGACAAAGTAAAAAGCGAAAGCGTCCTGCTAAACCACAAACAACCCGAAAGCGTTCCAACGTTTCCCCCCCAACCTATGCGGAGGAAGATTCGCACATCCCCGACTTGGACGATGAACACATGACTGGAATTCCAACAACATCTACCGCCTCCCAGTGGAGCTACGACCCCGAATCAGCCGACAAGCGGCCAGTTTCGATACCCGTCGAACGAAGTGTGGTAAAAGACCCTAAACACAAAAAAGAAAAAGCATATACGAAAGAGCCAGAAGACCGGTACCCTTGGCTAGCCAACATTCGTGACAAAGAGAAGCGACTTCCTGGTGACCCAGAGTACGACCCAAGAACCATTTTCGTTCCTCCAATGGCTTGGAACAAGTTCTCTCCATTCGAGAAGCAGTATTGGGAGATTAAGCAGAATTTGTGGGATACAATTGTGTTCTTCAAAAAGGGTAAATTCTATGAACTCTACGAGCGTGACGCTACCATTGGCCATCAAGAATTCGATTTCAAGATGACCGACAGAGTCAATATGCGGATGGTGGGGGTTCCGGAGAGCTCCTTGGATCATTGGGTCAATCAATTCATCGCCAAGCAATACAAAGTTGCAAGAGTAGACCAGATGGAGACAAATCTCGGAAAGGAGATGCGCGAGCGACAGGACAAGAGTGGCAAGAAAGCCGATAAAGTCATCTCTCGTGAGCTGTCCTGCGTACTCACTGCCGGAACACTTGTTGACGGTGGTATGCTTCAGGACGACATGGCCGCTTATTGTGTCGCAATCAAGGAGTCTGTCGTGGATGACATGCCGTCATTTGGAATCGCTTTTGCAGACACTGCCACTGGACGATTCCAGCTCTCAGGTTTTGTGGATGACATCGACCGCACCAAGTTTGAAACCTTTGTAGCTCAGATTGGCCCGCGAGAATTGCTCTTGGAGAAATCGCACCTCTCTACTAAGGCGTTGCGAATCCTCAAAAACAACACCAGCCCGACTACGATTTGGACGCATCTGAAACCGGGATCCGAGTTTTGGGATGCCGATACCTCGCGCCGTGAACTTAAATGCGGCAATTACTTTGCTTCTCCCGAGTCCGAGGATGGCGATTGGCCAGAGGCGCTCCAACAGTTCAAGGACGATGACTTGGTCATGTCGGCTGTGGGAGCTTTGGTCTCATACCTCAAGTTTCTGCAGTTAGAGCGGCCTCTGCTTTCACAAGGAAACTTTGAGCGGTACAGCCCGATTCAGAAGAATGGGACCCTGATTCTAGACGGACAGACTCTGACGAATTTGGAAGTGTTCACGAATTCCTCGAACGGCTCTTCAGAGGCGACTTTGTTCAGCCTACTAAACCAGTGCATCACCCCATTTGGCAAAAGACTGTTTCGGCAATGGGTGGCTCATCCTTTGTGTGATGTTGAACGTATCAATGAACGACTGGATGCAGTGGATATGCTCAATGCCGATTCAACGGTCCGCGAGCAGTTTTCGTCCCAGCTTGTCAAAATGCCGGATCTGGAGCGGCTCATTTCCCGCATTCACGCTGGCGCGTGTAAACCAGAAGACTTTGTGCGCGTGCTAGAAGGGTTCGAGCAGATAGAGTACACTATGGGCCTTCTCTCTGCTCTCAAAGGAGGAAATGGTATAGTTGACCGACTCATCTCATCCATGCCTGATCTTGAAGAGCCTCTAAGCTACTGGAAGAGTGCTTTCGACCGACGCAAAGCCCGAGAAGAGAAACTCTTGATACCCGAGAAGGGTATTGAGCCGGAATTTGATGACAGCCTGAGCCGTTTGGACGAGATTAAGGGCCAGCTCGGTGATTTGCTAAATGAAAAGAAGGGGGAACTGAAATGCCGAGGCCTCAAGTACACCGATGTGGGCAAAGAAATTTATCAGATTGAGACTCCAAAGAGTGTCAAAGTACCGTCCAGTTGGCGACAAATGTCTGCCACCAAGGACGTCAAGCGATGGTACTTCCCCGAGCTGACACAGCTGGTCAGAGAACTTCAAGAGGCCGAGGAGCTGCATTCACAACTTGTGCGGGAGATTGCCTCGCGACTATTCAAGAAGTTTGACGTCGACTACAACACCTGGCTACTGGCCATCAAGATTATAGCTCAGCTCGATTGCCTCGTCAGCCTTGCCAAAGCCTCAGCATCCATGGGGCAGCCCGCATGTAGGCCGCAATTCTTTGACGAAGAGCGCAGCTTTGTCGATTTCGATGAGCTGCGTCATCCATGCATGTCCAACACTGTAGACGACTTCATACCTAATGACATCAAGCTGGGAGGAGGCCTGGCCAAGATAAACTTGTTGACTGGCGCCAATGCAGCTGGCAAATCGACAGTCTTGAGAATGGTAAGCCTGTGCGAACAATCCCCGGCTGGGACATTTCTTGGTGCTAACTTTTCCAAAGTCTTGCGTCGCTGTCATCATGGCCCAAATTGGATGCTACGTCCCCGCCGTGTCTGCTCGCCTCACACCTGTCGACCGCATCATGTCGCGTCTAGGGGCTAATGACAACATTTTCGCGGCACAATCCACCTTCTTCGTAGAGCTCTCGGAAACCAAGAAGATTCTTTCAGAGGCTACACCACGTTCACTCGTGATTCTAGATGAGCTCGGTCGAGGCACAAGCTCCTACGATGGAGTTGCCGTTGCACAGGCCGTACTGCATCACGTCGCGACTCACATCGGATGCGTCGGGTTCTTCGCTACACATTACCATTCTCTGGCTACAGAATTCGAGAATCACCCGGAGGTCCAAGAGAAGAGAATGCAAATCCATGTCGACGAGAAGGAACGAAAAGTCACATTCCTTTACAAACTGGAAGACGGCGTTGCGGAGGGGAGCTTCGGTATGCACTGCGCTGCCATGTGTGGCATTTCAAATCGTGTGGTTGAAAGAGCCGAGGTTGCTGCTCGGGAATGGGAGCATACCAGCCGACTTAAGGAAAGTTTGGACAAGGCAAAGACGGGTTGCTATATACCTCTCGGAATTCTGAGCGACGTGGGTAGTCTGCTATGTGGCAAGGGAGACATTGGCGAGAAGGGTGTGGATGTACTCCTCAAAGCCATCGAATGCCTGTGAATGGAGCTTCTTTGCTGCCGGCTGCACTGACTGGGATGGGAGCTAATGAACCTTGGGACTGGAGTTTTGGGGGGTTCCTGTTTCCAAAAGTGTTCAACACGCGGTGCCTTTCTTGATCTTTGATGAAGAAATTTAATCCATCACGTAACATGTTGCGATGGCGCAGACTTGTTGATTCGCAATCATAATACCGAGGTCCGAGGGCGGCAGGCACGGCAGTGTGTTATTATCTCTTCATCCATGCGACTCTATTCGCCGTGAGCCTTGACCAAAAGCTCCATCTTTTCTTGGAAATGGCAAAAATAGTTGATGGCCTGTATGATCTTGCCCTCGCTTGCACCGAAGCCACTCCTGGTGAAGGCCAGTCTCCATGCACTCTCATCTGCTACGAGAGCCTCGTAATTCGCAGTCTCCCACGCATTGTCTGCCGGTGCTTGGGCAAAGTACTCGCCAAGCTTGCCGCTCCACGGCGCGGCATCCGTCGCCGCAAGTTCATCCAGCAACTTGGGTGCGATGGTGATGTGCTGGATACCAGCCAGCTGCATCACCTCATGGATGGAAGTCAACGAGGCGGCCAGAACTTGGGTGCGACAAGACCTTTTCAGGTAGTAAGCTTGGGCTTGGCGGCAAAAGTCAAACGCCTTGTTGTGGTCGACGTATCTGCAACATGCCATTTATTTATTTATTTTCATTTTTGTTTTCCTTGATGAGTAAAGCTCGCAAAGTGGGATGGAATTGAGGCGGGGTTCATCAGAACTTACTCTGGTTCAAAGTGAACCTTGAGCTCATTCACATATGGTGCGATGTATGTGCAATGGACAGCCGCGGCGAGGGCTGCTTGCTCCATGCAGAACATGGTTGTTGCGAGGACGGCGATGCCGCATGACGTGAGGATCCGACAGGCTTGGAGTCCCTCCCATGTGGCGGGGATTTTGATACATGCTCGCTTTGGGTCGACTGTTGGTGCGAGGACTTTGACTATCTCGACGATGCCTGGCGGGTTGGCAATGGATGTATTTTAGTATAGTATAGTGGAGATGGGGGGGCTGTTTTTTTTTTTTGTTGAAACGGGGTGAGAAAGAGTTTTTTTAAACTTACGCTTTGCATTTTGGACGGTAGCGTCTGTCGAGTAGGAGAGTTTGGGGTTCGTCTGGACGTGGATGTATCCCGTTGTGGATTCCAGGAAACGGAGCTGCAGCTTGACCATCTTGGCGGGTATCAGAGATTGAAGTTTTTTGCAGAGCAGAGCAGAGCAGAGCAGGGCAGGGTAGAAGAGCCAATGATGGACAAGGGAATGTGCTCACGAGAATCTCGACGAGGAATTCCTCCGGGGACAGCGTGGCTCGGAGGTGAGACAGGGGACCGACGGCCTCCGTCTTGGCCGCCGTGATGAGGTCTTGGTGGTGCAGAGTGTTGGACGGGGCGTCGAGCTTGGCGAGTTCGAAATAGGCAATTGCCTGCGGCGTGTGAATATGTAAGCTTTATGGTCCATGGATAAGCGGCAGTGGGTTGGCGTAGATTATTATTAATAACCTGATTAGAAGTGCAATCAACAAAGGGACCCAGCTTCTCCGCCACTGTGAGCAGGGCAGATTTTAGTATCTCGTTCGCGTTTAATAAGTGACGTTTCAAACGGTGTGTTATGAGTTACCTTGGGCATCCATGGTGTCACAGTCCACTTGGGAGGTTTCCCGGAGGAGATTGAGTAATGAGGGCATGGTGGGGGTGAAACGCAATGTTGTGAATTTACTTTACTTGCTGGTGAACGAGTTCGCTACGGTCTATCTTTTGGAAAGAAGTCGTCGTTCTTGTTATGAAGGGGGTTGAAACTTGACTGAGACCCTGGGTATCCGGGGTATCCGGGGTATGTGGGTATTTAAAAGCGGAGTTGCTTGTCTCGGGTCGGAGCTCCGCATTTGGGTAGGACCGCCTGCTCACCAAAACTAGACAAGGCACTCTGGGGTAATTAGAGGGTGACTTTGTGACCAGTCACATGACCATCCACGTGTTGTTGACCAGGAACGTTTTATGCAACCACCAGGAACTACAACTTCTAACCCACCGACGCGGCTGATTTTCGCGCCATCGTCAAACTTCAAGGTGTAGTGGATCGAGCCTCTTCCGAGATCGCCATGCTCGCAGACAGCAGGCGACGATGAGGCCACCACAACTCCCAAGTCGATCTCGGGCGGTCCATGTTCAGGGCGTCCTCACCCTCGGACGTCAGGAGTCTTTGCGATGGCTGTCCTCGGCGCGGAGCTTCGAGGCTCCCCGGAGCGGCGGCAACACCGTCCTTGCTATGCCGCTCAAGAGCGCGGGTTTCTTCATGTCGAATCGTGTGTTTGAGCGGTCCAATTGCCTCGACTCGGTCATAGGTAGATCTGGGATGAGGCGACCGACGTCCCCGTCCCCGTCCACGTCCCCGTCCACGTTCAAATCGACCAACCATGCCCGGACGCAAACGACGGGCACTTTCACAGCCAATGTGCAGGATGCGCCTCGATCGGCGCCAAACACCCCGCCGCATCGCAGGCGACAAGCTCGAAAACAAGCTACCGCGTCTCGGACCGCTGGTGCCGCCTCTGCCTCTGCATCGTCAGAAGACGGCACTCTTCCGGCCAATGCCTCCACCATCCTCACCAATGTAGCTGCCGCGCAGCCCACGCATTCCGTTCGACGAATCCTCTCCACCTTTCTGTTACTCTCGAAGCCGCGACTTACCGTTCTCGTTGTTCTCACTGCCATGGTGCCGTACGCATTATACCCCGTCCCGGAGATGCTCATGCCAACCATGACGGAAACGCCGAGTCTGAGTCCCCTGACGCTCCTTTTCCTCACCACCGGTACGGCTTTGTGCTCTGCCAGCGCGAATGCTCTCAACATGCTTTACGAACCCTCGACCGACGCGAAAATGTCGAGAACGAGGAACAGACCGCTTGTTCGCAGGTTGGTGTCGCCTCGGGTGGCTGCGCTCTTTGCCATCCTCGCCGGGGGGGTTGGAGTTGGTGCCCTGTTTTTTGGCGTCAATCCCACCGTCTCGTTTCTGGGCCTCTCCAACATCGTCCTGTACGCGGGGGTGTATACGCCGCTCAAGGCATTCACAGCGTTCAACACGTGGATTGGCGCCGTGGTGGGTGGCATCCCGCCTCTGATGGGATGGGCAGCCGCTGCTGGGGAGGCGGCCACCAAGGATGGTTCGTGGCGCGAACTGCTATTTGCCAGTGACGGCTCGTCAATTGGAGGCTGGCTCCTAGCCGGGCTGCTCTTTGCCTGGCAGTTCCCGCACTTCATGGCCCTCAGCTGGTCGATCCGGGACGAGTACAAGGCGGCGGGATTGCGCATGCTAGCGTGGACCAACCCCGGGCGCAACTCGCGAGTCGCCCTGCGATATAGCATCGCCTGCCTGCCCATCAGTCTAGGCCTGTGCGCGGCCGGTATCACGGAGTGGTCCTTTGCCGCGACCAGTCTCCCCGTCAACCTGTGGCTTATCCGGCAAGCGGTGCGGTTTTGGAAGTTTGAGGGCCACAGGGGCAGTGCGCGTGGCCTCTTCTGGGCCAGCGTATGGCACTTACCAGGTGTGATGATGCTGGCTCTGCTCCATAAAAAGGGCATGTGGAGTCGAGCGTGGAAGAGCGTCTTCGGCGGCGACGACGGCGAGTGGGAGGACGAAGAGCTGGAGGACATGGCTACCATGACGGCTGCGAATGTCGCCGAGAAGAAGAGTGTGTCTTGACGAGAAAAAAAAAAAAAACATGCTTTTTTTTTTTCCTTGTTGCATCTTAATCTGTGCAATCACGCATTTGCATTGCATTGTCCGGGATATAGCGGGACGGTGAGACGGAATCGAATCCCGATGGGTATGGCGGAGGAGGGTTTGTAAGAGTAGGTTTTCATGGTGGTGGTGACCTAGAGATTAACTATTACTGTACTACCAGCGAACCAGTGCACTAGAAATGAAACGTCATGTCCCAAGGCACCTTTGTTAAGGTACATCTCTAGTATACATTGAAAATAGGATGCACTGACCCGTTACCAAAGTTCTTTCAGGCTCAAATATCGTAGGAAAATGACGGACGGTGCATTTGCTCAGCAGGACTGCGTCTCGCTCTAAACACAAAAGAAAGCAAATCATTATTTCATAAAGCCCCGACCCGACCCCTTTTTCCACCGTCGTTAATCTCCAGCTTCCGTCTTTTTTTTTTTTGCCCTCCCCCCCAAATAAAAAAAACCCATGTTGCGCATGCTCCGTAACGCCTATTCGAAAACCTATATCCTTGAGATGATGAGCGCAGATGGAAGAGAAAAGTAATGGCCTTTGTGAAGATGAAGATGAAAGAAGAAGACGAAAAAAAAAAAAAAATGAGAGGCAGGAAAGCCCTGGTTCAAAAAAGGGGGGCGACACATATCTGGCTGTCAATGTCGAAAGGAACGACAAGGAAAACCTGGCGTGGTCAACGCAAGAGACTCATCAGCACGTTTTTTTTTTTTCGCGTGCTCCATCATGCTCTTCTGCCGCCAGATGGGTTGATGAGACTATCGATGCCCATGTCCGCGTTGGGTAACCTCTGGCCGTCGATGTACGGACTGTTTCCTCTCGAGGCGTATCGGTGGCCCATGCTCGTCGTCGAACTCACGCTGGAGGAGTACCCGTGGTGGTGGTGACTGGCGTAGGAGGTGCCGCCGCCGCCGCCGCCGCCGCCGCAACCGTATGCGTTGAGGCCATAGGAGCTGTGATGGCCGTTGGACGGGAGCAGGTGTGTCTGAGCTGCTGCGTGTCCCTGGAGTTGGTAGCCGACGCCAGAAGCGGCGGAGCTCGATGTAAAGGAATGCGCTGCGCCGGCCGAGGAGTCCATCTCAGGACTGCTGTAGGATGCGTCTAGTTCACCAACAGGAGTCAGGGCGATGCCGGAAATGCCGCTGTCGTCGTCATACCCTGTCATGTGAGAGCTGGTCTCGAGGCGATCGCGGCGCGAAGCCGCGCGAGCCGCACTTTGCAGATTCTTCAGTCCATTGGACATGCACTTTTTCGAAAGAGAGAGGCATTTTTGGATCAGCGACTTGTGTGAGTGTGTGTTTTTTTTTTTGGGGGGGGGGGGGGGGGGATTTCTTGTTGGGTTCCAAGTGAAACTTTTATACGAGATATAGGAGAAAAAAGTGTTCATGATGTGAGCCCGCGGAGAAAAGGACGCTTGCTTTGCTTACCTTTGCTTCGACGACATTCCACTTCTCCCCCATGCGGGCGGCGAGGCCGCTCCAAATCTCCTTTCGCATGCCCATGTACTCCTTGGCCATTTGCTGAAGTTTGCGGGTGTCCCAGTCATCTGCGCCCTTGCGCTCCATGAGGCGCTCATGGCGCTTGCGGCACGCGTTCGCGCTCTTGCTGGGGAAGTAGGCGTCTTTGATTTGGCTCCAGTTCAGACCCTGCATTCTTGCCGTGACGAGTTGGTTGTCGTCGTCAACGGTCCAGGCACCTGAGGATGCCCGATGCTGAGCCGCCGGGGGCAAGGACGAGGCGTCGACCATGTATGCATCATAGGAGGCTTGCTGAGCCGAAGGGACCTGCAGGGAGGCAGATTCGGGGCATTCAGGGGGGATAGTGTAGTAGCTGGGGGGAACCTGAACGCGCTGTGGTTGCGATTGCTGGGCGTACATGGACGATGTAGCCATGGCGCTCGACAGCTGATGAGCATAGTTGTGATGAGGTCCACCGGCGGTGCGGTGATGTTTAGGCATTATGGTACGAAAGTGACGAGAGAGAGAGAGAAAAAGTGTCCCTCTCAAGATGGTGGGACGTAAATGTGATATAATTCTGCGAGGCCGGCTCGTTGGACTGGGGCTGGGCTGGAGCCGGACTTGATTGGGCTGCTCAAGTTATCGATTATAGCAAGATTATTGAAAACGAAGGTGGGCAGAGCTTGTGCATGTGCTTCCCTGCAGCACTGATGATGATATAATGATCAAAGATGGGGAAATAAGACAGGTAATACAGAGAGCTCGTGTGTGGGTAGTCGAATTTCCCCTGGGCAAGTGAGGGGGGGGGGGAATGAAAAAAAAAAAAATTGACCTCGTCGTTCAAGCCGGTGATGGAACGAGAGATTGGATAAAAAAGAAACGTAAAATGTCCGGGGAAAAAAAACCAGTCTAGGCACGTTCAAAGAGGGATGAAGAAGTTGGAGAAGAAACGAAACAAGCTTGGCCTGGCCTCAAACGACGGGGACATGAAGCAGCTTTAAGATCTTGAGACGACGATGAGATCCATCGCCTTGACTAAGAAAAGACGAAGACCAATGCCACGATGGGCGGCTGTAGAGTTGCAACCAGGTCTACAAGACGAGAATGGAAGTGAAACGATTTCGCCGTGTCCAAAACGTCGACTTGTTGGGAAATGGGTCGATGATATTGGCCAAGGGGGAATCTGGGGGCGGCCCGGCGGTTAAGAAGGTAGAACTGTGGCGGTTAATATGTTGACGTATCTGGAGAAGGGGGGGGACGTGACTAAATGGAGCAATTCACACTCAGAGAGGGTCCTCATTAGAGAGACTAAAAAGTGGTCAATGTTTGGCTATAGTCCGTATGTACGGTGAAAATGGAGCGCTCGACGAATGAAGGGGGCGTTTCCGATGGCAAGTGGGTCATGATAGACGCCATCGTAGCGGATATATCGTGAACGACGTGAACGATGCGAGTAACACGGAGTGGCTGACTGTGGATGTTGGAGGCGGAAGCAGAGACGGGATTGGCTGCGGGCAAGCGCGCGTCTACAGCCACCAAAACCTCCAGGGCCAGCTTACCCCAGCTTGCCCCAGTTTGCCCTAGTTTGCCCCACCCGTGTGCTAAGTTTAGGCCAACTTGGCAGGAGCCTTCCGAATTCCTGCCTGCCGAATCGGTGGGAGCAACTTGGAGGAAGCATGCGATTTCATCGACAAGGCCATTTCCGGTGTAAAGACACGTTTCTCAACCATCCAAGCGTGAAACCAAGCCATCAGCCATGTACATGCGACGGCATATCAGCAGACAGCAGACAGCAGACAGCAGACAGCAGACAGCAGACAGCAGACAGCAGTGGCAGCGAACCCTGGGCGTCTGGTGTGCTCGTTCGAGCAAGACTCTGGTCCAGAATGGCTCGATGAGAAGCAAAAAGATTCCGCGCGCAGCCGGCCGATGTCTGCACCACGAGCTCCCGGATCGGTCTGACAGGCATTTTCCCCGTCTCTGGCATCCTTCACGGGGCCCTCCCAACCTCCTTCTCCTCGCCTCCCCCCGGAGGTTTGAAAGAATCCCCAGCGACACATCTGCCCCACGTGGGCGATCGCGGGAAAGACTGGCCCAGTGGAAAGATCTCTCCATGTTATGTCTTCGGGGACGTACAGAATTCTCTTGCGGGATCCCGAGTCATTGTTCTTGGTTCATGGACAACATGTCTCATCAACTGAACACTTTCTGGCATCGCTCCATGTAGATCGACGAGTGCGTCGTACATTCAGCGGCGGGTACGCACCGACGCAGACGCATTGAATCCCAGATTCCTATTGCGAGATTCCACGAGTGTTTGCAAAGAGACTCGATGGTCCAATGGCAGCAGGTGTTCCTTCTTCTTTCTTCTTCTAGATCAGGACCCCCTCGTCAGCTCCCGTCAAATCCTCCGTGACATTGAACAAGATTCGTTTTGGGTAGTTTCGCACGTGTGCCAATTTGACAACAACCCTTTATGTGTTCGTCATACAACAGACGACGTCCTGGCCCACCAGTCGATTCTTTCCACAAACTGAGCCAAGGCCACCGGGATCATGCACTCTGGACGTGGGTTCAGCGTCCAACATTGGACACAAGGTCGAGCCATGTGGCGTTTAACCCCTGTTTCCGGCTGCCCAGCCCGGGGCATCTTCTGATATCCCCAAGTACGGAGTACAAATTCCTGTGATACGGCTGCTTTGCGAATCCCCCACGTGTGTTATTTCGTTGCTTTGATAGGATCTCGGAGCCCAGGGGCCTGTTCAGCAACCTCCATGTACTCCGTACTCCAACGGCCAACACCCCATCCCTGTTGGTGATAAAGCAAATGAAGCGGAGAGAGCTACTTCATGTATACCTGCATACTGCATGGCCCAATGTTCACGGCGGCCTTGCGTCGGAGTATTCTGCACGCCGTTGTCGGCGATCCGCGTGATGGAAGGATGGGACGAACGAGGAAGTGAAGTCGTCTCGGCCATCACCAAAGGGGACCGTGGTAGGTCCCAGAGGCCTTTCTGTTCAATCCAAGAGATGGCATAAAAGGTAAGCATGACCCATCTATTCGACTTGACTGGGGATATTTGGCTTCTGCAAAGAATCAGGCCACTGAAACCTCCCGCATCGGCAACAAGTGCACTGTGTGAAAGCAATCCTCGTCCATCATCAAGATGCCGGCCCTCCACCTGTACGACTACGTATTTTCCATTGGCACATTTTTTTTTCCCCCTGCTTGATGCCTACAATAACGGTGCAAGTAAGTGGTAGAGCTACGAGCGAGCCAGTTCTTTGCCCAGCACGCACTTTGGCCCTTGGGACATTCGATAGACTAACGCTTGGCCGTTGCATGGAAGATGATGTTGGCCAATGCCTAGGCAACAAGCGTTTCATCGAGATCGATTTCGTACCATATGGTGGTGTTCTGATAGGTCTGTTCCTCAATGCCCCCAAGTTTTAATCCGTAGGCTTTGGGGAAAGAACCGTGTAGCAGACATGGTCATCGTCATGATGAGCTGACTTTGTCTATTCCAAGATACAGAAGCAAGGAAGGAAAAGGGGGTTATAAAGAGAGGGCATTCTTAATAAAAGAGATATTAAAGGTAATGGGTGGGCCACATTTGCGGCTGCGCAATATCATGCTTGTTCCGACACTTTTGGTCAGCACGGCACGGACGGAGTGTACAGGATGAGAAACGGGATTGTTTGTTTCACCGCAAGGGCGCAGTCTGATGAGCACTCTTGTTCTTTTTGCTTAGCAGCCAGTAGTTTATTCACAACGAGACATGTCTACTGTGAAGAATCAAGTGCCAAAAGAAAAAAATTGCGAGGACGGGAATTCGGCATTCGCTGCCCCTTTTTTTTTTTTTTTTTTTTTCCCGGATTGGGTTCGTCCAAATGGTAAGTGGGACGGGCGGCTGACAGATTCGAAATCAATCACCCTATCGCGCGGTTTGATGCGGGGCCCGCGCACGTGACGGGCATAGATCGGCGTTTCTACTCGGGTTACGTCAGCGGTTTCTCCAAATCGACAAATTGATTGACGCCGCACGGGTGAGATGACGCATCCATCTTTGCCGAACCTCCGCGGCTTTCGTCCGTTATTGCTGCAACGCCGTCGAACTAGAACAAGGCTTGCGAGGCGAGGCGAGGCGAGGCGAGGCGCAAATCCAGCATCGCTGCCTTTCCTTTTCCGGATCGCACTTGTTAAGTTGTCGACAACGGAGGGACGGGCACCGATGACGCATCCTTTCGGATGGAGCTTGGGTAAAAGTATAAAGACTGCTGAAGAGGGGAGGAGGGGAGGGGAGGGAGGGACGTGGCTAAGCTCTGGAGCTCGACTTACTTCCGTTGAGTACCAAGCATAGACGGGACTCGACGCGCAAAACAATCATGATGCTCCCGGCGACTGGGTTCCTGTTGGCTGCGTTGGCGGCGGCAGCACCACAGTGAGTTTCAGGACTTCTTCCCCGGGTACGGGTACACCCCGAATCTAATATCTCGGCTAGAATGAAATATGATGAGAACACTGGCCCCGTTGCCGGCGTCACGCCCCCGATCCCAACGGCCACGTCGTCCAGCGGGAGCTTGTATGGAGATGGCAAGCTCCTCGGAGGCAATGCTCCACCGCCCGACGTCGAATCCTCGGATGCTCTGGTCAGAAACCCCCAGGAGGTAGATGGTCAAGACGCCGAGGCCAAGCTGGGACTGTTCCTCGACTTCAACGGCGTCGAGAAGCCCGAGCCGATCCGAGGAGAGTACGGCGGCACGGACGGCGGACCGAGGACGTACGAGTATGAGAAGCTGAACTCGGATCTGTACGCTCCCCCGGGCACGGATTCCGGCTCGGTGCCGAACGCGAAGTGGCCCCTCGGTCTTTCACACAACAGGCCCGGGTACAAGGGCAGGTCGGGCTGGGCTCGCCAGCAAAACACGGCCACCCTGCCGGCGGCGAAGCAGATGGCCGGCGTCGACATGAAGCTGGCGCCGAATGCCTATCGCGAACTCCACTGGCACACGGCCAGCGAGTGGGCGCTGGTTTTGAAAGGATGTGTGCGCGTCGCGGCCATCAACGACGAGTCGCAGTCCTTCACCGATGACCTCTGCGAGGGCGACGTCTGGTTCTTCCCATCCGGCATGCCTCATTCCATCCAAGCGTTCGACAAGGGGGTCGAGTTCCTCCTGGTCTTCGACTCGGGGGACTTTGACGAGAACGGCACGTTTCTCATCACCGAGATGTTTGCCCGGACTCCGCGCGAGGTTCTCTCCAAGAACTTCCAGGCCGACGTCGACGCCTTCAAAAACGTGCCCGACAAGGAGCTCTACATCTTCGACGGCACGCCCCAGCCCAGGGACATTGAGAAGCAAAACGCCACCACTGCTGCCCCGGGGGGCTTCCTCGGAGGAAACAGCTCGTACACCTATCACTGGTCGCGGCAGAAGCCTCACGAGGTCCCAGGCGGCTCGGTCAAGGTTCTGGACCCAACCACGTTCCCAATCGCATCTGGCTTCTCCGCGGCCCTGGTGACGATCCAGCCCGGCGCGATGCGCGAGATGCACTGGCACACTTCCTCTGATGAATGGGATTACTTCCTGCAGGGCTCGGGCCGAGCCACCGTCTATGCTGCGCCCAGCGCCGGCCGGACATTCGACTTTACCGCCGGGGACGTCGGGTACATTCCGCGAGACGACGCGCACTACGTTGAGAACACGGGGACCGAGGACCTGATCTTCCTCGAGGTGCTGCAGGCGCCCAAGTTTACCGACATCTCGGTCGCGCAGTGGCTTGCCCTCACTCCGAGACAGACCATCAAGGACCACTTGAAGCTTCCGGATTCTTTGCTGGACAACCTACCCACGGAGAAGACGCTTATCAAGAAGGGCAATCCTGACCTGCTGGCTCTTGCGCATGGTGGGAAGGCATATTGAGCATCGTAGGCGGTTTGGCTGGAGAGGTTGCGCGAGTGGCGGCGCATATATCGGGAATGGATCGGATCGCAACAGGATGGAAAATTTTCAATTCTCTAATTTATTAGACTTTGTCCACGAAGCTTCGAGTCACAGCTAGCTAGCGAATCGTTGCATTGATGATGATGGCGTTCGAAATAAGTAGCGTTCGATTGTAGTACCATGCAAAACAGTCAATGGGGACGAATCGTCATTATTCGGTGGGCGAGGACACGCAAAACAGCAAGATGAGAGGCAGTGATTCAAAAATCATGGTGGTATTCAAAAGGCTAGTCTGATCTGAGAACACTACTCTTGAAATTTGAACACCCCTTCATTAATCGTGTCCCGGTCGTGCGCGACCATGCGGCTCCCATAGTCACCCAGGCCCAGGTCGCCTCGTATCAATTTTGGTTTTCCCCCTGGGTTGCCTGCTGCAAAGGCGACGGGTAGCAGAAGCGCTGGGGTTGTTGTTCACCGGGGTATTTTTTTTTTTTTTCCGGCCAGTCGCTCGCTTATTTTCATGTCAACGTCACGTCACGACTTCACGATGCAGCTTTGGCTCAGTCCATTCCCACGTCTTGGTCGCCTTCCCTGATTCTGCAACGGAATCCAATTTCAGCAGACGGTTTAGATCTGGGGAAGAGCAGTGTATCGGAGGTAGGGCTTGATGACTTTGTGGTTGGGGAACAGCTCCTTGGCCTCGGCCTCCTTGACGCTGTTGGCGACGATGACGTCCTGGCCGGGGACCCAGTCAATGGGAGTGGCAATCTTGTGCTTGTCGCCGGCCTGGAGGGAGTCGACGATGCGGAGGACCTCGGCGGCGTTGCGGCCGGTGGAGGCGGGGTAGGAGAGGATGGTGCGGATCGTCTTCTTGGGGTCGATGAAGAAGACGGATCGGATGGTAAGAGGCAGGGCGTTTCTGTCGATGTTGGAGGGGTCCTGGTAGTCGATCCTGTGAGGGGGGGGGGGGTCAGTGTCATGTCATGTCATATGTGTCGGAATCTTGGCGATTCCAGAAGTTGCCGTGGGCAAAAGGGCAAGGGCGAGGGCGAGGGCGAAACAAACTCACATGTCGTACTGGTTGGCCACGACACGGTCTGGGTCAGCAATGATGGGGAACTGGACGTTGCCGCCAGTGACCTCGGCAATGTCCTTGATCCAGCCGGCGTGGCTGTCGGTGGTGTCGGCCGACAAGCCGAGAAGCTTGACACCTCGCTTGGTGAACTCGGGCTCGAGCTTGGCAAAGGCACCCAGCTCGGTGGTGCAGACGGGGGTGAAATCCTGAGGGTGGGAGAAGAGGATGGCCCAGCTGCCCTCGATGTACTTGTGGAATTCGATCTTGCCGATGTTGCTGTCGGCAGTGAAGTCGGGGGCCTTGGAGCCGAGACGGAGAGGGCCTGCCATGTTTTGAATGCGGGGATTCCTGGCTTTTCGGTGGTTGTTTGGTTATATTGTACGGAGTATATGTATGTATGATGCTTCAGGGGAAAAGGGGGAGGGAGAGTGAAGGGGGGGAAGAGGAAGGCCTCGCTGAGCGTGGCAAGAACCCTTATATAAGCTAACCTTTGGGCCAAACCAGGCCCGGGGGTTTCACGCCTTGGTGTGGCGCCAGAAGCCAGAGGTGAGGAGAAATATTAACTCAACCAGTTGCTTGTTGATGTGATGATGGTCTCTGACGGGTGGGGGCAGGTGCGAGGCACCTGGCCCACCCAGCACAAAAACCCCACCAGCAGATTTTTTTTAACAGGGTTTCCTTTTCTCCCTAATTATTATCACAAGATTTGTTTATTTAATCAATTAATTAGTAAAAGCTTCATTCTTCCGTTCCTTTAGTTCTTAGCAACCACACTAGGAGATAATAATAAAAGCTTTCCTAAGCTTCCTATAGTTAAGTTATTATCTTTATATTATCCTTATTATTATTAGTTAGACTAAGGTAGTCTACCTACCTATATCTTCCTAATCCCTACACTCTCTCTCTTCACTGTTATTAACCTAGAGTCATAGGAGCTAGAATCCCTATAAAGTCTGTAAATAGCAGAAGTATATAATTATAACTTAGAATTAATAAAGTTATTATCTCTAGGAAGTATCCTTATAGGAGAAGATAACTTCCCTCTTACTAGACTAGGAGACTAAGCTATAATCTAATTAGCCTATTTCTTTAAGTAACTTACTACTATATTAGAATTAAAGTTACCTTTATTAGAAACTAAAAAACCTATAGTTAAAACACTTACTTATTAGCCTATAATAAAGCTATATAAGTTACCCTTATCTTAAGATATTAGGACCTTTAATAGGTTTATATTAGTAAGATAATAGTTAAGTTATTTATAGTAGACTTTTAAGACTATGAATAAAGGTAAGGATATTAACCTAAATACCTTTATCTAAGCTATTAATATAGCCTTAGGTAATAGGGTAGTTACTTTTATTAATAGCTTAAAGTAATTAAGGCTTATAGTCTTAAGGGCTAAGAATAGTGTAATAACTACCGCTAATTTAGCTACTCTCTAATAGTTATTATAAGAGTAATACCCTTCTAATATTATTAATAAAGAAGTAAAGACTAGTACTAATATAGAACTTTAATAAGGTAAGAGTAAGGCCCTTATTACCTATTATTCTTATGTTTTAAATATGCTTTATTATACTAGAGAAAGGGATAAACTAATTACTTCTAACTATTCCCTTACTTTAATTAAGAGTTATACTCTCTATAACTTTATCTAGTGGTTTATTTAAGGATTATATAATAAATTACTAATATAGGAAACTATTAGCTAGAATATATTAGCTACTAATAGCCTTAGAGAAGCCTAGGAATATATTAAGTAAGCTACTATTATTTTAGAGGTAAAGGCTAATCTTATAAAAATAACTATATAAGATATAAAAATCACCCTAATAAAGGAATTTATTAAACTTTAGAGTAAATACTTTACTAATAAAGTATTATCTTAGGTATATAAACTACCCCTAGGGTTTATAGAAGTATTAGGAGAATAAAGATAATAGTTTACTTTAGTTAATACTCTAATTACCTAGCTTTAGCTTATAATATTATACCTAGGTTTATTAGGAATATATAGTCTTACTAACCCTTAGTAATTTAGTAGGTATTATCCTATACCTTAAGTAATTAATTAAATACTAACTCTAGTTACTTACCCTTAGAATTATCCTTAGATATAAAATAAAAGCAATATTAACTTAGGGAATAAAGCTCTAGTAAACCTATAAGGTAATATTAACTAGTTTATCCCTAGAACTTAATAAGTAAGCTTTCCCCCTTAATATTAGAATAATAGTACTAGTGTATATTAACCTTTATAAAATACGCTTATAATAACCTAAGATACTAGTTAGAGAGAAAAAGCACTAGAACTAAGACTAGTAACTAAATTATAGAATTAGTATATTAATAGAATCACACTATTACCTTATAGGGGTGCTTACTTTAAGTATAAAGTTACTAGATATTATACTATAAACTATACTATAACTAGAAATAATTTATTATAATAATAGGAATCCTTATAGTTAAAATTAATAACACTTCCCCCCTATAATAACTAGTTATAAGTACCTAGATAAATCTATACTTAGTTAGCTTAGGTGTACTTAAATAGTAATAAACATAAGAATATAGTAGTATTTAGGATTATTAAAGAGATTATAAGTAAATTATTAGTTAGAGTTTAATATGCTCTAATTAAACTAAGTGCTATTAAAAACTTACCTAACCTTATAGAGAACCCTTAGCTTATTTAGCTTAAATAGAATCCTATAGCTACTATAAGCTTATAGAAAATTAGGGCTTACTATACTAATATAAAGGCATAAGTAAAGGATATTACTAATAAGGAGGAGGGTAAAGCTAGAGTTTTAAGACCCTTTATTAAGAGCCTTAAAAAAGCTAATATAAAAACCCTTAAGTCTATTACTTAAGGTGCTCTATAAGTTATAATATTAGTATTAGAAGCTATGCTACTATTAAAAAAACAAAAGGGAATACCCCTTAGTAAGATATTAGAAAGTTTAACTTTAACTCCTAAAGCTATACTATTAGTAAGAGAAAAGGTAGTTAGGTAGAACATAAGGGTATTAAGCAAGATTTAGGGATATAAGGGTCTAGGTCCTATTAACTAGAAGGCCTTAGTAAGTTATATCTTAGTCCTAATTTTACTAATAGATTTATAGTAAATTAGCCTAGAAATATCTAAGTAGTTTTAAAAGCTATTATTAAGGGTAATAGCCCTAAGGAAGCGAATAAAGAAGAAGGTAGCTTTCTTACTTAATATAAGCTTAGTTTAGGCTATGTCTAGTAAGGGTTAGAAAAGTCCTATAGCTAATAATTATAATACTAAGTTACTTTAAGAGTATTAATTAGGTACTAAGTTATTTAGGATTACTATCTAAGCTTATATAGGATTTTAGAAGGAATAGGTATTTAATCTTAAACTAGGATAAGCAGTAGCTAATTAGGGAGCTAAGATTAATATTATATCTTAGGTGTTTATACTATAGGAAAATATACTAGTCTATAATTTAGGATTTATTAGTTTCTAAGGGCTATAAATAATTAACGCTAATAGGTAAGAGAATATAGTTACTTATTTTATGTTAATAAAAGTAGTGTGCTATGGCATTATATGGTTAGTTTAGGCGGTGATTACCCTAGACTATTAGCCTAAGAACTAGACTATTTTAATCCTAGGTTTGCCCTAGCTTTATAATGTAAGTATAAGGTTTAATATTAGGAACTTTAAACTTATAATTAGAGTTAAGGAGCATAGAGATAAAGTTATTTCTATTAAGGGACCTTTAGTAGCTTTATTTAATTAATAGAAAGTAATACTCTATCTAGCTAAGCCTATAATCCTAGAGAAGTATATAGGTTAGGATAATATTAACTTATCCCTAGATAATACCTTATTAGGATCTAAGGATAAGGAGGAGAATAATTTAGATAATTTAGAAAACTAAGTCACTTACTATAACCTAGTTAAGTTAAAAAACTAAATCTAATAGCCTAGAATAAATATAGGAGTAAGTAACTTTATAAGCTCCCTTTTATTTATTTCTAGGTTAAGCCCTTAGTGTGGTTTTCTAGCTATATACCTTAGATTACCTACCCTATTTTAGTATAAACAAATTTTTAGCTTATAAATTAACTTAGTCTCTATATATTCCTATTAGAAGTAAATTTACTTAGAGGGAGAGAATATACTATAGAATTAAGGGTTAATAATAATAATAGGAAAATGTTTTAATAGACAAAGGATAATTAGCTAGGGCTAGTTACTCTAGATTCTCTATTATTCCTATTTCTAACTAAGTAAAGAGTATAGAGAAGGGAAACTAACTAGGAAACCCTAATTAAAATAGTGTTATTATAGTTTAAGGGTTATAGAGTAACCTTAGGCCCCCTTATCCTAAAGTCTATAGTAAAGGAAGTTATGCAGATGTTTTATATATATAGAGACCTAAATGCCTTATTAATTACTAATATCCTTGCTATAGACCTTTATATGCACGTACCTTAGCTAAAAGAAAATGTAAAGCCTTAGGTATAATCCCTAAAGCGAAGATAATTAAAGCCTTAGAAGTATTAGTTAAATTAGTTAGTAACTAAAGGAATTAAGTTAGGGATGTATAAGTATACTATAGCTACTAATAGGAAAATGTCTAATTAGTATGCAAAACCTATACTAGTACTAAAGGATAAGTCTAACCTATAGGCTAAGTAATAACTTACTATTAATTATTCTTATGTTAAGGAGGATATACTAGGTAGCTAGTTGCCTTTATTAGCTAAAATCCACGATTAACTATCTAATCCTTAGATTAATTCCTACTATGTGTTTAACCTTAAGCATATATACTAGTTAATACCTATAGCTTCTAAATTAAGGTATATATTTGCCTTTAATGTCCCTAGGTTTAGTTAGTTATAACTATCTTATATGCCCTAAGGTTTTTAATTAGCTAGGTTTATAATAACTAAAGTAATAAGGATTACACTTAGTCTAATCCTATTACCTTACCCTAAGCCCTCTCTTACTGCCCCTTAACTCTTAGGTAATCTAAGCGTATTAGCTATATATATAGACAATATCTTCTATAAATATACCTTATTTAAGGAGTAGTAGTCTTTTATTAAGGACTATTTACTACTTAGGCTATTATAGACTCTATTAAAACTAAGCTTTAAAAAGGTTTCTCTTAGAATAAATTTAATTATTATAGTTAGTTAGGTTTATAAGGTAAGTAGGAAAATATATATTAAACCTAACTAAGCCATAAAGCTAAGGGATTAGCTTACACCTATAAGTTAGTCTAGTGTGCGGTTATTCTTAGGAGCTATTAAACCCTACTAATAATAAATTAAGAACTATGCTAAGATTACTTAGCCTCTTAATTAGCTTACTAGGGATATAAGCTAGTAATAGGGAGATTTAAAGGCTTTATCCTTCTTTATATTAAGGGAGAAAGCTACTACTATCCTAAGCATATATAGATATATATTTAACTTACTAACTTAACTATACTCTAATACTAGCGGATTTAGTAAAGGGTATATAATATTATAAGTCTAAGATAAAATCCCCTATCCTATTCTATATAATTTATTTCTTTTTACTAAGATATAATAGAACTATAGCACTTATAAATAAGAGCTTTATGCTATTATTAAGTTCTATTAGAAGTATAAGCACTTTTTTAAGTTAAGAATAAAATTAACTATCTTTATAGATTATAAACCACTTATAATATTTATAATTACCACTAGTTATAAGGGTATTTATACTAGATAGGTTACTAAGCTAAGGCTATTAAATATTAAGATTTATTTTATCTAAGGAAAATAGAATACTATAGCTAATAGGTTATCTTACACTATATTTCTATTAGATAATTATATAGATAATTTAACTAAGTTTAAGTTAAGGGATATAGTCTAAAATTAGTAAATCTAGAAAGATAGAGTTAGGGGATATAAGGAGATATTAAAGACTCTAAAAGCTACTAAGATTTAGAAGGAATTTAATCTTAAGAGATTAAGCTAGAATATAAGATAGCTAGAGGTATTACCTAGGGTTAAATTACTATAGAGGAAATACCTAGAGAAGCTATAGTATAAAGAAATTATAAGGTTTCTTACTACTAGGAAGTGTTATAAGGGAGATTATAACTATTATACTATTAGAAAAATAGTTATAAAAGTATAATAATATAAACTTAAGGATAGGGTCCTCTAGTTTAAAGGAAGATATAATAGATAATATTACCTAGTAAGGAAAGAAGTAATAAGTACCTTATAAGAGACTTATAATAAGTCTAGGTATTTTAGAGTAAACCTAACCTAGTAATAGTTAACTTAATTAGTGTTTTAGCCTAGGATAGGTAGTAATATTATTAACTATATTCTAGGGTATATACTATATGCCTAATATACTACTTAAAAGAAAAAGGCACTAAATTAACTAGTAGTAGTAAATAAACTATTCTAAGTAATAGAGATAGACTATATTAGACTATTTTTAGAGTTAGAGTAAAAGATCTAGTATATACTTATTATAGTTAATTATTTTTCTTAGTTTATATAGCTATTTCCCTATAGGTTAACTAGTGCTATAAAGGTAGTAAACTATCTATAGACTTAAATAAATAGGTTATTACTTGCTCTAAAGGGTTTTTACACTAATCCTAGGCTAGTATTTAGGTTAGTAAAGTTATTAGTGTTTTTAAAGAGAAAGGGAGTAAACTTAATAAATACTCTAAGATAGTCTTATAAGAGTATTAGACTAGTGGAGGTATTAAATTAAATTTTATAAGGCATATTAAATAAGATAATATCTAATATAAAGAACTAGGATCTTTAACTTCCTAATATAGTAAAGATATTAAATTACTAATATATTAAATCTATAAGGTATACTCCTATAAAGGTGCTATATAGATTAATATAGAACTTAGGGATAGGGCTAAAAGCCTTATTAACCTAAAGTTTAGCTAGTTAAAGTAATGATTTTTATAAGAATTTAGTGTAGTTACTAGAGAAGTCCCTAGAAGGAGATATAGTAATGTATTTTATAGGGAATATTAAATCTTATTATATAGTAGTTAAGGCTAATAGGAGGTTAAGGGCTATTACTTATAAAGAACGCTATAAATAACAAAGAGTTAAACTATTTAAACTAGGTAAGATAGTAATAGTAATTACTAAGGGGAAGCCCCTAAAGCTATAATTATAGTAGTAAGGACTATTTTAAATTAAAACTTAGACTAGGTATGCTTTCTATTAACTTATTAACCTAGATAAATTAAGAGTAAGGGGAGGGCATAGCTTAGACTTCTATAAGGATACTTTAAAGGCCTATGTCCCTTAAACTAGTTATTTAAAGACTTTATAGGATTAACTATTATTAGGAAGAATAAAATTATAAAGATAAAATTAAGGGAGAACCTTAAGATATAAAGGAATATATAATTTATATAGTAAGAGTTAGAGGTTTAATAAAAAAAAAAAAAAGAAAAAGAGAGAGGAAAAAGGAATAAAAAGAGAGAGAGGGAAAAAAAAAGGTAAAAAGGCATAGGTTAGTGGTTAATTAAGAGGTAGGAAAAAGGTAAGCTAAAAGTAAGCTTAGAGTGAAAATCAGAGGAGACTACATACTTTCCCCCTGTGAGAACAATGGTAGCTAGGCAAGAGGTATAGGGGCTTAGGTATATTAACTAAAGCTTGCTAGGTCTAAGTGTATTATACGTGCGAGTCGCTGGCTTATAGCTAGTGGCTTGCTAGTGTCACGTAAGCTTAGCCCTAGGGCGTGGCCTATTTATAAGGTGCGCTAGTGTACCTATGTTATAAGTATAAGGCCTTATAATATTATAAGTAAGGCCTTATAATTACCCCCCTACTTATAGCTAGGCTCCTAAATAGCTTTTACTAGCTATTCTATAGCTATTTACTAAGTAATAGCTATATTAAAATAATAACTATTTACTTAAAGAAGTGCTCCTATATATACTATCTATATATAGAATATACTAAGTTTAAGAAATACCCTCTTATTAAGCCTAAGATACCTAAGATTAAGTGTCTTTTCCCCTAGGCTTTATTATTTAATCTAGCTAAGGCCTATGCCTCTAAGCGCTATATCTAGTGTAAGAAAAAAGGTAATACCTATAAGACTATAATTTATCCCCTTATTACTTACTTTTTTACTCCTTATTACTAACTTTTTATTATAGGCTATACTTACTATAAAGGGTGATTTTTCTAATTTATTAATAATTCTAGCTTAAGTCTAGTTACTTCTAGATACTATAGAAAATAAAGAGTCTAATAAGCCTATCCCTATGTTTTTAGAGATAACTTACTACTAACTTACTAAGTATTATATTAGCCTTATTATAGGCTTTAACTATACTAATACTACTTATTATATTATATTTAGTTTAACTAGCATTACTAAGGGCTACTAGGTTAGTAATTCCTTACCTCTTTACCTAGTCTTTACTTATATTTTTATATAAGCTATATCTATTATATACTAGTAATATATTATTTCTTAGTAGTAACTCTAGGTTACTATATTTTCCACTGCTCTTACCCCTAGTATTATAAGTTCCCTTAGTTTTTACTACGCTTTTAGTAAGCTTTTACTAACTTTTCTATAGGAAGACTATTATAAGGCTATAGCTATCTAGGAGGTATGTATAGTTCTTTAGCTTTAGCTAGCTAACCTAGGCTATATAGCCTAGGTAATAGTAATTCACTGCCTTTTTTATGCTATAGAGAAGGTAATTAATATAGATAAGAATAGCGTGGAATATACTATCTAAGGTAATAAGGTGCTAACCTATAATAGCGCTATAATAGAGAGTTTTCCCCTAGTATTACCTAACCTTTAGGGCTCTTTTCTTTTATTTTTTAGTAGTAATTCCTAGACTATTAATTAGAGTATAATAGTAGCTAATAAGGCTAGGCCTTTTCTATAAGAATATTATATTTTCTTACCTATAACTTACTTATATCTTACTACTTTTCTTACTAGACTTACTTCTATAAAAAGTCTAAATCATATATTAAGCGCCCCTTATATATTTTACTAGGACCTATTAGTTATATTTACTTAGCTAACCCTTTTATTTTACTAGGTATTTATTACCTTCTTAGTTCTTCCTATAGTCCTTAATCTCCTTAACCTTATACTTATTATTCTTATTCTCTAAGTCTAGTATTAGTATTTCCTTATCTCTAGTGTCTTTATAGTAATTCTATAGCTCTAATAGGCTAATATAAAATACGTTATATAGTTAACTATATTTTTTAGGTAATGTAAGTCTATAGGCTTATTTTCCTATAGTATTAAGTACTTAAAATAGTCTAATAAATCTAGGGGTTAGCTTTTATTTTATATCCTTAAGCCTAATATTCTTTACTAATAGTAATACTAGGTTACCTTTTTTTAGCGTTAATAGCTAGTAACACTAGTTATAGTACTTTACTTAGGTCTTAGTGGCTTTTACCTAGTTTTACTTTAGTTATTCTCTAACTTTATATAGCTTTATAATATATATATAGGCTTCTAGTACCTTCCTTTCTTTAGTCTTATCCCTAAGAGCTAGGTAAAACTTAGGTAAATAGCCTATAAGGGAGTAATTAGAGAAGTAGCCTATAGTTTTATTTACTATATTATTATAGGTAAATTAGGCTATTAGGAGTAGCTTAGGCTATATATATTAGTTCTTAGCTATAAAGCATTAGAGGTAATGCTTAAGTATCTAGTTTATTCTCTTTATTTACCTATTAGTTTAGGGGTAAAAAGCTATAGAAAGCCTTTACTTTATATATAATAGGTAGTATAAGTCTAACTAGAATTAGCTTATAAAAACTAATCCCCTATTAGATATAATGCCCTCTAGTGCCTTAAATTATAGTTTAATCTCCCTATAGAAAAGCTTTACTAGTTTTACTATATTAATTATAGTAGTTATAGGTAAGAAAATAAAGTACTTAGTAAATTAGTCTATAATTACTAGGATTATATTAGTTTCTTATTTACTTACTTAGGCAGTAAGTAATCCTATAATAAAATCTATTAAGATTTCTGCCTATAGTTACTGTAGTATTAGCAGGGATTTAAGGCTTTTATATAGGTAATACCTTCTAGCCACTACTTACTAGCAGACCCTATAGCTTATAATATAGTTAGATACTAACTTACTTATGCCTAGCTACTAGAAGTAATACTTTAATAGCTTAAGAGTGTGTTTAGTTCTAAAGTAACCTACTAGTAAATTATTATAGTATAGCTATAGAAGCTCCTATTATAAGATAAGCTCCTAGGGAATAACTACCTTATCTTAGTATATTAGGAGACCTCTTATATTATATAACTATAGACTAGCTTTTCCCTTACCTCTTACTAGGGAATTATTAATCTTACTATTTTACCTTTATAAATCTAGATCTTAATCCTATGCCTTCTATAGTAATTACGCTAATAGTTTATTTAGCTTAGATTAGTAAGGATTTAGTAGCATAATAGTCTCCTATATCTCTTATACTATGCTAATATCTTAGACACACGCTACCTTCTCCTAGAAATTACCCTTATTTAGCTAATCTTTTACTAGATTTATAGTAGCTAACTAGCCTCTTAACTAGGTTACTTTAGCCTCTAGAGCTCTCTCTATAGTAGCTAGGGTATTTTCCTCCCTTAAAGGCATCTTACTAAGCCTCTTTACTAAGACTAAGGCATTTTCCTCCCTTAAAGGTATCTTACTATATTTTCTTTAATATATTAAGACTAGGGTATTTTCCTCCCCTAAAGGTATCTTACTATATCTTCTCTTATATATTAGTATCTTTTCTTTTACTAGTTCTTTAGTAGCTACTATCTTTTTCTAAAGTTTTAGTAAAAGTACCTTATTTATTAGGGGTTTACCTTTATAATTAGACTATCTTAATAGTGTATTTACTAGGTTACTTTTCCTAGGTCTATACTTAATTATAAAGTAAAAGGGGCAGAGAAATATATACTATCTAGCTAACCTTTTATTTAGCTTTTACTACCTTATAAAAGTCTATAAGTTATAGTAATCTAATAGGACCTTTACTAAGGTTACTATACCTTTAATATAGTGTTACTAGTGTTTAAATAACTTTACTATAGTAAGTAGCTCCTAATTTACTATATTATAATTATATTTAGTATTTGTAAACTTCCTTAACTAAAATACTATAGAATACTATTAGCCCTTATTATTCTATTAAGATAAGATTCTTACTATTATAAAGACTAAAGTATTTATCTTAATACACACTAGCTAACTTAGGTTATAATAATAGAGAAGAGGCGCTTATTAAAAGGTATTCTTTAGCTAGTTAAATACTAGCTATTCCCTTTCCTTAAATATAAACTTCCTAGTCTAAATACTATTTTAACTGCCTTTTATTAGCATATATAAGGGTACTATAATCCTAGAGTATTAGTAAATAAACCTTTAGTAAAAGTTATAAAATCCTAGGAAAAACTATATATCTTTAAAGCTTATAGGCTCCTTTTAGTCCTAGATTATATTAACTCTATATATATCTATTAAAATGCTATTAACTAATAGAATAAACCCTAGGAATTTTACTAATTCCTAGTAAAATAAACACTTTAAGGGTTTTATATATAGCTTTACTAACCTTATATATTCTAGGACTTCCTTAATATATATAGTGTGCTTCTTTTATATTTTTAAGAAGATAAGGATATTATCTAAATACACTATATAAATAGTGTTTACTAGCCTATGTAATGCTTTATAGATATAGCTCTAAAAAGTAACTAGGGTATTAGTTAGCCTAAAGGGTATTATAAGATATTTATAGTATTTATAATAAGTATAAAACGCAGTCTTTTACTTATTACTCTCTTTAATATAGATTTAATAGTAAGTATCCTTAATATTAATCTTTAAGAAGTAATAAGCTCCTTAGCACTAGTCTAGGATCTCTAAAATTAGGGGGAGAGTGTAGTAATTTTTCTATATTACTGTAAGGGCTTAGGCTTTGCCTAAGCATTGTTCGTATAGCAGTTAGAGAGGGGAGTGGTAGAAGCAGTTAAGGTAAGGAAAGGAGGCTTACATAAGGAGCTAAGGGGGTATAAGGGGCACCACTAGGGATAGCCTCTTACCCTTCCTCCTTTCTCCTTAAGTCTCTTAATACTATATTAACGCCCTATTATAGTTGCCTAGGGGCTAGTTTATAATAATTAAGAGACTTCCTTTAGTCCTTTTTAATAACTACTAAAAGACATAATAGAAATACTAATAGATGTATTAATAGATACAATAGACACGCTTTAACTATAAGACTAACCTAGCTAGGGGATAATAACTCCCCTATCTAACGCTATAGCACTACTAGTAGCTTAATAGGCCTAATTTAAAACGCTCTAACTTATACTTAATAAGCAAATAGCAGAGCTTGCACACCTCTAATAATAAGTAACTATAAACACTATAGGACCCTTAACCTAACCGCCTATTATAGCCTAGCCTAATGCCTTAATAGTTAACCCTACTCTACCTCTTACCTCTAACCTAGTCTTAACTATACCTAGGGTGAAACAAAAACCTATCCCTATAGGTAACCTATATAATAATAATAAGGCCTTATTTGCTGCGTAGAGGTTCTTAATAGAATATAAGTTATAGGTAGATAGGGACTTTATTAAAACTAATAAGGATAGGTAAATATTTATTTACTAGAACCTATCCTCTAAAGTCTAGTCCTAGGTAGCTACTTTCTTTAAATAGGGCAGTATTTATAATTTTAACCTAGCTAAATTCCTAGAATACCTTAGGTCTGTATTCTCTAATTCATATAGGCAGGAGATAGCCCTTATAGAACTTAACTAGATAAAATAGGGCCTAGGGGAGCTATTTTTTATATTCTTTATTTACTTTATAGAGAAGCTCTTATTAGTAGGAGGGGATTATTAGGGGGATAATATAAAGCTAGTAAAGCTTTAATAAGCGCTTAATAAGTGTTTAAGAGAAATTAGCGTAAGCTAGGGTGTTAGCTAGAGCATGTGGCACATAGCTATTGCGCAGTATTGTAAGATTACGGTTAACATTAAGGCCCTCGCTATAGAGAATAAGTACTAGTCCTAACGCAGACTATAGCTAGCTAAACCTGTACCTTAGACTAACCATAAGGGTAACACGCTAATAACTAGGGTGCGCGTAGCAGGGACTTAATTAGGAAAACAAAATAGACTGGTTAAGAAGGAGAGGGGTCTAAAGCCTGCCATAAACGCATAATAGGCTAAATAGGTATTAGAAGCAGAGTTAGCTAAACACTATTAGGAAAGATACTACCTATAATATAAATCTAAGGACTACTATATTTAGGAGTGCACCTTTCTCCCGCCCTATTACCTATAGGTTAGCATTAACTCACATAGAGTAAATAAGGAAAGCGTAGATAAGGAGGTAAACATTCCCCCTACGGAAAATAAGTAGCCCCTAAGCAGAGTCTTGTGTAGGGGCAAGTAAGCTAACCACATACTATAACATAGGATAACTATTTAAGCTATATAAAGTTAGAGCAGGATATAGTATAATATATAGACTAACCGCTATTCTTAATTCCTATACTCTTTAATACATATTATTATATTAATATCTAGATTAATTATAGTTATAACTATTACGGCGCTATAAGCAAGTTAGTAGCAAAATGGTTTAGCCTAGAGCTTATATATTTACTAAAGAGAAGGCGTATCTAGACCGTAGTAAAAATAGAAAGGAGGGGAAAGAGAGTATAGGAGGACACCTCCTTAATTACCTATATAGTATATACTAGAATAGATATTAATAGCTAGGAGTTATTAGTATATTTATATGTTATCCTAGGCCTTATACAAGACATTATACTTAGGATACTATAGCTAGAACATTATAATGTAGTTATTTACATAGTAAAACGGTAATTAGTTATTAGAGTAGCAGAGAGCTTATGTGTCTCTAAAGCCTCTGCGCACAAGGTAAAGACTCTAGTATAGGGGATTATTAGGTCCTTATATGCCACAAAAGCACGCTAGGCACACTATAAGAAAGACACTTCCGCGACGTTTATTACCATAAGCCTTAAGGAGATAATAATAGTACTATAGATTACAGTGCCTAAGATAAAGCCTAATAGCCTAGACACGTTAACATTACCTAAGGAGTTAGCTAACTTCACAGACCTTTTTAATAAGGCTAGAGCTAATAGCCTACCCCCTTATTAGGGGTCCCTTAATTACTACATACGCTTATATAAGAATTAAGATAGGTCTAAACTAACGCTCCCTTAGGGACTATTATATAATATACTAAGGGACTAGCTTCTAGAGGTTAGGCGCTAGATTATAGACTTAATAGATAAGGGTTAGATCTATGCTAGCTTATTATTAGCTATAGCTCTAGTCCTCCTTATTAAAAAGGCTAATAGGGGTTAGCGTTTTTGCGTGGACTACTGCGCTCTTAATAAGATAATAGCATAGGATCGCTATTCTCTCCTATTAATTAAGGAGACACTCCGTTCCTTATCCTAGGCACGCTAGTTTATAAAGGTAAATATTTGTGTAGTGTTTTATAAGCTATAGATTACTAAGGGATAGGAGCACCTTATAGCGTTCTAAACTAGGTTTAGGCTATTTAAGTAGCTAGTTTGCCCCTTTAGCCTAGCTAGCGCACTAGTAATATTCTAATATTATATTAATAAGTCCTTAGGGGATACATTAGGGGATTTCATTATAGCGTACTTAGATAATATCCTAGTTTACTTAGGGGGATTAAGGAAAGACTATATAGCTAAGGTCTAGTTAATATTAGGTTACCTAAGGGCTATAGGTTTGTACTTAGACCTTAATAAGTCTATATTTGCAGTGAAGGAGGTTTAATACCTAGGATATATTATTATGGCAGGTTATTCTATCTATCTAGACCTAGCAAAGGTTATGGCTATTAAGGAGTAAGCAGCCCTAACGAAACTTTAGGGGGTCTATAGCTTCCTAAGGTTTGCTAACTTTTACTATAACTTTATTAGTAACTTTTTAGAACTAGTAGCACTGCTAATATAATTAACTAAGAGGAATGTCCCCTTTTAATAAGGACTTAAAGAGAATAATGCCTTTAATAGGCTAAAAGACGCCTTTATTACATACCTAGTACTAGCACAATAAGACCTAGATCTCCCTATAGTAGTAAAAGCTAATTATTTAGGAATAGCTATTAAAGAATGCCTTTCCTAGCAAGGCTAGGATAGCATTATATACCTGGTTACCTACCACTCCGCTAGCCTTATAACCTTATAAAAGAACTATATAATCTATAATAAGGAATTATTAGCTATTATCTTATGCCTTAAGGCATAGTTAGCTAAGCTATAGGGCGTTTCTAGTCTGTTTACAATCTATATAGACTATAAGAACCTAGAGTACTTTATAACTCCCTAGTTAATATTAGAGTAATAGGCTTAATAGGCAGACACACTTACGCTATTTAATTTCCACCTCTAGTATAGACTTAGTACGCAGGCGTAGCGGCTTAATACTCTTTCTTAAAGGGAATAGGACTAGGAAGGGGTAACTTCTAGAATAGGACATATCCTATAACCTATTACTATTACATAGCTCTTACTAGCGCTAGATAGATAGTGGGATAATAGTAGCATAGCACTACTACTAGCTAGTAAGGTTCTCTTTACTACTAAATACCTTTAGACCTTATAGGACTAGGCTATTATCTCTAACCCTATGTATAGTATTTAATTAAGGGCTATCTAGGAAGGGGCCTAGAGGTTCCCTATTAAGGCACTTATAAGAGAGTAGGTAGTAGATTATTTTATAAGTGCCTATAGGGTGCTCTAGTTTAGGGGCTATACCTAAGTCCTAGCGTAAGAGCCTCTTATAATAACCCTAATATAGTAATGCCACGATTTGCTAGTGGCAAGGCACCTAGGCTATAACACCACGTTCTAAATCTTATAATGGCAGTTTCACTAGGATAGGATGTCATAAGATATCGCTAGGTTTGTTTATAACTATCACTACTATAGTAGTTATAAGAGCTATTAATAACGCTAGGGCTTACTAAAGCCTTTACCTATCCCTAACTAGTTTTAGTTATAAATCTCTATTAACTTTATAACAAACTTACTAGCACTATCCCTAGAAAAGCCATAATACCTAATGGTTATTATAGATTAACTCTTTAAATTTGTTTAGCTAGAAGCTATAACTTCTATAGGAGCTAAGAAATGTGCAAAGAGGTTTAAAATAGTCTAGTGGCAGTTTAAGGGGTTTCCTTAATTAATTATCATAGATTATAGTTTGGATTAGTTAGGGAAATTTTAGATAACATTATGCTCCCTAGTTAGGATTAATTAGTTACTCTCTATATTACACCACCTATAGACTAACAGCAGCATAGAGTAAGCAAACTAAGAGGTGTAGGCAATACTACGTATTATAGTCTCCTTCTTATAGTTTAACTAGCTAAAATATTTAGCTACTTGCTAGCTTATAATTAATAATAGGCTATCTTCTATAATAGAAGTTAGCCTAAACAAGCTACTACATAGCTATAATCTAAAGCTAGTCTAGTTACTACTAGATAAGTCTGCTTCTATAATAATACTAAAGGGGCAAGTAGTACGGTTTCTTAAGCACCTCTAGGAGGGCACTTACCTAGCACAAGCCGCAATAGCTTACGTATAATAAAGGCAGTAAGACACTATATTTACTTTGTGTTAACTAGCGGAATAGTTCTAGGTTAGAGATAAGGTATAGCTTTTACTTAAAAATATTAAAACTAACTACCCCTTATAGAAACTTAATTAGGTAGTGGCAAAGTATATAGTTATAGAAGTCCTAATATTACTTATAATATAGCTTAATATCCTAAGAGGCATTTACCTAGTATTTTACGTAGACCTTATTAAACACGCTATAGAGGACCCCCTCCCTAGTTAGAAGCTCTAGGACTCCTATCTAGGACTAGAATAAGTCCCTATAAAGGGTAATAATAAACTTATTAAGGAATATTAGGTTAAGCGAATCCTAGTGGCTTAGAACGCCCTAGGCTAGGGCAAGAGATGTAATATTCTTATTAAGTAAGCGGGTTATATATAGCTTACATAGGAACTACTAGAGAACATAGTATAAACACAGGCCCTTAATAAATTTAAGGCAAAATAGGGAGATATATAATATAATAATAAACTAAATTAATTTTAGAAAACTTAGCTACTTACAAAGACTCCTATATATATCTAAGACACTAATATATTACGTTTTACTACTACTACTTAGGGGGAATAATTATTCTCTAAGTCTTTATCTAAATTAATAGGAGAGCTTATATAAGCATATGCTGCCTCTATTTAGAGTTAGTGCTTTACTAATATAGCTATAGCATATTTGCCTAGTAATAGTTATAGCATAAAGAGTTATCCACTAGGGATATAACCTAGGTTCTAGATAGTATAGGTAAGGTTAGTGTATAAAGTATATATAGGTAGAGGTATAATAGGAGCGTAAGTAAGGGGATAGTAAGTAGGGATAGTAGTCCTAGTAGGATAAGGAATATTATTCCTAGCTAGGAGTTAGCTAGCTCTAGGGTTTCTAGGGGCGTATTTAGGAGGAGAACTAGCTAACTTTAACTTAGAGGGAAGATAAGTAAGCTACTAGTAATAATAGGAAGGAGAGTTATTACCTAACTTAATAATTTAATAATAGTATTAGTTCCTACTATAATAATAGGGGGTAAGCGCCTAGATAAGGGCAGTAAACTATTTACACATTTCTTTGCGCATAGTATTTAGGCCACTAATAACCTATTAGTTTTACTAGAACAAAACGCTAGTAACTTATTATATAGACTATACTATACTATGGCTAGCTAAAGGGCTAGCGCTAATAAAGGGGATAATGTTAAGGCTAGTTATATTTGTCGCAGGGGCGTCTATAGCTAGAGACGCCCTAAGAGCTAAGCATATAGGAGCTAGGTTAAATTACGCCTAGTTAAGGAGGGCATTCTAGTGGCTAATAAGATAGCAGTATCTCTGTAATAAGATAGGTATCTTTTTCTTTATAGTTATAGTCTTAGGGACACTAGGCTTAATAATATATATACCTGTAGTGATTTTAGCCTTAAGATCCTTAAGGGCACGTTAGAGTTATAGGTTAGTGAATAGAAGCCTAGTGTGCTATATATAGGTAATATAATACTACTAATAAGGAGGATATAACTCCTTGCTTTAGGGGGGATAATAGTTTAAGACACTAGTAGTAAGGGCCTATTTAATGTAAGGACTGTAAGGACACTAGACTAATTTAGGTATAGTATACTATTTATTATTAGAGTTTCCCTCTATAAGGTACTTACTAATAGAATAGGATATTAGCGTGGTAGAAGTAGCTATAGAAGTAGCCATAGGGGTAGGAATAGGGACTTAATAGTAAGGCATTTCTAGTAAGAGAATAACTAGTTAAGAGGAGGAAGCTAATAGAATAAAAAGGGAAGGCTTAATAAGATTATAATAAAGGAAGGATAGTATTATATAAAGAGAAAGGTAAGATAAGTGTAAGCATAAGTAGGATATTTATAGTAAACATTACACCTGTGTTAGGTAAACTATGAATAGGTAGGGGTAGGGTAATTATTTATAATAAATAACCCATTAGCAAGGCAAATGTGTCATGCATAATAGGTAAGGGTAGGGCAATTATTCATAATAAACAACCTATTAGTAGGGCGAACATATTACACGTACTATAAAATAACACTTAGAAGTAAGGGGGGGGTTACTATAATAGATAATAAGGCAGTGGGGCAGGCGCCTATTAGACGCTTTATAGATAGCTATTAGTAAGGATAGTTTTTATTATAATAACTAAGGGCATATATAGCGTAGGTATTACGCACATTGCTAGGGGATGTTACAGAAAGAAGTCTATTAGTAATAGGTAAGTAAGGGCATATATAAGGGCTTAGGCTTTGCCTAAGCATTATTTATATAGTAGTTAGAGAGGGGAGTAATAGAAGCAGTTAGGGTAAGGAAAGAAGGCTTACATAAGGAGCTAAGGGGGTATAAGGGGCACCACTAGGGATAGCCTCTTACCCTTCCTCCTTTCTCCTCAAGTCTCTTAATACTATATTAACGCCCTATCGCAGTCGCCTAGGGGCCAGTCCATAACAATTACTCTATTAAGTCCCTAATAATTTATATATAGTTAAAGTATTTTATCCTTCTTTAGCATAAATAGGATAGGTATACCTATAGGGCTTTTAAAGGGTTTTATCTAGCCTTTTTATAGGTTTTTATTAATATATTTATAGAGTTTCTTTAGCTTACTTTAAGAGAGAGGGTAAATTAGCCTATATAGGGGTATAGCCCTAGGTATTAGGTTAATTATATAATTAGTCTCCTTTCTTAATAGTAAACTACTTACCTTATTTACTATAAATATATCTTTAAACTTATATAGTTCCTTAGGGATATCTTTAATAGTTTTATATACTTTTACCTTCTCCTTATCTCTAAGGGTAATAAACTTATTTTCTATAACTCCTATAATAGCATATATAATAGCCTTATTATATATTACCTTTATAAACTTATAAGGAGTTATAAGTAAAAAGGCTATTTTCTTTTTCTTAAACCACTACTTTTATAAGTATAAATAAAGATATATATATTCTTTAGTAAGTATATATATTCTAATTAAGATAGGACTTCCCCTTACTCTTAGGTCTTTATTTATAGCTATATATAGTAGCTTAAGGTGCTTCCCTTTCTCTCTTAAATCTCTAATTATAATAGGTACCTTATAAATACTATATTAAGGGACTATAAGGGCCCCTATTACCTAGAGAATAAGTACTATAGCCTTAGCCCTATTAAGCTTATAATCCTTTGTAAAATTAATACTAATAAGGTTAAGCTTAGTATAGCTATCTAGATTCACTGCTATTTTAATGTCTTTATACCTATAAATAGTAGCTAGTGTATAAAATTAACGCCTAATTAGTACCTTAGTGTTTAAGGTAAAGGTAAGGGCCTTTACTTTTACCTTAGGAAGTTTCCCTAGCTATCTTAGGGCTCTTTCCTTAGCTTATTACACTTATTTATAAGGTAGTCTAGGCTATTATAGTTATAATATTATCTTTTATCCTTAACTTTACTATTATTTAGGTAAGTAATTAGGCCCCTTTCCTAGTCCTTATTCCTATAGTCTTTATAAGGCCTATAACCCTAGGGTAAGTTATTTCTATAATATTAGGGATTCTTATATAGGCCTTTATCTTCTAAATACTTAGGTTTTTGCTTGCTCTTTAGTATAGCCTCCTAAAATCACTAGGTAAGTTATATAACCTTCTCTTATATTTTCCTAGTAATAGAGGTATATAAGTTAATATAGTCCTATAGCTTAGGGAGTAATTTTATAAAGAATATAAAGGTATAAGACTTTTCTAGGGCTCTTTCTAGGTATATCTCTAGTAAATCTAGGAAAATACTAAATTTAATAAGGCTCTAGCCCTTATATTACTTTATGTTTTTAAGCTATATAGCTATTTAAGCATTATAGTTTATAAAGTCCCTAAGTAGTGTAAGCATCTAGGTCTAGAATATATCCTAGTTATCCTTAAGATTATCCTAGCTATTAGCCTATTATTTATTAAGGTATCTATCCTATCTTACCCTATAGTTAGTGTATATATAGTTAAGTATAAAGAGAATCTTTTAGTAGTTATATTAGTATTTCTTCTTTACCTTATTAAAGGCATAGTTTAGGTTATTTATCTATATCTTATACCTCTATAAGTTTATAGAGTATTAGAGCTTAGTAATATTCTTAACTCTAACTTCTTAGTTACTATTACTTAATAAGGTACTAGCTTTTTACTAGGTTTTCCCTTATACTTCTCCTAAACTATACCTAATAAGGTTAATAAGCTCTTATTCTTACTTTTATAGTTTTTAGAGTTTTTCTAACTAAGTAATTTACTTTAGTATTACTATAGCTTTAGTATAAGGGGTAAGGGGTCTTATTATAAGTGTAGTTTTAGTAGTATATAGTGTATCTATGCCTATAGTATTACCCTTATTTAATTAGGTATAACTTTTATCTATTAAGGCTAGGTTATTATCTAATATTACTCTAGTGAATTAGGTGGTTCTCCCCCCTATATTACTCTTAGGTAACTAGTAAGTAAAGCTTTAGAATTATAAGAATAATAGTAACTAAGTAAGAGGTATAAGGGCTTAGGTATATTAACTAAAGCTTACTAGGTCTAAGTATATTATATATATAAGTTACTAGCTTATAGCTAGTGGCTTGCTAGTGTTACGTAGGCTTAGCCCTAGGGCGTGGCCTGTCTACGAGGTGCGCTAGTATACCTGTGTTGTGAGTGTGGGGCCTCATAATGTTGTGAGTGGGGCCTCACACCCCCCTCCTTCTCTTGTATTCTAGCACCTTTTACCCTTCTTCTTAATTACTAAGGTAAACCTAGTAATCCCTATTACTATTCTAAGTTTAACCCTAATAAAAATTTTATTAGTTTTTATTTAAGGGTTAAAGATATCCTCTCTCTTACTTAGCTATAATTACGCTATACCTAAGTATTTTTATCTAAAACTATTTATAATTAAATTTCCCCTTAGTATAGCTCCTATAACTATAAGCCTAGGAAAAGCTCCTAGTCTTACTAAATAAATAGTTACTTTACTAGTAGCTAGAGAAATACACTAAGTAAGCATTAAGTAAAAGGACTTAGACTTATTTAAAGACTTATATTTTATATAGGACCCTAAGAAGCTAGCTTTTACTTATACTATTTAGAAAAAGGGAATATAAGAATAAAGGAGTAATAAGGTAAAGGGAGTAACCCTTAAGCTAAATAAATAACTTCTAGTTATTAAGAATAAGGGTAAAGTGCTAGTAAAAATAGTAAATAAGTTATAGGAAGAAGACTTATTTAAGAATAAAAACCTTTAACCTAGGAAATAGTATGTATTTAGCCTAGTAAATAGGTGCCTAAGGCTATATAATCTTAAGAAAATAGTAATAATTATAATAGTAACTATATGTGATTTATTACTTATAGGAGTTAAAGGTAAAGGGGTAAATACTATAATTAAAAGCCCTAAATAAATCTTTATAGGATACCTCTTAGATATAATATACCCTATAGCTATATAAGCACTAGGTCTTAACTAGAGAGAGAACTTCCTTTAGGATAATAACTATATAATAGGAATATTCTTTAACTTAGTAATAGGGAATTATATAAAGCTTTCTCTAGTAATCCTTTACTAAGAACTACTAGTAAAAGGGAATCTAAAAGTAATAAAAGGTTTACTCTTATTAGTAACTAATTAGACTTTAAAGAATTAAATAACTAAAGAGTTAAGGAAATTAAAGTTTAGGTAAAAGTTACTTACTAAATAAGGAAACCTAACTTTTAATAACTTATTAACTTAGTATGTAAAAATATATAATTAATTAAAAAAAGGTAATCCTATTAAGCTATTATATACTTAAAAAATTCTAATAGTTAAGATAATAAGCTATCCTAGATTAGTAAGAGAGGTTAGTAAGATAAACTAGCTTACCCCTTATACTAAAGCTACTCCTAGAGTTTACTTCTATATATTCCCTTTTATATTTACTCTTAAGTTTCTTATATTTATTCTTAAGATAGTAAGAAGGTTTATTAAGGCATATCTAATAAATATTTTCTATATTACTAGCCTTCTTATAGTATTAGTAATATAAGGGGATTTAGTTAGCTTAGAGGTATATAAGACTAAAAACTATATCTATATTTCTAGGAAAAAAGGTAAGCCTATTATTCTAGATATTAAGCTTATTAAGGCTAAAAAATTCTACCTCTATTTCTAGTATTAGCTATAGCTAAGCTATAAACTAAAACTATTAAAGTTTCCTTATTTATTCTAAGTTATACTATTACTCTTAGTAAGAGCTATTAAGCTATTTAGTAGTAATATAAGTATAAGAAATTAAGGGCGCTTAATTAATAATATAGTATAATAAGAGTTAAGATAAGTAATATTAAGAGTTAAGGGATTATTAAAATACTTTTAGCTACTAGTAATACTAATTTACCTATAAGATTATCTCTTTAGTATCCCCTATAATCTAGTAAGAAGTAAAGGCTTAATAGATAATACACTAACTATACTTATCTAGAGTCTTTAAGTACTTAGGTTATTTTACTTAATAGGATTACCTATACCTAAAGACCTAGTTAAAGTCTAAACTATAATAATACCTAAAGACTTCTTACTATAGTATTATTTAACTAGGGCTATAGTAAGATATATAAGAACCTTATATTTATATAAGGGAAATAAAGGAAAAGTCCTAATAAGACTAGAAGATAAAAATAAGCCTTTTTACCTATAGAGAGTAAAGTAACTATTAAGAATAAGAGTGCCTAATAAAGTTATAAAGAGTGGTAATATTCTAATTATTATAAATAAAGAGAAGTATATTAGAAGTAATAAGGATTTATCTAAGCTACTTTCTAATTCTAGAGATAATAATACTAAGGATAATATATCTAAAGAAGGAATTACTAAGGGTAAGAAAACTAGAGGTAAAGCTAGTAAAAAGAAAGACCTAGGGGATAATAATCCTAAGGGTATAGAAGGTAGTAAAAGTAAGAAAACTAAAGGTAATAGTAGCGCTAGGAAAGAGAATAAAGATAGTAATAAAGGAAAAAAAGAAGATAGTAGCCTTAAGGGTATAGTTAATAATAAGGGTAAGAAAGAAAGGCCTAATAATAATAAAGATAAGACTAGTAAGGGGGCTAGAGAAGGTAACCCTCCTATAACTAATAATAATAACACTAAAGCTTTACCTAGGAGGCTAGTTAGGAATAGTATTAATAAGGAAAGAAAGCAAAAGAGAGATCTTACTAATATTAGGGGTCTATAACTACTACCTTTACCTCTATTACTACCTTTTCTATAGCTATAAGGGAGAGTAAACCCCTTTATAAGTAAGTAGTTAACCCTTACCTTTACCTTTATATAAGTAATATAACTAGTTACTAATAAGGAGCTATAGTAAATTTAGGACATATTTTTACTTAAGGATATTTATAACCCTAGGCTAAAACCTATTATATTAAACTTATTTACTATTCTATTAAACTATACTTTCTAAGTAAGTAGTAAGGGTGTAACACTAGTTCTAACTTACCTTAGTAAAATAATAGGAGTTATAGCTAAATACTAACTAATTATAAATTTATAAGACTTAATAAAACTTACTAATAATTATAAAATTTACATTTCCCTAACTATATTTATCTTTAATAAGTATTATAACCTTTAGTTAAGGGATGCCTTTTACTTATCTAAAGTCTAATATATAATAGTTAAGGAGTATAATAAAATAGTAAATAAATTTAAATTAAGGGCTAAGTAAGAGGCTTAACCCTTACTACTAAAATTACTTACTTTACTACTATTACTACTAATTAAAGTGTCTAAAGATTAGTTAAGTATCTTATTAGATCTTTACCCTTATAGTTAGGCTATAGTTATACTAACTTAGTAGCCTCTAAAAATAAAAGCTTTAAGATCTTAGCTTTATAAAAACTAATAGAAGTACTATAAGGGTAAAATTAAAGCACTTAAGGTATTAGCTATAATATCTAAGGCCTATTACCTAGTTTATACTACTCTTATAAAACTTAATAAATTAATTAATTACTACTAGAAAAATATTAAAGCTACTAGAATTAAGGGGTTATGCCTATAAGAAGATTTAAAAGAAGCTAGTAAATTTCTAATATTAGCTTTAAATAGAAAGAAAAGAGTCCTTATTTTCTAAGAGAGTTTTAGATCTTTACCCCCTATATAAAATAGTAAATATATTAGGGAAACTATTAGCTAACTAGGCTTATAGGCTAATGCCCTAGGGAGTAATTAGTCTAAAGATTCTCTATTCTCTAAAGTAATAGCTAAGTGCCTATATAGAATTAAGGGAGGGCTTTACCCTCTAAGAATACTAGGAAGGCTAGATATTCTAATTAGGATTAGAGATTACTTAATATAGTTAGGTAACTTAATAAGGTATAATTATCTATTTAAAAAGGCTTTTACTATCTATAGGGAGTTATTTACTAGTTTTAGGGGAGGAGCTAATAGGCTATTAGCCCTATTAGATATAGAGGTATTAGAGGTTATTATAATTATTAACTAACTATATTAGAACTAAGGATAGAAGAGAAAAAACACCTAAATAAATTAAGGGGCTAGTAGCATAAGCTTATAAGTTAAGGGGAGGGATACCTATAGTAATATTTAATATTTTCTTAGACTAATAGTTAGGGGCGACCACTAAGTGGTAGTAGATGTAATAGGTGGGGGTAGGTGCGAGGCACCTAGCTTACCTAGCATAAAAACCCCACTAGTAGATTTTTTTTAACAGGGTTTCCTTTTCTCCCTGATTATTATCATGAGATTCGTTCATTCAATCAATTAATTGGTAAAAGCTTCATTCTTCCGTTCCTTCAGTTCTTGGGTCTCTGGATGCGTGGATTTGGTGGTCCCGGTCTCGCTGCCCCTCCCCTCCATCTTTTTTTTGTCCCCCCCCCACCAATTGAGTTAGTGCCACCTGGTACCACATCACATGCCACCACCCCTCCATCTGCCCCTCTTGAAGCTCTTGCCCCTCCCTCCCCCTCCATGCTTTTTGACTGCCGCTCCTGTTCCTGGTCGAATCTTGCAAGAGCGAAAGTTTTCCCACGCCTGCTCATCAATTCGCCATGATCGCAAGCTCAATTTCGAGACCAGAGTCAATCCACGTATCCCCGAGAATAATCCGTCCACATCCACCTCAACCTGGCCCAAACGCAAAAGAGGACCCTGAAAGCCAGCCAGCCTTCAACCCAAAAGCGATGGCGTGCTCCTCCCCCAAAAGCCTCATTGGCCCACCTCGCTATTTTGCCATCCGAGCCTCGCTGACGCAATGAGAGCTGCCGTAATTCGTAATAATAACTTGATTAAGTTAGTGAGGCTTGGTCCCGGCCTGTCGGGGGCACCCAGACAAGCACGCAATTTTCCCACTCCGACCTCCCGCGAGTGCCGTCTCTTGCCGTGAGGCGTCGGGGAGCATGAGACCTGACAGTGTACAGGGTATTTCATTCGCCGTATGCCGATCTCGAGGGTCCTAGCTAGCTAGAATAGGCATTTCCAACTTTACCCTAACAAAAGAAAACCACTCAAAACGTGTCAAACGTCAACAACTCAAAGACAGAAAAAGAACGAGCAAAAAATACTCCATTAGATGAACACGCCAAAAGAGTCGACCACGCCAGGAGTCGAACCTGGAATCTCTAGAGAACTCGGATTAGAGGACCGAAATCTAGCGCCTTAGCCATTAGGCCACGCGGCCGATGTATTTCCGATGCTTAACCATCCCTCCTTACCCATTAGATATAACCTACAAGCAACCTCCATGGCGCAGATCTTATACTTTCCCCCTCACATGAATTAGATGCATTGGCCACAACCAATGAGCGGAAAAAAACTATAAAAATCAACAGATACTTTCAATTTGATGGATTGATAAATGGTTATTTGCCTCCTGGCCCTGCGCATGGCATGTACCTGCCCACATGGTCTGTTCTATAGTTTATCGCCAGCCTCAATGGCTCCCTTCGGCGCTTCGCAGTCTTGCTACGTTTGTTGTAAAGGTCCGTCAATGTTCCCCCGGCTGGGTGATTAGTATCTCTCGTGTATGAAGGACGTGTCAACGACAAACCGTTCAACAACACCCGACTTTTCTTCTTCTATTCAAATTTGACGGTTCCTTGTGTAAATGCGACAACTATAGTTCAAAATACACACCTGCGACAAGAACCAATCATATGCTACGAGTACAATCGGCAAGGTACTGAAACAACCGTCAACGTATTCTGCGTCCAAGAACATGTTATTAAAAACGCCATGTATGCTATGCGCTATCGACGAAAAAAAAAAGACAATGTACACCACCCATCACTCAGCCGACAGAGCTGGGTAAAATGCATCAACTGTTTATGCCTTGTCCCCGTCTCTCTACCTTCCTCCTTCTACATGTCGAAAGATGGTGGCGGAGCTGTGGTGCGCCAGTTGGTTCAGGATCTAATTCTTGCTATATATTGACCCTCCTCGCTTGAACTCCCTTTGTCGCTCTTTTTCCTGTGGCGCGTTTCGAGATGATGAGTCATAGGGATCAGGATCGCTTTCCTCCGTTGCTTGCTCTGCATCTGCATCTGCATCTGCATCTGCGTCACTCGAATGGCCCAATTCACTCGTATCCAACTCGTCTGTGGGAGATGCTGCCTCGCCTCGAGCTAGTCCTGCCATTTGCTCAGACCACATTCGCGGACTTGATGATCTGGTCTCATCACGCCTGCCCGAGTTAGGTCGCACGAGGCTAGACCTGCTGTCAGCCTTCGAGAGTGGACGCGAAAAGTTGAACTCTGGAATTGCGTTGAAGTCGCGTGTGGCTGCAACGGTGGCAGCCGCTTTGTGCTGAGGCACATTGATGACACTTTTGCTAGATCTCTTCAGGCGTGGCTTGCGATGAGATGTGGGAGAGTAGATGCCGAGTCGGCCGCGAGACAGCAGCTCATTGACTTCCTCAGCAACGGTATCCTCATCGGTCATGTCCGTGTCTAGGAGTGTACCTCCATCATACAGGGCTTGAACGCTGCCTCCAGAGCGGCGCCTCCTACGTGCTCGGCCGGTGCCAGTAGCCATCGATTGCCCTGCGACGACAGCAGGCGACTGTTGTTGTGATGTGATTGTAGGCGGCACCGTGCTGCCGAGGTTCAGGTTCCGAATGCCTCTGCCTAGAGCTCGCAGATTTCGTTGGCTTTCAGAGAAGACTACGCGAGCACGTAGGCTGTGGACTGCGCGATCCAGGGCAAGCTCGATTGCGCAGCGGTCTCGTATCCGGCTGAGCCGCGGCCACGTCGCTCGCTCGCCGGCAATACAACAGCGCAACATGAAATCCACGGTGGGATTGCTGAGTAGTTTGGGCAAGTCGTTCATGGCGATTTCCGGCAAGATGGTGATGTCGCCTGAATACTTTTGACTCAAAATGGTTCGACACTTTGTCATGAGATTGGGGAAGATGCCAAGCTCAGCCATGAACTGCAACCGATGCAGAGCCTCGTCTCTGGCCAAAGTGCTAAGCGTGCATGCCCAATCGAAATCGTCAGGATGGGAGGGGGCCGTCTTTTGGGGTCGGCTGTCCTGCGCAAGGACGTCGTCCTTTGATAAGAAGGGAACGACGTGCGGGTTCACCTGGCAAACTATGAAATGGTTGACATTGAACATTTCGGCCAGGCGGGTCATGGGCAGGTCGTTGTCCACGGAGCCGTCAATGAAGTGTTGGGGAGTGGGAGTCCAAGGGTGATGCTCGCCTGTAGCAGGGTCTTTGACTAGTAGAGGGGAAGACGTGTATACCAAGGGAAGAGAGCAGGAGGCACCAACTGCCGACCATATCATGATGTTTGGAGCAGTGACGTAGTTGAGAAGCCGGGGAAGTTCGTAAATCGATGCTGTAGATACACAGATGTTGAGGATGCGACGAGTTCGATTGTATGCCTCTTGAAACGTCATGTCGCCCATCAACCCTCGCATGACTCTCGTGAGGTTGTCAATATTGGACCAGCTGCCCTCCGTCAGTAGACGCCTAACGTGTCCCAAGACACCCACGTTGCTGTCTTCTTCTTCAAAGACGGAAAGGTCCCCGTACGGGAATTCTTCGATGAGTCCGGGGATCTCTTCGTCCGTCTTGGTGCACATGACGGCGCAGACAATGCTTCCTGCGCTGGAACCTGATATGATACGAGGAAGAAGCTGTTGCTCGAACAAGGCCTTCAACACGCCAATATGTGTCATGCCAAATGTACCGCCCCCCGAAAGCAACAAGGCGCTGCGACCGAAGCTTTGTCGCGAGTACAACATTGCTTCCAAAAGGTCCTTCACCTCGACGTTGTGGTGTTTGACTGCGCTTTGGGAGACGAGGGCGTCAATGGATTGAATTGCTGAATCGACGTAGCGCTCAATGAGCTTCTTGGTGCCAACATAGGAATGACGGTACAGGTCGACGTTGTCCATACCGCCCAGGTCTCGACTCAATTCTGTTCGAACAAGATGCATCGTAGCCCGAACGTCCCCGCTTGCGCGTGCTTCGTCGAGAGCACGCAAGCGCTCCTGAATGAACAAAAAGTCATACTCGCCGTCCGCCGTATCATTCTTCCATCTGTCGTTGCCATCGAGTGCGTCAAGTTCTGATGCAGCGGCGGTCCATTGTTGATATGTTTGGGCCTTTTTAAGATGTATATACGTATTAGCACAGAATTTCGGCAGACAATGCCCCCAGTTGCTCCTATGAAAACTTGACCCACGTTTTTCATCTGATCCAATAGCCCATCTCTCCTCTGCTGCTGTACACGATTGGATTCGCGCTCTTGGGGAGTGAGCCCGTCCTTCCATGATAAAATGGCATTGTTCGCATCTCTGAGTGTCCTCGAGACAGCCTTCCGAATTGTTCGACCGCTGGATGATTGAGACGAAGGAGCATCGACTTTTCCGTGAGCAGAGGATGCCTCTCTGGAGCCTGTCCCGTGAAGCCCTGCAACCTTGTGCGGTTGAATGACAAGATCTGACATGTCGATTCTGTTGACAAGAAAATGGCGGAGGGGATGACACTTGGATTATCGGAAGCAAAGAGTTTCAGTCCATGACATGTCCTGTGTACCGTGTCCCTTCCCCTTCTTGTCAGAACTCTCGTCTATCGAAGGAGATGCCTCATAAACAGTCCAGCCGTAATGTGTCTCCTAACTTATTGCGAAACGTGGGCACCAGGGGGATACTGCGAAGAGAGCCGTGTTCACGGGCGAGTGTAATTAGAATCTAGAACCGACTGGTAGTGACTGATAGTGACCGCGGTAGTGGTAGACTTTGGACGACAGGAAGCGGCATAGAAGGCAATAGGTAGGTAATATGCGCTCAGGTTAGGAGAATTCAATAGGTCGAGCGTAGTCGAGTGTTGGAAGAAGGGCCGGGCAAGCAGGCGCGTGATGGAGGATGCAAGTCGGATGCAGTCACACGCATGTGAAAGACCTGGTGACGCAGCTTCACCCACCTTAGGCCACCAACACCCACCAACACCCACTGTAATACCGGTCTGCTGACCGTTCTTCCACCCCCCCAAAGCGGCAAGGATGGCGCCAAGCGAGGGAGGAGACTCGCTGAAGGGAGTCCCCCGTGCCTACCTGCCCCTAGTCTTAGTCCTGGCGCGCGCCCGAGTTAGCTGGCTGGCAAGTGCCATTCCAGTACATTCATTTCTGGTCTTGGTTGTAATAATAAAGCAGCAAATAAGTTGGCATCTGTTTCTGCAACCCGGAGTCTCGGCCAAATCAGACATCCCGCTCCCTAGAGAAGCACGCCTTCAAAACACACAACGACAAAACGTTGCTGGTGGGAAAAAAAAAAAGATGAAACGAGGCTCGTACCAGATTCGAACTGGTGCTTCTGGAATTTCTTGATCAAAATCCAGCGTCCTGACCCCTAGACGAACGAGCCTGATGTGGGGTCCAACAGTTTGTTGCTTGTTGACAGTCAGACAATTAATTTACCATATAAGGTAATGGGCTTTTCATTTCATGGCTAATCGGTGCCCGTCCCTTGCATGGCGTCTACCGTCCACCGATGCCGTGGTTCCAGAAAATGCAAATGCAAGCGAGATACTCGGTCCAGCTATGATTATTAAACTCGTTCTTAATAAAGGTACGTAGCGACTGCATTCATGAAATTCCCCCTCACATCTCCGCAAGATGTCAGCTAACTGGGCCGCCCTCGCTGGTATGGTTTGCTTTGAACGAGCATGTATTTTAGGAACCAACGTATATTCATTCCCAGCTTAAGCACACTGACGACGGATCCATTCCTAAGAATGCTGGCAACCAATCAAGTAAAGCAGGCCATTGCCACCATGCTTTCTTCAGAAACCTGGCAAATCTGTGTCTTAGACCTCGCTCGTATACACAGCCCGTGACGTTGCGGTACATATAGACAGCTAATTCCCCCATTCCCTGAACCCGAACCCGTCAGCACCATCTCGCAAGACAGCATTGCGCCTGTGCCACGATGAGATATTTCACTTCCTTCTCCCTGGCTATTCTGGCTGTGGCTGTGACGGCTGCAACAGTCCAACATGATGCCAAGGTGGGCGGACCACAACCCCCCCGGAGGACACCACTGCATTCATTGTCAGCTGCACATAATTGATACCGTGTAGAAATACATCCAAGTAAGGCACTGCGATTGCCTAACGTCAAAAGGGCCCTGCGATTGCGAACCCCCCCACAAAGTTCGACAAGTAGACATTCAGAGTATCAGTGGTGTCGTCTCAAGTCAATGCGCTTCAGGCCGGCTGCCATGCGATGAGGCAGGCGTGAAGCCTCAAGTCCATTGCCTCTGTCCCGTGGACGACGTGCAAAGCAGCGAGATGGAGCCCTGTGCGTGCGGCGCTCACGGTGACGGCAGCGAAGCCGTGAGGCAGCATGGCGCTGCGAGAAACATGATCCACTGCATGTGTTTGATGGAGGAACTGGACGGCTCGACGAAGCCTTGCCCGTGCAACACGCCTGCCAACTTTCTAGGGAGGATTGGCCCGATACGAGAGGCTCAACCGACTTATTATCCGTTCAGAGGAGCAAAAGGAAGCCGCAAATTGGGTGAGAGCCGATTGATGAAATGAAATATAACATGCTTTGCCTTATGGTCGGGGACGAGTTGGATTGAGCGTCATGACTTCGCTATGCGAGTGAAGGATATCGAGAGCGAGCTGGCGCGGGATGAAGCTGGGCATCGGCGTGACCACGGTAAAAGCCTCCTTGTTGCGCAGCATCTTGGATTCTTGAAAATCTGTGAAAATCTGTGACAATGTTGGGAAATGAGGAGGGGGAATGGTCTGGCATCAATCGAGGTTGACGCGAAAATATCGAGGGCTGCAGTCATTCAATGCATTATCCCGCTGTCCACTTGTACGTAAAAGTCAGCATGTCGCACATGGCTCAGTGTCCGTTGAGCGACTTGCGCGCAGCAAGTGACTGCGTGTATATTTCCATGACAGAATGCTCGAGGATGGCATAGCTCGAGCGGGTCATTCGCACAACGGCGTGCTCGTTTGTGCAATGAAAGTCACTTGCCAACCGCACCGATGCCGTTGTTCGTGGCCTGTTGTCGCAGGATGGGTTGATGATGATTCAGCCTTCACTCAAGCAAACGATATCCAGATCTCGCATTGCTGCATGACGCTTCGAAGTGTCCAGGGACTAACGTTCTCGGGTGGTTGCTCCCAAACATGCTGCAAGAGTGTCAGTGTCTGGTGCATGTTACCGAGGCCTATCATCTCAATCATGGCCTGCAACCTCAACCTCAGTGTATGCTGGACGTCTGGGTCCGTTGTGCAACACCCGATGACCATCAGGGGCCAGCAGAGGCTCGTGTTCACGCGCTCCGAAGCTGGCAGTCGGTCCAAGAACGATACCGCCTCCATGACCGCACTGTTCATGAGATGTCCATGCATGGACGTTTGTGCGTTTTGTTGCGGTGTGCCAAATATGCTCCACAAGTAAAGCAGAGCAGCTTGTTTGAACACCAAGCCCGCAAGTCGACTATTGGGGCTGGCCATTACGGAAGGGATGAAATCGAGTATTTGCGACTGCAGCAAGCCGAACGCAATCATGTCGTCGGGTGACGTGGACAATCCAGGTTGATCACCTGTCTGTAAGATGCTCTGACCCAGTTGGAATACTTGTGGTATTAACGTCAGTATCTCGAGCCAGCAGCCACAAAGCTGGCCCATGTAATTCTTTGCTAATAAACGTTTCCCGGCGTCTTCGATGGCAGGGCTAGGAGCGGCCTGCGCAGTGCCCCTTGGGTCCTTCGATATCATGCTTGAAGCCACCATGTGCATGTAGTACTCGACTAGAAACTCTAGTAGATCATCCGAGACATTAGTTCCATGTCCACTGAGCAAGCTCGTCAACAGAGACTTTGATGCCGCGAGATGGTCGAAAATTGTGCCGTTCACATCTCCTCTCGCTACCTAGAATATGTATCATGTGTTATTTTTTTATTTTTATTTTTATTATTTCTTCGTTTCCCGGCATTTATAACAAAAGTTTGATATACATCAGCTTGGAAACCCACCTCTGTAAGACATAGGATAAGGCTGCCAACAGTGACAACAAGATTCTTGTCCTCTTTGCCCGCGACGTATTCCCCGACTAGATTTCCGAACATTCTCAACGAGTCCGAGTAGTATCTTGTTGCAACCTCACCACCAGAAGTGCATTCCCTTGAAGCGTGTCGATGGACAGCACTCTGTGCAAGAATCAGGTGCAGAACGAGCGGATCGGAAAAGGCTAGGGGAATCAGCTTGGCCACGAACGGATTGATGTCGGTAGAACCGTTTCCCATACTGTTGGCGGTCCGAGACAGATAGTAGCTTAGAAGCTCGAAGGAATCGTGGCCGTGAGAAGGTAGGAGGCTCATATTCATGGGGATGTTCTCATGCAGGTGAATGTTCTCTCCGCCGAGGCCTTCTCTTCCGGAAACGAGTGCGACTTCTGAGACACTGGGCCCATCTGGCGGATGCTGTGGATTCGAGCTGCTTTCCAGGGTCAGGTTTGCGAAAGTCCCAAAGGATGGCTCCAAGTCACTTTGCACCTCATCATGAATTTCATGCCCAGGCCCAGGTCCGAACGATGCGTCAGACGATGCAGTCGAGTAGCGCCGGAGATGTGGGCTTTCAGCATTCCGAAACGAAGAAGCATCAGGTAAAGTCCCCCCCTCGAGCGGAGAAGTCACAGTTTGCGAGTGCTGCGAGTGCTGCGAGTGCTGCGAGTGAGGGCTTACTGGAGAATGCGCATCGAGCTGGCCGACTGGCGGGTGGAGGGGAGGAGCCGATGCCGTGGTTGTGGTTCGATCATGCGACGATATCGATTGATCCTGCGCCATCGTGTCAGGCGGCCATGTGCATCCCAACTTGTTGCGCTTGCATCCGATGCAGATGGGCTTTTCCTCGCTGCACTTCTTCTTCCGCCGTCGACATGTGAAGCAGCCGGTTCTGCTGCGGATGATGGGCACAGCCCTCATGGTAATAGGCAACGCATTCCGTCTCGGAACAGATCATGTACATGTAATGACGTTGTGCGGTACAGGCCAGATCTGTGAGATGAAGGGCAAAACCAAGTTTGATGTTTCTCCACGTTTTGATAAGACATCAGAGATGCACCAAGCTACGATGGCAACCAATTACATACACTACAGTGACTACATACACGCTCCTGCGGGTACAGTGGGTGTACTCGGTACTTTTTGCCTAGGGCACCTAATCCGTAGTGCATACATACATACACCTGTCACTGTACGGAGTACATGCTAGGGCGCTGCCTCGCTAAATTGACCTCGCTACTGAGCAGGGCAGGATTCTGGCACTCCGTGTGGAGTACAGAAAGTGCAGCTGGCCAATGCCAAGTAGAGCCGCGGCAGGGGCTGCGCTGCATGCACGCCGGCTTTTTTCCTCGGACGGGCGCGGCGGGAAACATGGCGTTGCATACACGTAGTAGTGCTAACTGTACTCCGTATGTAGGCAAGAATCGTCACTGGGGCTGTTCCACTACCCTAGACTACTTTCCGCCCGTCCATTTCTTTTTCACTTGACGCGTCGGACAACTCTCCGACACCATTCATGTGCGGTACTTGTTTATTTGTTTATACGTTTAATTTCGGAGACCATGGCAACTCCTTGGACACTTTGACGACCTCACGAGATGCCCTTTCACTCTACCCTTTTTCGTGCCGTATTCACAGTCAAAGGAAAGCCTTCACAGCTCGGGCAATGGAAGACGGTCAATTAATTCAGGAAGAAGACACTCTCGCGCTTTGATCAAATCGTCACTGTCACTGTCACTGTCGCCCAGGAAAATGCATCGACACGTTTATCGGAATTGGGACACCAGTTGCACACACAAACTCCTTGTTTGATTGCTTCCAATCGTCGCAACTATCTCTTTGTAGCTACTCGGTTGAATTGAGAACAGCGGGAGTAAACACAATCTGGAAAAAAAAAAAAAGGAGTGGAGGATGTGTGGAGGAGCAGTTTCCTGCCTCAGGTGGACTTGCCTACCCCCCTTCCCCCCAAAAAAAAAACTTGGGTGTCTCATAGCGGCCTTAGTTCTTGGCGGGAGTCTCCTTGTTTCTGGCGGCGGACAGGGCCTTTCCGTTGTCCTTCAGCTGATTCTTCTTGTCCTCGGGGAGACCCTGGCGGACGGACCTGAACTTCTTGAAGGCCTCCTCCTCCTTCGTCTTGAGGTCCTGGGGGATGGACTCCTCGACGGCTCTCGCAGACGCCTTCAAGTTCTTGCGGGCCTCCTGCTCCTTCGTCTTGAGCTCCTGGGGAATGGCGGCCTCGGAGGCCTTGGAAGCTTCCCTCAAGTTCTTGCGGGCGTCCTTCTCCTTCGTCTTGAGGTCCTGGGGGATGGCGTCGTTGGCTGCCTTGCGGGCCTCGCGCATGTTCTTCCTGGCTTCCTCCTCCTTTGTCTTCAAGTCCTGGGGGATGGCGTCCTCGGCGGCCTTGCCGGCGGCCTTCATTTCTTCCCTGGCCTGCTCGAGCTCGGGGGCGATGGCCTTTCTCTCCTCCTTGAGCTTCTGGACCTCGGGGGTGTCGGGCGTCTGCTGCTCCTGACGCCTGTCCAGGTCGATCAAGGGCGAGGCCCGGCTGAGAATGTCGCGCTCGGCAAGAACGTCCACTCCACGGCGGTCGCTGGGAATAGTAGCCGCCAGAGCGGTTGCGCTCACTGGTGAAAAATTGGCGTGTTAACAAGTGCATTCATTCCAGCTGCGACAGAAGAGGAGTGTTGGGGGGGGGGGGGTTGTTTGGGGAGTTTGTTCAGGGACTTACGAGCAATAAGAGCCAAGTTGTTGATGCGAACCATTTTGATTGATGTGGATGGGAGGGATTGCTGAGGGGGGTTTTTTTTTTAAAAAAAAGGTATACAAAGTTCGTTGTTGGAAATGTGTGTGAATTAGAGGTATTAGATTGTAAGATATAGGCCAGCTATACTTGATTGATGTGTTAGTGCTCGGGTGAGGAAGGAGATGACGGATTATGTGTTTTGTGTTGATGTGTTGAATGCAGAGGTTGAATGAAGCGGGATGGAGAGAGTATTTGTATCCCATGGAGGGCAACGACTTTTTCTGGGGAATCATGTCATCCGACGGCGAATTGTCTTGAGTCAAAGCCTGGTGTTGTGGTGTTTTAGACGACGAGTTGTCGTTACAAGTTTGGTATCATGATGGAGAGCCCCGCCCCGCCCTGCCCCGCCCTCGCGTGATTGGGCCAGGCCGGCGCGTCTGATTCGAGGGCAAAGATGCCTTGCGAAAATTGAAACCGTCGTCAATCCATCATGTCGCATTTTTGCAGACGTCTCATGTTGTGCTGATACGACCGGACGACCGAGTGAAGAGATGCGAACATTGGGCTGGGCCTGGGCCAAGCCAAGGGGCGAATGTGGATGATGTGACAGACAAGCCCTTTGCTCCGCCGGGATTCGAGTCGTGCTTTTCCTAACCTTTGACGAAGTCGACGACGACGTCAGTTTCACTCACCCTCGATGACTGGCCCCGGGCCGTTTTGCTTGAACGTCGTGGTTTCCAGAGGCATCTCTCGTCAGCTCAATTCCAAGCCGCATGCATGCCTTCCCCCCCCGCGCGCACGGGAAATGGAAATAGTTGGGGAAATGGGACATCCCTTTTGTCTTGCAACACGAATTTGCGTTTGAACCTCGCCGTCATGATTACCACAAGAGAGTGGCGTCGGAACCCCAACATCGAAGGGATAAAAATCTCCCGAGCCGCTCGCTCCGAGTCAGGAACGGCTTGGGGTCTTCTCGCGTCTAAAATAACTCCATCCCACGTCGGCGTCACCGACTGTGCCGTGCGCCGAGTCGGACACGGCCAACAAAGATCAAACGAGTTTGTAAGGGTGGCTGTTACTGAAAAAAAAAATGGATTGGGAGGGCGTTTCCATGACATTTGGTCAGGTAGGTACATCACATTGCCAGATGACGGTTGACCTCGTTCATCGATTGCAAAAGTCATCAGAAAGAGAGAACACTAAGCGGAATGATTCAGGTAAATCAAGCAAGAGCATTACTAGGTAGGTCCCAGGGCCCGCGCTCCCCCAGACTTTTTGAACCCCAAGATCAACCCCGGGTCTCCCATTCTTTGCCTTCCTCAGCATGCATGTTTGCATCACGGTCCATCAATCAACCGTTGACAACGGTACCACCATTGCAGTGTATCGTCTGACCACTTACGCAAGAGCTGTCCGCTGACGCGAGAAACACAACGCACGATGCGATTTCCGACGGCTGTGCCGGTCGTCCCATCGGGCTCGTGAATTGCCTTTGCGCCTCGTCGTTCATGGTGGCTGGGATGAGGGGAGTCCAAACTAGGTAGGGTTGAATTGATTGTTAGCTTGACTAGTACTTTACTCTGGTCGCATGATGGGGACAAAAACTTGCCCGGCCCTGGCGCGACAGCATTGACCCTGATCCCTTTCGAAATGTATTGATTGCTCAGGCCTCGCGTGAAGGAAACGATGGCTCCTTTGGACGAGGTATAGTCTAGCAGATCCGGTCGACCAATGTATGCGTTGATGGACGCATTGTTGATGATGACGGACCCGCGTTGCATGTGGCGCAGGGCGTACTTGGCCATGTAAAAGTAAGCATGCATGTTGATGTCGAATGTATGCACCCATTGGTCTTCTGACAGGTCTGCGATATCTTCCACCATCATCTGGTCTGCATCCTTGTTTAGCTCGTGGCATGTTACAGTGTGCGTGCGTGTGGTGTGTGGTGTGTGTCTGGACCTACATGCGGCATTGTTGAACAATATGTCGATGCCCTTCATCTTTTCAACCGCAAAATCAATCACCCTCTGACAGTTTTCCCTCTTTACTAAATCAGCAGAAACGACATGGCAAGCACCACCTGCTTTCTCGACCTGCTTTTGAGTGTCCCGCGCATCGCCTTCTTCCTCGGGAAGATGGGCGATGGTTACCACGGCGCCCTCTTTGGCAAACAACACCGCTGTAGCTGCCCCGATGCCACTATCGCCGCCGGTGATTAGTGCTCGTTTGCCCTTGAGCTTGTTCGCGGCCAGGTAGCTGCGAGCCTCTCCCCGTCCGTCGGGCAGTTCACCTCTGACAGGCTTGGGGGAAGGCATGTCACGGTCAGTGCCTGGGAAGGACTGCTTCGAGATGGGAATTTCCTGCTCTTTTTGTGAAGCGGCGTATTAGATATAAATTTCGAGGGTATAGATGCCAGGGGGGGGGGGGGGGTGATTCATAGCCTCTACCATTGTTGAATTGCGCTGCCATCTTGACTTTCCGTCTGGTCTCGTAGCATAGAATGAATTGCCTTTACGTGTATGTTTTGCAGGTATTTGAGGAGCGTGAATGGCACAAATTTTGAGTAAACAAGTTTTTCCATGTCTTGGAGCGGGCGGGGGTAATGGATCTAAGAGACTCTATGACGTAGCGTTTTCAGGGAACTCGGAATTGGATCACGGGTGGTGCCAGATTCTAGGAAACAACTTATGACGTGAACTCTTACGCATTAGTACCGTACCCACTAGTGGAGGGAATCGATGGTGGGAGGATGTCTGTGAAGCAAAAAAAAAAAAAAAAAAAATAGAAAAGAAAGATTATCAAGTTACTTGCTACATTACTGTCTCGGAAAAGGAACACCACCACCGTTCGGCCGACTTCCTGATTGGACCAATGACGCTCTTAGTTTTCGTGACCCCATGATTCGAACTCGGACATGGCACACAAAAGAGTTCCCGATGATACAGCTTCATGAAGCGCGGTCCAATGTGAAGCTGCCTACGTCAACACTGCCCCCAAGCGACTGCGTTGCAAAGTTGAAAATGCCATATCTATAACCCAGGTAGAAATTCCAGTTCGTCTTCATGGTAAAAGGGCTGCCGATGTCGAGGAAGTCGTCTCCATCGGTGGAATAGGAGAACTCAACGGTATGCGGACCATATGGTGCAACATTCGCGGTGGCACGCAGTCAAATGCTCTTCTCTTCCGTGCGAGGAATGGCAGCCGAAGTCTGTAGCGAGCCAGTTGCCGTCGTAGACCATTGATTGTTTCCCTTGGTCAGGGTCAGGGCACAGCCTGTCCACACGCCGACAGAAACCTTGCCATCGTTGTTGATGACGCCGACCCACGCCGAGAGGTCCCTTAACAAGACCAAGCCTGCGCGATCTCCCGCCTTCATATCCTTGTAGGATAGTTTGATTGTCGCGCGGCTCTTTGGGCCCAAGATGCGATGAGTGAGAGTATTCTGCGCTTGGTACAGGTCCTTTGTTACACTTGCCGTTCGCAGAGTCAATCCGGTGCCGTTGCCGTTGCCGAGGCTGAATGCTGATATCACTGGGTTGTGGTTCCACTCCCATTTTGGACCTAGACTCGGGCCGTCAAAGTCATCTTGATAATACGCGGGCTGTACGGCGGCGGATCGCATGGGCGGCGTCATGGGCGAGGGCCACTCGTTCGAATTGCGCAGTTGAGGGAAACCCTGGCCGTTGAAGGTGATGGGAGCGATGACGGGCACGCGGCCGCCGGGATGCGAGTTGCAAAAAGCCATGTAGTACCAGTTCCCCTGCGGATCATCGACAATGCCTCCTAGTGAGAAGTTGGTTCAGTCATCATTGTATTAGCACGCGGCAACTTTCTAGCCCGCTCGTCAGACGTACCCTGCTGAGGTGATCCCGCGCCAGGAACAGGACATTTTGGTCCATTGGCCAGTGTAGCCGACTGGTAGGGGCCGTATACATTCTTGGACTGCATCACGTACTCGATGGACGTTTTAGGGTCGACGTTGAGGATGTAGTAGGTGCCCTTGATCTTGTACATTCTGCTGCCCTCGGCCTTCCCGCCGTACGTATGCACCGGTCGACTGCCTACCAGGGACTTCAGATCCTTTGAGAGCTTGGCGACTAGGATCGTCTTGGCACCGTACGCGACATATGGTGTGCTGTCGTCGTCGTCGTCGAACAAGAGACCGCAGTCGTAGAAACAATGGTTGGAAAACTCGGCCCATTTCGTCCATGGCCCTGCGGCCGAAGACGCCGCGTAGATGTAGGAGCGGCTGTATTCGACGCAACCGACCCAGAACCACTTCCCATCGCTTGGGCGTCGACGCACGGAAGAGGCAAAAACTCCCTCGACGTATGCACTCTGCCCGCCCTCGAGAGAGTACTTGGGTCCCCAGTCCAGATCTGGAACAGAATGGCTTACGTACTCCCAGCTGAGAACTCCAATTAGCCAGCGAATCCATCCTGCCCGATGCAGTTCGTCAAACATACTTGATGAGATCCTTGCTGTGGAGCAGAGGTGCCTGGCATGAAAGTCAGCGACTTGGATGATACCATCATGTGAACTACTCATTGTCTGTCATCTTACACCGGGGGAATAATGCATGGTCGACGCCGAGTAGTAAAAGTCATTCCCCACACGGAACACATCCAGGTCTGGGAGATCCTCCCACAATACTGCCTGGAAAGAAGAAAGAACAGAGGCGAGCGCCGACGCGGCCAAGGCCACGAAAAGCAGTGCCCCCCCAAACATGTTGGGCCGTTCAATGAGGCGCAGACGTGGGGATGATTGCGTCTGGGTTTTGTCGCGCCGTACAATCAAGGTCCGTGAGAGTAGTCGTGCTTCCATATGACTTGCAAAGCAGCATGAATCTTGCTCTCATGTATTCTTTATACATTCCGCCACTTGTACGGAGCAAGCGCGGGTATATCCGTACTACTAAGCTACCAGGTACGGAGTATTGTTCCTCAAATCTCGGCTAAACCCTTTTATACGAACGTTTGACGAACCGAATGCCGAGATTTACTGTAGCCCCGGCCAGAAGACGTACATTGCGATGCCTTGAAACAACTTCGTCGCCTGTAGCCTGCCTTAGTTAGTTATTGCATGTCAATACAATCTCATTTAGCCACAACAATGCGCTCAAGTATGGCCGGGTATTTTCGGATACTACCATACTACCACACTTGACGTATTCGATTCGTGACTGTCGAATATTCGGAAAAAAAAAAAAAAAAAAAGGATCTGGAATGGCGGGTTCGATAGCAAACTCACCACCGACAGGCTTGGGAATTAGTAGTAGATGCTCTGCAAGCCGCGCGGCGTCTTTCACAGCGGCACACACTGTTTCTGCGAGCATATAACTGCACTGACAGAAATGCACTGAGTCGAGTCTGCGATAAACGCGGTCGTTGTTTGTTGTGTCTGCATCTTTTTCATCATCTCGGCCGCTTCAAAAGCATATTCGCATTTCATCCTCAACGGACCACCATATCGATACATGATGAACGTAAAAGGCATGCAAACTAGCGCGAGGAAAGCCAGTATAGAAGTTGCCCAGTGAATTCCGAGTGACTGGTACATCTGGTGCGTGAATAGCGGAAAGACAGTACCAACGATGGAACGGAAAATCGCTGCAGCCGCGAGAAAAGAGGCTGCGTACATAGTTTAAGTGTCGATGAGCTAGTTCATAACTGGTAAGATGACCAGGACGCAGCCAAATCCAAATGGGGCAGACTCGATGCTGACAGACCAGTGAAAGCTGGGGGTAGTTTGTCCAGGCAAATGCAAACATGCCGACCGGGAGGGCAACGGCACCGACGACGGCCGGTGGCAGGCGGCACTCTGCGTTGGGAATATTTTCCTATGACGACGGTTCTCCCAAATGGCATAAACTAGTCCGAGAACGATTCCGACCACGACGCCCATGAAAGCCAGTCCACCAATCATCCGCGATCACGGTTATATACGATGGGCATAGCCCCCATGAACATGTAAACGGTGCCATAGATGATGGCCATGTAGACGGAACCGACTAAAACGATTGGTTCCAAGAACAGGAAACTCCAAAGACGCAATAAAGCTCTCGCAAAGACTTCCCGTGGTTGCTTCTGGCCTTGGCTCTTGTCGAGAACACTGATGAATGTAGGGCCGGCGGCTTTGGACAAAACTTTTGCTCTCCTGATGAGAAACACTGGACCATACGTCTCTGGGATGAAAATCACGCCAATAACGCCTTTACTTCTTCGTCAGCTTCACCTGAACCCCCAGACGTGCCCGTCATGCGGTCAAGTTAAAAAGAACCAAGGGAGAAAAAAGAAAAACATACCTGTGACACCAATGAAAATGATGCACACTACCTGTACCCACCTCCATCCCACGTTTGTGATATGAAGCCACCAACAACGGGGCCGAGAATAGGTCCAAGGAAAGGGGCCACACAATAAACGGTCATGGCGAGCCCTCTCTGGGCCGGTGGGAAAAGATCTGCTATGGCACCACCCGAGTTTACGACTGGGGATCCAGCAAATGTCCCAGCAAAGAATCGTAGAGGACGAGCGTCTCGATATTTTGGCTACCAGCTGAGCCCGCCATGAAGGCCACCATAGCAACATGGGAAACATTCCAAAGTATCTGTCTTCCGTAAAGCTCGGACCTTCTTTCAATTAGCAGGAGGGTGTCGCTGGACTGAATTATTCCCAAAGCAGGCTGCTCCAAGACTTACTATTTTGACGAAGAACGTTGGCCAATGTGATGATGTTTGTGGACTCCACAATCGGAACATGAGATTACATCTATACTCACCAAAGGATCCCAAAGGACTGGACCGACAGCAAAGCCAAGGACGAAAAGTGAAACGCTAACAATAAAGACCTCAGAGCTGATGTCAAACCCCAAACCCCAAACCCGTGGGTGATTTCTCTAGCAGATACCGAATACGCTGATGATGTGAAGGTTGCGGCAAATGCAGACAAGGTTGCTATGGCAGTGATGAACCATTTTCTGAAGGTGCTCCAGTTCATGGGATTCCCTGGGTCATTGTTTCAAAATTCGACGATGAAAGGGTCTTCGATGGGACCTGAGCCGTAGAACACATGGCGCTTTTTAGCTTCGTCAAGGTCTGTTAGCTGCTCAGATTCACTTAGATGAGACATGTTCTTAGTATTGAGAAACTCATCCAAGAATCGTGGGATCCGAGCGTGGAAGACAGAATGCACTGATAAGTTGGCCAGGAAAATCTGGAATCATCACCTTGTTATACAAAATCCAACTTGATCTAAGCCGTGGCCAGCTGTACAGCTGGTCGGTTGGGACGAGCGGAAACAGAACACACTTGATTGGCTTATGATTAGTAGCTCCTTCTCATCAGCTTGCCAAACAGCTGTCGAGTGGGTCAGTGGTCAGCGTGGGCTGCGTGGCTTCCCGTCACGCCATGTCTATTTGCATATTTGCTTTGCATATTTGCACTGCGACACATGTCGCTCTCTACCCATGGCATAACATTGCGCACCTTGGCCGGTAAACACCATGCCGATCCTTGGCTTCCGCGAACTTCGAGCAGGCTTAAACTTTGGCGACCGAAGGTTTTGAACGACCGTGCCATTTCCATCAGTGTCGACTTCTGCGATGGTCAATCGAGTAGGCCAGACTGTCCAAGATGGGTTTATTTTCCGACTCCAACGCGATTCAGGAAGTCTGCGAGATTTGAAACAATCCTCTGGCAGGCTTGTTCGTCTCTTCCACTGAGAACGAACACTTTGGAGTTCAATGGGGTAAATCCAGAGGTTGTAAGAGACTCCTTCCCGCGTGGTTTAGTCCGAGGTGGCATCTTCTACGATAAGATGTGCATTTGTCCCTCCGTACCCAAAGTTGTTGATCGAGGGTAGTCTGACTAGGCTCCATGGCCATATCTCCAATCTCCCGACCAGCTTGAGATTCCATTCGTCTAGAGCGAATTTTGGATTTGGCTTCTCAAAATTGATCAACGGTGGGATCGTGGCTCTCTCTAGAGCAAGGACGGTTATGATAATGCTCGCCAGTCCACTTGCAGCTTCCGTATGGCCAAGATTCGTCTTAACGGACCCGATGAGCAGTGGTTCGCGGTCAGCTGCAATGACGGTTGCCATGGCCCTTGCCCCGATGGTGTCTCCAGCTTGGATCCCCGTTCCATGTGCCTCGAAATACTGCGTGTCTTGTAGATCCAGGCCGGCTTTTCGATAGCAGTCCCCGATCAAGGCTTGCTGCGCGTCTAGACTTGGAGCTGCGATGGTCTCAGTTTCGCCGTCTTGGTTAAAGCGACTCGCGAATCACGGCTCGAATGGCGTCTCCGTCATTCAACGCGTCCACGATTGCCATGTCCGCTTCTCCTGTTCTCAAACTCTGGATGCCTTGATCCATTGCGACCATGCCAGAAGAGCAAGCTGTTTCAATAGTCATGCTTGCACCCCGGAAATCGAAAAAGTGTGAGATGACGCCAGTTCCAGTCGCCATTAATCTGGGGAGATTGTCGGGGTCACGGAGTAAGCCATCTCTGTAATCATGTACAAAGTCTCCCGTAAATACTGAAGTATTTGAGCCCGCGATTTGGGCCATTGACAATCCCGCTGAACGAACGCATTAGCGAAGCCGAAAACTGAAACAGGGATAGGTTTCCCCCCAAACTAACTGTTCTTTATGGCTTCATAAACGGACTCTAGCTGCAGTCGATACTGAGGGTCAAGCGACTAGAAAAAGCAGAAAAAAAAAAAAGAAAAAAAGAAAACAAAAGGGTCCTCGTAAGTAGGAGATGGCCAAATAATTCACGGGCGTGCTTATCGACGCCGTTTCACTCGAGTAATTAAAGAATGCCGCGTCAAACAGACCGACGTCCTCTTGCAAAAAGTGTGCTCCTTTGACGTGAGTCTGCCTGATGTATAAGCTGAGTTCTGCTTTCACAGGACTGCAAAGATAAAGGGAGTCTCACGGTATCAAGTTTCTCATTATTTAGGTGGTATATCCCTTTGGCTCGGAATCTAGAAGCTGGGAATGGCGTCCAGCCGCTGCGTCTCAGGTATTCCTGCTCCAGAGGTTTTCGGTATCGGTTGCCTCTCCTGCGAACCTGGAACTCATGCCAACAATGGCTATCGGCTCCGAAGCCCAAGTATCCTCGGTTGACTCACCGAGGCCACCCATTACGTCTTCTCCAGCTGTCGATGTTATCTTCAAGAAATGAAGAGCTCGAGTTATTGGTAGCGCTGGGGTCCAGAGAGATGGCAGAAGTGCGAACCGATTTCTCGAGTCTATGTTTACGATCTTTTGAGATATGGTCGGCGCAACGGACGGAAGTACTAAGCTGACTGCGAGATAACTGCCATGTGTACCCTTGGGCGGTACGGGCTTATTTCGACTCCTGAACTACAGCTGGCGGAGCCCGGAGTTTCGTCAAATTGTCTACATCGTGTTACGACGCGCCGACAACTTGCATGACAGGCAACGGAGTTCTCAGCACTGATGTTATAAAAAAAAAGTCTGACCGACGCAATGAAACTCCGGTGAAAGTGTATTCCACAACCCACGTAGTGCCCCGAGGCAGGTCACAACGGACGAATGTAGTGCTCATTCAACGTCCGGGATCCTGTATACTAATAAAGCATTGTATCGCTCCGTTGAAAAGTTTAGTCCGGATATATGCGTACTTCCTCGCCGCCGTGCCACCTGCTGGAACAACTGGGAGCTTTCCCTCAAAAGCGCACCACAGCATTCCGTGCCTCTTACCCTCAAAAGCTGCATCATCGTTGAGAGTGCATTTTGTGGCACACAGACTCATCACATTCAACAACGCCTCACCTACGGTATCACGTCTAGACCATGGCGACTCATAGGACTCTTCTCGTATTCGGGCCCGGAGTCATGTCTCTTGATGAGCCGCATTTCAGCCGCATAATCAGATGCGCAAAGCAAGATGGTGCCAGTCAATGGGCTGTTCATGACATCGAGGGAATTGAGCAGGTCTGGGCTTCAATATGTGAAGCCATCCCAAAGTTGCAGCTGACTCCGGCGCTAGCCCATGTAAAGCAGCTGGTCGAATGGCTTCGATCGGGGCTGTTGCCGCCAAATCTGAGCGTTGCCGCCCTCCCCAACGCCATTCTTGGACCGCTAGTCGTCATAGCACAGCTTGTTGAGTATCTACAATATCTGGACTCATTGACAGCGTCGGGTCGCGAAGAAGGGAGGGCCTTTTTCATCCCATCTCGTCTCTATACAGAAACGGTTGGCTGCTGCCTCGGTGTGTTCAGCTCAATTGTAGTATCGTCAAGCGCCACGTGGACGCAGTTTTCTCATCATGCCTCGGTTGCGACTCGCACGATATTTGTGCTTGGGGCACTATCTGACGCACAAGATGCGTGGGACAGCACCGGACCCTCGAAATCGTTGATAGCATCTTGGAAAGGAGGTCAATCATCGTCTTCACTGCAAAAACCGCTGGCCAAATTCCCAGAGGTGAGTGCCGATTGTGACGAGATTAAAAGTTCAAGATATTTGCCGTCCTAACAGTTTGCTCCATGGGCATATGCTTCTGTGCTACACGATGATAACCGAGCTATTATAACGACATCCTCTCACGGCATGGCTGAGCTCAAAGACGGCCTACAAAGGGCCGGAATGACAACAAATGAGGTCGAATTCCATGGACGCTTCAACGCTGGCGGTCTTCATGGAAAGGACCTCGGAAAATTCTTTCGACACTGCCAACAGTCACCTGCATTTGAACTACCTGCTTCTTCTATCCTCGTGTTGCCCACACGTGTCAATTCTGAATACGTTCTAGCCGGACAAGAAAATCTTATAGAAGTAGCTTCGCGAGCCTTCCTCGTACAACAGTTGAACTGGATCAAGACGTTCAGGCCTGCGGTCACTGCATCGCTACAGGATCGGCAATCCAAACTTATCGAGTTTGGACCAGAGAAATGCGTCCCGCCCACGTTATTACGCAGACTTGGCAGCCAAATAACCCGTTTCGGCTTTGAGAGAAGCCTGCAAGCTCTCAAAAATATATAGGATTTTGAGTGCAAACACGTCATTGCCGAGGATGATGTCGCAGTCATTGGGATGTCATGCAACGTAGCTGGGGTGGAGGACCTGCAGAGTTATTGCGAAACTCTTTTGCGCGGTCAATCACAGCATCGCGAATTGTTGCCCAACGATCGATTTCTATAGAGACAGTTTTCCGATCGTAAGAAAACGGCGATGAGCAAAAGAAATGGCATGGCGACTTCGTAAATAACCACGATGCGTTCGATCACAAGTTCTTCAGGAAGTCTCCTCGCGAGGCTCTTCACATGGACCCCCAACAACGATTGATCGTGCAGATGGCGTCGAAAAGGCATCGTGCCTCTGAGGGATTGGCTGAGAAGAGTACAGATTGTATCCGGGGAAGGATCCCTGGGACAACCCGGCGGCGAAGGCCCTTGACTTCTTCGAGCACACATTCGAGCACATGTCGTGTGGGGGAGTAACAATGGCCACGGGTAAAGCCAGGGATCAACTCGGCTACGTCGAGATGCGTCCGGCGCGTGAGCGATGCCGTTGTGAAGAAGTATCTGCAAGTCTGGCAAAGAAGTGGATTCTTGCGCTGAAGAGAGACAGACGGACATATTTCGATGCAAGATCGTGTGCGATTATAACCCCAAGACACCCCCAGACGACCCCCCTGACGCCTCGGGCCGTGGATGCTGTGAAACCTTGGCAAACGTGCTTCATGAATCATGACCCCTCAATCGTAAATGTCCGTCTGGATCATGTACTACCTCGCAGAAAAGGCGGATCGATTCACTTTCATGTGAGACAGCAGCAGAGCCTACTTTATGACATGTTACAATAGCGAGCCTTGTGCAGCTGCAGGTCTCGGTGCCAATGAAAGGCACTTGGAGATGCGGATAGATGGCACCGAGCACGGAGTATAAGACCGGACATACGACCGTGCACAGAACCATGGCATGTAGACATTTTGAGCGCAGAAGCCGCTGCTGAGTCGGTTGAAATCGATGGTGAACACAGCGAGCACGAGACAGCAGCCTGGCCTGGCATGCGAGGAATGTCGCAGGCGGAAAGCTCGATGCGATCGGGTCCGTCCCCAGTGTGGCATATGTGCCGAAGCTGGCGTCGATTGTGTCGTCGTCGACAAGAGATCACGGAGAGGCCCCAGGAAGGGACAATTGAAAGACCTCCGATCCAGAGTCGGTGAGTTTGAAGCTCGAGCATCTCGTGTGTTTCTTCCGTGTGCTTGCTACTTACTTGCTGACTATTCGCACGCAGCATTGTTGGAGCGACGCCTCGTCAACCAAAACAAGGTGTACAAGGACGACGACAACGGCCGTCATGTTGCGCGCACAGAAATCACACCAGAGGCGGAGGCAGAGGCAGAGGCAGAGGCAGAGGGGGATTCTTTCAATGAGCTACATCTGCATCCATATTCGGTCATGGACAGGTTCACACATGCCTCAGATGATGCCGCCATGTCGGACTTCTACAGAGGGAATGGCCATGGCATGTTCCCGTCACCGGATGCATTGGATGCATTCATGACGAGCAGCACCGTGCCATTCGGCCCCATCACGCCGCCATCGCCCTCAAGAACGTGCCCGAGCGACGGAGAAGTGAACATGCTGAACATGCTGAACATGTCTGATCTTATGCGAGCTGAGCTGTAAGCCCACTTCCTCCTCCCCTCTCCTCCCCTTTTCTCGACGGAGCGAGGCCCGGGCGAAAGCTGACCCAAACACCCGACAAACCATGCATACGTTGGCCATCCAGTGACTTGATATACTTTGAGAGAGTCCACCACATCTTCCCCATGATACACAAGCAACGCTATCTGTCGTGGGCCGGCGAGAACCATCCCTCCCCCGCCAGGGCGTGCTTACGATTGGCAATGCGGACCGTTGCCGCAGCAGCGTCGGCGCAGTTCGGCGCGGTGAGCGACGCCTTGTACGCCGTGACGCGGCACATGCTGGACGACGAGGAGCATTGGCAGGGCGAGAAGGACCTGCCATGGATCGCCACCAGGGTTGGTGGTCAGACTCGGCAGGACGGCGTCGAACACGAGCGAATCCAGGCCTGGCTCCTGCTGGCTCACTACGAATTCATGCGCAAGCCGGAACAGCAGGCGCTCATTACGACCGACCGAGCACTGCGGCTGCTGCAGCTTTCCCGATTATTCGCACTGGACATTGATGAGAGCAGCGGCGGCAGCGGCAGCAAGAATCCAGCTGCTGCCCTGGTGATGGCGCCGTCTCAGGGGGGGTGGATTGAACGCGAGGAGAAGAGGCGGACCATGTGGACTGCCTTTGTACTGGATCGACTGTCCAGCATGCTCAACAATCGGCCGTTGGTGCTTCACGAAGAAATGGTGAGTCTTGACAAAGAGGTTGCCATGTTTCCACACAGTCATCGTGACAAGTGTGTGTACACACACCCACCCTTGATCAGGGGAGGGCAACTGACGCTCCGTCTGCTGACCAACTTTAGATTCGCACACGTCTCCCGATGGCGGAGGCGGATTTCCAGAATGCTCGGGAACCCTCTTCTCGCATGGGCTTCCTGCCCGAGACCATGGACAGCCGCGGCTCACCGTCAGCGTCAGCGTCAGCGTCAGCGTCACCGTCCCCATTCACCGAATGTGTCATGTTGGCGAACCTCGTCGGGCGCTGCGTGGCGCATCGACGGCTCGCCCAGTCCACCACCACGCCCTTCTCCGATGCCGAACCCGGGTCGGGAGATTTTTGGGCGCGCCACGAATGGCTCGCCGCTTCGGTCGCGGCGGCAATGGAGAGACGGCTCCGCGCCGACGCCGACGATGCCGCCGCGGCCGCCGCGGCCGCCCGAGGGCCAGACTCGCCGAGGTGCTGCGATGCGGCGCCGTGGTTCAATCGTGTCCTGGCTTTTAGCGCGTCGGTATCGTTGAGCGAGACGGCCGCGGCAAACCCTTGGCTCACGCTCGACGGACATTTGATGGCCGTGTCGTACAGGCAGATGGCGTACGATGCTGCCTCCGAGGTTGTGCTCCTGGTCAAGACTGCACCTCGGTTTGCCTTATTCAAGGTGAGAGAAAATAATGCCCTCTATTCTTTCCTTGACGATGATGTTTGATGGCTCATGAGTCATGGAGTCTGGGGGTCGGTGCCAAACTTGTTTCTTGATTGACATGACGTCGTAGATGCACCCATTGGTGCCGAATGTGCTATCGCTCGTCGTCAACTTCCTCGGGGGGGGGCAGGGCCGCGTCTGTCCGTTGGTTGACACGTTGAGGCGTCTGAGCGAGATTAATAATCTGGCGAGAGATCTGCTGTTGAAATTACAAGTAGACGGGAATTAGGATAGTGAACCAGCTGGCTGGCCCTATGCACTCGAGGGTGACACGCAACGCCCTCCCCTCGCCGACCACCAAACAACCCACTGCGACGCTCTTGATTCGAGTGTCTAGAGAGATGCCGTTGCAGGCAGGGATCAGCTGGTGTGAGCAATATATGATGGGACAAAATACATCCAACTGCGCAAGGATGTGGCTGGCTACGGAGGAGTAGTTCGTGGGGGCCTTTATCCCAACAGGCAAGTTGTCGGCTTGGTGAGAGGGAGAAGTTGTCGTCGAATCCGGTGACATGGCGCCTCACTGCCGTAGTGCCGAGAGTCTCAAAGAGGTAATTACATTCATTCACTACGTCAAAGGTCAAGATCTGTAGCCTACTGGGCAGCGCCGGGCAGCGCTGGTCTTGAAGGACACTGTGTGTAAGAAGTAGTATTAGCTACTGGGGGGAAAGCGAAGCGAGATGGTATCAAGGTTTTCCTCCACCACCGTCAAATCGATTTCTCGCGAGTTACATGGCGTGGTCAGAATCTATAGCATCTCACTATCAATCATAGGCCTTGTTATCCGATTCCCATTTCTGCACAATAGGTTGGACGTGGAAGAAATGTTCGTGAAAATGGATCGACCGCGTCCTCCTGATCTCGTAAACTGTGTGTACCTGCGGCTTGACCGTCTCCACGACAGCAGGCGCCCGCTCATGGGTCGTGTAATCGACAGTCTCGAGTCTCTGCTGTGGCTCCCGCGGAGGCATGGGCCGCACGGCGTCCGGCCCTCCGCCGTCATGGCGTCCGGTATCGTGGCCTTCATCGACGTTCGATCCTGCTCGTCGTGGCTGCTGCCCTGGTGCTGCCGGCGAAGGATTGCCGGCCAGTTGATTCTCTTCGACAGGGTGGTTTGCTTCGCTCGCGGGCTCAGCGGTGGTTTTGCCCCGGCGCGAGCGGAAATGTTTCAGAAACCAATGCATTCGTTCCCGGAACCTCTTGCGCATGGCGACCATGATGTGACGGATACAAAGCAATTATTTGTTTGCGTTTGTTTGTTATTTGACTACTCCGACGTTCCGTTAATGAAGAGGAACGAGCACGGGTGGTCGGTCGCATCAGAAGTCACTCACTCGAGTTGTGTTTTTCAGTTCCAAGTTTGCTGAAAACGGAAAAAAGATGTCTTGCCTAGGCGGTTCTGGAAAAGCAGGCACAAGAGGAAGGAAGAAAAAAAGTCCGCTTTCACCAAATGTGTGGTGGAAATGGCCGTGCCAAAATTCCTGTCTTTGACATGATGAAGTAGCCGGAAACGACAAAGATATTCTTCTTTCAAACGAGACGGAATCGAGCCTTGGTTGGCCCGTCGCCATCTGTCAGCGATTTGCGGCACAGTCGATGACGCGCAATTTTGCGGAGTTGGTCCGATCCATGACGCGCGATTTGAGTTTCAGTGAATCGGATGTTTTTTTTTTGTCGAATCTCTGACGTTTTGGGATCTGCCGTGAACAAAGTTTCTTGGTAAGCTTGAGGGGAGGATGATGGCTAGCGCCACGAAGTTCACGACCGGATTTGGATCGGTGGCGCAAAGTTTAATTTGAACTTGGGTCTCGGCTGAAATATCAGGACGCAGAGCAAGCTTCGGCATTTACTTTCGCATGACGCTTTACGCGTTCAGACAAAAACTAATGCCCCCGACTTTGCCCTCGGACGTTTGGTTCTCCGGCTGACAACCAGGAAGAGAGAGAATTGTCATGTCTCACTCCTCGGGAGTTGTTTGCGCTTGGTGACGATCCCCTCACTCCCTTGTGACGTAGTTTGAGAGTCCAAACTCATAAGCTAGCATGCTGTTTTTGTGGGCACTGACGAGAAACGACAAGCAAGGACAAAACCAAAAGGTTGAACCTGACGTCTAATACAATGTCGACAACGTTGCGTATATAATGCGTAGGTCCTTCCCTCCCATATCTCGACAACATTAACAACTTGCATCAGCAAAACACTCAGAGATTACACTCAAACCAAACAAAGCCCCTCGACAAAAATTTCATCACAATGGAGAAGGCCAAGCAAGCCGTGTCAAACTTCCTGTCCCAGGACGGCAAACACAAGACGACCGTGGACGAGGAGGTGCGAAAGCCCGTTGTAGACGAGCATGTTCTCCCCAAGCAGCACGAAGAGGTCATTACCGCTGTCGACAAGGAGGTCCATCAGGATCACCACCAGACCATTGTTCAGCCTGTTCAGGACCGAGAAGTACTGTCAGTTTGATTTGCCCCCCCCCCAGCGCATCACAATATCGATTCAACCCGTACTAATAGTCTCCCATCCGTAGGCCCGAGAAGCACACTTTCAACGCCGTCCCGGTGGATCACAAGACCGTTGATCACGGTGACAAGGCCAAGACCAAGGCGGCCCTGGACAAGGACGCGGCCAAATTCGCGAGCAAGTCCACTACGCATGACACCGAACGCACGTCTTCGGCCGCGCCGGTCGTCACCGGAGAACGCACCCATCACCATGTCCACCATCACGTTCAGCCCGTGATCGAGAAGGAGACTATCAAGCCAGAGGTTGTCCATACGACCGTGCCGGTCCATGAGAAGCACCACAACGCGGCCATCCATCATGAGACGACGACTTTGCCGCCCACGACCATGGAGGAGTACAAGACTTCCCACGGCAAGCTAGATTCGACTGCGGTTCCGCGCAAGGTCAACGAGTACGCTGGCTGCCCATCTGTCAAGGACAAGAATTTGCGCGAGGACGGTCGTGCGAAAGAGGTCCTTCATGGTCAGTAGATGGACAGGTTGAAACATGTCATGGCAATGTAGAATATGTTTCATTAATGCTCTTAGCAAAACATGATTTGGTAGATGGTATAGTTTAATGGGAATTCAGTTCCAGTTTCGTACTGATAAATTTTTTTCGCTTGCGTTACCAAACGCCATCTAGGCGCTTAAAAAGCGCAAAGTAACATGATAAAAAAAAATGATAACTCAACTCTGACAGATCCTTTATCCTCCCAGCGTTGGGCCACGTGGTGCCGCGTCATTTACTAATCGGCCCCTTCCTACCTTTCCTCGCAGTGCTTGGCTGCGTCATCCATGTGAACCATGTCTTTGCATCGCCTATCCCAACAAGAGGGCCTTCTTATGAAACCTTCGGGATGGAATCGACGCCATGTCGAGCTCTTCTGTTCGTTCTAGGACCCTTTGTCTGCGCCCGTGCTGCAGGCACCAGATGGAACGAGACACGGGCTCTCGCTATGTGAAGAGTCTTCTTTCGCGTGACAACGCTTCTTGGCGGGAAACCGGTCTGGATCTGCCTACTCTGACTTGGCTTCTGCCCTCGGACCATGTCTTTCCGGATTCCTTCCTCGCCGACACTGACAACTTTACCATCGCATTTGTTTTGTGTGGCGAGGCTAAGCTCTGATCTTGGCTTGTGGTATCTGGTTGTAGGCCTAGATCTGGAAGCCCTGGACTCAGCTAATCCAGGTTACATTTTCATGGTGAACCCTGAAAGGCCATAGATTGGTGTTTCTCGCTGGCTTCTACTAGAAGGGCTCTAAGAAAAGGCGTAACCTATATTCGAGATATGTTCATGTATAAATACGACTTTTTGGACTCATTCTGTCATGGAGGCCGCCGTTGACAATGACCCTCTCAGCAAGTCGAGGTTTTTGTCATGTGCCCGTCAATAGCACATTTACTCAGCCTGCTGAGCTCGGCGACTAGTCTGTCCATCCTCACCAGGTACTCTGTTTCATGCGATGTAACACGGCGCATTGGCATGCTTCGAACAATTTGTGATGCCTTGCTCAGTAATTCCATGTCGTGGGTTGCAAGGGCGTGGCCGGGATTTTGAAGGTTGTTGAAGAATAAAATCATCAGCGCTGACAGGGGGTAGAATACGAAGAACCTGTAAAGCGAGCTGGTCAGTCTGACGTGGCTCGAGTGGCTGGCTGCTCCCCTCGCCAGAAGCAAGTTGAACAATGGGAAAAACAAATATATATATAGACTGACCAAAATGCTTCTTCGGCGACTCTGCTAGCCATTGCACTAAGAAAAATCATGGTAGACCTGCTAGCTTCCACGGAGAGTTCAAGGCTAGATTGCACCCCAAAGGACAAATTTTGGGCGCGGCTACTGTCGCGGCTCATGCAACGTCCACTCGCGCAGTGTATAGTGTTCAGTAGAAAGTGATAGTCCATGTGCAGCTCAATAAGCAGCATACTCTGTGATACAGATGCATTTTGAGCAAGCTTGACGTTCTTTCTAACTGATAGTGACGGTGCGAACTCGCCCGGTAATGAGGTCCGCCAGCTTTCAAGTTCCTCATCCAATTCGCGGATCGTTTTCAACAGTTCTGCATCGGACATGCGCAAGGATGAGAATGAGTAGAGGGTCTGCACGGCCTTGGACTTGATCATGCTCAATCTCAAGTCGCCGGGCAGCCACGGCCTTTGTACTTGACCGCTTCTTTGAGTGTTTCGTCGACGACGGAAGCGGTCCTCAACATAGCCATCGGGCAGCGTGAGATCGCAGAATTGATCCGCGATGATCGGTGGTTGTCCGGTCCGGAGAGCAATATCCTTGTCAAAGATATAGCAAAGCCAGAAAAGCGTCCGGAGGTGGCGACCCTCGTGCTCCTGCGTTGTCATGTCACGATCTCGGGGTACTTCAATTGTAAGCGTATGCCCACCAAGAGCAAAGACTAAGCGACATGCAAGAGCGTGATACATGGATGAGGCTTGGAGACGACCACAGAGTGTATCGTGAACTAGCTATCGTTGGATTATGACATTAGTCGTCATTCCTTTTCCTCTACTAAAGGGGTTTTTTTTTTTCTTTTTTTCTTTTTGTACAAGTCTGTCTTGTAGTACTAGACAGGGACACAACTCACTAGTATGAGAACAGTTTGTAATGCTGTGACACTTGCGTCTTCCATGATATCTGCGACGAGTGTTTGCGCTGCTTTGGCGCAGGAATCGCCATTGACGTTGACTGACGTTTTGCTGGCTGGGAAGTGGGAGCTTGCAAATGATGCAAACGCCAGCACGCAGGCTCTAGCAGTTATGCGCTGAATCAGAGGCTCTACGTTATCTGGGGCGTACGCCGTCCAGACCGTCTCTTCAAAAAGAAGCGGATTTATGAGAGGAAAGACCAGGCTTAAGTCGGAGGCCGTGAAATCCGAAACTAGGGTTTCTATGATCCATTTCTCAGGAAGGGGAGAATCCCCGGCATAGTTTGGCGGGACAGTAGGGCAGATCTGGCCCCCAGACACGCGATCCAGGGGGTCAGGCATGGGTGCATCTCGGGCAAAAAGTTCTCGAAACTTGGGTTCATGTCTCGCCCTTTCATGTATCCATTGCTCACAGTACGAAGTCAAGTGCGGAATGCCGTTCCGAGGGCATATAGCACCGAATTTCTGTCCTGCGAAGTAAATTTGCCCGAGTGGCGCAACTCTGAGGCTTCCCTGCGCGGAGCCTGACGTGAATTCTGATCGGCATACTGCACATTCCAAGTTCACATGATCTGGCGACTGCAGCAATGCAATGAGCTGCTTGCTGCTCTGTGAATCATGATCCGATGGGGACCGAGAGTTCTTTTGAAATGGACCGGCAGCGTTATTGTTGGCGACGTTCGATCGATGCGTGCTTTTCTGTGCAAGTGCGCTGATAACGTATTGAAACCGGATTAGTCAATCAGTCAGCCAGTCAGTCACCGCTATCTCGGCCATTTATTTGAATCTATCCATCGCACGAGACACCCACGCTCTCTTCTTGCTTCCGCGAACTCGGTCATATGTGCAGGGCAGGCTGTGATGTAGACACCAGTCACATTGAACGCCAGAGTCGGGTACATCGCATTGGATCTGCCAAGAGGACACCAAAACGTTAGCGTGACTATCATAGATGGTCGGATGTCTCGCCTATTGGACAGAAACAAGACAGCCACATGGAAGGCGGATGTGACAGACAGCTCGTCCTCGGAAGAAGAGAAGAGAGAGGCCGTGAGTTGCCCACCTTGCGCTTGTGGCACGAATCGCAGGCCGGTCTTCTCCTGCTTGCCATGACTAGAATGGTTAATATGGCTAGAATGGTTGAGACATTGAATGGATCAACGGGCTGAACCGGACTGTCAGTGGTCACAGAAGAGCCTCAGATGTGTTGACTCATGAAGCAGCAAGGGAAGCTGCTCTTCCCGACACAGAAGTCTTGGTCTTGGTCTTGGCCCAGTTTTCTCACAAAAACGGGGCGCCCGGATGCGAGTCCGATTAGTAAGCGGCTGCAATTGCCCTCGAGACGTATTACGTACTGCTTCCCTGTTGCCGTTCGGGTAGATCGGGAACCTCTTTGCATCAGATCAGCCTCAGCACTGAGCAGTATATCCGTACACTGTCGTCCCGTGTCTTTTTGTTTCAATCATAAGCCATCAACGTGGCAGTATGCTGTCTGATGAGACAGAGACCCTTGCCCAAAAGGTCCACCACGTGGGCGAACAAGACAATGCGCCAAGCAGGGAATGGGCCATGAAGGCCGAAGTGGTCAAGATTCACGACAAGATTCACGAGACTTCCTCACAGGTGTAACGGTACCGACGGACAAGGGCTTGCAATTCGAACTTCCGCGGAACGCGCGCAGCATACGAGAAGAATATGAGCAAACCAAGAACCAAGACATGTGAAGACATGCAGGTAGAGTATGATCACCCCTCTAATGAAGATGCCAGACAACGAACAGAACTTTTCAAAGAGGCTGTGCAAATGGATAACAGAAAGGCGTCCCAAAGAACAGCCCTCTCACCGTAGGCTTCGCTCAACAGGTGAAGGCTAATGTTATATACGCCATTATCAGATTATCTGGGGCGGCAAGGCAACGTTCATCATCAAACAGGCTTCAACCATCATGGAAGCCCTCATTGCCGGATCTCTCTTTTACAACGCACCTTTTACTTCAGCGGGGCTTTTTGTCAAATCCGGCGCCTGCTTCTTCGCCCTACTCTTCAACAGTATACTGTCCATGTCAGAGGTGAATGAGTCCTTCGGTGGCCAGCCGGTCATCATCAAGAACAAGTCTTTCGCACTATTCCAGCCTGTTGCTTTTGCATTGCCCAAATTGCTGCCGACATGCCTCTCATCCCTTTTCAAGTCTCCGTCTTCTCCATCATTCTTGGCGGTGCTGTCCCGGGTCAGTCATACATTGACGGCGACACGTATCTGGCATCACTTTCTTACAGCCACTCACGCCTATGGCGAAAATTTTCGGAATAGTTTGGGCATGGTGGGCACTCTTCGTTCGTCCTCATCTTCGTCACACCCGGTGTTATAGCTCAGCTGCAACCGCCCTTCATTCACCAACGCGACATTTTCGAAGCCTGGGAAAACAAGTCCAAGACGTAGTCATGGGCCGCCTTCGTCACTGGTCTCGTCGTCTCAGAGATGCCATACCTGGCAATATGCGGAGTCTTGTACTTTGTCTGCTGGTATTACACGGTCGGCTTTCCCTCGAGTTCCGAGCGCGCGGGCGCAAGACAACATTCCAACGTTCCGTGTTGTCTCTTCCGCGTTTATTTTGATTCAAAACCAAAAGACGCAGTCCCCCGTTCGACTTCGGATGCATCGCTCGTGCCGCGGTGGGCCAGGAACTGTAGTCCTGCCTGTAGGCCTTCGGCGGTGGAATGTTCATTGGTATCATTGCACAGGACACCACTTGTTCTCGCAGGAAAAATACGAAGCCATTCACTCTTGTTCATTTCCCTATCGTGTATCCATTTTCATTGCCCATACTCTCACTTTCGTTTAAACTATTCAAGTAGCCGCCGTTCATGGACCTTTTGGCACCTGATAATACGTTCGGGTTCTCACATTTTCGACCCATGCGACCATAGAAGCTTCACCAACTTCATCGTACTTTGCAAGGGTACTAACAGGCCCAACGCCACACAAAAGGGCGCAGTATGTATCCGGCGCCAACTTCCCGTTTTTTCGGATCTGCATTTCTTTACCCAGGCTCATTTCCCACCAGAAATGAAAACTCTGCTTGGAGGCGTGCAAAGTGGCCATTCCACCACCCATTCTAGGACGATGGCCGAAGTCCTCACGGACCCTCCCGTTATGCTTCTTCGCCTGCCTCCGGTTGACGGCGTAATCACCTTTGAAAGTCTTCATCGACTTTTCCAGCGGGGCCGAAAAATACGACCCATCCCTACCAGGAAGGCCACCAAAGGCCGTATAACCAAGTTGACGAACCACTGGGTTATTTGTATCCAACAAATTGGTATCATGTTCAACAGCAGACATCATGCCATCATTCTCCTCCTATATGATGAAAATGCTGTCGTCACCAACAGACACAGTCGGGAAAACCTGACTGTCAAAATATCCACAAACGGTGATTTCTCTCTTGCTCGTGGGAATGCCCACCATCACCACGTCTACCTCCACATCACACATGTGGAAGAGATCAAATTCAAGCCACATTCCCCTGACTAAAAGAGGCGACTGACCCGGCACCGGCTCAAGGGGGCGCGCAAGTACATCCGTGGCAGAAACGGCAAGGTAATACTTCGCCGCAGTGGCACCAAAGCTCCGTATCGCCAACGTTCCAGGGACACCCTTCAACTTTGGCGTGCCTCACTTGTGTGTCGATGTAATCAATGGTATGTTTTTATTCAACGAAATACTGAAAAAAAAAAAAACACGCCATATCGCACAAGGGATTGATTGGTCACGAGCTGATTACCCACCCATCGTGGCACTTGCATGGACAAATGGTAATGACTGATGATGAAAAAGCTATCTTGACCATTCCAACCCGCTTTGCACGTCTCCCCACCACGCATTCGCGAGATCCTTCCAGTAGTATGATCGCGGAAGCCACTGCTTGCTGTTTCCCACCTTGGGAAAGACGCCCCTGCCCCTGTCCACGTAGGTTGAGTTGAGACGCAGAAAAGGCAGCTCGGACATGGTGCTCTTTTCCGCCTCGCTCAGCCGGGGCACTATGTGCGCGAAGCCGTCGCGCGTGACCCTGTTCAGAAGGCGGCAGACGAGCTGGGCGGTGGCGTCGGCGCCGAGCGTCCAGCTCGCGTCGACGTAGCCCATGGAATAGAACAGGTTGGGCAGTTTCTCGAGCATGCACCCCTTCCACGAGTAGCAGTCAGGCACGCGGACGGGCCTGCCGTCGAAAGAGACGTCGATGCCCCCCGCGAGCCGGACCTTCAACCCCGTGGCGGTGACGATGATGTCTGGGTGCAGTTCCCGGCCGGACTCGAGCCTGATGGTGTTGTCGGTGACTTGCTCGATGACGCCCGTCTCCACGCTGGCCTTGCCGGCGCGCAGGCACTGGAAGAAGTCGCCGCCCGGGCAGATACACATGCGCTGCTCCCAGGGGTTGTACCGCGGGGTGAAGTGAGGCTTCATCCCGGTGCCGCTCGGCAGCTCGCGGGACGTCCGCCGGAGGATGACGGCGCGGGCGAGCCGCGGGAACCACCGGCACAGGTTTGCGAGAAGAAACGCCGACAGGATCCACCTGAAGCGAATCAGTCGCCTGGCCAGCGCGCCGGGGAGCAAGAGCCGGGCGGCCCTGTCGAGAGGGTCGTTTTGGGGCAGGGCGAGGATGTACGTGGGCGACCGCTGCAGCATGGTCGTGTGTGCGGCCTTGTCGGCCATGCTGGGGAGCAGCGTGACGGCGGTGGCGCCGGACCCGATGACGACGACGTTCTTGCCGGTGTAGTCCAGGTCCCGGGGCCAGAACTGGGGGTGGACGACGGCGCCCCGGAACCTTTCTATGCCGGGGATACGGACCTCGAGCGGCTCGTCGTAGTCGTAGTATCCCGTGCCGAGCAGCACGAACCGGGCGCGCATGGAGACGACGCCGCCGCCGCCGGCCGTCACGTTGAGCGTCCAGGTCGACGACGCCGAGGACCAGTCCATGCTGTCGACCCGGTGGTTGAACTTGATCTTGTTGTCGATGCCCGCCTCGGCGGCAGACGCCTCGAGGTACTTGAGGATGAGCGAGCCGCGGGCGATGGGCTGCTTCTCCTCCCACGGCCGCCAGGGGAAGCCGAACGTGTACAGGTCGGAATCGGACCGGATGCCCGGGTACCGGAACAGGCTCCACGTCCCGCCGACCTGGTGCCGCCCCTCGAGGATGCAGTAGCTCAGCTCCGGGTTGCGCTCCTGCAGCCTGTACGCGAAATTGATGCCGGAGATGCCCGCGCCGACGATGACGACATCATAGTCCGCAACAATCGCATCCTGGCGTCGGGGAGCCATGCTTGCTCAGGTGGGTTTCGTCGACAAATGAATAACACTGAGGTACGGATTAGGCGTGACTATTACGGACCCAACAAGACGAACAAGCGGGCAAAAGGGGGGAAAGGGGGGGAGAGATATACGGGGAGGAAAAGGGAAGTGGCTTTCCATGTAGTACGAACTACATACATTACATCATGACAAACTAACCTCCCCCCCCCCCCCCCTCCTCCCTCGGCCATTCTCAGCTTCCTGCCGCAGAACCTCGGCACCGACTTCATTTTGTATGGGGGGCCCAGAATGAGCTGAGCCGAGCAAAGCCAATCAAACTCGCTCATCAGCTGCGCTTTGTCCCTAGTCCCAGATCGGGCATCGTGGACCTTGGCACGGCACGGCGGGGTGGGTTTCGGAGTTGCCGTCGCCGGACCGGGCCTGGAAGTGGTTCCTTGGATCCGTCCCGAAACGATGTCATCATTCATCAAGCTAGGGACCATAACTACCAAGTACATACAAGAAAATAACAAGATTGTGTTATGAACAGGGTGGGTGGTAAACCCAAATTTGTGCAATTTTACAAAAGATGCCCGCCGCCACCAAAAAAAAAAAAAAAAAAAAAAAAACAAGCACAAGTTGCTAGAATAAACGAGCCGGATGCCTGCGATGCGACGACGCAGCAGACGTGCTGTCGCCCGCCGCCGCATTCGCCACGCCGACGCCGACGCCGCCTCGCTTCTGGGCAGCTCTGTACAGCCCGCCAATGTCGTCCTTCCACTGGTCAATATCCGGGCGAAGCACGCGGCGGTCGTACGTGTACAGGCCGTTGACCTCCCCCTCTACATCCGTCGTCTGCGTCCACACGCCCCCGCTGCAGGCGTAGCGCTCGATCTGCTCCGTGAACTCCCGGAACAGCACGCCGGCGCGATAATTGTAGGACTCCAGGTCGGCGTTGATCTCGTACGTCTGGTTGATCTGGTCGATGGCCTGTTGAACGTTCCACAAGCTAATACACGAAAGAAAAAAAAAATGTCAGAAGATAAAAAATGTGGCTAATCCCCAACCCCGTGGCCGTGGCCGTGGCCGTGGCTTGTGTGATTGAAAACGTACTGCTCCCTTCCGGTGGTGTGGCCGATTCCGCCGAATTCCCCCTGGAATCCGATCCTCTTCGGATCGTACGGCGACGAGAGGATGGAGTGGAACGGTGTTCCGCATTGAGGGTTGGCGTAGTGGTGGTTGTCCTGCCGTTGTGTTAGCGCCGGCCCCTGGAACAAACTTGTGAAATTTCTTTTTTTTCCCCCCCATGTCGCGAGGGCCAATCTATCGCTTACCGAGAAGTCGCCGAATCCGTGGTCGTTCCAGCCGCTGACTGAATTGATGAGTCTCGAGGGGTCAATTTGGCGAATAACTTGGGTGAGCTTTTCTTCGGGATACGGCGTGCCGCGCAACTGTCCCCAGCCCTCGTTGTAGATGACCTTTGGTTCCGTCCGACATTAGCTTTTTTTTTTTTTTTTCCTTCTCTCGCGAGCGCCATTGTTCGCGCAGCAGAGCAGTACAGTATCCCCGTTACGTACCCATATTCCAATCGAGGTGTAGCTCTTATGTTCATTGACCAGAATGCCGAGCTGTCGCTCAAACTCGGCCTGCTGCTCCGCGTTGGGCGGCCTGTTGCCGTCCGGCGGAAGGCTGGGCATGTCCTGGATGACGAGCAGGCCGAGCTCGTCGCAGGCCCGGTAGAAAAGATCGGGCTCGACCTTGATCTGAAGAGATTTAAAAAAAAAAAAAACCCGGGTCAGGTCAGCAATTGTTGTTTCTGGGGGAAAAAAAAAAAAAACAATTTGTTTTTGGACGGGCAAAGTTGGCGACGACGCACATGTTTTCGAACCATGTTGAAGCCAAGGCTCTTGAGCATCTTCAGATCATACGTCATGGCCTCGCGGTTGGGCGGCGTGTACAGGCCGTCCGGCCAGTACCCCTGGTCCAGGGTCCCGAACAGGAAGACGAATTCGCCGTTGAGGAGCGGTCGCTGGACCCCGTTCACCACGCCGCTGGATATCGTGCGAAATCCGGTGTAGCTTCGGACCTCGTCGCCCCCCATTGTGACGGTGAGATTGTACAATGTTGGCGTTGACGGGGACCACAGCTGCGGCGAGCCGACGGCGAGGCTGAATTCCTTGTCGGAGGGACCAGTCTTTTCCGCGACGACGTGTCCCTTTGGGTCGACGACGGCGATTTTGACCTCGGCGCCTTGCTTTGAGGATGAATGAGCTGTGACCGTGACTTATGCAATGAAACATGAAAATGGGGAAAACATTAGCCGTTTTTTTTTGTTTCTTCCTAACAACAACAACAACAAGGACAAGCATTTCTTACCATGACCGTCCATTCCGGCAGACACATCCAGTTGAGTTATGTGGTTTGACGGCGCCCTCTCCAACCATACAGTCTGCCAGATACCCGAACATGGACGGTAGAAGATATGACTGGGGTTTCGGGATTGCTTTCCCACCGGAATAATATCCGTGTCCGATGGGTCATGTACGAAGACGAAACTTTGTGGTGAGCAACGTGTTAGTTCATGCCCTGACCTTTCGGGGCTAGGACCACGTACAGTTTATTATCCTCGCCCCATTTCACATGATTGGTGATGTCAATGGTGAATCGGAAGTAGCCGCCGACATTGTGTCCAACCTTGACCTTGTTCAAGAACACGGTGGCTTCGTAATCAACAGCCTCGAAATGGAGAAGGACGTTCTGCCCCTTCCAGCCCTCCGGCACCCCGAAGTCGCGCGCGAACCACATGGTGGTGGAATCGAGGTCCTGGATACCGGAAAGGCCGCTCTCGACACACGAAGGAATCATGATCTCGCGGGAGAGGCCGTCCACCGGCGGAGGGGCGGACGGCGGTGTCGAGTCGTCCGCCCGACCCCGGCCGGCGCCATCGTACGTCCAGATGCCGTTGAGGTTCTGCCAGTCGTCTCGGCGGAGCTGGGGCCGGGGGTGCTCAGGCCAAGGGTTCGTTCCAACCTTGTACGTCCAGTCCGTGTCCAGCGGGGGTTTTTGCACCTTGTAAGGCACGGCCTTGTTACCGGCCTCGCTCGCATTCGACTGCCGAGCATCGGTCGGCCCAAAGACGTGAAGCAGGGACATGCCGCCCCATAGCACCCGTTGCAAGATCTGCATGATGGGCAGAAAGGGGGGGGGGGGGATAAACAAAATGAGAAGATGGAAATTTTTTTTTTACGAACAAGAAACAAATGTTCTTGACGAAAACCCCCCGTCGTCGATACAAGCGACGGCGGTTTGACAAGAGATTGTAAAAGGAACGAGAATAAGGTGTATTATAAGCTTATACCATGAGAAAACTTCCGGCATCCACCGAAACGGGCACCATGGATGTATGTGAAATTGTAACACACCTGTGTAACCTCGACCGGGTTCGGAAAAGTCGCCGTCATAACAAACGCATTCAATTTTTTTCCAATCGTCTCCGCCGCTCCGGTTAAATCTTGGCGCACAGGAGGCTTCTTGCAGAACGGGCGCAAATTTCATTCATGCCTTGCATCGAAGGGGCAAGACATTCTGCCGATCGTGATCATGCAGCGTGGCTTGGGGGTCGCGTGGTGGTCGGATCGTGACCGAGGTAGGGGAGATTAGACTGTTATCCCTCACATCGGATCATCACCAATCCAACAATGATTGCCCGCGAGTTTTTTTTTTTTTTTTTTTTTTTTTCTCCCCCTCTCGATTGGGAGTCACAGGTCCTTGAACTCCTTTTGACCCCATGAGCGCTCTGTTTAGCGCGCCAAGAGCTCGGCCACGCCACGGCAGTGCTCCCCCCGGCTCCGACCCGTATCGGGCCTCGGGAAAGGCAAGGCCGATGCGGAGGCTCAGATCAGATCGTAGATTGCGTGCGACGGGGCTGGGAAACCAATCTCGAATGCGGAGAGGATCCTGATCCTGGTCCTGGTTGCTCGTTGTCGTTGGTTGGTTCTTGCCGTATCCCTGCCAGCCTCTGCCAAGTACCCGCGGTCGATGCCCACGCTGCATTGCGTATTCCCGTGATGCATACGGATCCGTAAAGTCATATTTCTTGGTCATGCTGGACTGACGGCACACGCTTGACTGCTGACCGCTGACCGCTGACCGCTGACCGATTGCCCGCTGGCCGATTGCCCGCTTTGGAAAAGATGCTCATCATCGTGCTTCCCGCAACCCTCCGACAGATGCAGCTCGGCTCTTGATCCAAGATGCGGTTCACGCCGCCAAGCGCAGACTCGCGTGGCATGCTACCTCTTCTATGGGCAGAGTGAGCACTGACGACACTGTTGGTTGCCCTTGAACTGCTCCGGTTACAATTGAAGCTACACGTGCACAAGCGTTTGTCAGTGGTCACGTTCTGTTGCCAAGAAGCAAGAAGCAAGAAGCAAGAAGCTGTCCGTCCCCCAAAATGTGACCCCCCCACGCGAGGGTCGTTGTGTCTCACTTCCCCCTCCCTTGGGAAAAGTTGAACATGGTACGGAGTAGAATGAACCCCAGTGTAACCTCCGCATGTCCGCTTTGTTTTCCTAGACTTTTTTTGGAAAAAAAAAGAAAAAAAAAACAACCAATGGCTCAATCAAGTTTAGGGCCAGGCTAGGCAACGCAACTCCGAGAAGATGGTCAGTCTACAGTCGTTATAAAATGGCCCGCCCTTTGAAAAATAAGATTCTCGGATCCTCCCTGGCCCAGGGCGCGGCCGAGACATGACTTACGAACCTGCTGTTCCCGAAACGTCCCACCGCCAACAAATCCACTCACTTGTACTTGTGCACAGAAATGCGCAATGTAAAAGGCTGCGGTTTCTGAAACCATGTGTTGTCCAAGCGTACCTACTACTATTGGCCACTCACACAATAGAACCTAATCCATCTCGATGTGCGTACGGATGCTGCAAACGTACATGTCAACTGACCGTGTCCTGCCTCATGCTTATTGCAAGCGGCATCATGTCAAAGGCCCGGCAACCTCGTCAGCCATGGCCCGTCCGGCGGCGCGACCTGAAAAGATACATCCGCCCAAAAACGTGCCTTCGAGTGAATTGTAGCCATGTACACCCCCGCCACCGAAGCCGGCCACTTCCCCCGCGGCGTATAGCCCGGGGAACGGCGTCCCATCTGCACGCATTACGTTGCTCTGTAAATTGGTTTCGATGCCCCCAAGCGTCTTGCGCGTGAGGAGGTTGAGGCGCACGGCGATCAGCGGACCCTTGGATCTGTCGAGAATGCCATGCGGTTTCGCCACTCGTGAAATTCTGTCGGGCCAGTAGGATCGGCCATTGCTGATGAGCATGGCCTGTGCGTCCTTGGAGTAGGCGTTGTGGAATTGAGAGTCCCTGGTCTCGACCACCTTCTTGATATTTTCAAAGTCCAGCGCCGGCCCTCGACGCTCCAGAGCCAGCTTGTTCATGCCTTGGACGAGCTCTTCAAGAGTGTCCTTGACGATGAAGTCTTTGCCGTGCTTCATGAAATTCTGTACGGGAACGGGGCCCTTGCCGTTGAGAGTCCGGCAAAGAAGCTGCCATAGGCTTTTGCCTGTGATGTCGGGATTCTGTTCAGATCCAGAGAGGCCGAATTCCCGGGCAATGATGGTCTGATTGAGAATGAACCACGTGTAGTCGTGCCCCGTGCTGCAAATATGCCTCAACGTACCCAACGTGTCCGAGCCAGGGAACAGATGCGGCGGCAATCTCTTGCCTGAGGCGTCGAGCCATAGAGACGATGGTGCCGGTAGAATCCGAATGCCGTGATTCGGCCAAATGGGGTTCCAATTCTGCAAGCCCTCGGTGTAGTGCCACATGCGGTCCCGATTGATGACGTTTGCCCCGACCATCTCCGAGATGCCGACCATCCGACCATCAACGTGAGCAGGGACTCCGACGACGAAATTCTCCGGTACCTTGGGTCCGAGGCGATCGACAGGCCACGCTGCTCTCACAGCCTCGACATTTCCACCGATGCCGCCAGACGAAACGAGAATGGCGGAGCCGTGCAGCTCGAATGTATCGATGGCGGTGCGGGACGACTTGACACCGCGGGCCGAGTCGTCGTCCTCCAGAACGCGGCCCCGGACGCCCGTAGCTCTCCCTGTCTTCTCGTCAATGATGAGTTCGTCGACGGCATGGCGGTGCCTGAATTGGACGATGCCGTCCTGCGCAGCTCTCGAAACGGGCTCCTTGAAGATGCGCACCACCTCGGGCCCGGTGCCCCAGGTGAGATGGAACCTTGGGACAGAGTTGCCATGACCGTCGGCCCTGCCGTCACCCCTTTCTGCCCAGCCAACGTTGAACATGAACCCCAAGCCCTGGCCCTTGACATAGTTTTCCATCTCGTCCGTGGCAAAGTCGACGAATGCTTTGGCCCATTGTCGCGGCCAGTGGTCCTCCTTCTCGCGATCAAACTGGGCAGAGTTGAGCCAGTCCTGCATAGCGAGCTCGCGAGAGTCCTTGATTCCGACGCGTCGCTGCTCTGTCGAATTGACCACGAATAGTCCACCCAGCGACCAGAACGCTTGTCCTCCGACGTTGTTGGCATTTTCCTGGTCGACAATGATTGTGGGGACTTTGCGCTTCGAGAGCTCAAAGGCAGCCACCAGGCCGGCCAAGCCATGCCCGATGATGATGACGGGCTTCGTTCCTTCTGACATGTTTGTTGACCCCCGAGAATTGGCTTCACTCCAAAACAACTTTAACACGAATTAGTAACAGTTGTTGGTTACGACCGCTTCAGTGTCCTGAAATCGTCGTATTTTGCAAGCTATTTGGGCGGCGGCCTGTATTTGTCAGGACTCATGACTGGAAGGGGCGCGGACTCTGGTCATTCCCAGCTGCAATATGCTCGGCACGAAATTCGGGGTCTGGTGCAATCATGCGTGTGAAGTCTGGGTTGCGAAGCTTCACTGGGCCCCAACCAAAGTCCGGAATCCGGATCATCTGATTTTAAGCACGTGGCTGCTGTGTGCGTGTTGCGGCCGGCGTTTCCGGAGTGGCATGTGTGACACGTGATGCCGATGGCTGAGATGGCTGAGGCAACGGTCGGCTGGGGGTCGGACGATGGATGACCAAACGAGCACAAATCCAAGGCCGCACAGCAAGTGTGTATGCTTTATTAAAGTTAATGGCTGCTCATAACTAGAAGGAGGACGGCCGGACTTTACAGTGGAACCGCCGCCCACACTTCATGACAAAACTCAGAAAAGTCGCACCAACAGCTCAACCTCAAGCAGCCTCACCATATGGATCACGTACTGTTTTTGCTTCATGAATTCAAGCATTGAACGAGCACTTGCTTGTGTCTTGGTCAGCGTAGGAGAAGCTAGATAATAAGCATGGGAGTAAAGAGGTCCAATTAATCCATTGCACAATCATTAACAATGAGATACCTCTCTGTGGATCTTAGTGGAAGGACAAGAATAGAAACCGCAGAGCGCAGAGCGTAAAAAGGAGGTAAAAATAGAATGATCGAAAATAGATACTATGACTTCAAAAGAGTGCTGCTGCTCTGGCTGGCTTTCTAAACATTCATTTGCATTCCGCATTTTTTTCTGGTATCGTCTTGAGCGGATCTTTGTGGTTCGTCGATTCTCGAAGGGTTTGGGGGCTCTGGGGATGCTGCCGTGACATAGACGTACTCCTTAGATAAAGATTTCTGGTTTCAACTTGTAATTAGGTCTCCTTTCATTAATCAATACCAAGGGGTCACACCTCTCTCTTCCTGTGCACTGGGCTAAATGGCTCACGGTGAAACGTGGCAGAGGGCTATTAGCAAATACCCCGCACGCGGGCAGGGCTATGCGAGCTGTGGCCTTCAACAACAAACTGCAACCTCACAATCAGATCAGGGCGACGGCCTCCCATTTTTGAATCTGCAAAAGATACAAAAAGTGAAAAGTCTGGACAGCAACGTCTCGAGAGCGAACCCTGCCAATAATGGATATTCAAGAAGCCAAGCAACGACTCAGTGAGATAATTCAACATCGAACACAAATTCAAGAAGAATATGACGCTATTCTGCAAGTTGTTCAAAGCATCCCGAAAGCCAGCCTTGACCAAATGTCGTGTAGCTCTCGAAGTTCCAAGAGGAAAAGGATCGCCAACGGATACAGGTTGACAGAGGCGGAGATTGACGAGCATTACGCTTATGAAATAGAACAAGTGGTCGAGACGTCAATGACGGACATGCAGACTCATGTGAAGGAGCTTCAAAGGACTCAAGTTGAATATGAGCAGACTGCTGGACGATTATGGGCAAAGATTTGTGAGCTGCAGGAGGAAGAAAGGCAATTGAACAAGGCAATCAAAGACAATGACAGGCGTCGAGATCGATAATCTACAACTTCCGATTCCGAAGCAACTCCTCGGCCCGTTTGGTTGCCCCTTCAAGCTTTGCTCTTAACTCTTCCAGATCCAATGGTTGGGTTTCAGTATATAGCCCGCGATCTTTAAGGTATCTCGTGTATTCGTCGCATAACGCCGCTCGTCTTTGTACTTCTTGTTGAACCGTGCTGCTTGATTCGTAATAGGCGTGAATGTCGGCGCGTAATTTTCCTATCAACCCTAGATGTTCGTGAAAACGGGCGATGACCTCTGCAAGTTCGGTGGGGTATCGGACAATATGAGCAGCGTACAAGGCTTCTCTTGGTTCTTCGCTTGGCTCTTTGTACCACTGTTTGAATAATTCATGGCAGATGGGGTTGGTTTTGGATGTTGCCTTGAGAATGCCGCGGAACTCGGCGTGCAGTTTCTGGAATGCCATGATGCTACTATCGTCCACACCGGAGATCCACGGCGGGGGCGAGAATAAACGCTTGGGAACTGTGCTCGCATCATCCCAGTCAATTATACCATTGATTTGCAGCTCATCGCCGACGATGATATTCGGAAGCCGCAGGTCTGAGTGGTACAGAGAGTACCCATTTTCTTCGGAATCGGCATCGGCCTCAAGGAGATATTTGCCGACGAAATGGACCGCGAAAACCTCAAGTTTGATGTCGTCCATGGTCTGGCCTGCAACTGGGAGTGCTAGCGAGTCGGAGACTATCCGGAGTTGGCTTTCCATGTACTCTCGCACTGATGTCGTCGGCGGGACGCTACGTCGGAGCTCATTTAGCGGTATTGATTGCAAATCACCAACTTCCGGAAGCTTCGTCTTTGTTTCGGACACCAGCGACCCCAGTGCTGGAAACTTGGTCTGTCGTAACTCGACAAGGATTCCAATTAGTTGGGAGAAGAAAATGGCTCGCTGCGCAACCGTTGATTCAAACAGGATGCGCTTTGTAAGACTTCGACCGGGGACGAAGTCTAGTATAAGGAAAACATACTCGCCACCGCCATCATTTGAGAGTTGCACATTGCGGCCGAATGCACGTACACGAGGGACTGGAATTTGTGTTGATTTATTGAGAAAATTTAGAACAGCAACATGACCGAGTACTTTTCTCCAAGGATCGTGAACGAACGGCAGGATAGGGATCCGGACAACGCATTTTGTTTCATCATCAAATTCAATGATGAAACTGACATTGTAACTCCCGCTATCGCGGCTTGTGATGCGGCAGGAATGCTGTGTGCTGTGGCGCAGGGCTAGAGCCGTAATCCTTTCGGGGGAAATCGTGGAAATGAAATCAGACCGACGTTGGTCGTCTTGCTCCGAGGTCGGTGGAAAGTCGTGGACTGTGAGTATTGGCCGTTCCCCTCGACGGGACAAGGAAAGGGATCGGAGAGCAAAGCTGACAAGCGTCTTTTGGAGCTTTCCAAAGCTTTTGGCCAACTTGGAAAAAATAAGCAGCAGCCGATGCCAGCAGTGATGCCAAAAATGATGCATCAATGACGACAGCATTGTGCTGAGAAGTTAAAGATCAAAGAGCAAGATGGTCCCTCAGGAGTCAGAATGGACAGTGACAAGTTGCCTGTGGAAGCGGGTACGGGTACGGAATTTATTTTACCCAGCGGAAAATTACAATTATCCCAACACCCACGGACCACGGACCATGGACCATGGACCATGTAACTGCTACTTTGACGCTTTGACCCCCACTGCGAGCTATGCACGCGGAAAATGAAGGATGAAGATGCCATCATGGTCGGTAGGTCACGCCTTTGATGATGATAGATATGGATGTTGACCAAGAAATCCAGCATGTTTGGACCAAGGCCAGTCCTCTCAAGGAAGAAACAGCACCTACAATTCATGCGTAGTGTTCAACTGCCGACGTCCAAATGGTCTGGCACTAGCTTGCCACCTGGAATGCGGGTTTCCCGTCATCGAAACCCTGCAACTAACATGTGCCAATTCAGGGACTGAAGCTCCGTAAAGGCGAACTAGATCTGATCGCGTCATGATTAACGACCCAAATACAACGGGCTACTCAGCTCCGTGGAACCCCTATCGCCGAGTGTTTAGGATGGTGGCCCATTCAGCCATGGATGATGGCTTGCACGAAGCTCCGCATGTCCTTTGGCGCCTCCGAATAGCTGTACTCTGAGAAAGTAGTGAATCCCAGAATCTCGGCCATGGCCAGCAACAAGTAGATGGGAATCTGTAGCCACACAGATGTGCTGTTTGGGGTTTTCCCGTCCGCCGATGCTCCACAAACAAGAGGCTTGTTGTAACATGGCCCGGATGAGTATATCATCTTCTGCACTCCCGCTGCGTAAGTAGGCTCAAAGGCATATCTCTGAAGTGAGCTGGGGGAAATAAAGGTAGAATGATACAAAGCATGACCTATATATGGTGCACATGTCAGTCCAGACAATGCGTTGGTCGAGAGCGGACAACTTGGAGCGGGCGGCGCACATGACTTTGAACGCGTTGAGGCCTCTTCGTATTTCCGAGACAAAGTCATCATCCCGAGGCACCTCTCTGCCATGTTTCTCTTGTTGATAAGATGCTGGCTCTGCCGCGTCTACTCGGAATCCATCTTTTGCAGAGTATGCAATGGCTCGTCCTGCTTGCGGCAGGACATTGCCCTGACTCCTGAGTTGGAAATTTGACTGGCCCGTGACAATCAGGGGGGGGATGATCCCAGGCTAGCGCGGGGAATGTTTGTTCGCGTTACTCGCGTAAGGATCTCGAGTGTGACTGTTTCGATGGCAGAGTAGCGCAATGGAGGAACGAGTTGCTCTGACTTGGGGAAAAAACTCGATGGTTTCTCTGATCTGGTACAGCCACCATGTCTCGCACATGCACACATCCTCCTTCTCCCCGGAACCCCTTTACAAGCACAAGATTTCAGCCGAGTAAAAAAGGATTACCTTTGTCGTCGCTCCAGCGGTCATGGTCTTCTGTGTCGGTTTTCAAACCACGGGTCGATCAAACAGCTCTGGCATTCTTTGTGCTCTGTGGCGTGCTACGCTTGGCAAGATTCAACGTCGCAGTCAGCCTGCAGCCGAAGAACGCATTCGATAGAGCAGAACATATGGAAGGTCTTCCTACTGCTTGCGCAGCCATCAATCCCGTGGTGGCTCTTGGTGCGGCCATGGCGAGCAAGAGACTGAGACTTACGTTTGATGGTATTCTCTGGATGCCAGCAATGACGGCAGCGATATTTTCAGGGTGCTGGTGGCGTCTCCGGGATCAGCTACAAGGGTAACAAATCATTTGTTCATTGCGGCCAGAAATCTTTTATAGACTACGAAGTAAGGGCTCGCTCACGACCAAAAGTCATGGATGAGAAAGATCAAAGATTGCGCTTGATCGTGAGAGCTAGGAAATGAATTACCATCCTGGGTATCAAAAACATATTTGACGCTGACTGAAACCCTTAGTGACTCCTCTTCAAAGTGATCCAAGAGCAGTCATCTGAAAGGATATACTCCGTACCGTAATACAGGATCGAGGGTACCGGGGAAACATCTTTTTGCCTTGCACGCCAACGTTTCTCCAACCAAGCATAAATATTCTCCATCCTTGGACCCCATACATGTTGAACTAGTCACATTTTTTTCATACTCGCAAAGACAGCAAGGAACGACGTCTAGCACAATGGACACAAACAATCATGTATCTCAAGCACTTACTTACAGCTGGCGTACACGGGGGTCCACCTCGGCTGGGAAGGCGTCTTGAACACAGTCCAACACATTGATGTCACATTGCAACCGGATGGCGACGGTCTCATTCTGCTGTACCGAGGGTGTGGGTGTGGACCAACCCTTGCTTGCCCTTCAAAGCCATGACTGAAGCTCTCGTCCGACTGACCAAGAGGGATGGGCTGCATCTTGCCCTCTCGCACCGATTATCTTCGGATGCATGATCCTCTTGCCATTCTACCTTATCTTATGTCTGCGACGGCATCTTTTTGAGCAACAAGCCGAGGCATGGCGTGGCTCAGTTCTTGCCGGATGGGACACCAGCGATATGGGGTGGTGGCCCTGGTTGCCCTCGTGGGTATGGGAAATGGTCACGTTGCGAATATACTGGGCCAATAGGCAAGTTCAGAATGAAGTGATACGCCATATACTCCGTACACTGGTTGATATGAATATGAAAGAAGCAGATAATTATACGGGCGAAGTCGTGCTATAGACCTGCCACGGCACTGGTAAGAAAAGAGGCTACTGCCTAAAGTTTTCAAGATTGCAAGACCCAACACAGTAGACATTGACTCATCATCCCTACAGAGGACAAAAGCAAGGCTCCATGGTATTGACGAAACAAGCATTGACCACATGAGTGCAAAGGCCCTCATAGACCTTCTAGCAGATGTACCATAACAGCAGTCCGTTTTACTACAATAAATACATCACATAAGCAGTATGTATCACCAGAAGGTGTGCTGGGACAAGGATTCTGGGACGGAAGAAGGACTGAAACCCCAATATTCGAGCGACCATCACCACCAGTGACCACCCTCGCGTCATGGGACGAACGAGAAAGGTGCGGAATTATACATGCACAGAGTACAGGACCAGCGAATCACTGCCACGCCACCAGGGAACAAGAGGTTCAGCCACTAACCAAGAGAGCACCTCGCACTTTTACTCCGTCCTGGCAGCCTAACAATGTCTTAAAAACTCACAATGCGGGACTCGTTTCTTGCTAGCTTGCTTGCTGCGACTTCCACACCAATGGCTCAGCTTTGTTGACTCAATGTTCTCTCAGCGCAAGACATGCTGGCATGGACATGGCTCGAAGCCAACTGATTCAGGAGATACCGTACGGCACCGTGTTATCTCGTCGATCGTCGATATAAACTTTCTTCAACCCGTTGCATCGCAAAATTTGGGTACTGACAGACGAGGAAAAAGTACTTCCACAGTCTACGAGGAGTGATGTCCATCTCACTGTCCAACTGCAGTCCCCAAGGCTCTTCTTCTCCGGACAGTCATGGGCGTGGACGTTCAAAGCGGAAGGCCTGAGAATGCTTTTGATTTTCCTCCAAACCCTCTTTTAGCAACGCACGACCTAATGACGTTAGGTGTGCTATTCGTTAGGGACTATAACGGCAGTATCTTCTAAGAGAACAACTGGTTGCATCTCCTGGACAGTCATTAACTGGTGGTTGCTGGGGATAGAGATCAACCAACGTCTACGAATCCGCTGGTCAGTCCCGATGAATCTCCTGCCAACCAGCTGAGCCCCGTGAGCCTCAACGTTACCTTTAACAACGTCAGCCAAGGGCTCGCCAGAAGCTCGCAGAGTCGACGTTTGAAAAAGTCAATCTGCTCACTCGCCTCTTTGACACCGTAGCAAGCCCCCTGTGCCATTGCGCAGCTACTTAACGCCAAGGCCAGTCAAGAATGGGACCGCCTTCCCTCTGCCGCATCAAAGCCGTGATGCGTGCGCTGGATAGTCTTGACGCATCAGCGACCGGATGTATCTTGTGGCGTTCTCACCTCGTCCTGTATGCTGAGATCAAAGTCGAGGATGAAATCAGAGCTTCCAAGCAAGAACGACGGGCGAGAAGGCCGCAGGGCAGCATACGGGCAATATAGCCTTGAAGAAACTCTTGTCCGTTGTTTACCCAAGGCCAACGGGCGACGTTTCAGGAGAATCCAAGCAAGAACTGACAAGGGAGTATGTGAGAACAGTGTCAAGAGTGGGATCGAGACTGGCCTGCGCACGAAACTGGCATTATTTGGCTGGTCACTTCTCTAAGGGGCGTATTGGCCCTCGTTCCTTCGGGCGGTGACTATCAGGTCTCTCTCGGTTGATGGGTAGGTTTTCCTTCCTTAAGGAGGGGGCAAAAAATGAAGGAGGAGAACCAAGAATCTCATAGTACCTCTTCAAGCCAGAGCAAATTTCCAAATCTCCATGTTTCCATAACCCACCAGGTTCCTCTCCTCCTAACCACCTTCCAAGATCTCTGACTGGCAACTTTTAAACAGCTTGTGGTTTTTTCTGTGATTCCGTAAAGCTCATCGAGTTTTGTGTGTAATAGGGTCAAGAAGATGGATAATTCGAATTTTGCCGCGTTTCTGGACGCTTTAAACGAAAAGCGAGGATCATTCATTCGGTCTGCGAGTGAACGGATTGGTAATTCGGTGATTATGCTGTCGCTCGAGAACTTGTCAAATCGAGCTTGTTGGACTTGTCCGGGTGTAAGCGGAGCTATAGAGTGGCAACCCTTTAATATTGCATTCCCTAATCATTCAATTGGATAACACTAGACTGTGCATTCATTCGACAAGACAGTGGGCATTCTAGATGAGATGCTATGGATATCATTTTTTTTCTGGGGCGACCAAGCCACCTCTATCGAACACTCGAGTTTTCGAGAGTCGGGAAGTCTGAAAGTCCGAAAATCATACGGTCGGACAAGTCAAGCAATCAAGTATGAGTCAAACCCACGTCATTTCATCATTCATGGTTTGCTCCTTTTTCTCCTTCAAAGACATAAGCCCAGATCTGTGCAATCCATGTTATCAGAATCTTGGATAACCAAGTTTATGCCTATGAGATATAGTCCAATAGAGCTGAAAATAAGCTCACGTAAACACTGATCTGCCTTTGCCGGATACATACTCTATTAGGGATCAGTCCTTTAGGGCAGCATACTAGAATGACTCACGACCCAAGGATCTAAAATCCGAGATTCAAGCTCTCGGAGCTGACATCTCGTCTGGATCCAAGGCTCCAGGATCAAAATGCGAGACCCAACATCTCTCATCGTACGTGGCACTCTCATCGTGTGCATGTAGACGTGCGTTTGGGTCATTGTCAAATGCATCCTTCATTTGCATCCAGAGGCGTCTGTCTACACCTGGCGGTACGGGCCGCATGGTCGAGGATCGAGGTGGCATTCTTGTTTGCAATTGAATGGTCAAATTAGGACGTTATTAGTGGAATCAAGTCCATTAATATAAAGGCCAAGGTATTAACGGTGGATTTAATCGCCACCGTAGAGCTTCTCGACCAAGGTCAAATAGCTTGCTTAGCAACACATACTCGTGAGTCGTCGACGAGGCCAGAAATATTGCCATCGATCCTAGCCTCGAGGCCGTCTACGCCCCTCCTTCATCTTAATCAGCCCTGGCCAAAAACCCCCAAGTCGAAGCCGCATGGCACGCCTAAGCTGTGTTCCGATGAGTCGGCAGACCGGCTTCGAGGTGCTTCCGGCCTGTGTCCGAGCACCCAGTGACGGAAAAATGCACCTCCCTCGGCGCAGCCTTCATGTTCAAGACGGTGCTCACTTGTTGTATGAGCCGAACAATATGACGCTGCTCCATGTCATGGGACGAGCTCATGTCAAACTCAAGATGGGAAATGCGGTGCCCGTGTGGAACCAGGCGGAATGCGTTGCGCCATTCCTCAACCAGGGGCTCTACGGTCCCGGAGTCGGGCCCATCGATTCCCCCATTTAGTTCAGTCTCGGTGAGCTTCTTCGCATCCAGAGGTCGGAGGATACACACGCGGAGGCGCGTAGGCAGGGCGGATGATGATGAGTCTTGCGCACCACCACCATCCCGTGAGATTGCGTCGGCGAGCGACGAGGGTTCATCGAACGTCGTGTAAGGGGCATCTAGGGACTCGCTCATTTTGTTATCTGGATCGGCGGGCGATGCAGGTCTCGTTTAGTGAAGAAGAGGAAGTTTTGGTGAAGGAACATGTTTGATGGGAAGCTCAACTTTGCCAGAGCGAGCGGGGTGGGGCAACAAATCAGACGTCTTACTCCATATATAATGCGGGGTACATGTATGGTTTGTTGGATGTAGCAGCCTCACATCTTAGGCATCACTATTGCGATGTCTTCCCTCTTCGAGGTCTTGTTGCGAGACCTCGGCATTTAGGGCAAAGACCCTCTTTTGCCCTCGTTTATAGCCTCGTTGTGCCACGTGTGGATAGCTCTAGATAGCTGAATTCATCATCATCACTTTCCACACCGTCTCACATGGTTCAAGGCATACATATGTTATCGAACGTGGAGCACGTGACTTGGGAAAAGATATCCCCTAGCAGGATGATGAAAGAAGAGATGAGATGGAATTAAAGCTGTCTTCTATCATATAAATAGAATTATAAAAGCTCCTCTTTTACAGAGAGAGTAATTATAGTGAAAAATCGTACGCTTCTTCGTGTGAATTATCACGTTTAGCTACGTGCATCTTCAGCTTGCCCAATACGGTCACGTACGCATATTAATCGTCATACGCTGTATCCGCCATCGGGCAACAATATGTAGCATGCTCCCGGATTCTCGCCGAAGGGGGGGGTAAGCTCAGACTCCTTACCACATGCAGTGCGTGAGACCCGGGCAACGCGAGGAAGACGAGATGCAGACCAAGCAGCTCAAGAATATGGAAGCACCTCGTGATGAACGAGTTTCACCGAGCTAAGTGACTTGAAGGGGAGACTCGGATCTTGGCCGAATGGTTTCATGAGAGCTAATATTACTACATGTCAGTCTCGAAATCAAGTTCATGATGATGCATTCGGTGCGGAGATCAAGCTTTGATTGGCTGTTCTACCAGAGATTACGTTGGAAGACAACGCGCTTTGCTTAATGTGGAATCGACCGACGTACTCAACATAAGTCCGTAGATACTACGGCAGTTTGATAGCCCAGGCAGGCTGGCCATGTTGTCCAGCTGCCGCTGGTAGTTGCTCAAGCTTCAGTTTGATATCGTGCCTCTGATCCGATTGAGAAGCAACATGTACCCTCGAATACAAAGCAACTGTAACTGATAACGCCGTACACGGGCATATCATCAGTCCGGCTGAGCATAGATAAGTTACGTGTAGAAAACTATATAAAGGGGTCCACGAATCTCCTACAGAAGGACCCAAACAGAGCAAGAAATTCAAAACACATCTTCTCAAACTCCAAATTTTCGAAACCATCAGCTTCCTCTTTTCAAAAATCTCCCTCCAGCATCATGCGTTTCTCCAACATCTTGGCCCTTGCCACGACCATCGTGTCTGTGTCGGCCGTGACTCTGCAGCAGTTCACTCGCCCTCGGTGCTTCGGCGCCAAGCGTCTCTGCAGCAACATCAATCCCGGAGTCTGCTGCCAGTCCCAGACCCGCGTCTTCTCCTCGGGCAACTGCGTAGGCTGCACCAGCACCGACTTCCACACGGTCTGGACACAGAACGGCAGAAACTTCTGTGGTCGCGCCGCCTCGTCGACAAACGGTAACCGCTGCATCGGCGGTGCGAACCTCCGCGGCCACACCTGGTGCCGTCTCTGCCGAACGAAGCGAATGGCCGAGAGAGGCATCTCCGGCGAGGAGCTCGAGGGGGTGGAGAATCGCGAGGCCGAGGCGGCTGCAAGCGGCCAGGAGCTGCACGACGACTCCGAGTGCAAGGAGTCGGTCGAGCCTGATCTTGTCACCCTTGACGACAAGCGCTTCTTCAAGATCAACTATGCCGTCTCCGAGGCAGACACCAAGGCCATTTTGGACTGGATCGAGGGCGAGAACCCCGAGTACTCGGCTTTGTCTTCTCACTTGCTGCAGCACGAGACTCAGTTTAACCCCCACGCTGAGCTGGATGGTGAGAAGGAGTGATGCAGAAGCTCACACATGGCCGCTGCTTGCTTGTGTGATGGCTGCGGATCGGATCCCTGTTCACGTGACCACTAGATCCCATAGTCACGTGATCCGTAGCTAGATATGGCTAGGAATTGATGAATGAATTGTTCTAACTTGATCATTGCAGCCTGTTAAGTGGGGAAATGGCTTATGTAATCATTGTGGTAACCTTCATAGGCCGCGCTAGCTAGTTCAGATAGTAATTAACTATTATTATTACCTTAATCTAAATAAGTACTATTATATAGTAATAAGACTAGGTGTGAGAACAATGGTAGCTAGGCAAGAGGTATAGGGGCTCTGGTATATTAACTAAAGCTTACTAGGTCTAAGTGTGTTATGCGTGCAAGTCACTAGCTTATAGCTAGTGGCTTGCTAGTGTTACGTAAACCTAGCCCTAGGACATAGCCTGCCTGCGCGGTGCACTAGTGCACCTATGTTATAGGTGTTATTATAAGTAAGGCCTTATAATTACCCCCTTACTTATAGCTAGGCTTCTAAATAGCTTACTAGCTATTATATAGCTATTTACTACTTAGCTACTATATTAAAATAATAATAAATAATAAGTAATACTTAAGTATAAATTTACTAGTAACTCCCTATTATATTATATACTTTTCCCTTTTATAATACTAGATAAGTTTTCTAAAAATTATTATTATACCTTTAGTTACCTTTACTTTACCTTTACTTATTACTATATTTTTATTATAAAGACTAAATATATTCCCTTAAAGGAGTGTTCTTATATACACTATTTATATACTAGATATGTAAACTTTAAGAAAAACCCTTTATCTAAGCTTAAATTACCTTAAATTAACTATTAATTCCCTGCTAAATTATCTACTACTATTATAATAGTAAAGCGTTTTAAATACTATATTTAGTGTTATAAATATAGTAATACCTATAATACTATAAGTATACTACTTGTTATGGACTAGCCCCTAGGCGACTGCGATAGGGCGTTAATATAGTATTAAGAAACTTAAGGAGGAAAGGAGAAAGGGCAAGAGGCTATCCCTAGTGGTGCCCCTTATACCCCCTAGGCTACTTATATAAGCCTCCTTTTCCTTACCCTAACTACTTTTACTAATTCCCTCTTTAATTACTATATAAATAATACTTAGGTAAAGCCTAAGCCCTTATATATACCTTTACTTACCTATTACTAATAAACTTCTCTCTATAATATTCCCTAGTAATATATATAATACCTATATTATATATACCCTTAGTTATTATAATAAAAACTATTCTTACTAATAGCTATTTATAAAGTATCTAATAAGTACTTGCTTTACTATCTTATTATTTATTATAATAATAACCCCCTTACTTTTAAGTGTTATTTTATAGTGTGTGTAACACATTTACCTTACTAATAGGCTATTTATTATAGATAACTACCTTACCCTTACTTATTTATAACTTACTTAGTATAAGTATAATATTTAGTATAAATATCTTACTTATACCTATACTATATTACTTTCCCCTTTATATAATACTATCCCTTTATTATTATAATCCTATTAAGCCTTTCCCTTTATTTTATTAGCTTTTTTCTCTTAATTAGTTATTCCCTTTACTAGAAATACTATATTATTAAGCCCTTACTCTTACTTCTATAGCTACTTTTATAGCTACTTTTATAATACTTATATTCTATTTTATTAGTAAGTACCTTATAAAAGGAAACTCTAATAATAAATAGTATACTATACTTAAGTTAGTTTAGTGTTCTTATAGTCCTTATATTAAATAAGCTCTTATTACTAGTATTCTAAACTATTATCTCCCTAGAAGTAAGGAATTATATTTTCCTTATTAGTAATACTATATTACCTATATATAATATATTAGGCTCCTATTTACTAACTTATAACTTTACTATACTCTTAAAGATCTTAAGGCTAAAATTACTATAAGTATATATATTATTAAACTTAAAGTCCCTAAGACTATAAATATAAAAAAGAAAATACTTATCTTATCCTAGAGATATTACTATCTTATTAGTTACTAGAATGCCTTCCTTAACTAGGTATAATTTAACCTAGCTTTTATTTACTTAGCTCTTAGGGTATCTCTAGCTATAGACACCCCTATAATAAATATAACTAGCCTTAATATTATCCCCTTTATTAGCACTAGCCCTTTAGCTAGTTATAGTATAGTATAGTCTATATAATAAGTTACTAGTATTTTATTCTAATAAAACTAATAGGTTATTAATAGCTTAAATACTATATATAAAGAAATATATAAATAGTTTACTACCCTTATCTAAGTGCTTACCCCTTATTACTATAGTAAGAACTAATACTATTATTAAATTACTAAGTTAAGTAATAACTTCCTTTTTTATTATTACTAGTAGCTTACTTATTTTCTCTTTAAGTTAAGGTTAATAGGTTTTCCTTTTAAATATACCCTTAAAAACCCTAAAGCTAGCTAGCCCCTAGCTAGAAATAATATTCCTTATCTTACTAAGGTTACCTTTTTTACTTACTATTCTCTTACTAATACTCTTATTATACCCTTACTTACCTATACTTTATATACTAATCTTACTTATACTATTTAAAACCTAGGTTATATCCTAAGTAAATAACTCTTTATACTATAACTATTACCTAGTAAGTATACTATAGCTATATTAGTAAATGTTAGGAGCGCAGAGGTCAGAGATAGGATGTTTATCGAAGCGGGTCTTCAGAGAACCTTTAGGCTATGCGGATGACAAAGAGGCTAGCTAGCTACGAGATAGCCACGTGCTTGTAAAGCAAGGTATTTATTAAAGACTATGCATATTATTAGTGCTAGGTTAGAGATTAAAACCTTCACGCACCCGCCCCTAGCTAGCATCTATCTAGCAGCGACTGCGATAGTCTTAGCTATTACTTCGTTTATAACCTTTTAGTGCAAGCTATGACAGTAAAGCACTAACTCTAAATAAAGGTAATATATACCTATATAAGCTCTTCTATTAACTTAAATAAAGACTTAAAGGATAATTATTCTCTTTAAGTAATAGTAGTAAACTATAATATATTAGTGTCTTAAATATATATAGGAGTCTTTATAAGTAAATAAGTTTTCTAAAATTAATTTAGTTTATTATTATATTATATATCTCCTTATTTTACCTTAAACTTATTAAGGGCTTATATTTATACTATATTCTCTAATAGTTCTTATATAAACTATATATAACTTACTTACTTAATAAGTATATTATATCTCTTACCTTAGCCTAGAGTATTTTAAGCTACTAGGATTTGCTTAACTTAATATTCCTTAATAAGTTTATTATTACCTTTTATAAGGACTTATTTTAGTTTTAAATAGGAGTTCTAGAGCTTTTAACTAGGGAGAGGGTTCTCTATAGTGTATTTAATAAGGTCTATATAAAATACTAGGTAAATACCTCTTAGGATATCTAGCTATACTATAAGTAATATTAGGACTTTTATAACTATATACTTTACTATTACTTAATTAAGTTTTTATAAGGGGTAGTTAGTTTTAATATTTTTAAGTAAAAGCTATACTTTATCTTTAACCTAGAACTATTTTACTAGCTAATATAAAGTAAATATAGTATTTTATTACCTTTATTATATATAAGCTATTATAGCTTATACTAAATAAGTACCCTTTTAAAGGTACTTAAGAAACTATATTACTTACCTCTTTAGTATTATTATAAAAGTAAACTTATTTAGTAGTAACTAGACTAGCTTTAGGTTATAGCTATATAGTAGCTTATTTAGGCTAACTTTTATTCTAAAAGATAGCCTATTATTAATTATAAGCTAGTAAGTAACTAGATATTCTAGCTAGTTAAACTATAAGAAAGAGACTATAATATAGAGTATTACCTATACCTCTTAGTTTACTTACTTTATATTACTATTAGTCTATAAGGAATATAATATAAAAAGTAACTAATTAATCCTAACTAAGGAGTATAATATTATCTAAAATTTTCCTAACTAATCTAAACTATAATCTATAATAATTAATTAAGGAAACCCCTTAAACTACTACTAGACTATTTTAAACCTCTTTATATATTCCTTAGCTTTTATAGAAGTTATAGCCTTAAGCTAAATAAATTTAAAGAGTTAATCTATAATTACTATTAGATATTATAGCTTTTCTAGAGATAGTGCTAGTAAGTTTATTATAAAGTTAATAGAGATTTATAACTAAAACTAGTTAGGGATAGGTAAAGGCTTTAGTAAGCCCTAGTGTTATTAATAGCTCTTATAACTACTATAGTAGTAATAGTTATAGATAAACCTAGTAATATCTTATAATATCCTATCCTAGTAAAACTACTATTATAAGATTTAAAATATAGTATTATAGCCTAGGTGCCTTACTACTAGTAAATTATAGTATTACTATATTAGGGTTATTATAAGAGGCTCCTATACTAGGACCTAGGTATAGCCCCTAAACTAGAGTGCCTTATAAGTACTTATAAAATAATTTATTACTTACTCTTTTATTAATACCTTAATAGGAAACCTCTAGGCCCTTTCCTAGATAGCCCTTAATTAAATACTATATATAAGGTTAGAGATAATAGCCTAGTCCTATAAGGTCTAAAGGTATTTAGTAGTAAAGAGAACCTTACTAGCTAGTAGTAATACTATACTATTATTATCTTACTACCTATCTAGTAATAGTAAGAGTTATATAATAGTAATAGGTTATAAGATATATCCTATTTTAGAGGTAGCCCTTTCCTAGTCTTACTCCCTTTAAGAAAAAGTATTTAGCTATTATACTTATATACTAAGTCTATACTAAAGGTAAAAATTAAATAGTATAAGTGTATTTACTTATTAAGCCTATTACTTTAATATTAACTAAGGGGTTATAAAGTACTTTAAGTTCTTATAGTCTATATAAATTATAAATAGATAGGAAATACCCTATAGCTTAGCTAACTATACCTTAAGGTATAAGATAATAGCTAATAGTTTCTTATTATAAATTATATAGTTCTTTTATAAGGATATAAGGCTAGTAAAGTAATAAGTAACTAGGTATATAATACTATCCTAGCCTTACTAGGAAAGGTATTTTCTAATAGCTATTTCTAAATAATTAGCTTTTACTACTATAGGAAGATCTAGATTTTATTATACTAGGACTAGGTATATAATAAAGGTATCCTTTAGCCTATTAAAGGTATTATTCTCTTTAAGTCCTTATTAGAAAGGGGTATTTCTCTTAGTTAATTATATTAGTAATGCTACTAGCTCTAAAAAGTTACTAATAAAGTTATAGTAAAAATTAGTAAACCCTAGGAAGCTATAAACCCCTTAAAGTTTTATAGAGATTACTTAATCCCTTATAGCTATAATCTTTGCTAGGTCTAAATAAATAAAATAACCTACTATAATAATATATCCTAGGTATTAGATCTCTTTTACTATAAATATAGACTTATTAAGATCTAAGTACAAACCTATAGCCCTTAGGTAACCTAATATTAGCTAGACCTTAGCTATATAGTCTTTCCTTAATCCCCCTAAGTAAACTAAGATATTATCTAAGTACGCTATAATAAAATCCCCTAATGTATTCCCTAAGGATTTATTAATATAATATTAGAATATTACTAGTGTGCTAGTTTGTCAGGCGAAAACAACCACCCGAAAACGACGGATTTGACGGTCTTGATGACGAAGCTGACGATAACGATGTAAACGATGAGATTGACGATGCTAACGATGCTAACGAATTCAACGATATCGATGACGGAACGTAGATAACGGGATCTAGGCCTACGATATTTTCGATCCATCGCGAGGATCCAAGCTGCTGAGGTCTCTTTTCAATGTCTAGTCATCTTATCAATTAAACAAACCCAGAGCATATACCGTAGTAACCGCACAAAAGGGGAGAGTTGATTTTCTATGAAAGGGGAGGGAATCTAGGGATTTTATCTAGCTAGATAGTCACATGACTAGGGATCCGATGTGGCCAGATTGATCCGACGAAGCCGATAGATCCGACGATGCCGAGGTCTAGAGGCCTGTGGTCTTGTGAGAGAGGTCTTGAGAGGTCACAATCCTAGCCACACACTAGCTAGGCTAAAGGGGCAAACTAGCCACTTAAATAGCCTAAACCTAGTTTAAAATGCTACAAGGTACTCCTAGCCCTTAGTAATCTATAGCTTATAAAACGCTATATAAATATTTACCTTTATAAACTAGTATACCTAGGATAAGGAGTAAAGTATTTCCTTAATTAATAGGAGAGGGTAATAATCCTATACTATTATCTTATTAAAAGCGTAGTAGTTTATGTAAAAATACTAACCCCTATTAGGTTTTTTAATAAGAAAGACTAGGGCTATAGCTAATAAAGAGCTAGCATAAATCTAACCCTTATTTATTAAATCTATAATCTAGTGCCTAACCTCTAGAAGCTAGTCTCTTAGTATATTATATAGTAGTCCCTATAGGAGTATTAGTTTAGACCTATCCTAGTTCTAGCGCAAGCATATATAGTAATTAAGAGACCCCTAATAAGGAGGTAAGCTATTAGCTCTAGCCTTATTAAAAAGGTCTATAAAGTTAGCTAATTCCCTAGGTAATATTAATATATCTAAATTATTAGGCTTTATCTTAGGTACTATAATTTATAGTACTATTATTATCTCCCTAAGGCTTATAGTAATAAACTTTATAGAAGTGTCTTTCTTATAGTATACCTAGTGCGCTTCTATAGTATATAAGGAACTAATAATCCCCTATACTAGTGTCTTTACCCTATGCTTAGAGGCCTTAGAGATATATAAGCCCTTTATTACTCTAATAACTAATTACTATTTTACTATATAAATAATTATATTATAATATTCTAGCTATAGCATCCCTAGTATTATATCTTATATAAGACCTAGGATAATATATAAATATACTAATAACTTCTAGCTATTAATATTAATTCTAGTGTGTACTATATAGGTAATTAAGGAGGTATTTTCTATCCCTCTCTTTCCCTTCTTTTCTATTTTTACTATACTCTAGATATACTTTCTTTTTAGTAAATATATAAGCTCTAGGCTAAACTATCTTACTACTAACTTACTTATAGCACTATAATAATTATAACTATAGTTAATTTAAATATTAATATAATAATATATATTAAAGAGTATAGGAATTAAGAATAGTAATTAGTCTATATATTATACTATATCCTACCCTAACTCTATATAGCCTAAATAGTTATTTTATATTATAGTAATTAGTTAGCTTATTTACCCTTATATAAGACTTTACTTAGAGGCTACTTATTTTCTATAGGGGAAATATTTACCTTCTTATTTATACTTTCCTTATTTACTCTATATAAGTTAATACTAACCTATAGATAATAGGGTAGGAAAAAAGTACACTCCTAGATATAGTAGTTCTTAGATTTATATTATAAGTAGTATTTCTCCTAATAGTATTTAGCTAACTTTACTTCTAATACTTATTTAGCTTATTATATATTGATTTGTAGGGAGCTAGTTGCCAGCTGGCAACAGCTGTACAGGTGTAGCTTCTACGGTCGGGGACCAATAGAGCCACCACGTTGAAATATTCAACGCAACGCAACGGAAGGTTTCGGCAGTTATCAACTAATATAATTCAATCTAGATGACTTTTACGATATCTTATATACCAATAGAATTGATTTTAGTGATGTTATACAGGCAATGCGGCTGTTGGATTGAGAGGCCTAGCTATCTAGCTAGATTGAAAAGATCTTCTTCCTCTCATATACCCACCAACCGTATCGGTGGATCCGGACCGTTAGAGAGGTCTTAAGGGCCACTTTTGATTTTCCGCAAAATTCATTTATATGTAAAATCCAAAAAATCGACTCACCACCATACAAACTAGCAACCCATATGCACCAAATTTTAGTCCAAAAAATATTCCTGCATAAAATGAAAGCCCTGTCTTCTAGCTTTAATTTGCTATATGTAAGACTTTTGTACGACCTCTAGTTAAAGAGAAAATCGCTGTTAAAGATAGCTATAGGGTAACCTGCTTATGTCACCCTAGCTTACCTAATTACTAGTGGCGCTACAGTTGTGGCTGCGCTTGCAGCCATAACGCAATTGAATAATCCACAATTGACAATTGATTTAGATTAGTCATCCACACGGTCAGTCGCAGCTATTGACAGCTGCGACGTAGCCATTGACGGCCACCTTCGCGACCGTTAACAGCTGCAGTGCAGCTGTTAGACTTGCAATGCAAGCTAGTAATAGAAAGGTCCTTTAACTAGAAAGGGCTAAAAATAGGTCTTATTTTTAACACCCCCTCTACAAAAGAATTACGTATAAGCTAATTAAAAGCGTACAAAGTGATATAGGGTAAACAAGAACTTTTAGATAAAAACAGATAAAAAGGGAAAAACAGGAAAAAGATAAAAGACCCCCTTTTGAATTCCTAGCTATTGTTAAATATAGCTCCCTTTTTAGCGTTGTTTTTAGTTCCCTGTTAAAGGGATTTAGTTGTTGGTTTTAGTGATTATCAAGCCCTAAGAGCTTAATAAAGGCCTGATGAAGAGGTCTAGATAGAGGCTTTATTAGACCGTCTGCAGGCATTGACTTCGTATCTAGATATTCAATCTTAGCTAAACCCTCTAAAACCTGTTACCTAATATAGTTAAACTTTAGCAAGGTATGCTTTATACGGCTATGTAAGGCAGGGTTATAGGCAGTGGTTATAGCGCCTTGATTATCGTAATATATCTAGATAGGGGGAGAAATAGGGGTTTTTAGCTCCTTAAATAAGCCCTAAAGCCACTATAGCTCCCGGAAGGTCTCGTAGATAGCGTTAGCTTTAGCTTCTAATGTTAATAGAGCTATTGTACTAGCTTTCTTTGATTTCTAGCTAATAGGTCCGCTAGCTAGCTTAAATAGATAAGCGTAGGTTAATTTAGAGGTCTTTTTATCCCCTGCAAAATCACTGTCACAATAACCTATTAGGCTTTTGCTAGCTATACCTTTAGGGTCTCCCCTATAAATTATAGCAAGGAATTTAGTCCCTAATAGGTACCTAAGCAAGTTTTTAGCTACTTTTAGGTGCTTTATATAGGGCCTAGCTAGTGCTATAGATAGCCACTAAAGTGTAAAGGCTACGTCCGGCCTTATAAGCAACATTAGGTACATTATAGTCCCTATAATGCACTAATAGAGCTTAATTTCGCTAGCTATTAAAAGCTTAGTGGTCTGCGTAGCTAAAACGCCTGGCTAAAGAGGTATGCTAATAGGCTTACTATCTAGCATATTAAATCGATTTAAAGCCTCTGAGATATACTGAGATTAATGAATTTTCAGGACCCTATTAGGTCTATCTCGTACGATTTAAACCCCTAAGAAGAATTCAGCTAGCCCCCTATCTTCTATTAGATAGACTTTATGAAGTTCCTTTTTAAGTCTTTGGATATAACATAAATCCGGTCCAATTAGAAGACAATCATTCACATATGTGATGATAAAGGTTTTGGTGGAGGAATTATAGAATATAGCTAGGTTAGAAATTAGAGAGCTAAATCCTAGGGACTTTAGCACTGCAATTAGTGCTTATTGCCATTCCCTTAAGCTCTGTTTTAGGCTATATAAAGATTTCTGTAATAAAATTACTTAATCTTTAGAAGGTTTATAGCCAAAACTTTTAGCTAATTTAGCTAATTTAGGATTTGCTTTAAGAAATTCGATAAATCCGTCTAGAATAACCATATAAATCTGTTGTTATAGCTTACTATTAAGAAAAGCTCCTATAAAATCAACCTGTTCGATTTCCTAGTTATTCTAAGCCGCTAGGGCTAGTAAAATCCTCCAGCTAGGGGGAATGCTTGTGGCTGCAAAGGTCTCTAGATAATCTAGACCTTCGATTTGCATAAATCCCTTAGTAATAAGTCGGGCCTTGTATTTTAAAGGATTATTTTCTTTATCCTTTTTAAGCTTATAAACAAGCCTATTCTTTAGTACTTTTCGGCCCTTAGGTACTTAGTCTTTCCCTATAAATTTAAAAGTACTAGCCTTTAGAAGCTGTTCGTATTCCTTGTACGTAGCTTCTATCTATTTATCCCTTTTAGGGCTAGATATAGCTTGCTTCTAGGTCTTAGGTTTGGGGCTATTAGGGTTGTTTTCCTTTAGCTTCTCCCATACCTAAAAGCAGATTTCTTTTATAAAATCTAGAGAAGAAGGGGAACTAATATTAACATCCATGGGGTCAATATTAGGGTTGAAGTCGGTAATTTTGTTAAAATCAAGGTCCGGAGTCGAAATCTAATTTCCTAGTAAAGTTACGGGCGTGGCCTCCTCTAAGGCCTTTGGAATCGGTTCCTTAGGGGGTTATATAGGCCCTATAGGGTGTTTTTCTTAACCTATAGGGGGATTTTAATGTCCTATGTTGTCTATAGGGTAATCCTTTAAACCTTGATTTAGATCTTAATCTTCTAAATCATTTTCCCTCTCTAAAGGGTTATCCCCTATAGAAAGCCTAGGTAATCCTTTAGAGACAGGACCTATAGGCTCTATAATCTTAATAAAGCTAGTCTTTATAACTAGCCTTTTAGAGGGGATGTACACTAGGTAGGTGTTAGAACCTAGTGTAGCTAATAACCTTCTAGGGATAGTCCTAGCTGCTAACTTCTAGGCTTTAGGTTGTTTTTCTAGGGGGATTAGAATCTCATAGTGAGATCCTATGGCTCTAATATTGCTAATATCAGTCGTACAGGGCTAATTTAGCTCCCTAGCTAGCAGTTGTTTAGGGCTTTTATCCTTTGTGGTATTAGTAGTTATATTAACTAGGTTAATAACTGCAGGTAATACAAAACACCATAGATATAAGGGTAATTTTGCCCACTGGATAGTAGCCCTTAATCGATCTAGAATAGTACGAATTAAACGCTCTGCTAATCCATTTTGCTCATGGATATAGGGACTAGAAGTCGTGAATTTAATCCCTTTAGAATTTAACCAAGTTTAACAACTAGAATCGATTTCTTAGCCCCCATCAAAGTAAAGGTGCCTAGGATATTGACCTAGTTGATTTTTAAGCCCTCTGAAGAAGCCCTTAATAGCCCTATAAACAGTTAGGCCTTCCTTATTAGGTAATAAGAACACCCACTTATATCTAGTTTTTCAATTAACTAGAAATAAGCAAATTAACTGTTTATTGTACGGTACAGGGCTGATTTTTAGCGTATCCCCCTCTATTCGATCTAGAGCTCTAGGGGGGTTAGGGATAGCTAATTTCCTAGGTCTTCGTACTGCCTTAGATTAATCACAAGCTATACATTTAAAATCTTTATCCTTGATTTTAGAAAAATCAGGGATTCCTTTAGTTATAAGGCTTGTTTTCTTTAGCAAAGGAAGCCCTAGGTGCCCTAGTCATACATGCCATAGGCTAGCTAGTTCTAGTAACTTTTGATATTAAAGGTCTTTAGGGCCTGAATTAGGGTCTAGATTCGGGTCTAGATTAGGGCCCTCTCCGTCAGTCCCCTGCTAGGCCCCTTAAGAACCACAGGCCTCTTAGGGAGGTATTAGGGACCTTTTTCCTTTACTAAGGCCCTCTAACACCCCTAAATCTATATCTTTAGATTTATAAGGGACCTAACCTAGGGCTATAGGCGTTGGAGAAGGGACTAAATCCCCTAAATCATCCCGTACGATTTCTTCAATATCATTATCTTCGTTGATTTCAGCGATTTCGTCCAAATCAGAAGCCTAATCTGGCTTTTTAGAGGGAATTTGAACCTCTATAGGGTAGCTAATAGGATAGCTATAACCCCTAAAGCTAGCATAGGTAAAAGGTCGGATATAATGAGATTTTTTACAGGGCCCTTTATGTAACGTCGGTGTAGATTGGTTTTTAACGTGAAAGAAAAAACCATGTTTTTCTATATCTAGGGCAGTAATACAAGACCTATCTTTAAGATAAAGATGGTTTTTTATAAAGCAACCGCCAGATATATAGTGAATAAGGCCACTAACTATATTAACATTAAGCTAAGGAAAATATAGAGCGTCCTTTAGCACTAAGGTCCTATATTTATTAGGTTTCTTTTAATATAAGACCTTAAAAACAGCACTACCGTGACCCTTAGGATAAATAGGGCCACCACCGGTTATAATAGGGTCGGATTCCCCTTTCTTAAAAGGGGTATAATCCCTAAAGACCTCCCTAGAATTAACTATATGTACAGTCAAACCTGTATTATATAATAGGGCCTTTTTCATGTCTTTACTGTAATAATTAAAACCATTTAAGGAATTAATTTCTTGTTTTTCATCATCCGAATCACTAGAGCTAGAATCAGAGCTACTATCGCTAGGGCTCTGATAACTAGTCTTGTAATTGCTAGGTTTCTTATACGGATCAAGGGCTCCGTTAGAAAGGTTGTAATTTCCTAGCATAAAAGAACCCTCTGTAAGTTCTTTAGTATCCTTTTTATCTGATTTTTAACCTTTTTGCTTCTTTTTCTTCTTATTAGAATTAGAAGAGCCCTTATTTTCTTCAGAGCCTTCTTTCTTCTTCTTCTAACCTTTAGGGGCCTTTTCCTTGTCTTTAGCACCCTTTTCTAGGTCTTTAGCCCTATAATTCAGGGCTTTGGCTACTATAGATGACTTATCCCTCTGTTCAGCTAGAAGGTCTGCCATTAGAAATTCAAGATTTAGGGCTTCTAGGGGGACCCCTATAGCCCTATTCGTACGCATGCTAAATCGTTGCCTTTTAGCCCACTGAGGGAAGGTTAATTTTAGGGATTGAAGATATTGATTAACCTGATCTATAGGATCAATCAGGACCCCTGAAATCGATAATCTAGCTAGTAGATTATTAAAGACTGCATTAAAGGCTTCTAAAGTCCCCTTAAATCCATGAAAATTCAGGTTATGAAATTCAGAATATAGGGACCCCCTCTGGATTTTAACGCTATGTGAATATTGCCTAATAAGTAACTTATAGGCTTCTTTAGGTGATTTTTGCTAAGTTATAGCGGCTTAGGGGCCTTCCGTATAACTATCCCTTAGTAACATAAGGATAATAGCTTAGTCAGCGTCCCCTAGCGCCCTAGAAATATCCGGATTATCTAGAAAATTAGGCATGCCTAAAGCTCTAAATTGGATAGCTAGGGCTTGTTTCTATTGATCGAAATTTTCAGCTCCTTTAAGCTTAGCAGTCTTAGGGAAGCTATAAACCCTCTTATTAAATTCCTTAATAATTGAATTATTAAAGGCAGCTTGTACAGAGCTAGATTTAGGTGCCTTATCTTGTTGAATAGGCTGCTGAACTTGCTGCTAACTAGCGGGCTTAGTAGCTTTTACACCCTCTATGTCTCTATTATTAATAGCTATAGTCAGAGCCTCTAGCTTCTGTAATAATAGATCGATAGCATCTTGTTGCTTAATAACCTGCTCTTTTAGCTGGTTATTTAGAACCTCTTGCGCACTAAGATTAGGGGCAGAAGGCCCCTGACCTTGTTGATTGGTATCCATCTTCTAATTTTATAGAAGGGAAGTCTTCTATTCGTACTGAAATTCCTTTTTATAGAAGGGAAAAGCTTCTATCTGCGCTGAATTTCCTTTTTTATAGAAGGGAAAAGCTTCTATTCTCGCTGAACTTCCTTTTTTATAGAAGGGGAATGCTTCTGTATTGCTCGTGCGTTTCCTGTTTTATAGAAGGGAAGTCTTCTGTAACCATAATGATTCCTTTTTATAGAAGGGAATAGCTTCTATCTCGCGGGTCCTTCCTGTTTTATAGAAGGGAAGTCTTCTGTAACCGTACGTAAAGTGCACTAGAAAGAATTTTATAGTGATAGGCTGGGCTTATAACCTATTGATTTGTAGGGAGCTAGTTGCTAGCTGGCAACAGCTGTACAGGTGTAGCTTCTACGGTCGGGGACTAATAGAGCCACCACGTTGAAATATTTAACGCAACGTAACGGAAGGTTTCGGCAGTTATTAACTAATATAATTCAATCTAGATGACTTTTACGATATCTTATATACCAATAGAATTGATTTTAGTGATGTTGTACAGGCAATGCGGCTGTTAGATTAAGAGGCCTAGCTATCTAGCTAGATTAAAAAGATCTTCTTCCTCTCATATACCCACTAACTATATCGGTGGATCCGGACCGTTAGAGAGGTCTTAAGGGCTACTTTTAATTTTCCGCAAAATTCATTTGTATGTAAAATCCAAAAAATCGACTCACCACCATACAAACTAGCAACCTATATGCACCAAATTTTAGTCTAAAAAATATTCCTACATAAAATAAAAGCCCTGTCTTCTAGCTTCAATTTGCTATATGTAAGACTTTTGTACGACCTCTAGTTAAAGAGAAAATCGCTGTCAAAGATAGCTATAGGGTAACCTGCTTATGTCACCCTAGCTTACCTAATTACTAGTGGCGCTACAGTTATGGCTGCGCTTGCAGCCACAACGCAATTGAATAATTCACAATTGACAATTGATTTAGATTAGTCATCCACACGGTCGGTCGCAGCTGTTGACAGCTGCGACGTAGCCATTGACGGCCACCTTCGCGACCGTTGACAGCTGTAGTGCAGCTGTCAGACTTGCAATGCAAGCTAGTAATAGAAAGGTCCTTTAACTAGAAAGGGCTAAAAATAGGTCTTATTTTTAACATTATATATTTATAGTAAGCTTTAAACTCTTCTTTTTCTTAGCTAGCTTATTTTATTTCCCTAGTTAAGTCCTAGCTATATATACCCTAGTTATTAGTATATTACCCTTATAGTTAGTCTAAGGTATAAGCTTAGCTTACTATAGTTTACACTAGGACTAGTACTTATTCTCTATAGTAAGAGCCTTAATATTAACTATAATCTTATAATACTATATAATAGCTATATACTACACACTTTAGCTAATACCCTAGCCTATACTAATCCCTCTTAAACACTTATTAAGCGCTTATTAAAGCTTTACTAGCTTTATATTATCCCCCTAATATTCCTCTCTTACTAATAAAAGCTTCTTTATAAAGTAAATAAAAAATATAGAAAATAGCTCCCCTAGGCCTTATTTTATTTAGTTAAGTTTTATAAGGGCTATTTCCTACTTATATAAATTAAAGAGTATAAACTTAAGGTATTCTAGGAATTTAATAGGGTTAAAGTTATAAGTATTACCTTATTTAAAGAAAGTAATTACCTAGGACTAGACTTTAAAGAATAAGTTCTAGTAAATAAATATTTACCTATTTTTATTAGTTTTAATAAAGTTCTTATTTACCTATAACTTATATTTTATTAGAAACCTTTATATAGTAAATAAGGCCTTATTACTATTATATAAGTTACTTATAAGGATAGGTTTTTATTTTACCTTAGGTATAGTTAAGACTAAGTTAAAGGAAAGAGGTAAAGTAAGGTTAATTACTAAGGCACTAGGTTAGGCTATAATAGGTAGTTAGGTTAAAGGTCCTATAGTATTTATAGCTACTTATTATTAGTGTTATGGACTAGCCCCTAGGCGACTACAATAGGGCGTTAATATAGTATTAAGAGACTTAAGGAGGAAGGAGGAAGGGTAAGAGACTATCCCTAGTAGTACCCCTTATACCCCCTAGGCTACTTATATAAGCCTCCTTTTCCTTACCTTAACTACTTTTACTAATTCTCTCTTTAATTACTATATAGATAATGCTTAGGTAAAGCCTAAGCCCTTATATATACCCTTACTTACCTATTACTAATAAACTCCTCTCTATAATATCCCCTAGTAATATATATAATATTTATATTACATATGCTCTTAGTTATTATAACAAAAACTATCCTTATTAATAGCTATTTATAAAGCATCTAATAAGCACTTACCTTATTACTTTATTATTTATTATAATAACCCCCCCTTACTTCTAAGTATTATTATATAGTATATGTGATATATTCGCTTTACTAATAGGTTATTTATTATAAATAATTACCTTACCCTTACCTATTTATAGTTTACCTAATATAGGTATAATATCTACTATAAATATCTTACTTATACTTATACTTATCTTACTTTTCTCTTTATATAATACTATCCCTTTATTATTATAATCCTATTAAGCCTTTCTCTTTATTTTATTAGCTTTCTTCTCTTAATTAGTTATTCTCTTACTAGAAATACCTTACTATTAAGCCTTTACTCTTACTCCTATAGTTACTTCTATAGCTAGTTCTATAATACTAATATCCTATTTTATTAGTAAGTACCTTATAGAAAGGAACTCTAATAATAAATAGTATACTATACTTAAGTTAGTTTAGTGTCCTTATAGTCCTTATATTAAATAGGCTCTTACTACTAGTATTTTAAACTATTATTTACCTAGAAGTAAAGAATTATATTCTCCTTATTAGTAGCACTATATTACCTATATATAGTATACTAGGCTTTTATTTACTAACTTATAACTTTACTATACCCTTAAAGATCTTAAGGCTAAAATTACTATAAGTATATATATTATTAAACCTAAAGTCCTTAAGACTATAAATATAAAGAAAAAAATACTTATTTTATCTTAGAGATATTACTATCTTATTAGTTACTAAAATATCCTTCTTAACTAAGCGTAGTTTAACCTAGCTCCTATTTACTTAGCTCTTAAGGTATCTCTAGCTATAAATACCCCTATAATAAATATAACTAGCCTTAATATTATCCCCTTTATTAGCGCTAGCCCTTTAGCTAGTTATAAAATAGTATAGTCTATATAATAAGTTACTAGCGTTTTATTCTAATAGAACTAATAGGTTATTAGTAACTTAAACACTATATATAAAGAAATATATAAATAGTCTATTACCCTTATCTAAGTGCTTACTCCTTATTACTATAGTAAGAACTAATACTATTATTAAATTACTAAGTTAGGTAATAACTTCTCTTTCTATTATTACTAGTAGCTTACTTATCTCTCTTTTAAGTTAAGGTTAATAAGCTTTCCTTTTAAATATACCCCTAGAAACCCTAGAGCTAGCTAGCCCTTAGCTAAAAATAATATTTCTTATTTTACTAGGGTTACTATTTTTACTTACTATTCTCTTACTAGTGCTTCTATTATACTCTTACTTACCTATACTTTATATACTAATCTTACTTATATTATTTAAAACCTAGGTTATATCCTAGGTAAATAACTCTTTATACTATAACTATTACCTAGTAAATATACTATAGCTATATTAGTAAAGTACTAACTCTAAATAAAGGTAATATATACTTATATAAGCTTTTTTATTAATTTAAATAAAGACTTAGAGAATAATTATTCCCTTTAAGTAATAGTAATAAACTATAATATATTAGTATCTTAAATATATATAGGAGTCTTTATAGGTAAATAAGTTTTCTAAAATTAATTTAGTTTATTATTATATTATATATCTCCTTATTTTACCTTAAACTTATTAAAGGCCTATATTTATACTATATTCTCTAATAGTTCCTATATAGGCTATATATAGCTTACTTACTTAATAAGTATATTATATCTCTTACCTTACCTTAAAGTATTCTAAGCTACTAGGATTTACTTAACCTAATATTTCTTAATAAGTTTATTATTACCCTTTATAAGGACTTATTCTAGTCCTAGATAAAAGTCCTAGAGCTTTTAACTAAGGAAAGGGTTCTTTATAGTGTGTTTAATAAGGTTTATATAAAATACTAGGTAAATATCTCTTAGGATATTAAGCTATACTATAAGTAATATTAGGACTTTTATAACTATATATTTTACTACTACTTAATTAAGTTTTTATAAGGGGTAGTTAGTTTTAATATTTTTAAGTAAAAGCTATACCTTATCTTTAACCTAAAACTATTTTACTAGTTAATATAAAGTAAATATAGTATTTTACTACCTTTATTATATATAGGCTATTATAGCTTATACTAGATAAGTACTCTCCTAGAGGTGCTTAAGAAACTATATTACTTACCCCTTTAGTATTATTATAAAAGCAAACTTATCTAGTAATAACTAAACTAGCTTTAGGTTATAGCTATATAGTAGCTTATTTAAGCTAACTTCTATTATAAAAGATAGCCTATTATTAATTATAAGCTAGTAAGTAACTAGATATTCTAGCTAGTTAAACTATAAGAAAAAGACTATAATATATAGTATTACTTATATCTCTTAGTTTACTTACTCTATATTACTATTAGTCTATAGGTAATATAATATAAAAAGTAACTAATTAATCCTAACTAGGGAGTATAATATTATCTAAAATTTTCCTAACTAATCTAAACTATAATCTATAATAATTAATTAAGAAAACCCCCTAAACTACTACTAGACTATTTTAAACCTCTTTATATATTCCTTAGCTTTTATAGAAGTTATAGCCTTAAGCTAAATAAATTTAAAGAGTTAATCTATAATTACTATTAGATATTATAGCTTTTCTAGAGATAGTGCTAGTAAGTTTATTATAAAGTTAATAGAGATTTATAACTAAAACTAGTTAGGGATAGGTAAAGGCTTTAGTAAGCCCTAGTGTTATTAATAGCTCTTATAACTACTATAGTAGTAATAGTTATAGATAAACCTAGTAATATCTTATAATATCCTATCCTAGTAAAACTACTATTATAAGATTTAAAATATAGTATTATAGCCTAAGTGCCTTACTACTAGTAAATTATAGTATTACTATATTAGGGTTATTATAAGAGGCTCTTATACTAAGACCTAGGTATAGCCCTTAAACTAAAGCGCCTTATAAGCGCTTATAGAATAATTTACTACTTATTCCCTTATAAGTGCCTTAATAGAAAACCTCTAGGCCCCTTTCTAAATAGCCCTTAATTAGATACTATATATAGGGTTAGAGGTAATAGCCTAGTCCTATAAGGTCTAAAGGTATTTAGTAATAAAGAGAACCTTACTAGCTAGTAATAGCACTATATTACTATTATCCTACTACTTATCTAGTATTAGTAAGAGTTATATAATAGTAATAGGTTATAGGATATATCCTATTTTAAAGATTACCCCTTCCTAGTTCTATTCCCTTTAAGAAAGAGCATTAGGCTACTACACTTATATACTAGGTTTATACTAGAGGTAAAAATTAAATAGTATAAGTATATTTACCTATTAAGCTTACTATTCTAATATTAACTAGGGAGTTATAAAGTACTCTAGGTTCTTATAGTCTATATAGATTATAAATAGACTAGAAATACCCTATAGCTTTACTAACTATACCTTAAGGTATAAGATAATAGCTAATAGTTTCTTATTATAAATTATATAGTTCTTTTATAAGAATATAAGGCTAGTAAAGTAGTAGGTAACTAGGTATATAACGCTATCCTAGCCTTACTAGGAAAGGCACCCTCTAATAGCTATTCCTAAATAATTAGCTTTTACTACTATAAGGAGATCTAAGTCTTATTATACTAGTACTAGGTATATAATAAAGGTATCTTTTAGCTTATTAAAGGTATTATTCTCTTTAAGTCCTTATTAAAAAAGGATATTTCTCTTAGTTAAGTATATTAGCAGTGCTACTAGTTCTAAAAAGTTACTAATAAAGTTATAGTAAAAGTTAGTAAACCCTAGGAAACTATAGACTCCCTAAAGTTTTATTAAGGCTACTTACTCCCTAATAGCTATAACCTTTACTAGGTCTAGATAAATAAAATAACCTACTATAATAATATATCCTAGGTATTAAACCTCCTTTACTATAAATATAAACTTATTAAGGTCTAAGTATAAACTTATAGCCTTTAAGTAGCCTAATATTAACTAGACCTTAGCTATATAGTCTTTCCTTAATCCCCCTAAGTAAACTAAGATATTATCTAAGTATACTATAATAAAATCCCCTAGTATATCCCTAAGGACTTATTAATATAATATTAGAATATCACTAGTATGCTAGCTAGGCTAAAGGGGTAAACTAGCTACTTAAATAGCCTAAACCTAGTTTAAAACGCTATAAGGTACTCCTAGCCCTTAGTAATCTATAGCTTATAAAACACTATATAAATATTTACCTTTATAAACTAGTATACCTAGGATAAGGAATAAAGTATCTCCTTAATTAATAGGAGAGGGTAGTAATCCTATGCTATTATCTTATTAAAAGCATAGTAATTTATATAAAAACGCTAACCTCTATTAGCCTTTTTAATAAGGAGAACTAAAGCTATAGCTAATAATAAGCTAGTATAGATCTAACCCTTATTTATTAAGTCTATAATCTAGCGCCTAACCTCTAGAAGCTAGTCCCTTAGTATATTATATAGTAGCCCCTAAGGGAGCATTAGTTTAAACCTATCCTAGTTCTTACATAAGCATATATAGTAATTAAGGGACCCCTAATAAGGAGGTAAGCTATTAGCTCTAGCCTTATTAAAAAGGTCTATAAAGTTAGCTAACTCCCTAGGTAATGTTAATATATCTAGGCTATTAGGCTTTATCTTAGGCACTATAATCTATAGTACTATTATTATCTCCCTAAGGCTTATAGTAATAAATATTATAAAAGTGTTCTCCTTATAGTATACCTAGCGCGCTTCTATAGTATATAAGGACTTAATAATCCCCTATACTAAGGTCTTTACCCTATGTGTAAGGGCTTTAAAGATATATAAGCCCTTTACTACTTTAATAACTAATTACTATTTTGCTATATAAATAACTATATTATAATATTCTAGCTATAGTATCCTAAGTATAATGTCTTATATAAGGGCTAGGATAATATATAAATACACTAATAACTCCTAGCTATTAATGTCTATTCTAGTGCATACTATATAGGTAATTAAGGAAGTATTCTCCTATACTCTCTTTCCTTTTCTTTCTATTTTTACTATAGTCTAGATATACCTTTTCTTTAGTAAATATATAAGCTCTAAGCTAAACTATCTTACTACTAATTTACTTATAGCACTATAATAATTATAACTATAATTAATCTAGATATTAATATAATAATATATATTAAAAAGTATAGGAATTAAGAATAGTAATTAGTCTATATATTATACTATATCTTACTTTAACTCTATATAGCTTAAATAGTTATCCTATATTATAGTATATAGTTAGTTTACTTACCCCTATATAAGACTTTACTTAAGGGCTACTTATTTTCTATAGAGGGAATATTTACCTCCTTATTTATACTTTCCTTATTTACTTTATATAAGTTAATACTAACCTATAGGTAATAGGGTAAGAGAAAAGTACACTCCTAAATATAGTAATCCTTAGATTTATATTATAAGTAGTATCCCTTCTAATAGTATTTAGCTAACTTTACTTCTAATACCTATTTAGCCTATTATATATTTATAGTAAGCTTTAGACCTTTCTCCTTCTTAACTAGCTTATTTTATTTTCCTAATTAAGTCCTTATTATATATACCCTAGTTATTAGTATATTACCCTTATAGTTAGTCTAAGGTATAGGTTTAGCTAGCTATAGTTTATATTAGGACTAGTACTTATTCTCTATAGTAAGGGCCTTAATATTAACTATAATCTTATAATACTATATAATAGCTATATACTATATGCTTTAGCTAATACTCTAGCTTATACTAATTTCTCTTAAATACTTATTAAGCGCTTATTAAAGCTTTACTAGCTTTATATTATTCCCCTAATAATCCCCTCTTACTAATAAGAGCTTCTTTATAAAGTAAATAAAGAATATAGAAAATAGCTCCCCTAGGCCTTATTTTATCTAGTTAAACTCTATAAGAGCTATCTCCTATCTATATAAATTAAAGAATATAGACCTAAGGTATTCTAGGAATTTAGCTAGGTTAAAATTATAAGTATTACCTTATTTAAAGAAAGTAACTACCTAGGACTAGACTTTAGAGAATAAATTCTAGTAAATAAATATTTACTTATTCTTATTAGTTTTAATAAAGTCCTTATTTACCTATAGCTTATATTCTATTAGGAACCTTTATATAGTAAATAAGGCCTTATTACTATTATATAGGTTACCTATAGGGATAGGTTTTTATTTTACCTTAAGTATAGTTAAGACTAAGTTAAAGGTAGGAGGTAAAGTAAGGTTAACTACTAGGGCATTAGGTTAAGCTATAATAAGTAATTAGGTTAAAGGTTCTATAGTATTTATAGCTACTTATTATTAGAGGTATATAAGCTTTGCTATTTGCTTATTAAGTATAAGTTAAAGCATCTTAAATTAGGCCTATTAAGCTACTAGTAGTGCTATAGCATTAGATAAGGGGGTTATTATCCCCTAGCTAGGTTAGTCTTATAGTTAAAGTGTGTCTATTATATCTATTAATATATCTATTAGTATTTCTATTATATCTTTTAGTAATTATTATAAAGGACTAAAGGAAGTCTCTTAATTATTATAGACTAGCCCCTAGGTAACTATAATAGGGCGTTAATATAGTATTAAAAGACTTAAGGAAAAAGGAGGAAAGGTAAGAGACTATCCCTAGTGGTGCCCCTTATACCCCTTAGGCTACTTATGTAAGCCTCCTTTTCCTTACCTTAACTACTTCTACTAATCCCCTCTCTAACTGCTATACAGACAATGCTTAGGCAAAGCCTAAGCCCTTACAATTAGAGGCATATAAGCTTTGCTATTTACTTATTAAGCATAAGTTAAAGCGTCTTAAATTAAGCCTATTAAGCTACTAATAGTGCTATAGCGTTAAATAAAGGGGTTATTATCCCCTAGCTAGGTTAGTCTTATAGTTAAAGCGTACCTATTATATCTATTAATATATCTATTAGTATTTCTATTATGTCTTTTAGTAGTTATTATAAAGGACTAAAGGAAGTTTCTTAATTATTATAGACTAGCCCCTAGGTAACTATAATAAGGCGTTAATATAGTATTAAGAAACTTAAGGAGAAAAGGAGAAAGGGCAAGAGGCTATCCCTAGTAGTGCCTCTTATACCCCCTAGGTTACTTATATAAGCCTCCTTTTCCTTACCCTAACTGCTTCTACTAATCCCCTCTTTAACTGCTATACGGACAATGCTTAGGCAAAGCCTAAGCCCTTACACTACTATTCCCTAGTCTTTTAGTCCCTTATTTTTAATATCTTTATATAGGTAATAACCCCGTGGCGTGGTGGTTACACGCTGTGGAGACTTGTTCCGAGTCGTAGGTCATGGGTTCAAATCCCACACGGGGCACAATTTTGGAGGTCTTAGTCATGCCTCTAAAATTGAACCAATCGCAGGGCTAGAAAAAGTGAGTTCGGGCCTCACTTTTTCTAGCCTTGTAAGCGAATTAAACAAGCTACTTTGCTATATAAATTAGCTAGGATACCCAGAGTTCTAGGGTTTCAATTTGAGCTAGGGTTTGTAACTATATTGCATAATTAACGGATTTGAGAACTCGATTGTTAAATACAGGGATAGTTGGAGGGGAAATATCGTTATAACTAGCTTAGGCAACAAACACACACGAGCTGGAACCATGTATGTAGCTAAAACAAACAAATCGTAGTAGGTTTTTCACTTAACTAGGTAACTAACTAGTTATCTAGTACTAGATAACTAGCAACCTAGTACGGTTTTCCTATTACAAAGCAAAAACCACCGCAGGAGTACTAGTACATAGCATAAATTGCTATCTAGCGTAATAAATATATATATATATATAGGTAATAGTTACTATAAAAGGTAACTTTTTAGACCTTTTAGTCCTTTTAGACTAGGCATAAACTCTTATAAATACTCTTAGTAATACTATTAAGAATAACCCTAAGGATAGTATATTCTCTAAGGTAACTTGCTTTAGTATTACTAGGTCTTACCTAGCTTTAATATTAGGTTTTAACTACGCTAATATAGCATATTATATTATATTTAGCCTTATAAGGGCTACTAAGGTTTACTAGGTTTATCTCTTCCTTACCTATATGCTAGTGCTTTACTTATATTTTAGGGTAAGAGGTATTAATTTATATAATTAGTATATTATATCTTAGTAATAACTTTCTATTATAATATAGCTAGCGCTTATCCTAGGGGTAGTAAGTATTTTATTTCTTTTTACTACTTATTTACTAACTCTTTTATAGTAAAACTATTATAAACTCTTTTATATCTAGAAAATAAAGGTAACTTTATATTTATAGTCTTATAACCTAGGTTTTATGCCCTAGGGTATAGTAAAGCATTGCTTTTTCTAGGTAATAAGGGACCTTATTAGTAAGGATAAGAAAGTAAGTAAATACTTTCTTTATAAAGGTATAGTATATTCCTATATAGAGGCTATTATAAAGGGGTTTCCCTTAACTCTCCTTACTTTATAAGTATGTTTTCTTTTATTTTTTAGTAAGTAATCTAAGGTTTTTAATCTAGAGTATAATAGTAGCTAATAAGGCTATGCCTTTTCTATAAGAATATTATATCTTTTTACCTATAACTTACTTATATCTTACTACTTTTCTTACTAGACTTACTTTAGTAAAATACCTAAATTATATATTAAGCGCTTTCTATATTCTTTACTAGAACCTATTAGTTATATTTACTTAGCTAACCCTTCTATTTTACTAGGTATTTATTACTTTCTTAGGTCTTTTTATAGTTCTTAATCTCTTTAACTTTATACTTATTATTTTTATTCTCTAAGTCTAGTATTAGTATTTCCTTATCTCTAGTGTCTTTATAGTAATTCTATAGCTCTAATAAGCTAATATAAAATATATTATATAGTTAACTATATTTTTTTAGGTAATATAAGTCTATATACTTATTTGCCTATAGTATTAAGTACTTAAAATAGTCTAATAAATCTAGGGGTTAGCTTTTATTTTATATTCTTAAGCCTAATATTCTTTACTAATAGTAATACTAGGTTACCTCTTTTTAGTGTTAATAGCTAGTAATACTAGTTATAGTACTTTACTTAGGTCTTAGTAGCTTTTACTTAGTTTTACTTTAGCTACTCTTTAACTTTATATAGCTTTATAATATATACTTAGGCTTTTAGTACTTCCTTTTCTTTAGTCTTATCCCTAAGAGCTAGGTAAAACTTAGGTAAATAGCCTATAAGGGAGTAATTAGGAGAGTAGCCTATAATCTTATTTACTATATTATTATAGGTAAATTAAGCTATTAGAAGTAGCTTAGGCTATATTTATTAGTTATTAGCTATAAAGCATTAGAGATAATGCTTAAGTACTTAGTTTATTCTCTTTATTTACCTATTAGTTTAGGGGTAAAATACTATAAAAAGCCTTTACTTTATATATAATAGGTAGCTTAAGTCTAATTAGAATTAGCTTATAAAGACTAATCCCTTATTAAATATAATGCCCTTTAGTGCCTTAAACCTTAGTTTAATCTCCCTATAGAAAAGCTTTACTAGTTTAGCTATATTAATTATTATAGTTATAAGTAAGAAAATAAAGTACTTAGTAAATTAGTCTATAATTACTAGAATTACATTAGTTTCTTATTTACTTACTTAGGTAATAGGTAATCCTATAATAAAATCTATTAAGATTTTTACCTATAGTTACTATAGTATTAGTAAGGATTTAAGGCTTCTATATAAGCAATACCTTCTAGCCACTATTTACTAGCAAACCCTATAGCTTATAATATAGTTAGATACTAACTTACTTATACCTAGCTACTAGAAGTAATGCTTTAATAGCTTAAGAGTGTGTTTAGTCCTAAAGTAACTTACTAGTAAATTATTATAGTGTAGCTATAAAAGCTTTTATTATAAGATAGGCTCTTAGGGAATAACTACCTAGTCTTAGTATATTAGGAGGCCCTTTATATTATATAACTATAGACTAGCTTTTTCCTTACCTCTCCCTAGGGAATTATTAATCTTATTATTTTACCTTTATAAATCTAGGTCTTAATCCTATGCCTTTTATAGTAATTACACTAATAGTTTATTTAGCCTAGATTAGTAAGGATTTAGTAGCATAATAGTCTCCTATATCTCTTATATTACACTAATATCTTAGATACACGCTACTTTCTCCTAGAAATCACCCTTATTTAGCTAATCTTTTACTAAATTTATAGTAGCTAACTAGCCTCTTAACTAGGCTACTCTAGCCTCTAGAGCTCTCTCTATAGTAGCTAGGGAATTTTTCTCCTCTAAAGGCATCTTACTAAGTCTCTTTACTAAGACTAAGGCATTTTCCTCCCCTAAAGGCATCTTACTATATTTTCTCTTATATATTAGCGTCTTTTCTTTTACTAGTTCTTTAGTAACTACTATTTTCTTCTAAAGTTCTAGTAAAAGTGCCTTATTTATTAGGGATTTACCTTTATAATTAAACTATCTTAATAGTGTATTTACTATGTTACTTTTCCTAGGTCTATGCCTAATTATAAAGTAAAAGAGATAAAGGAATATATACTATCTAGCTTACTTTCTATTTAGCTTTTACTACTATATAAAAGTCTATAAGTTATAGTAATTTAATAAGACCTTTACTAGGGTTACTATACCTTTAATATAGTATTACTAGTATTTAAATAACTTTACTATAGTAAGTAGCTTCTAATTTACTATACTATAATTATATTTAGTATTTATAAACTTCCTTAACTAAAATACTATAGAATACTATTAGCCCTTATTATCCTATTAAGATAAGATTTTTACTATTATAAAGACTAAAGTATTTATCTTAATATATACTAGCTAACTTAGGTTATAATAATAAAGAAAAGGTACTTATTAAAAGGTATTTTTTAGCTAGTTAAACACTAGCTATTCCCTTTTCTTAAATATAAACTTCCTAGTTTAAATACTATTTTAACTACCTTTTATTAGTATATATAAGGGTATTATAATCCTAGAGTATTAGTAAATAAACCTTTAGTAAAAGTTATAGAATTCTAGGAAGGACTATATATCTTTAAAGCTTATAAGCTTCTTCTAGTCTTAGATTATATTAACTTTATATATATCTATTAAAATACTATTAACTAATAAAATAAACTCTAGGAATTTTACTAATTTCTAGTAAAATAAATACTTTAAGGTTTTATATATAACTTTACTAACCTTATATATTTTAAAACTTCCTTAATATATATAGTATACTTCTCTTATATTTTTAAGAAAATAAGAATATTATCTAAATATACTATATAAATAGTGTTTACTAGCCTATAAAGCGCTTTATAAATATAGCTCTAAAAAGTAACTAGTATATTAGTTAGCTTAAAGGGTATTATAAGATATTTATAGTGTTTATAATAGGTATAAAATATAGTTTTTTACTTATTACTCTCTTTAATATAGATTTAATAGTAAGTATTCTTAATATTAATCTTTAAGAAGTAATAGGCTCCTTAGTATTAGTCTAAGATCTTTAAAATTAAGGGGAGAGTATAGTAATTCTTTTATATTACTTTATTAAGTCCTTAATATTCTATATATAATTAAAGTATTTTATCCTTCTTTAATATAAATAGGATAAGTATACTTATAAGGCTCTTAAAGGGTTTTATCTAGCCTTTTTATAGGTTTTTATTAATATATTTATAAAGCTCCTTTAACTTACTTTAAGAGAGAAGGTAAATTAGTCTATATAAGGGCATAGCCCTAGGTATTAGGTTAATTATATAATTAGTTTTCTTTCTTAATAGTAAATTACTTACCTTATTTACTATAAATATATCTTTAAACTTATATAGTTTTTTAAGGATATCTTTAATAGTTTTATATACTTTTACCTCCTTATTATCTTTAAGGGTAATAAACTTATCTTTTATAACTTTTATAATAGTATATATAATAGCCTTATTATATATTATCTTTATAAACTTATAAGGAGTTATAAGTAAAAAGGCTATTTTCTTTTTCTTAAACTACTACTCTTATAAGTATAAATAAAGATATATATATTCCTTAGTAAGTGTATATATTTCTATTAAGATAAGGCTTTCCTTTACTCTTAGGTCTTTATTTATAGCTATATATAGTAACTTAAGATCCTTTTCTTTCTCTCTTAAGTCTTTAATTATAATAAGTACCTTATAAATACTATATTAAGGGACTATAAAGGCCCTTATTACCTAGAGTATAAGTACTATAGCCTTAGCCTAATTAAGCTTATAGTTCCTTATAAATTTAATACTAATAATATTAAGCTTAGTATAACTATTTAGATTTACTACTATTTTAATATCTTTATACCTATAAATAGTAACTAGTATATAAAATTAATACCTAATTAGTACCTTAGTATTTAAGGTAAAGGTAAGGGCTTTTACTTTTACCTTAGGAAGTTTCCTTAGCTATCTTAGGGGGCTTTTCTTAGCTTATTATACTTATTTATAAGGTAGTTTAAGCTATTATAGTTAAAGTATTATCTCTTATCCCTAACTTTACTATTATTTAGGTATATAGCTAGGCCCTTTTTCTAGTCTTTATTCCTTTAATCCCTATAAGGCCTATAACCTTAAGGTAAGTTATTTTTATAATATTAGGGATTCTTATATAGTCCTTTATCTCCTAAATACTTAGGTCTTTACTTACTCTTTAGCATAGCTTTTTAAAATTACTAGGTAAGTTATATAACTTTCTCTTATATTTTCCTAGTAATAAAGGTATATAGGTTAATATAGTCTTATAGCTTAGGGAGTAATTTTATAAAGAATATAAGGGTATAGGACTTTTCTAAGGCTTTTTCTAGGTATATTTCTAGTAAATCTAGGAAAATACTAAATTTAATAAGGCTTTAGCCCTTATATTACTTTATATTCTTAAGCTATATAGCTATTTAAGTATTATAATTTATAAAGTCCCTAAGCAATATAAGTATTTAGGTCTAGAATTTATTCTAGTTATCCTTAAGATTATCCTAGCTATTAGCCTATTATTTATTAAGGTATTTATCTTATCTTACCTTATAGTTAGTATATATATAGTTAAGTATAAAGAGAATCTTTTAGTAATTATATTAGTATTTTTTCTTTACCTTATTAAAGGTATAGTTTAGGTTATTTATTTATATCTTATACCTCTAGGGGTTTATAAGGTATTAAAGCTTAGTAATATTCTTAATTCTAACCTCTTAGTTACTATTACTTAAGAAAAGGCTAGCTTTTTACTTACTTTTCCCTTATACTTTCTCTAAGTTACCCCTAATAAGGTTAATAAGCTTTTATTCTTATTCTTATAATCTTTAGAGTTTTTCTAACTAAGTAATTTACTTTAGTATTATAATAGCTTTACTATAAGGGGTAAAGAGTCTTATTATAAGTATAGTTTTAATAGTATATAGTATATCTTTACTTATAGTATTACCCTTATTTAATTAAGTATAACTCTTATTTATTAGGGTTAGGTTATTATCTAATATTACTCTAGTAAATTAAATAATTCTCCCCTTATATTACTCTTAGGTAGCTAGTAAGAGAAGCTTTAGAATTATAAGAATAATAATAGCTAAGTAAGAGGTATAAGGGCTTTAGTATATTAACTAAAGCTTACTAAGTTTAAGTGTGTTATATATGTGAGTTACTAGCTTATAGCTAGTGGCTTGCTAGTGTTACATAGACCTAGCCCTAGGACGTGGCCTGCCCGCGGGGTGCACTAGTGCACCTGTGTTATAGGTGTTATTGTGAGTGGGGCCTCACACTAGGACCTATATGTATTATTATTATTTTAGAATAGACTTAAAATTATCTTATATAATTAATTATCTCTAAGAATATCAAGGAGTTAAGGATAGCACTAAATAAATAAAAGATAATTAAATAAAGATAATATAAAGAGTAGCGCTCTATATAAAATTACTAGAGTATAGCTAAGGTTAGAAATAAATAGGATAATAGATATATCCTAGGAGCTATAGTTACCTAATAAGAAAGGATAAAAGATAAGGCCTAATCCTAACTATAGCTAGAAATAGCTTTAATTATTAAAGCTATAATTACTAAGGACTATAGGACTTAAGTAATAGGTTTAAGAACTATAGGACTTAGATACACTAGCTAGGAGACTAATAGAGAGAATAACTTTATATCTAATAAAAGATAGAATCTTAAATAATGCTTAAACTAAAGATCCTAAACTTTAGGAGAAATAATTAAATTAACAAATAAATAAGACTAAAATAAGCTTAGATTATAGAGATTAGTAAGAGAGAATAATTAATTAGCAAAATACTATTAGATATAGCTACTAACATAGGAAGCTTATTTTATATTAAATAGGTTAAGATAAGAGAACACTTTAAACTAATTTAAGAAACCAAAGATATTAGGTTTAGACCTAAAAAACTATTCCTAGAACTTAATATTTTTAGACTTAGCTATAAGGCTATATATACTTTAACTCTTATATAAATAAAGTATTAGATTAATTATTTTATAACTATATTTATTACTATAAAATAATAACTAATTACTAAACTTAAATAATAAACTTAAACTATAATAATCCTTAGTATTATAGTAAGAAAAGGCATTAGTATAAAAATATATAATATAGCTAGATAATAGAGTTAAACCTTATAAGTTTAAGTAAGCTTTAACTTACTTTTTTAATTTAAAAACTATAGTTTACTAAGATAATTATATTACTATAATCTAAGGAAGAGTATATAAACTACTACCTTACTTTTACCTTACTTTTATCTCTATAGTATTACTTATTTAATCTTCTAATTAAAGAGTATAGTGTAAATTATATATTATACTATACTCTTTAGTATAGAATTTACCTTAGAGTTAAAAATAAAAAGGTTTAGAGTGGTAATTATTATAAAGTTAAAGTATACCTAATATTAGGAGTTAAAATTAGTAAAAAGAATAAGGAAAGTAATAAATAAGTTAAGGATAGTTTTTCTTAAGTTAAAGAATACTTAGTTTTTCTTTTCTTTTAGACTTTAGGTAACCTAATAGAAAACTTTATTATAGTAAGTTTTAAGTTTAACCTAATTCCTTATCCTAATTAGAGTTTACTATAGTATACTCTAGTCTTTATTAAAAACTCTTTCTCTTATTTATATAAACTCTAATAATTCCCTTTATTTACCTAAGACTCTTTCCTAGTATTACTATTTATATTATATTTATAAATAATTTACTATTTAAGATTTATATATAGGAGGATTTAATCCTAGACTTTAACTTTAAATCTAAAAGAGCTTTATCTTTATTTTACCTAAATCCTAACCCTAAATTACCTATTTTTTTTATCTAAAGTTAAAGATATTTTACCCCTTTTTCTAACTTTATTACTTTAATCTCCTAAGATTACTAATACTAGTAACTTAGGATAGTTAATTACTATAAATAACCTCTTACTTCCTATAATATTATATAATATTAGTAAAATAACTTTCTTTAAATATCCTAGAGATAAACTAACCTAAGATTATATAAACTACTATCTTACTATAGTAGCTATAGCTTAAATCCCTAATTATACTAATACTCTAGTATATTATAACTTTACTAAAGGTTTAAAAAAGAAAGCTATAACTTAGTATAAAGATTTAGACTATAAAGATTATAAGTAAGAAGTTTTAAAAAATAAGTTTATAAAGAAGTTTAAGAAACCTAATTTACTTCTAGAGATAGTAATATAATAAGAAGCTTATTACTTTACTAGAGAAAAGGGAAAAGGCCTAAATACTTATATTTAAAGAGTAAAATACCTAGTATCTAAGGTAAGGGTAAAAGTAAGATAAATTCTATTTATAAACTTTATAATATATATAGTAAATAGAGATTTAGATTTATAACTATAAAAAAGAGTAGTAAATTATTTATATATAACTACTAAATAAACATAAGGAATAGCTTTATAAGACTTTATAATATTAGATCTTAAAGTTATTTTATATAACTATTAATCTTTTACTTCTAAAAAGATCTCTTAGCTTAGTAAAAATCCTAGAATACTAGATTATTTTAACCTAGTTTATATATAAATAAAAGAATAAGCTAAGAGAGATAAGTTAGCTAATAAAGTTTAAGCTAAGAGAGATAAAAAGATAGTAAATCTAATCTATTAACTTAAAGCTTTCTAAGCCTAAGCTATAGGTAAACTATCCTAACTATATAGATAAATAGGATAAGGAAAATATAATATTAATAATCCCCCTTAGTTACCTAGAAAGCTAGTAATTAAATAAATATAAGAAAATAGATAATAAAATCTAGATTTCTTTTAGTATTTCTTATATAAAGAATAGGGATATATAGGGTATAACTATTTTAATAAGGATAAATATTTATTAAAAGATTTTAAAAGATATTAAGAATAATAAACCTAAGATAGTTATTAGATAAAGAGAGAATATTAATAAGAGTTAAATAACTCTAACTAAATTAACTATATTAGGGAACTAGAAAGGGAACTAATTTTACTACTTAGATTTATACTAATATAAAGATTTATAGCACTTAATACTTTTATACTAAACTATTAACCCTTAAGTTATATCTAAGAGAAAAATAAAATAGATTTTACTTATACTATAACCTTAGGTAAGCTAAAGGGAAAAAGTTTAAAACCTATATAAATAAGAGAGCTAACTAAAAAGATTATAAAACTATCTAATAAGCCTAAATTAGTTTTAGATAAATAATTATAATAATAAGTTAAGGAGATTTTAAATATAAAAGAAGTTAAGGAAACCTAAAACTTATTCTCCTTAAATATAATATATTTACTATAGGAAATAACTCTAGAAGAATTTAAAAGATTACTACTAGCTATAAGACCTTACTTAAATAAAATTATAGGATTTTCCTAGAAAATAATAACTTTAGATTTACCTTATAAGGTAATAATAAAAGATATAGCCTTAAAGAAAACTCTTACCCTAAAATAAAGACTAGAATTAAAGAAAATTAAAGTAACTAAAAAGTATTAAGTTCTAGTATTTAACTTAGGAAAATATCTTAGAAATATAATAGTTTTTATTAGTATTCTTTAATTACTTTAACTAGCCTTAATTATTTATTAATAACTAAGCTATTTAATATAGTATTAAAAAAAGACTAAGAGTAATAAAGTAAAATCTATAATTATAAATCTTATAAAACTATTTAAAGAAGTAATCTAGCTAAAGTATAAGGCTAACTTAACCCTAGGATTAGTAAATATAATAATTACTTAAAATAATATTATAAAACTAGATAGAGATATAGTAATTACTTTAGAATATATTATAATATATATTAAGGGTTACTAATATAATTTAGTTCTAATTAATAAAGGATTTAGTATTAAACTAGTAAGTAAAAACTTTCTAGTAAAATTTAGGTTTATAGCTATATAACTTAGGGAAAAGTAATTTATTTAGATAGTAAATAATATTAAATACCTAATTACTTTTTACGCCTATTTATAAGTTATTATAGGAGAAATCCTAGCTTTAGTAAAATATTATATTATACTAGTTTAATAAGACTAGGATATTTTATTAAGTAAAGTCTAGCTAAGAAAAATAAAAGCTATTAAATATTATATAAAAGATAAGTTAATAATTAAAGAAGTAAATAGAGTTACTTAGACTTTATTACTTTATTTATACCTAGATTTATTTTAGAGGTCTAATAAATAAGGTTAGCTTACTAAAAGAACTAAACTTAAGAAGCTTATAAAGTTTATAAAAGATAATTAAGAAATCTTAGAAGAAGTTAAAGAAATCTTAAGGGGGATAAACATAGAGATTTATAAATAGACTAATAAGGAGAACTTAAAAAAATAAGAACTATAGATAATATTACTAGTAATTATTTATAGGATTAGTTATTTAATCTAATATTACTAGATAAAGAAGAAATAAGCTCTAAATAAGAGATAAATAAAACTTAGATATAATATATATATTAGAAGGAGGGAATATTAGGAGAATATAAGATAAAAACTAGAAATAAAGAATTACTAGCTAAGATAAATAGAGAAAAATAGGAAGTATTTATAAATAGTAAGAGAACTAAAACTAAAATAAAAATAATAGGCATATAAGAGAATAAACTAAAGGTAATAAAGGTAAAGAAAATAAGGACTAAAATAGAAATAAAAGATAATCTATTATTAGGAAGATATAAATTAACTTTAATCTCTAATACTATAATCCTATAGAAACTGCTTTAAAACCTTAGAATAAATAGCTTTACTAATAAAACTACTAATAAGATAGAAATAAAATAACTTTACTCTTACTTTACTAGAATAATACTATTAGGATAAATAGCTAATATATAAAAGATTACCTAGAGTTAAATTAAACATTAGGAAGTAGCTTAAAAAAGAGAATAAAATAAAAACTTCTCTTATAATATTATAAATATTATAAACACTAAATGTCAGGAGCGCAGAGGTCAGAGATAGGATATTCATTAAAGCAGGTCTTTAGAGAACCTTTAGGCTATGTAAATAATAAAGAGGCTAGCTAGCTATAAGATAGCTATATGCTTATAAAGTAAGGTATTTATTAAAGACTATATATATTATTAGTGCTAGGTTAGAGATTAAAACCTTTATATACTTACTCCTAGCTAGTATTTATCTAGTAGTAACTGTAATAGTCTTAGCTATTACTTTATTCTTAACCTTTTAGTATAAGCTATAATAAATTAATCTCTCCTAACCTTTTTAAGAATAAAAACTATTAGCTAGATTATTATATAGCTAATGCTTTAAAGATCTATAAGAAACACACTAGTACCTTATAATAATAAAGCTATAGATAATTAGGAAAGTAAAGAACCCTTATTATCTAGAACTAAGGATAATAATAAGGTATAATAAACACTACTTAATCCTAATTTAGGTAAAGGTATAGATAATATAACTAAAGAGAAAAGGGCATTATAATAACACTATAAGGTTATATAAGCTAAGTTATATTACCTTTAGAGAAGATAAGAGATCTTATAAATAAGGGTATAAATTAGGGAGCTTAAGGTAAATCTAGGATTAGCTAGACCTTAAACTAGACTTATAATTACCCCTTAATCTAGACTTATAATTACCCCTTAAACACTAGCTATAATTTTACTTATAGTCTATAGTAACTTAGTAGTAATTATATAGTAAGTAGTCTTATTAAAATATAAATAAAAATACCTATATAAAGGAAAAATTCATAAAAGCTTATAGAATTTCTTAGTAAACTTAGATATATTATTTAAATTAAACTACTATACCTTTAAGGATAATATAACTAAGGTAGTGTATATAAGTAATTACTTAGCTAGTAATATAAAGTAATAGTAAATATATTATATAGCTATAGATAGGTATATAAATTATTTATTAATTACCTAGGTAAATTTTCTAAAATAGCTAAAAACTAAAATAATAAATATAAGTATAAGATACTTAAAAGTAATAAGGTTATTACTAAATCTTAGGTAAAAGAATAACTAATTATTTTAATTCTTTATATAAGCTTAGGCTAAGGTAAAAGCTAAGTTACCTAAAGAAATCCTTATATATCTAAGAATTATAATCTTTTTAAATAGCTTAAATAATACTATAAGAAAGTAAATAATTAGTTAAGAGATTTTAATAACTTAAAGCTAACTATAAGGCTAGGGTAAGAAAGCAAAGGTTATAATAAGCTTAGGCTAAAGTAATAAAAAAAGTTAAGACTTTAAAAAAAAAAGGTAATACTCTTATTTTATATTACTTATAAATAAGGTATAGTAATAAAGTAAAGATTAAGGGAAAAGATTATCCTTAGTATACTATAAATATAAAAAGCCTAGGTATATATTACTAGCTTATTAAGGACTAGATTATTTTACCTATAAAAGTACTAGGTATATAACTAAGAAGTATAGTTAAAGTAATAATAAAGCTATATTTTCTAATATAATACTAGTTTAATTAGTATAGACCTAGGAATATAATCTTACTATAGAGTACCCTATAGATAATAGAATAAGAATATAGGTATCTCTATAATAAAATAACTAGTAGTTAGCTATATAAGCACTATTTAATATAGGTATATAGTCTTTAATAATTTATCTAAAATTATTATTAAAAAAGGATTAAGAGAATATAATCTAATTAAATAGAATACTTAAGAGTGTAAGTAAAAAAGTAATTTTATATTAAGGAATCTTAAAAAAATTAATAAAAATAAAAGATAGTATATATATATGATATACACTAGTTAGCTATGTATATAGCTAATCCTAGTACTCCCGCTGCTTTATTAAAGGGGAAAACCCTTAAATAAGAAGAAAAACCCCTTTATATCTGTGTTTAGGTTAGTGCTAGTCTTACTATAAGCCTACACTACTTAGTAAGTGGTTATCTATAGGTATTTATTACTAGCTAGTGCTAGCCTTATCCTATAAGAAAAGAAAGATAAAGGAAAAAATTACTAAAATAAAAGTAATTAACCCCTTTCTAGTGTAAATCTAGTCTTATATTATACCTATTCTAGGCCTTTTTACTTTATTTTATAGTATAGTAAATTTAAGTTTAGGTTAATTATTTACTTCTTTTTTACTTTCTTACTAATACTTCTAGTGCCTTACTTTTTAGCTAATTTTAACCTATTTCTAGTTTATAGGTGTTATAAAGTTTAAGTACCTAGTTTTATCTATATGCTTTTAGGGGAAGGTAATTTTAACCTAGGCCTTATCTAATACTAGGTCTTATTTACGTTAGGGTTATTTATAAATAACCTTTACTATATATTATTTTTTAAGCCTTAATTTAGATTTAGTCCCTCTCCCCTTCTAATAAGTATAAGAGGGATCTTTCCCTCTATAGGGGTCTAACCTTTTTTCTCTTTTTATATTAAACTTCCTATAGGTTCTTTTCTCTTTTTCCCCTTAAACTATTTAAGGCTATCCTAGGCTAAGTTTAGGTTAGTTACTAATATTTACTATAGTGTATTATAAAGAATAATATAGTATTATAAATATATTAGCTAAACCTATAAGTGTCCCTAATTTTAATATATTTCTAGTCCTAATTGACTTAGGAAACTATAATCTCTAACTAGTTCCCTAGAAAGTCCTTAACTAAGAAATAATTAAAGTAAGTTCTTAAGAAAAAAATAAAAGTATAACTCTTTTACCCTTATTTTATACTTACTTTAGCTTTAATCTAAGGTAATTAGGTAAGCTATAGGGAAGTTAGTGTGTTTTATATAAAACTTAATTAATTAAGTATCCTAGGCACTAGTATTATAATATCTCTAGTATAGGCTACTTTAGTTTAGTCCTAGCCTAGAGGTAATACTAACTAGCATAGGAGTAACTACTAATACTTACTTTAATTATTAGGTTTAAAATTACTAGTATTATAAGGTAATATTTACCTTTATTCTAGGTTTAATTTAATACTAATCTAATTCTAGGTAAATCTTACTAGATATTAGACTAAGCACTAGTAGTTAGTTAAAACCTAGGTAGTTATTATTAATAAGGGTAATATAAGTACTACTATAGTAAGTTAAAGCTAAGCCTAGTCTAGGTTTAACTAATACTAAACTAAGTCCTAGATAACTACTATAATTATATTAAAAAACTTTACACTAGGAACTAGTTTATAAAGAAAAGAAGTACTATAGTAATAAGTTTAAACTAGGCTAACTTTATATCTAGTAACTAGTATAATAAAGTAGTTTTCTAGCTAAAGTGCCTTAATGCTTATACTATAAAGATAAACTATCTTCTAGTTACTACCCTTCCTATAATTAAGTAAGCTAAAATTATAAAAGGTAAAATCCCTATCCTAGAGAAAAAGTAAGTAATAGCTAGGATTTAGTTTAAAGAAGGGGTAAGAGTAAGTTAAGGGGTTATTATACTAGGTATTTTTATTTTTTAGAAATCTAAAGTTTATTCTAGTAAAGTGTTATTTATTTACTTAGTTTATATATATATATTATAGCCTTACTTCTAACTTACTTACTTACTAATATTATTTACTTTATTCTTAGCTTATTTATATTTTTACTATTTATATATTATAAGTAGCTTAGGGCTAGCGCTTAATTATAGGAGTTAAACAGTAAGTCCTATGCTAGTATATAGTATTATAGTTAACTAGTATAAAGAAACTATTTAGCTATATACCTTACCTTTAGGGGGTTATCTAGGGTTAACCTTACTTTCTATGCGTCTCTAGGCTAATTTTATAATAGTTATATATAGTTATAGTTACGGCAGTTAACTATAATATAGTACTAATCTTCTTTTACCTAGCTATAGCTATAGAGGGGTAATGCCACCCTAGGAACGTTCCTCTAGAATAGGAATTTGTTTAGGCCTATTTTTCCTGTGCGTAGTTAGACTATCGTTAAGGAGACGTGCTTTCTTAGTAAAAGATAGTATAGGATTTATAAAAGTCTACTAAGTTAGCTACTTTATTACTAATATAAGTAAAGGAATAATTCTAGGCATAGACTAAATTAAAGAGTATTTACTAGTAATTATATATTAGGAGTATAAATACTAGAGATATCTAGTAATAATAGAATATCTCTTCTTTACTTATAGTAAGTAGTAAGTATATAAGGAGAAAAAAATAGTAGTAATTACTTTATTATTAGAAGTAATAAAGATTAGGCTAAGTATTCTAGAAAATAAAAATTAAAAAGGAAAAGGCAAAGGCTAATTAAAGAACCTAGTAATAATAAATATATAAATAAATAATAAAGTAGCTATATAAATCCTAAAGTATACTTATTTATAGTAAAAAAGTAAAGGTATTATAGTTATATAAATTCTAGAAAACATAAGCAATAAAGAAGCTATATTAAATTAAAATAAGAGCACTAAATGCCTTACACTAATAATCCTAGAAAAATATAGGGAGTTTATAAATATTTTTTCTAAAGAGTTAGTAAGTAAGCTTCCTAAACTAGGAGGTTATACTTATACTATTAAATTAGAAAAAAAAGAAAAACACTACCTTAAGGGCTTATATATAATTTAGCTAAGAGAGAGCTAGAGGTCCTTAAAGAGTACCTTATAAGTATATAGCTTAAAGGGTAAATTAGAAAATTAGTTAGCTTAGCTAAAGCCCTAATTTTATTTATTTTAAAGAAAGGAGGGAAATTAAGGCTTTATATAAATTATAAGGGCCTAAATAAGATTATAATTAAGAATAAGGCCCCTTTACTTTTTATTACTAAAATTCTTAATTAATTAGTAAGTATAGTTATTTTTATAGTCCTAGATTTAAAAGATATATATTACTAGCTATATATTTACTTAGGTAATAAGTAAAAAATAGCATTTTATTATTAATATAGCTACTTTAAATATCTTATAATACTATTTAAACTAGTTAATATACTAGTAACTTTTTAGGAGTATATTAATAATACTCTTAAAGGACTTATTAATAAGACTTATATTATTTACCTAAATAATATACTAATATATAGTAGTAAGGTTAAAGAGTATATAAAGTATATTAAATAAGTTTTATATAAGTTTAAGGAGATAAGCCTTTTTATTAACCTTAAGAAGTGTTAATTTTTAGTTAAGAAAGTTAAATTTTTTAGGCTTTAAGATATTAAAGAAAGGTATTTTAATAGACTTAGTAAGAGTTAAAGTAATTATAACCTAACTAATACTATATAGTGTTTTTAATATTTAGTTATTTCTTAGTTTTACTAGATTTTACTACTATTTTATTAAATAGTATAGTAAAGTTATTATTCTATTAATAAATTACCTTAGAGGGAATAAACTAGTAATATTTAAACTAAAACTCTATAAGTTAGTAGTATTTAGAGAATTTTAATAAAGATTTTAGAAAGCGTTAATTCTAGTATATTTTAACTTACTTATATATCTTAAAGTGAAGATAAATATATCTAGATATATAATTAAGGCTATACTTATAATATTAGTGCTAGGTTACTAGTACCTAGTTATATTTATATTAAGGAAAATAACTAATACTAAATTATAATATTTAATACCTAATAGTAAATTATTAGCTATCTAAGAGGCTTTTTATATATAGAGATACTATTTTACTTATTTAGCTTATATAATTAAAGTTATTATAGACTACCTAAACTATAAGTACTTAGCTATAAAGCCTAAGCTTACTAGTAAGCAAAGTATTGTTTGTAGTGTAGTTAGTGTAGTTTTTAGGAAAAATTTGTATTTGTAGTGTAGTTTTTTTTTTCTTGTAGTTAATGTATTGTAGTTTTTTTTTTTTTTGTAGTTAGTGTAGTGTAGTTTTTTTTTTTTTATAGTGTAGTGTATTGTAGTTTTTTTTTGCTTATAGTGTAGTGTAGTTAGTGTAGTTACTAACTACACTAACTACAAAAACTACAAATGTAGTGTTAGTAAAAAAAAAAGTGGGCCTTTTTATTATATAATGTTATTATAAGGATTAAAAGAAAGCTAGTTATATAGAAGCTTTTATTATTACCTATTTTACTTAATTAGTTATAGAATTTATAATATTTACCTTTTTTTAAGGATTTTACTATAACTAGGGTTATTTATAATATTATACCTTTTTAATAATATTATTATACTTATTGCTTTATTTTACTAATATAACTTTAAGATAAACCTTCTAATTATTTTATTTACTATTATTATTAATTATTTTATATTTTTATTATTAATTTAATTAAAAAATACCCTAAACTAATATAATTAAATTAAATTAGAAATCCAAATAAATATATAAAAGTTAATAGAATATATACTTAGTACTTTAATATTATTATTAATATAATAAGAACTTAAAAAAAGCTTAAACTATTTATTTACTATTTAAACTAATTAAATATTACTTTAAGCTTTATGATTCTAAAGCTTTAAGAAGGTATATATAGTAACTTTATATATATTATTACTATAATATATAAAGAAAGAATATAATAAACTAATATTTATAGTATATTAATAAATAACTAATAGTTTTATTTTAATTACCCTATATAGCTTAATTAAGCTATAAAAATAAGTTTAACTTATTTTTAAAAATAATACTAGGACTTAGTTTTATATAATATACTATACTTATTATAAAAGGTAGTTAAAGTACTAGGACTAGCTATATAATTAGCTATTTAGTAAAAAGAATATATATATACTTATTATAAAAGCTTTAATAACCTTAATTACTATTATTACTATTATTACTATTATTACTATTATTACTATTATTTTACTTTTATTATTATTTTAAAAAAACATAAAAGAGAAAACATTTTTATAATATTAATATTTTTAAAAACCTTAAAATACTAAGTTATTAAAAACTATAGCTTTTACTATAGTAATTTACTTATAATTACTAGTATTTATATTTAAGTTATTTATTTCTTATTTATTTTTTATTAAACTTTAACACTAATAATATTATAAGTAATCTTAGTAATCTTAGTAATCTTAGTAATCTTAGTAATACTAGTAATATTAGTAATATTAGTATTATAAGCTATTGTAAGCTATTACAAGCTATTATAAGCTATAATAAGATATAATAAGCTACTTATATTAAGTTTACTAGTAGTTCTTTTTATAGTTTTTTTAAAATAAGTAATAATAATAATTTATTGAAATATAAAATAATTTATAGAAATAGTAAATAATATAATAAGAAGGTTTTTCTCTAAGTTATATTAGGGAAATAAAGTATTAAGTTAAATAGTATTATAAAAAAAGTATAATATTATATATAACCTTACTTAGTTATAATAAAATTATAAAAATAATATAATATTATAAATTCTATAACTAATTTAATAAAATAAGTAATAATAAAAGCTTTTATATAACTAGCTTTCTTTTAACCTTATAAATACTAATAACTAATAAAAAGTCTAATACTACATTTGTAGTATTTATAGTTAGTGTAGTTTAGGAAAAAAAATTTGTAGTGTAATATATTATAGTTTTTTTTTTTTTGTAGTTAGTGTAGTGTAGTTTTTTTTTCCTTATAGTTAGTGTAGTTTGTAGTGTAGTGTAGTTTATAGTGTAGTTACTACACTACACTACAAATACTACACTACACTACACGTTTTAGTGCAATACTCTGCTAGTAAGTAAGTAATTATACTTAATAAGCTTTATTCTTTTAATTTTAAGATTATATATTATATAAGGAAATTAAATCTTACTAACTTACTTTTAAGAAAACTAGATTTTATAAGTAAGATAAGGAAAGAGAAAGTAATTACTATATAACTTCTTACCTTTTTATTTAAATTTATAGATACTAAGTAATAAAAACACTATAGTAATACTATTAGTACTATAAGCTCTATAAAAATATTACTTAGTGTAACTAATAGTTAGTTATAATAACACTATAATAATACTACTAATATCTAAGGTTTTAAAAAATTATAACTTAACTATATTCCTAAAGAACTTAATAATTTAAATAATCTTAGAAGAGTTATATTAGTAAGGTTATTTAATACCTTTTATACTTCTATTAATAAGTAATAAGCTAGCTATAGTAATACTACTAGTACCTAGTGTATATATTATTTATTACTTAATTATTTTAATTTCCCTATTAGACTAGCTATTTCTAATAAGAATAAATTAGTATAAGTTATTACTAGTAAGTAGTAAGGGCACCCCTTAAAAATATTACTTATTTATATTCCTATAAGACTAAAAGTATCTATTAAACTAATTACTTATAAAAATATTATAGCTAAAATCTAATTTATTTAAAGAATCTCTTTTAAGTTTAACTTTAACTTTCTAGAAAAAAGCTTAAAATTAAAACCCTTAATTTAAGTCTTATTATATAAAGTATAGTAAGGTAATAACTTTACTATAGGTTAATTAAAGTTACTTAAAAGTAGTAATATAGCTATATCCTAGATATAGTTAATTAAACTCTCTAAGCTATTAATATTTAAGAATTATATTTTTATTTCTCTAGGTATAAGAAAAGAAATTTTATTACTAACTTATAATAACCTTATTACTAAGCACTAAGAAGTAAGTAAAACTCTTTATTAGATTATAAACTAATATTATTAGCTAATAATAACGAAAGATAAGTTAGCCTAGCTAAAGCTCTAATTTTATTTATCCTAAAGAAAGGAGGGAAATTAAGGCTTTATGTAAATTATAGGGGCCTAAATAAGATTATAATTAAGAATAAAGCCCCTTTACCCCTTATTACTAAAATTCTTAATTAATTAGTAAGCGTAGTTATTTTTATAGTCCTAGATTTAAAAGATATATACTACTAGCTATATATTTACTTAGGTAATAAGTAAAAAATAGCATTCTATTATTAATATAGCTACTTTAAATATCTAGTAATACTATTTAGACTAGTTAATATATTAGTGACTTTTTAGGAGTATATTAATAATACTCTTAAAGGACTTATTAATAAGACCTATATTATTTATCTAGATAATATACTAATATATAGTAGTAAGGTTAAAGAGTATATAGAGTATATTAAATAAGTTTTATATAAGTTTAAAGAGGTAAGCCTTTTTATTAACCTTAAGAAGTGTTAATTTTTAGTTAAGGAAGTTAAATTTTTAGGCTTTAAGATATTAAAGAAAGGTATTATAATAAACCTAGTAAGAGTTAAAGTAATTATAACCTAGCTAATACTATATAGTGTTTTTAATATTTAGTTATTTCTTAGCTTTACTAGATTTTACTACTATTTTATTAAATAGTATAGTAAAGTTATTATTTTACTAATAGATTACCTTAGAGGGAATTAACTAGTAATATTTAAACTAGAACCCTATAAGTTAATAGTGTTTAGAGAACTTTAATAAAGATTTTAGGAAGCGCTAATTCTAGTGTATTTTAACTTACTTATATATCTTAGAGTAAAGATAGATATATCTAGATATATAATTAGGGCTATACTTATAATATTAGTGCTAAGTTACTAGTACTTAGTTATATTTATATTAAGGAAGATAACTAATACTAAATTATAATATTTAATACCTAATAGTAAATTATTAGCTATCTAAGAGGCTTTTTGCATATAGAGATACTATCTTACTTATTTAGCTTATATAATTAAAGTTATTATAGATTACTTAAACTATAAGTACCTTACTATAAAGCCTAAGCTTACTAGTAAGTAAGTAACTATGCTTAATAAGCTTTATCCTTTTGATTTTAAGATTATATATTATATAAGGAAATTAAATCCTATTAACTTACTTTTAAGAAAACTAGATTTTATAAGTAAGGTAAGGAAAGAGAAAGTAGTAACTATATAACTTCTTACCTTTTTATTTAAATTTATAAATACTAAGCAATAGGAACACTATAGTAATATTATTAGTGCTATAAGTTCTATAAAAATATTACTTAGTATAACTAATAGTTAGTTATAATAACACTATAATAATACTACTAATATCTAGGGTTTTAAAAAATTATAACTTAACTATATTCCTAAAGAACCTAATAATCTAGATAATCTTAGAAGAGTTATATTAGTAAGGTTTTTTAATACTTTTTATACTTTTATTAATAAGTAATAAGCTAGCTATAGTAATACTATTAGTACCTAGTGTATGTATTATTTATTGCTTAATTATTTTAATTTTCCTATTAGACTAGCTATTTCTAATAGGGATAAACTAGTATAGGTTATTACTAGTAAGTAGTAAGGGCACTCCTTAAAAACATTACTTATCTATATCCCTATAAGACTAGAAGTATTTATTAAACTAATTACTTATAAAGATATTATAGCTAGGATTTAATTTATTTAAAGAATCTCTTTTAAGTTTAACTCTAACTTTCTAGAAAAGAGCTTAGAATTAAAACCCCTAATTTAAGTCTTATTATATAAAGTATAGTAAGGTAATAACTTTACTATAGCTTAATTAAAGTTACTTAAAAGTAATAATATAGCTATATTCTAGATATAGTTAATTAGACTCTCTAAGCTATTAATATTTAAGAATTATATTTTTATTTCTCTAGGTATAAGAAAAGAAATTATATTACTAACTTATAATAACCTTATTACTAGGCACTAAGGAGTAAGTAAAACTCTTTATTAGATTATAAACTAATATTATTAGCTAATAATAAAGAAGGATATAAAGGTATATATTAGTACTTATATAAATTATTAGACTTTAAAACTAAGGTATTATAAACTATATAATAAGCTAGCTATACTACTAGTACTTAATTACCCTTTTTAAGAATTATTAATAGATTTTATTACTAGATTTTTACTAGTAAAAGACTTAAATTAAACCTATAATATAATTCTAGTTATTATTAACTATTTTATAAAATATAGCATTTATATCCCTATTTTAACGTAACTAACTAGTAATAGGCTAGTAACTATATTCTTAGAATATATTTTAGAGACTATAGAGCCCTAGAAGGTATTATAATAAACTAAGGTTTTATATTTATTAGTGGTTTCTAGATAACTTTTTATTATTTTCTTATAACTAAGTAGCTACTTAGCATTACTTTTTACCCCTAGATAAATAGCTAGATAAAACATTTAAACTAGGTCTTAGAATATTATTTAAGGGCTTTTACTTATACTAAGTAAACTAATTAGGTAAATAACCTATTAATAGTGTAATTTGCGTATAATATAAGTAATTACTTAATATATAGCTATATACTAGTAAAGGTATTATAAGGTTATAATCCTAAAGGTCTATAGTAAGTAATAGTAAATATCCCTTTAGTAAATAATTAAGCTAAAAGTAAAGTTTTAGTACTAAAAGAGAAGTATACTATAATTAAATAGCTTTTAAGTAACTTATAAACTTAGTATAAAAATATTATAACTAAAAAAGAACTCTAATAAGGTTTAAAGTTAGTAACTATATTTTATTATTAATAAAGAATATTAACCTAAGATACTCTAGTAAAAAGCTAGCTATAAAGTACCTAGGCCCTTATAAGATTAAAAAGGTAATTAGGAGTTATAGATTAGTATATTAATTAAAATTATTACCTAGGACTTAATTATATAATATATTTAATATTACTAGTCTTAAACCTTTTAAAGGGGACCTAATAAATATAGAAGATATATCCTTACTATAAGATACTATTAAAGATAATAAATAAGAGTTTAAAGTTAAGAGAATTATTTTATATTACTATAATAAAAGGTATTATAAATATCTAGTTAAATAAAAGAGCTATAATACTTTAGAGAATTCTTAGGTATTAAAAAGGGATTTTATTACTAGAGAAATTATTAATAACTATAAGTAATAGCTAAGTAATAAAGTTAATATAAGGTAATTATAATTTATAACTTAATATACTAAAGATATTAGAAAATAAAGTTAATTTACTTAGATAACTTAAATAATTTATTATATAGCTACTAAGTACTTATCCCTTTATAATAGAGTTAGTCCCTAAGACTACTAGTCTCTTAATATTAGTAGTAGCTATAGAAATTATAGAGAAAGAGGCCTTAGAAGTATCTTTATTATTAAAATCCCTCTCTTTATATATATAAACCTAAAGTATACTAAGAAGCTTAATAAAACTAATATATTTAAGTAAATTAATAGTATTTAGTATAAACTACTAGTAAGTTAGTTAAGTATTAGCTATATATATTAAGAAAGCTTACCTTTAGGATATTTTAGGCTATAAAGTAAAGATAGTTTAAAATATTAATCTAAGTCTCTAGATTTATAATATTACTTAGTAGTGCTATTATAGTATATTTATTATATTTTACCTTATAAGTAATATTAGTAAATATTTAAGTATAGTAAATATAACTATACTTATTAGAATTTTTATAAACTAAGATAGTATTCTATAGCTTTTTCTTTGCTTTTATAATAAGCTAGTAGTAAGTTAGTAGTAATTTAGTGTTTAGGTAATAGGATTATACTTACTTTATTTTAATAGTAGTAATTACCTTTAGGAGTAGCTTTAATAAGTTTAAATAGCCTATTATAAAGCTATATAATTTAAGCTAAAGTCTAGTAATATATTAGTAATAAGTAAGTAAATTTTAGTTAAGAGAGATATACTATAATATAGTTTTTATTATTTTAGAAGTAATAAGTATATTTTATTAAATAGCCTATTAAATATTAGCTATAAAGAAGTAATAAGTAAGTAAAGAAGTTATACTTAAAGATTTATTATATTTTACTAGAAAGGTCTTTTTATTAATAAGGTATTCTAGGATCTTATAAGTACTATTTTTTAGGAGAATATTTTATATTATTACTTACTAATAATAGTGTAAATATAGAATCTTTTTTAAAGTTATTTTACTAGTAGTAAGTTAGTAATAAAGACACTATAAGAATATAATAAACTTATAATAAGATTTTAGAAGAAGTTTACTTTAGAGAAGACTTTATAAGAGACTTTATAGGAGATTTTTTAGTTAATAGATTTTCTTAAGGTATTAATAAAGGCAGAGTTTAGGTATAAGACTTAGATATAGTAAACTAGCTATAAGTTAACTATAATAGACTAGATAGAGAAGTTATACTAGTAAGAGTATAAACTTATAAGCTAAATAAGGGTAAAAAACTAAGATAAATAAGGATAGATATTAATAATAATTAGGGACTAAAAGAGGTTAGTAACTACTAAGTAATAGCAATAAGAGAGCTATTACTTAGCTAGGAGGGGTAACTTATAAGGTTAAGGGATATTATAAGAGAAAGAAAGTATATAAAAGAGGGGAAAAATTAGTCTTTTTTATATTAACCCTAGACCCCTTAAGTAATCTAATGCACTATATATAGGTAATTTATAAATTATAATAATAACTATTAACACTACTAAACGCACATATGCCTAATAGCTATAAACTTATAGTAACTATAATATAAGCCCTCTAGTTAGACTATTTAGAACTATAGTATTAAGTACTTTATTTATTTAAACTAATTATAAAAATTAATATAGGTTATCTATTTTTTTTCTTCTAGCTATATAATAGGCAATAATATTTGTTTTACTATATTAAAGCTATATATAAGCTACTATTTAGATATTACTAACTATAATAAGGGGGGTTATTTTTAATTAGTGGTATTATTATTATTATTATTTTTTATTTACTTACGTATCTAAATATAAGGTACCTTATCTTATTTTCCTTATAAAGCTCTAATATAATAACTATACCCTAAGTAAGTAGCTTATTTTATAATTAAGGTTAATTATATATAAGGGAGGTATTATATTAAGAGCGTAAAGGTTAGAGATAGGATATTTATTAAAGTAAGTCTTTAGAGAACCTTTAGGCTATATAAATAATAAAGAGGCTAGCTAGCTATAAGATAGCTATGTGCTTATAGAGCGAGGTATTTATTAAAGACTACGCATATTATTAGTGCTAGGTTAGAGATTAAAACCTTTATATACCTACCCCTAGCTAGCATCTATCTAGTAGCAACTGCAATAGTCTTAGCTATCACTTCGTTTACAACCTTTTGGTGCAAGCCATAACACTTTAGGAGTAGCTTTAATATGTTTAAATAGCTTATTATAAAGCTATATAATTTAAGCTAAAGTCTAGTAGTGTATTAGTAATAAGTAAGTAAATTCTAGTTAAGAGAGATATACTATAATATAGTTTTTATTATTTTAGAAGTAATAAGTATATTTTATTAAATAGCCTATTAAATATTAGCTATAAAAAAGTAATAAGTAAGTAAAGAAGTTATACTTCAAGATTTATTATATTTTATAAGAAAGGTTTTTTTATTAATAAGGTATCCTAGGATCTTATAAGTACTATTTTTAGGAGAATATTCTATATTATTACTTACTAATAATAGCGTATATATAGAATCTTTTTTAAGAATATTTTACTAGTAATAAGTTAGTAATAAAGATACTATAGGGATATAATAAACTTATAATAAGATTTTAGAAGAAGTTTACTTTAGAGAAGACTTTATAGAAGATTTTATAGGAGACTTTATAAGAGTTTTTTTAATTAATAAATTTTCTTAAGGTATTAATAAAGGTAAAGTTATAATATAAGACTTAGATATAGTAAACTAGCTATAAGTTAGCTATAATAGACTAAATAGAGAAGTTATACTAGTAAGAGTATAAACTTATAAGCTAGATAAGGGTAAAAAACTAAGATAAATAAGGATAGATAATAATAATAATTAGGGACTAAAAGAGGTTAGTAATTACTAAGTAATAGTAGTAAGAGAGCTACTGCTTAGCTAGTAAGAGTAACTTCCAAGGTTAAGGGATATTATAAGAGAAAGGAAGTGTATAAAAGGGGGGAAAATTAGTCTCTTTATATTAACCCTAGACCCCTTAAGTAATCTAATACACTACGTATAGGTAATCTATAAATTATAATAATAACCATTAGCACTACTAATTATACACATACCTAATAGCTATAAATTACAAGCCCTTTAGTTAGACTATTTAAAACTATAGCATTAGGTACCTTATTTATTTAAACTAATTATAAAAATTAATATAGGTTATCTATTTTCTTTTCTTCTAGCTATATAATAGGTAATAATATTTATTTTACTATATTAAAGCTATATATAAGCTACTATTTAGACATTACTAACTATAATAAGGGGGGTTGTTTTTAATTAGTAGTATTATTATTATTATTTCTTTTTATTTACCTATATATCTAGATATAAGATACCTTATTCTATTTTCCTTATAAAGCTTTAATATAGTAACTATACCCTAAGTAAGTAGCTTATTTTATAATTAAGGTTAATTATATATAGGGGAGGTATTATATTAGGAGCGTAAAGGTTAGAGATAGGATATTTATTAAAGTAAGTCTTTAGAGAACCTTTAGGCTATATAAATAATAAAAAGGCTAGCTAGCTATAAGATAGCTATGTGTTTATAAAGCAAGGTATTTATTAAAGACTACGTATATTATTAGTGCTAGGTTAGAGATTAAAACCTTCACGCACCTGCCCCTAGCTAGCATTTATCTAGCAGTGACTGGAATAGTCTTAGCTATTACTTCGTTTACAACCTTTTAGTGCAAGCCGTGACAGGGCGAGTGCATTATTGAAAAGTAGGGAGCTAGTTGCCAGCTGGCAACAGCTGTACAAGTGTAGCTTCTACGGTCGGGGACCAATAGAGCCACCACGTTGAATATTCAACGCAACGCAACGGAAGGTTTCGGCAGTTATTAACTAATTGAATTCAATCTAGATGACTTTTACGATATCTTATATACCAATAGAATTGATTTTAGTGACGTTGTACGGGCAATGCGGCTGTTAGATTGAGAGGCCTAGCTATCTAGCTAGATTAAAAAGATCTTCTTCCTCTCATATACCTACTGACCGTATCGGTGGATCCAGACCGCCAAAGAGGTCTTACAGGCCACTTTTTGTTTTCCGCAAAATTCATTTGTATATAAAATCCAAAAAATCAACTCACCACCATACAAACTAGCAACCCGTATGCACCAAATTTTGGTCCAAAAAATATTCCTGCATAAAATAAAAGCCCTGTCTTCTAGCTTCAATTTACTATATGTAAGACTTTTGTACGACCTCTAGTTAAAGAGAAAATCGCTGTCAAAGATAGCTATAGGGTAACCTGCTTACATCACCCTAGCTTACCTAATTACTAGTGGCGATGCGGTTATGGCTGCGCTTGTAGCCACAACGCAATTGAATAATCCACAATTGATTTGGATTAGTCATCCACAATTGATTTGGATTAGTCATCCACACGGTTGGTCGCAGCTGTTAACAGCTGCGACGTAGCCATTGACGGCTACCTTCGCGACCGTTAACAGCTGCAGTGCAGCTATCAGGCTTGCAATGCAAGCTAGTAATAGAAAGGTCCTTTAACTAGAAAGGGCTAAAAATAGGTCTTATTTTTAACACCCCCTCTACAAAAGAATTACATATAAGCTAATTAAAAGCGTACAAAGTAATATAGGGTAAATAAGAACTTTTTAGATAAAAAACAGATAAAAGGGAAAAACAGGAAAAGATAAAAGACCCCCTTTTGAATTCCTAGCTATTGTTAAATATAGCTCCCTTTTTAGCGTTGTTTTTAGTTCCCTATTAAAGGGATTTAGTTGTTGGTTTTTAGTGATTATTAAGCCCTAAGAGCTTAATAAAGGCCTGATAAAGAGGTCTAGATAGAGGCTTTATTAGACCGTCTGCAGGCATTGACTTCGTATCTAGATATTCGATCTTAGCTAAACCCTCTAAAACCTATTGCCTAATATAGTTAAACTTTAGTAAGGTATGCTTTGTACGGCTATGTAAGGCAGGGTTATAGGCAGTGGTTATAGCGCCTTGATTATCGCAATATATCTGGATAGGGGGAGAAATAGGGGTTTTTAGCTCCTTAAATAAGCCCTAAAGCCACTGTAGCTCCCGGAAGGTCTCGCAGATAGCGTCAGCTTCAGCTTCTAATGTTGATAGAGCTATTGTACTAGCTTTCTTTGATTTCCAGCTAATAGGCCCGCTAGCTAGCTTGAATAGATAAGCATAGGTTGATTTAGAGGTCTTTTTATCCCCTGCAAAATCACTGTTATAATAACCTATTAGGCTTTTGCTAGCTATACCTTTAGGGTCTCCCCTATAAATTATAGCAAGGAATTTAGTCCCTAATAGGTACCTAAGCAAGTTTTTAGCTGCTTTTAGGTGCTCTATATAGGGCCTAGCTAGTGCTGTAGATAGCCACTAAAGTGTAAAGGCCACGTCCGGCCTTGTAAGCAACATTAGGTACATTATAGTCCCTATAATGCACTGATAGAGCTTAATTTCGCTAGCTATTAAAAGCTTAGTGGTCTGCGTAGCTAAAACGCCTGGCTAAAGAGGTATGCTAATAGGCTTACTATCTAGCATATTAAATCGATTTAAAGCCTCTGAGATATACTAAGATTAATGAATTTTCAGGACCCTATTAGGTCTATCTCGTACGATTTGAACCCCTAAGAAGAATTCAGCTGGCCCCCTATCTTCTATTGGATAGACTTTATGAAGTTCCTTTTTAAGTCTTTGGATATAACGTAAATCCGGTCTAATTAGAAGACAATCATCCACATATGTGATGATAAAGGTTTTAGTGGAGGAATTATAGAATATAGCTGGGTCAGAAATTAGAGGGCTAAATCCTAGGGACTTTAGCACTGCAATTAGTGCTTGTTGCCATTCCCTTAAGCTCTGTTTTAGGCTATATAAAGACTTCTGTAATAAAATTACTTGATCTTTAGAAGGTTTATAGCCAAAACTTTTAGCTAATTTAGCTAATTTAGGATTTGCTTCAAGGAATTCGATAAATCCGTCCGGAATAACCATATAAATCTGTTGTTGTAGCTTACTATTAAGAAAAGCTCCTATAAAATCGACCTATTCGATTTCCCAGTTATTCCAAGCCGCTAGGGCTAGTAAAATCCTCCAGCTAGGGGGAATGCTTGTGGCTGCAAAGGTCTCTAGATAATCTAGACCTTCGATTTGCATAAATCCCTTAGCAACGAGTCAGGCCTTGTATTTTAAAGGATTATTTTCTTTATCCTTTTTAAGCTTATAAACAAGCCTATTCTTTAGTACTTTTCGGCCCTTAGGTACTTGGTCTTTCCCTATAAATTTAAAAGTACTAGCCTTTAGAAGCTGTTCGTATTCCTTGTACGTAGCTTCTATCCATTTATCCCTTTCAGGGCTAGATATAGCTTGCTTCCAGGTCTTAGGTTCGGGGCTGTTAGGGTTGTTTTCCTTTAGCTTCTCCCGTACCTTAAAGCAGATTTCTTTTATGAAATCTAGAGAAGAAGGGGAACTAATATCAACATCCATGGGGTCAATATTAGGGTCGAAGTCGGTAATTTTGTCAAAATCAAGGTCCGGAGTCGAAATCTGATTTCCTAGTGAAGTTACGGGCGTGGCCTCCTCTGAGGCCTCTGGAATCGATTCCTTAGGGGGTTGTACAGGCCCTATAGGGTGTTTTTCTTAACCTATAGGGGGATTTTGATGTCCTATGTTGTCTATAGGGTAATCCTTTAAACCTCGATTTAGATCTTAATCTTCTAAATCATTTTCCCCCTCTAAAGGGTTATCCCCTATAGAAAGCCTAGGTAATCCTTTAGAGACAGGACCTATAGGCTCTATAATCTTGATAAAGCTAGTCTTCGTAACTAGCCTTTTAGAGGGGATGTACACTAGGTAGGTGTTAGAACCTAGTGTAGCTAATAACCTTCTAGGGATAGTTCTAGCTGCTAACTTCTAGGCTTTAGGTCGTTTTTCCAGGGGGATTAGAATCTCACAGTGAGATCCTATAGCTCTAATACTGCTAATATCAGTCGTACAGGGCTGATTTAGCTCCCTAGCTAGCAGTTGTTCAGGGCTTTCATCCTTTGTGGTATTAGCAGTTATATTAACTAGGTTAACAACTGCAGGTAATACAAAACACTATAGATATAAGGGTAATTTTGCCCACTGGATAGTAGCCCTTAATCGATCTAGAATAGTACGAATTGAACGCTCTGCTAATCCATTTTGCTCATGGATATAGGGACTAGAAGTCGTAAATTTGATCCCTTTAGAATTTAACTAGGTTTGATAACTAGAATCGATTTCTTGGCCCCCATCAAAATGAAGGTGCCTAGGATATTGACCTAGTTGATTTTTAAGCCCTCTGAAGAAGCCCTTAATAGCCCTATAAACAGTTAGGCCTTCCTTATTAGGTAATAAGAACACCCACTTATATCTAGTTTTTCGATCAACTAGAAATAAGCAAATTGACTGTTTATTGTACGGTATAGGGCTGATTTTTAGCGTATCCCCCTCTATTCAATCTAGAGCTCTAGGGGGGTTAGGGATAGCTAATTTCCTAGGTCTTCGTACTGCCTTAGATTAATCACAAGCTATACATTTAAAATCTTTATCCTTGATTTTAGAAAAATCAGGGATTCCTTTAGTTATAAGGCTTGTTTTCTTTAGCAAAGGAAGCCCTAGGTGCCCTAATCATACATGCCATAGGCCAGCTAGTTCCAGTAACTTTTGATATTAAAGGTCTTTAGGGCCTGAATTAGGGTCTAGATTCGGGTCTAGATTAGGGCCCTCTCCGTTAGTCCCCTGCTAGGCCCCTTAAGAACCACAGGCCTCTTGGGGAGGTATTAGGGACCTTTTTCCTTCACTAAAGCCCTCTAACACCCCTAAATCTATATCTTTAGATTTATAAGGGACCCAGCCTGGGGCTATAGGCGTTGGAGAAGGGACTAAATCCCCTAAATCATCCCGTACGACTTCTTCAATATCATCATCATTTTCGTCGATTTCGTCCAAATTAGAAGCCTAATCCGGCTTTTTAGAGGGAATTTGAACCTCTATAGGGTAGCTAATCGGATAGCTATAACCCCTAAAGCTAGCATAGGTAAAAGGTCGGATATAATGAGATTTTTTACAGGGCCCTTTATATAACGTCAGTGTAGATTGGTTTTTAACGTGAAAGAAAAAACCATGTTTTTCTATATCTAGGGCAGCAATACAAGACCTATCTTTAAGATAAAGATGGTTTTTTATAAAGCAACCGCCAGATATATAGTGAATAAGGCCACTAACTATATTAACATCAAGCTAAGGAAAATATAGAGCGTCCTTTAGCACTAAGGTCCTATATTTATTAGGTTTCTTTTGATATAAGACCTCAAAAATAGCACTACCGTGACCCTTAGGATAAATAGGGCCACCACCGGTTATAATAGGGTCAGATTCCCCCTTCTTAAAAGGGGTATAATCCCTAAAGACCTCCCTAGAATTAACTATATGTACGGTCAAACCTGTATCATATAATAGGGCCTTTTTCATGTCTTTACTGTAATAATTAAAACCATTTAAGGAATTAATTTCTTGTTTTTCATTATCATCCGAATCACTAGAGCTAGAATCAGAGCTACTATCGCTAGAGCTCTTATAACTAGTCTTGCAATTGCTAGGTTTCTTATACGGATCAAGTGCTCCGTTAGAAAGGTTGTAATTTCCTAGCATAAAAGAACCCTCTGTAAGTTCTTTAGTATCCTTTTTATCTGATTTTTGACCCTTTTGCTTCTTTTTCTTCTTATTAGAATTAGAAGAGCCCTTATTTTCTTCAGAGCCTTCTTTCTTCTTCTTCTAACCTTTAGGGGCCTTTTCCTTATCTTTAGCACCCTTTTCTAGGTCTTTAGCCCTATAATTCAGGGCTTTGGCTACCGTAGATAACTTATCCCTCTGTTTAGCTAGAAGGTCTGCCATTAGAAATTCAAGATTTAGGGCTTCTAGGGGGACCCCTATAGCCCTATTTATACGCATGCTAAATCGTTGCCTTTCAGCCCACTAAGGGAAGGTTGATTTTAGGGATTGAAGATATTGATTAACCTAATCTATAGGATCAATCAGGACCCCTAAAATCGATAATCTAGCTAGTAGATTATTAAAGACTGCATTAAAGGCTTCTAAAGTCCCCTTAAATCCATGAAAATTCAGGTTATAAAATTCAGAATATAGGGACCCCCTCTGGATTTTAACGCTATGTGAATATTGCCTAACAAGTAACTTATAGGCTTCTTTAGGTGATTTTTGCCAAGTTATAGCGGCTTAGGGGCCTTCCGTACAACTATCCCTTAGTAACATAAGGATAATAGCTTGGTCAGCGTCCCCTAGCACCCTAGAAATATCCGGATTATCTAGAAAATTAGGCATGCCTAAAGCTCTAAATTGGATAGCTAGGGCTTGTTTCCATTAATCAAAATTTTCAGCTCCTTTAAGCTTAGCAGTCTTAGGGAAGCTATAAACCCTCTTGTTAAATTCCTTAATAATTGAATTATTAAAGGCAGCTTGTACAGAGCTAGATTCAGGTGCCTTTTCTTGCTAAATAGGCTGTTAAACTTGCTGCTAACTAGCAGGCTTAGTAGCTTCCACACCCTCCATAGGTCTATCATTAATAGCTAAAGTCAAGGACTCTAGCTTCTCTATTACTAGATCGATAGCATTTTGTTGTTTAATAACCTGCTCTTTTAGCTAGTTATTTAGAACCTCTTGCGCACTAAGATCAGGGACTAGAGGTCCCTAACCTTGTTAATTGGTAGCCATCTTCCAATTTTATAGAAGGGAAGTCTTCTATTCGTACTGAAAATCCTTTTTATAGAAGGGAAAAGCTTCTATCCGCGCTGAATTTCCTTTTTATAGAAGGGAAAAGCTTCTATTCTCGCTAAACTTCCTTTTTATAGAAGGGAAAGCTTCTGTATCGCTCACGCGCTTCCTGTTTTATAGAAGGGAAGTCTTCTGTAACCACAATGATTCCTTTTTTATAGAAGGGAATAGCTTCTATCTCGCGGGTCCTTCCTGTTTTATAGAAGGGAAGTCTTCTGTAACCGTACGTAAAGTGCACTAGAAAGAATTTTATAGTGATAGGCCGGGCTCATAACCTATTGAAAAGTAGGGAGCTAGTTGCCAGCTGGCAACAGCTGTACAAGTGTAGCTTCTACGGTCGGGGACCAATAGAGCCACCACGTTGAATATTCAACGCAACGCAACGGAAGGTTTCGGCAGTTATCAACTAATTGAATTCAATCTAGATGACTTTTACGATATCTTATATACCAATAGAATTGATTTTAGTGACGTTATACGGGCAATGTGGCTGTTAGATTAAGAGGCCTAGCTATCTAGCTAGATTGAAAAGATCTTCTTCCTCTCATATACCCACCAACCGTATCGGTGGATCCAGACCGCCAAAGAGGTCTTACGGGCCACTTTTTGTTTTCCGCAAAATTCATTTGTATGTAAAATCCAAAAAATCGACTCACTACCATACAAACTAGCAACCCGTATGCACCAAATTTTAGTCCAAAAAATATTCCTGCATAAAATGAAAGCCCTGTCTTCTAGCTTTAATTTACTATATGCAAGACTTTTGTACGACCTCTAGTTAAAGAGAAAATCGCTGTCAAAGATAGCTATAGGGTAACCTGCTTACGTCACCCTAGCTTACCTAATTACTAGTGGCGATGCGGTTGTGGCTGCGCTTGTAGCCATAACGCAATTGAATAATCCACAATTGATTTGGATTAGTCATCCACACGGTCGGTCGCAGCTGTTGACAGCTGCGACGTAGCTATTGACGGCCACCTTCGCGACCGTTGACAGCTGCAGTGCAGCTGTCAGGCTTGCAATGCAAGCTAGTAATAGAAAGGTCCTTTAACTAGAAAGGGCTAAAAATAGGTCTTATTTTTAACATGCATGAAGGTTTTAATCTCTAACCTAGCACTAATAATGTGCGTAGTCTTTAATAAATACCTTGCTTTATAAGCATATAGCTATCTTATAGCTAGCTAGCCTCTTTATTATTTACCTAGCCTAAAGGTTCTTTAAAGACTTACTTTAATAAATATCCTATCTTTAACCTTTACACTCCTAATATAATACCTCCCTTATATATAATTAACCTTAATTATAAAATAAGCTACTTACTTAAGGTATAGTTACTATATTAGAGCTTTATAAGGAAAATAAGATAAGGCACCTTATATCTAGATATATAAGTAAATAAAAAGAAATAATAATAATAATATTACTAATTAAAAATAACCCCCTTTATTATAGTTAGTAATATCTAAATAGTAGCTTATATATAGCTTTAATATAGTAAAATAAATATTATTACCTATTATATAGCTAGAAGAAAAAAAACAAATAACCTATATTAATTTTTATAATTAGTTTAAATAAATAAGGTACCTAATACTATAGTTCTAAATAGTCTAACTAGAGGGCTTATATTATAGTTACTATAAGTTTATAGCTATTAGGTATATATATAATTAGTAATGCTAATAGTTATTATTATAATTTATAAATTACCTATATATAATGCATTAGATTACTTAAGGGGTCTAGGATTAATATAAAGAGACTAATTTTCCCCTCTTTTATATACTTCCTTTCTCTTATAATATCCCTTAACCTTATAAGTTACCCTTACTAGCTAAATAGTAGCTCTCTTATTGCTATTACCTAGTAATTACTAATCTCTTTTAGTCCCTAATTATTATTATTATCTATCCTTATTTATCTTAGTTTTTTACCCTTATCTAGCTTATAAGTTTATACTCTTACTAGTATAACTTCTTTATTTAGTTTATTATAGCTAACTTATAGCTAGTTTACTATATCTAAGTCTTATATTATAACTTTACCTTTATTAATACCTTAAGAAAACTTATTAATTAAAAAAACTCCTATAAAGTCTCCTATAAAATCTTCTATAAAGTCTTCTCTAAAGTAAACTTCTAAAATCTTATTATAAGTTTATTATATCCCTATAGTATCTCTATTACTAACTTACTATTAGTAAAATATCTTTAAAAAAAAAATTTATATATATACTATTATTAGTAAGTAATAATATAGAATATTCTCCTAAAAAATAGTACCTATAAGATTCTAGAATACCTTATTAATAAAAAGACTTTCCCTATAGAATATAATAAATCTTTAAGTATAACTTCTTTACTTACTTATTACTTCTTTATAACTAATATTTAATAGGCTATTTAATAAAATATACTTATTACTTCTAAAATAATAAAAGCTATATTATAGTATATCTCTTTTAACTAGAATTTACTTACTTATTACTAATATATTACTAGACTTTAGCTTAAATTATATAGCTTTATAATAAGCTATTTAAACTTATTAAAGCTACTCCTAAAGGTAGCTATTACTATTAAAATAAAGTAAGTATAATTTTATTACTTAAATACTAAATTACTACTAACTTACTACTAGCTTATTATAAAAGTAAAGAAAAAGCTATAAAATACTATCCTAGTTTATAAAAATTCTAATAAGTATAGTTATATTTATTATACTTAAATATTTACTAATATTACTTATAAGGTAAAATATAATAAATATACTATAATAGTACTACTAAGTAATACTATAAATCTAAAGACTTAGATTAATATTTTAAATTATCTTAACTTTATAGCCTAGAATATTCTAATAGTAAGCTTTTTTAATATATATAGCTAATACTTAACTAACTTACTAGTAGTTTATACTAAATACTATTAATTAACTTAAATATATTAGTCTTATTAAGCTCCTTAGTATACTTTAAGTTTATATATATAAAGAGAGAGATTTTAATAATAAAGATACTTCTAAGGCCTCTTTCTCTATAATTTCTATAGCTACTACTAATATTAAGAGACTAGTAGTCTTAAGGACTAACTCTATTATAAAGGGATAGTTACTTAGTAGCTATATAATAGATTATTTAAGTTATCTAAGTAAATTAACTTTATTTTCTAATATCTTTAGTATATTAAGTTATAAATTATAATTACCTTATATTAACTTTACTACTTAGCTATTACTTATAGTTATTAATAATTTCTTTAGTAATAAAATCCCTTTTTAATACCTAAGAATTCTCTAAAGTATTATAGCCTTTTTATTTAACTAAATATTTATAATACCTTTTATTATAGTAATATAAAATAATTCTCTTAACTTTAAACTCTTATTTATTATCTTTAATAGTATCTTATAGTAAGGATATATTTTCTATATTTATTAAATCCCCTTTAAAAGGTTTAAGACTAGTAATATTAAATATATTATATAATTAAGTCCTAGGTAGTAATTTTAATTAATATACTAATCTATAACTCCTAATTACCTTTTTAATCTTATAAGGGCTTAAGTACTTTATAGCTAGCTTTTTACTAGAGTATCTTAGGTTAATATTCTTTATTAATAATAAAATATAGTTACTAACTTTAAACCTTATTAGAGTTCTTTTTTAGTTATAATATTTTTATACTAAGTTTATAAGTTACTTAAAAGCTATTTAATTATAGTATACTTCTCTTTTAGTACTAAAACTTTACTTTTAGCTTAATTATTTACTAAAGGGATATTTACTATTACTTACTATAGACCTTTAGGATTATAACCTTATAATACCTTTACTAGTATATAGCTATATATTAAGTAATTACTTATATTATACGCAAATTACACTATTAATAGGTTATTTACCTAATTAGTTTACTTAGTATAAGTAAAAGCCCTTAAATAATATTCTAAGACCTAGTTTAAATGTTTTATCTAGCTATTTATCTAGGGGTAAAAAGTAATACTAAGTAGCTACTTAGTTATAAGAAAATAATAAAAAGTTATCTAGAAACCACTAATAAATATAAAACCTTAGTTTATTATAATACCTTCTAGGGCTCTATAGTCTCTAAAATATATTCTAAGAATATAGTTACTAGCCTATTACTAGTTAGTTACGTTAAAATAGGGATATAAATGCTATATTTTATAAAATAGTTAATAATAACTAGAATTATATTATAGGTTTAATTTAAGTCTTTTACTAGTAAAAATCTAGTAATAAAATCTATTAATAATTCTTAAAAAGGGTAATTAGGTATTAGTAATGTAGCTAGCTTACTATATAGTTTATAATACCTTAGTTTTAAAGTCTAATAATTTATATAAGTACTAATATATACCTTTATATCCTTCTTTATTATTAGCTAATAATATTAGTTTATAATTTAATAAAGAGTTTTACTTACTCCTTAGTGCTTAGTAATAAGGTTATTATAAGTTAGTAATAAAATTTCTTTTCTTATACCTAGAGAAATAAAAATATAATTCTTAAATATTAATAGTTTAGAGAGTCTAATAGACTATAACTAGGATATAGCTATATTATTACTTTTAAGTAACTTTAATTAACCTATAGTAAAGTTATTACCTTATTACGCTTTATATAATAAGACTTAAATTAGGGATTTTAATTCTAAGCTCTTTTCTAGAAAGTTAGAGTTAAACTTAGAAGAGGTTCTTTATATAGATTAAATCCTAGCTATAATATCTCTATAAGTAATTAGTTTAATAAATGCTTTTAGTCTTATAAGAATATAAATAAGTAATGTTTTTAAGGGGCGCTCTTATTACTTACTAGTAATAACCTATACTAGTTTATTCCTATTAGAAATAGCTAGTCTAATAGGAAAATTAAAATAATTAAGCAATAAATAATATATACGCTAGGTACTAATAGTATTACTATAGCTAGCTTATTACTTATTAACTAAAGTATAAAAGGTATTAAATAACCTTACTAATATAACTCTTCTAAGATTATCTAGATTATTAAGTTCTTTAGGAATATAGTTAAGTTATAATTTTTTAAAACCCTAGATATTAGTAGTATTATTATAGCGTTATTATAACTAACTATTAGTTACACTAAGTGATGTTTTTAAAACCCTAGCACTAATAATATTACTATAGTATTCCTATTACTTAGTATCTATAAATTTAGATAAAAAGGTAGGAAGTTATATAGTTACTACTTTCTCTTTTCTTACCTTACTTATAAAATCTAGTTTTCTTAAAAGTAAGTTTGTAAGATTTAATTTCCCTATATAATATATAATCTTAAAATTAAAAAAATAAAGCTTATTAAGTATAGTTACTTACTTACTAGTAAGCTTAGGCTTTATAGTAAAGTACTTATAGTTTAAGTAATTTATAATAACTTTAATTATATAAGCTAAATAAGTAAGATAGTGTCTTTATATATAAAAAGCCTCTTAGATAGCTAATAATTTACTATTAGGTATTAAATATTATAATTTAGTATTAGTTATCTTCCTTAATATAAATATAACTAAGTGCTAGTAACCTAGTACTAATATTATAAGTATAGCCTTAATTATATATCTAGATATATTTATCTTTACTCTAAGATATATAAGTAAGTTAAAATATACTAGAATTAGCGCTTCCTAAAATCTTTATTAAAGTTCTCTAAATATTACTAACTTATAGGGTTTTAGTTTAAATATTACTAGTTAATTCCCTCTAAGGTAATTTATTAATAAAATAATAACTTTACTATACTATTTAATAAAATAGTAGTAAAATCTAGTAAAACTAAGAAATAACTAAATATTAAAAACACTATATAGTATTAGCTAGGTTATAATTACTTTAACTTTTACTAGGTCTATTATAATACCTTTCTCTAGTATCTTAAAGCCTAAAAATTTAACTTCCTTAACTAAAAATTAATACTTCTTAAGGTTAATAAAAAGGCTTACCTCCTTAAACCTATATAAAACTTATTTAATATACTTTATATACTCTTTAACCTTATTACTATATATTAGTATATTATCTAAGTAAATAATATAAGTCTTATTAATAAGTCCTTTAAGAGTATTATTAATATACTCCTAAAAAGTTACTAGTATATTAACTAGTTTAAATAGTATTATAAGATATTTAAAGTAGCTATATTAATAATAAAATGCTATTTTTTACTTATTACCTAAGTAAATATATAGCTAGTAATATATATCTTTTAAATCTAGAACTATAAAAATAACTATACTTACTAATTAATTAAGAATTTTAGTAATAAGGGGTAAAGGGGCCTTATTCTTAATTATAATCTTATTTAAGCCCTTATAATTTATATAAAGCCTTAATTTCCTTTCTTTCTTTAGGATAAATAAAATTAAGGCTTTAGCTAGGCTAACTAATCTTTTAATTTACCCTTTAAGCTATATACTTATAAGGTACTCTCTAAGAACCTTTAGCTCTCTCTTAGCTAAATTATATATAGGCCCCTAAGGTAATATTTTCCTTTCTTTTAATTTAATAGTATAAGTATAACCTCCTAGTTTAGGAAGCTTACTTACTAACTCTTTAGAAAAAATATTTATAAACTCCCTATATTTTTCTAGGATTATTAGTATAAGGCATTTAGTGCTCTTATTTTAATTTAATATAGCTTCTTTATTACTTATATTTTTTAGAATTAGTATAACTATAATACCTTTACTTTTTTACTATAAATAAGTATACTCTAGGATTTATATAGTTACTTTACTATTTATTTATATATTTATTACTACTAGGTTCTTTAATTAGCCTTTTTCTTTTCCTTTTTCCTTTTTAATTTTTAGAATACTTAGCTTAATCTTTATTATTTCTAATAATAAAGTAATTACTACTATTTTTTTCTTCTTATATACTTATTACTTACTATAAGTAAAGAAGAAATATTCTATTATTACTAGATATCTCTAATATTTATACTTCTAATATATAATTATAAGTAAATATTCTTTAATTTAGTTTATACCTAGAATTATTCCTTTACCTATATTAGTAATAAAGTAGCTAACTTAGTAAACTTTTATAAATCCTATACTATCTTTTATTTTAATTAATTTTTTTAAGATTCCTTAATATAAAATTACTTTTTTACTTATACTCTTTAGTATTTTATTTAATTAAATTATATTCTTCTAATCCTTTTTTAATAATAATTTTAGATAAATTATTAAAGACTATATACTTATATTAAATAGCGCTTATATAGCTAATTACTAGTTATCTTATTATAAAGATACTTATATTCTTATTTTATTATCTATAGGGTACTCTATAGTAAGATTATATTCCTAAGTCTATACTAATTAAACTAGTATTATATTAGGAAATATAGCTTTATTATTACTTTCTTTATACTTCTTAGTTATATACCTAGTACTTTTATAAGTAAAATAATCTAATACTTAATAAGCTAGTAAAGTATACCTAGGCTTTTTATATTTATAGTATACTAAGAATAATCTTTTCTCTTAATCTTTACTTTATTACTATACCTTATTTATAAGTAATATAAAATAAGAGTATTACCTTTTTCTTTTAAAGTCTTAACTTTTTTTATTACTTTAGCCTAAACCTATTATAACCTTTACTTTTTTACCTTAGCTTTATAGTTAGCTTTAAGTTATTAAAATCTCTTAACTAATTATTTACTTTCTTATAGTATTATTTAAGCTATTTAAAAAGATTATAATTCTTAGATATATAGGGATTTCTTTAGGTAACTTAGCTTTTACCTTAGCCTAAGCTTATATAAAGAATTAAAATAATTAGTTATTCTTTTACCTAAGATTTAGTAATAACCTTATTACTTTTAAGTATCTTATACTTATATTTATTATTTTAGTTTTTAGCTATTCTAGAAAATTTACCTAGGTAATTAATAAATAATTTATATACCTATCTATAGCTATATAATATATTTACTATTACTTTATATTACTAGCTAAGTAATTACTTATATACACTACCTTAGTTATATTATCCTTAAAGGTATAGTAGTTTAATTTAAATAATATATCTAAGTTTACTAAGAAATTCTATAAGCTTTTATATATTTCCCCTTTATATATAGGCATTTTTATCTATATTTTAATAAGATTACCTTACTATATAATTACTACTAAGTTACTATAAACTAAAGGTAAAATTATAGCTAATATTTAAGGGGTAATTATAAGTCTAGTTTAAGGTCTAGCTAATCCTAGATTTACCTTAAGCTCCCTAATTTATACCTTTATTTATAAGACCTCTTATTTTCTCTAAAGGTAATATAGCTTAGCTTATATAACCTTATAGCATTATTATAATACTCTTTTTTCTTTAGTTATATTATTTATACCTTTACCTAAATTAGGATTAAGTAGTATTTATTATACCCTATTATTATCTATAGTTTTAGATTATAGGGGTTCTTTAACTTTCTAATTATCTATAGCTTTATTATTATAAGGTACTAGTGTATTTCTTATAGATCTTTAAAGTATTAGTTATATAATAATCTAGCTAATAGTTTATATTCTTAAAAAGGTTAAGAGAGATTAATTTATTATAGCTTATACTAAAAGGTTATAAATAAAGTAATAGCTAAGACTATTATAGTTATTACTAAATAAATACTAGCTAAGGGTAAGTGTGTAAAGGTTTTAATCTTTAACCTAGTACTAATAATATATATAGTCTTTAATAAATACTTTACTCTATAAGCATATAGCTATCTTATAGCTAGCTAGCCTCTTTATTATCCGCCTTGCCTAAAGGTTCTCCGAAGACTCGCTTTAATAAACATCCTATCTCTAACCTCTGCGCTCCTAACATATGCCCTATTAATTAGAGGCTATTATTAACACAAATAGGTAGTACACTAAGTATTAGCTATATTAATTAATGCAGAATTAGCTATAGAATCTACGGAACTAATTATAATTAAGTTTACTATAAAATTCGTTGCGCAATCATTATGTGAAGTTTAGTGCGTTTTTCGTGGTACTTGTGTTATGATGCTCGCTGCTCGGAATTACCTGGACCCACTGTAGATGGCAGTCAGCCCCACTGGCTCGGAGCAAAAAGACACCCTCTTCCTCACGCCATCCATCATTCCTTGACTTGTCCTCGCCTTCCTGCCGAAATATACGACTCGTTGGAATCGCGCCGGCCCTTGCTGAAGACATGGCCAACAAGGCTGCATGCAGGTGTGCACATTAAAATTCAGACATGGCGCCATCTGGCTCATTGAGAGTTGTGAGAATGGAGACTGTGAGAGTTGTCAGCAGAAAAAAAAAAAAAGATGAGTTTCAAGCCGGGGAAAAAAAAAAAAAAAAGATCCTCCACCACTCCTCCTCCCCCCCATTTGGACTCGGGAATGATGAATGCTTTTTGACCGGAAGGGCACTCTCTCCTCCGTGTAAGATTGTGTTCTTATAAACCACCGGCAAGATTTTTAATTGGTCCGAGTGCGCATGCAAGGTCAATATCACAGCAAGATTTGTCATTCGCACCATGCCCTCGACTTGGCAAATCTGACGTTGGGATCTGCCCAAAAAAAAAAAAAAAAATGACGAATCAATACTCCGTATTGGCATCTGATCTGCCAATATCGGGTCCTAGCCGTAGTGGAAATCGACGTTGCATCCGGCAATGCACCCGGCAAAGCAGGCAGCGGCATCATGCAGCAAGAGCCCTTTCCCTTTCCCTTTCCCTTTCCCTTCCCTTCGCCAGCATCCCAAAAGAAGGAGATGAAACGCCGTTTCTGCCGGGGGTGGGCGCAATGCATGATGAGATTGACGGACGCAGGATGCAAATCAGCCTCAGCCGTACATTCCCGCCTGCTGCTGCCTTTCCAATTCGCAAAAGACGCCTCTCTTAAATGCAGGCCACTGGGCGATATTGGACAGGCAATACAGATTACGGATTGCTACTGTAATAATCATTGGACCGGGAATCACGGAGCACGGAAGTCTTGAAAGCCAAAAATTGGAAAAAAAAAAGAAAAAAAAAAGAAAAATCCTTCCTGTCTCCTCCGGTCAAAGTTGAAAGTTGGCCGGCCGCAAGGGGCTCAGAGCTTTTCTCGGACTCGGCAGAGCTGCAATCACACCGAGTCGTCACAATACATGAACGAGCTGACACTGACACTGACACTGACACACACACACACACACACACACACACACAAGGACGCGATTACTCGAAATTTCCATCATGTAACAGCTTACATTACATGTAAGATAAAGGCCACCGGGCCAAATCCAGCCGAAGCGGTTGAGGCGTCGAGGCCCTCTCTTCCGGAGGCTGCCACAAAAACCCCCCCCGTGTCCACTTCTTCCCTCCCGATTCAGCTCCGTGGCTCTCTGAAATGGGACAAGTCAATACTTTCCGTTCGACTCACGGCGGGATGGGTCATGATGGTGTAATCATGGTGTAATTCGCCGTGCATGATCCTCTTTCCGTGACACAAAGTTGTTCAAGTCTCTTTGCCTGACGCCTGACTAGTGAGCCAACACCCGGCACTAGGTCACGGCGCTAAACGCCATCAGATGAGTCGCGGGTGGCTTGTCATGGTTTCCTTTTTAAAACCATGGCATGACGGCTGACTCTGCTTAGTGTACTCTTTCTGTAACGGGCAGTGGCGTCGACAGAGCCGCGGGCGGAGTAGCCGAAAAGCTTCGTATTGAATGTTGCGATTCAAGGGACCCCAAGGGACCTCAAGGGACCTCAAGGGACCAGCCGGCGACAATATGCATAAATACACGTTGGATGAGAACCTCTGTTGTTCCTTGGGGTTTCTTCAACTTCTATTAATTCTATTTTTTTTTTTTCCTTCCTTCCTTCCTTTATCCATTCAACATTGAATCACATCACTCTGCTTAGTATAGGACAAGTGGTGCGACGACCGTACCGCGAGCCTTTCCTTTCCATGGATAATACCTCCGGTGACTCGGAGCGCAAGAAGCGTACCCGACCAACGAAATACCCTCGGATTTCCAAGCCCCTCCACCTTGCTCAAGCCTCTTATGACTGTGTGGTCATCGGTTCGGGATATGGCGGAGGTATTGCCGCGTCGCGCATGGCTCGAGCTGGCCAGTCCGTGTGTCTCCTGGAAAGAGGCAAGGAGAGATGGCCCGGAGAATATCCCGAGACACTGACGCAGGCTGCCATGGAGTTGAACATCTCGGGGAACCGCAGCAGGGCATTCCATAAAGACAAGCAAATCCAATTCGGTAACACGTCGGGCATGTATCATCTCATCGTGGGGGATGGCCAAAGTGCTGTTGTTGGCAATGGTAAGCTAAAATCTCTCCCACTTGTGGCATGGTGTAGATGGATGCCTTGTGTTTTTTTTTTTTTCCACCAGTTTGACCTTCAGCTCCAGGTCTCGGGGGAACGAGCCTCATCAACGCCAACGTGTTTCTTGAGGCAGATGCCGGCACATTGTCTTTGGACGTCTGGCCACCTGAGATTCGGGACAACCCAGAAGCCCTGACTGAATGTAAGTTTGCTTCAGAGTATCCAAGTAATAATCAACATCTGATGATGGAGATGATCCCCGCGCCTTCCAGTAGCTGGCTTCATTTACTCACGTTCTTTGACAGACTATCAAAAGGCCAGAGATGTGTTTGAGCCTCAGTCGTACCCCGAAAGTTGGCCCAAGTTGAACAAGGTGGACCTCTTGAAGCGCCAAGCCAAGAATCTCGGTCTGGAACAGCGGTACTACAATTGTCCTCAGACTACTCGCTTCCGCGAAGGTCCAAACAGTTGCGGCGTCGGAATGTCACCCTCGACACTTTCCGGACAAGATTCAACAGGCCTCAATGATGGGTCCAAGACAACAACGCTCGTCACGTACGTGGCTGATGCTTGGAACTGGGGAGCAGATATATTCTGTCAGTGCGAGGTCCGATATATCGAAGAAGCAACAGACGGACGTGGCGGCTACAACATCTACTTCATTTGGCATGAACCCGGTCGCGACAAGTTCCAGAATGGGAAGCGTAACGATTTGCTTCATGTCCACGCTAAAAATGCCGTTTTCCTCGGAGCGGGGTCCCTTGGCACAACTGAGATTCTTCTTCGCAGCAAATCTATGGGGCTTGACATCAGTGACGACGTAGGTCGCGGCATGAGTGGGAATGGCGACATGTTGGCTTTCGGGTAATTGTTGAAAAGTCCACATTCTCGAAATGGAATCGCGCAGCTGACAAGTCATCACAGTTACAATTGCAACGAGGAAGTCAATGCAATCGGTAGCGCGGTGCAGAGGGCTTGCAACCCAGTTGGTCCAACAATAAACGGCATCATAGACATGCGAGAGGCGACTGACCACCCTCTCCACGGCTTTGTGATACAAGACGGAGCAGTACCACATGCCTTGTCCAGAATACTGCAAACCATCATTGATCTCCAGCCTCGTGCTCGTGGCGCCAAGACAAGTCTTATACGTCGCTTGAAAAAGAAGGGTGCGGCATGGAAGAGTCGATTATTAGGCCCGTATACGAAATGTGGCTCCATTCAAAAGACGCAGGTCTTCCTCATCATGTCTCATGACAGTAAGCTATACATCAACCCTTGGGTCGCTTTCTCAAACTGTCAACAAGGTTCTAACAAGCCCTCAAGGTGGTCAGGGAACAATGTGGCTGGAGAATGACATCCCACAGCTGCAGTTCCGAGCTGGGGGCGGTGCCGCTCGTGAGGAGGCTGTGCACTCTTTGCTCCGCGAGGCGATTCACGGAGTCGGTGGAACGCTCATCAGTAACCCGGGCCTCGCGATGACGGGCAACCACGAAACAACTGTTCATCCCCTTGGGTAAGTCTCAAAACAAGAGAAACAGAAACTAGCAGTCAGCTAATTCCTGTACTTAGCGGAGCGCGGATGTCACGAGACAACACTGCTCTCAATGGCGTCACAAATCATCTGGGGCAGGTCTTCACAGGAAGAACAGCTTCAGAAACCCACTCCGGCCTTATTGTCGTTGACGGCGCCGTCGTGCCTGCTGCCTTGGGTGTCAACCCGATGGCGACGATATCTGCCTTGGCAGAAAGAGCAGTCGACGAATATGCGAAATCACAAGGTCTCACCATCTCTCAAGACAGCAACGGGACTCTGGACCTGTTCGGCTTACCAACACGTGCGAGAAATGTTGCTTCAGGAGAGCCAGTTGCTTCAGGAGAGCCAGTTGCTTCAGGAGAGCCAGTTGCTTCGGGAGAGCCAGTTGCTTCGGGAGAGCCAGACGAAACATTGAGCTCTCGCAGAGAAACAGCCAATTCGATCGATAGGAGACCCAACAAGGCGGCGGGTGGTACAGATGCCGTCGCGCCTGGGCATTCGCTGGTATCCTTCACTGAGTGCATGGCTGGCTTCGTAGACGATTTTGCGGAGACGGCCAGTGAACGGGAAGCCAGCTTTGATATAGCTTACGGAGCTGGACGGGACAAGAGCCAGGTCGCCCAGTTTCTTCTCAACGCCGTTGTTCATGGAGAATCTCGCGATGGTGGCGAGGGAAGGCAAGAAACCCAGGTCGAGGGTTCCTTGACAGGTACCTTTGTGTGCCCAGCAATCACGGGATCACCTTTCACGGTTCAGAGAGGCCGCCTGGCCATTTTTCAGCAGGACGTCTCGGTGAGCGGTACGAGCAAGTTGGTGTACAACTTCGATATGACCGGCATCAACGGTCGCGTTCTTCACTTCCACGGCTACAAATCGGTGAACTCGTCAGTATCAGGTAACCCGAAGAAGTTGTGGCGCGCGTTGACTACACTGTACATTACCTTGACCGATCCCAACAGCCCTAGCCGGCCGGTCGTCGCGAAGGGGGTCCTCCGCATGAAGCTCAAAGATTTCGGCAGAGAGCTACGCAGTCTGAAAGCCACCGGGGGGTGCTTTCTTGAGAAGAAGGCCAATCTTGGCAGGTTCTTCCTTTTTTTCATGCGCAACTCTTCTTCGTACTTGTTCTTGCCTCTCCTGCGTCTGCAATACCCGAGGCCGTCGAAACCAAATGAATTCATAAATCCAACATTGCCGTCGAGGACCGTTGAGATTGTTGCAAGCGATGGGGTGAAAACGATACTGCATGTTTGGGAGCCACAAACCCCAGACGCCGGCAGCGGCAGTGCCTCGGCGCGAATCGAGAATCTTTTCATGATCCCCGGTGCAGGAGTTGATCATCAGATTTACGCCCTGCCAACGGTGCCCGTCAACGCGGTGAACTACTTTACCAGGGCAGGGTACCGCGTATTCGTCTCAGTCCATCGGATCGGTATGGTGGAAGCGAGTCAGACGGGGAAATGGACGACTTACGACGCACGACTCGATATTAAGGCTTGTATCGAACACATAAGAGAGAACTGGTCCACCAAGAAGATCTACACTATCGCGCATTGCATGGGATCAGTTGCTTTCGCCAGTGGTCTTCTAGACGGGACCATCCCCTCGGAATGGATCCTCGGTATCACATGCAGCCAAGTGTTTATGAATCCCATATGGAGCAAAAGTAACTCCATCAAGAAATCGTCGCCTATACCACTGGATAAGGTGTACAGAAGTGTGGCAGGAGAGTGGTTCGACTGCAGGCCATCCCCAACTGGTAGCTATATTCAACGTCTCATCGACGAAATACTGCGAATGTATCCCGAGCGAGAGGGGGAGAGGTGCAGAAGCGCTTCTTGTCATCGTACGACATTCCTCTTCGGTCGTTGCTGGAGCCACGACAACCTCAACGAGCCGACGCACCGTCACATTGACAAGTTTTTCAACGGAGCCGGCATGACCCTTATGCATCTACTCATGAACATGGACGGGGCTGTCACGAACAATGCGCCCGACTGTGAGGACCTGACCACACCCAGCAACATTAGTCGTTTACGAGGAATCCCTTTCTTCTTCTTTTCTGGTGCCGAAAGCAGCGTCCTTTCAGCGGCTTCAACGGAGAAGACGTACGATATCTTGACCCGCACATTTGGACTTTCCGCCGGAAAGCCGGGCGGAGGTCTGCAATATCGTAGACAGGTGTTTCGAGGGTATGGACATCTGGATTGCTGGATGGGTCGCAACGCCTGCGATGACATATACCCAGCGGTGTTCGAGGAAGTGAACCGGGTCATTGCTGAGGCAGAGTAACATCCTCTCTCATTATTCGGTAATCTGGGGCGCGTGGGGTATTCGTCGTGTACTTTCGTACTTGATTTTTGCTCGGGTACACGCGGCGAGAACATGGCGCCGGAAGGAGAGATTGTAGGATAGAAGTGTTTGAGTCGTCGTATTGAGCTACTCCCTAGATGTATTTATGTTCCATAGCGCTGCATAGTCATTAGATCGGAGTCTTTGATCCTTTTTATTTTCCGGAATCGGGACTTCTTTTCGATGGGTAATCAATGTGAGATAAGAAGGGCACGAAAGGCTCAATAGATGGATTGACATGGGTCTTTATGTGGGTAAGGGTAGGGTGGGTTATCTTATTGTCTCCCAGCCGGTTTCCTTTTCCATGCGTCAAGGACTTTGACTGTGACCCAGGCGATAGCGACGACTGTTACCGCGAGACGTACTTCCCGGGCCAACTGTACCGCATTTGCTGGGAACAAGAAACTGTGGGCATGGCCGATTGTTCCCGAATGTTGTGCTTGGACTAGAAACTGCTCCATCTTCGAACAGAGGCGATGATGTGGCAGGTTTGGGTCTTGTGAGGGTAGTGCCTGCGGCGTTGCGTTCAACTGGTTGTTGATGATGGTCCATTGATGGATGATGCTGCGAGGAAAAAATGCAATCTGGAAGCGCAAGAGGCATTTCAATGGTGGAACGACGACAACGCGGCCAGCAGACAGACCCAGCCAATGAGCGTGGGTGAGTGGGGCTGACGGTGAGGAGCCTCAGTTCTCATCGCAAGAGCAGGCCTGGCAACTCTTCCTACTCCGTGCTACGTTCCGTTCTGTTTATATGCCCATTTCATCCAACGTGAACCGATCGTTTTCAACGGGCCGCTTCATTTTGCCTCACTTTGCCGTCAAAGGCTCTGGTGGCTTGTCCGACCATCCTCGAGGCCGCACCGCCGCCAGCCATCCGTCAAGTACCTCGCTGTTCCTGCTCATGCCTCTCAAATGGATTCAATTGCTGGCTGGCACAGCATTATTCCCATTCATGTCTCTCGACGTGCGACGCAATACAGACCCTTGCCAGACGGTTGACCAATCAAGGCGCTCCGGATGTCATGATAAATTCGCGATATTACCTTGATGGCCTTTCGTTCCAACCTTGATGACCCTATCCGGGGAAGTATCTCGATGTATCGAAGAGGTCATGGAGGTATGACACCGACGCTCGCATAGGTTTGAGCCCTACTACGGTCGTGGGAGGGGGCAAGAACATATGCACTATTTAAAGGTGTTTCTCAGCTTGTCAAAACGGTTTCCCAAAAACTCAAAAGTAAATCTCTCCCGTCATTGCCAAAATCAGGTTCCTGACATTCAACATGGGCTCCTCGGCAAACAAGAAGTCCAAGAAATCTGTCAAGCTTAGCGTTCCTAAAAGATCACTTCCGGTGACTCTCTTGTCTGGATTCCTGGTAAGCAATGTTTACTTGACGCGGTTTCAAAGACGGGAGATCATCCTTCTGACCAAGAAACATCAGGGGGCAGGCAAAACGACTCTCTTGCAGCACATTCTTCGCTCTGATCACGGATTGAAGATAGCCATCGTTGTAAACGATATTGGAGCGTGGGTCTTTTGCACTCGCATGCACACCATGAGAGTTTCTGCTTACAAGATGTTTGCAGCATCAATGTTGACGCCGCCCTGATCAAGAAAACTCATAGCTTGACCAAGACAAAGGAGAAGGTTATTGCCTTGCAGAATGGCTGCATCTGCTGCACGCTGCGGGGTGACCTCTTGGAGGAGCTCGTGCGCATTTCTCAACTAGAGGAGTTTGACTACATCATCATTGAGAGCAGCGGTATCAGCGAACCTGAGCAGGTCGCCGAAACATTTGACGCTCGTTTGGCAGAGCAGATGGGCGAGCTGGCAGACATTGAAACGGCAATGCCATTGGACGAGACCACTGTCAAGGTTCTCAAACAGCTGTTCGTACCCTCTGCATCGGAATGGCAAATATGCTAGCCGTGAACTGACCATCATCTCAGAAAAGCAGCGGGGGGACTTGGGAAGTTTGCGCGTCTCGACACCACCGTTACTGTCATTGACTCTTTCACAATTCTGAATGAATTTGACACGGCCGATCTTCTGTCGTCTCGTCGGGATGATGTCACCCCAGAAGATGAACGAACGGTGTCAGACTTGATGGTTGATCAAATTGAATTCGCTGATGTGATTATCCTTAATAAAATCGACATGGTGAGCATCCACTTCGTGTTTCGCATGGTTCCAGGTCTAACTAGTTACACAGACAAGTGAAGAGACGAGAGAGGAGGCCAAGAGTTTGGTCAAGAAACTCAACCATCGCGCCAGAATCATTGAATGCTGTCGTGGTAAGATTGACGTTGCCGAAATTGTTAATACTGGGCTTTTCAAACTGGACGTTGCGCAGTCCGGGTATGGATGGTTGCAGGACCTACATGCCATGACTGTCCGAGAGGTGGGTTGGGTTATCGAACACGATTCATGTGCATGCATGCATGGTTGAATGTTTGTTTTCTGACAGCCATGGGTGAATAGGTCAATGGCCGCAACGTGCTCTCGCCAAAACCCGAGACTGAGGAGTACAATGTGCAAAGCTTCATCTATACCAGATACAGACCATTCGATCCTCGGAGATTGTTTGCCTTGCTTCATGACAAGTTCATTCTTCAACTGGAGCATTCAGATGATGATGAAGAGGATGATGAGAACGAGATGGATCAAGACACACACGACAGAGCCGAATCGCACGCAGACACGGATGTCGACATGGATGGTTCAGAGGGTCCGCCGAGCACAGGATCCGCTTCAGATCCTGATGGACGTGACAGTTCTTCGGAGCACTCGGATAAGACTTGGGCATCAACCGAACGGAGCGGTGCGCCATCTCTATGCGGGGAGCCACTGAAACAAACGGGTGGAGACGAAAACATGGACGTTGACAATGACATGGTCATGCCCTCCAACGACGTCATCCTCGCCAACAAGCGTGTTCATCCCACCTTCAGGCGTCTCTTCCGATCCAAGGGTGAGTACTTCCTGGCCACTCGACCTCACAGAGCAGGAGACTGGTCGCAGGCGGGAGCCATGCTCACAATGACGGGGGGGCGCCCCTGGTTCTGCACCCTGCCGCCAGAAGAATACATGACAGGCGACGACGAGGTTGATTCGCTCGTGCAGCATGACATGAAGAAAGGCGGCGAGTGGGGCGATCGTCGACAAGAACTCGTCTTCATCGGCGAGAAGCTAGACCATGCGAACCTGGAGAGGTTATTGGACGAGTGTCTGCTAACGGATGAGGAGATGGAGGCGTGGACAACGGTGATGCGAGACGAGAGTCTCGATGATTCGGGCCGAGTCGATGCTCTGCAGGATGTTTTTGATGATGGGTTCCCAGATTGGACGGAGGATGGTGATGAAGAGGATGAAGAAGATATGGGACATGAGCATTCACATGGAAGCGGCCCAACTTGCTATGTAGGGGGAAGGGGGAGGGTTGCCGCATGATGGAAGAGACAGATAGCTGCCTCATCGCGTATCGACCAAGGATTCCCCAAATCCAAGCCTAAACTAATCCTTGAAGCTCGACGTCCCCTGCAGCACTTGCTGATCTGACCGCTGTCGTGTGTTGAACCGGGGCATCGCCTGTCTTCAAGCCTGTGCAACAAACACTCTGACGCCCGGTTCGGATCCTGCGGGCCTACATTGCACATGAAGACGTAGTACGTAGCACATGCTCCGTACGGGGTAATACTCATGGCGTTAGCTCACGGAGTCTCGGGGAAAAGAAGGATGAGTCCTCGTGAGAAGCGAGGGGGGGAAAAGCCCTTGTCCCAGCCAGGCCTTCACTCACTCATCCTTTTGCTTCTTTTGCAGGCGCCCCCCCCCCCTTTCGCCCGTGACACGGCTTCGGTCGTGCCCAAGCCTCCGGCCATTGCCATGATTGGCCAGGAGGGAGGGTGATGTTGTGCGGGAAAACATCAAGCTGACTTTGTAATCTCGGTCTTGGCGCAGGCGCCGCGGGGGGCTTAGTCGCGAAACAATGTCTCAGAAGTCAGAAACGTGAGGCATGGTTGCTGCCAGCTGCTACGGAGCACGTGCATGTACGTACTGTATGTACATATGTACAACAGCGGACGGAGACGGAGGCGGATCGTGTTTGCGTCGCATCCATGCGACCACCAGCCCCAATGTCTCGTCCACGAGGGTTTCTTGTTCTTGGAAAAGGCGGGAAGGGATCAACCACGGCGGTGGTTTGTTTCAGCGGAGGTGCACACTAAAAATTAAGCATAATGGGCATAATGGCGGCCGGGGGGGGTCGCACTGAAAAAAAGGCCCATCGGAGATGTTCAATCAATCATTGCTTCGCGCTGCGCTGCCGCCCCCCCCCCCCTCCTCCCCCTTTTCCACCTTTTCCACGTCAATGACGGCCAAAGGGTCGTGGCCAAGACGGTGCTGGTTACTGGTCGCTGTTCCGACTGGATGGTTGCCGATCGCTCCTCCTCCCCCGCTACTCCGTAGATGGGTAGTCCGTAGATTAAAGTGATAAAAGTCTTGGGTGGCTGAGTGGCTGAGCCTTGTGGATGCTAGGCAGGCTTCACGGATCCGGCAAGTGTGAGATCCGCCGGCACTTTATCATCCCTGCTTGGATTGGGCAAACAAACGCCCAGCAGAAGCAAGAACAGACGGCTCGGCTTGACTTGCCCATCTAACTAAGATCCTGCGATGTACAACCAGTGCACGGATTATGGATTACAACAAGCATGTACAATGCGGCTTATGCAGCTCCAGGGTTGCGCAACATTTGCTGGGGACGCCGAAAGCATCCGGGGAGCCGCTGGCACTAGAAAACTAGAAACCACCGTCCTCCGTCGTCCTCCACCCTCCTCCACCCCTCGTTCATGTTCCACTGTCTGTCGGGCTCAAGATTCGAGACAAGGCCAGGCCAGCAGCCTTGGCAATCTGCTGTGCCCGACTGCATGTACATGTAGTAGCAAGATTGCGCGTCACCACCTCTGGAAACGTATAACAACCTGCAAGACCCTCTAGCTTCTTCCGTATCCATGGCTGATTCGTTTCTCCTGTCTCGACAACCGTTGAAGAAACTGCCTCTCCTTTGACAAAAAAAGTCTGCGAGTCTCGGTGGTTCATGCCCAGCGTTCAAATAAAGATCCAAGATTCACGCTGACGGTTTCCCCGAGGCGTACTCTGCCAACTCGGACAGCTTGTCCATGTCCAGCGCACATTAAAATCCACCATCATGGCGAGCCACCCGATCGATCCGCAATTGTGCCACAAGTACGCCCAGTTCGCATCTCATTTGGACAGATGGCACTTCAAGATCCTGTACTGGACCTTGTTCATCACGAACCTCCTCGTCTTGTTCTTCGGGTCGTGGCTTTACACAAAGTATGCCCTCCGCAAATTGCTCCAGTTCCGGTCCCTCTCTCGTTTTTCTGCCTACCCGCCCGGTTTGGACGTTGGAAAAGCTAACCGCGTCGTGACATGACAGGGGGCAAGACGCGATAGAAAGGCTTGGTAACAACACTCACAAAAGAGCAAGGGTGCTGAGAACCTACATCCTGCTGTGCCTGGGGTGCGTCGCCGTGTCGACAGCCGTGGTCATCATGGAGGCATACGCGCTGCTGGCTCTGCAGTTCTGCGACGGCGAGGATCTAATGTCCCTGTACTGGTCGACCTGGACCATGATCCAGGTCGGATCCTTGATTGCCATGATGGGCATCATCTTGGCTCTGGGGCATACCCTTCGCAACCGCAAGCACCCGTGCGTACAGCTTCTCCCCATCCCCATCCCCAAGAACAGAAGAACAGAACAGGACAGGACAGAACAGAACATGACCCGGCCTAACGTATTACTTGCAGACCCTGGGCGCTTGCTCTAGGCACTCCCGTCCTTGTCATCGCAGGCCTCCTGCACTTGATCCACGATTGCTCGCGAAAACGGGTAAGAAATCTGAGGCGGTCGTCTGGCTCCGGCCCAGAGGACGGGCAAGGACCACCAATAAGCCAAGCGTAAGTACATACATACATACTGCTCCCGCTCATTCTAGAAAACGGATCGAGTTTGTCTAACACGCCCCATCTCAGAAACACTATTCAGGACTCGGGAGACGACGACAAGTGCAGTGACATCCAGGCCGACTTCATCGGCTTCACGTTGGAAGGCGGCCCGATTGTAAAGTTCACGCAGCCCGTCCCTCCCATGCCACGGGGGGAACTGCTCGGCTACGACGGAAGAGGCCGTTCGACGTTTGCTTTTCCTCGAGGTGTCGTTCGCTTCGATGCGGAGCAGAACGGCTCACGATGACGACGTCGCTATGAGAGGATTTTCATTTTTTTTTATGCAAATGATTACGAAGCAAGCGAGATTGATATTGGGTTACACGGGGTTTGGGTAGATCGAGTGGCTGTTGCGTTGGTCATTTCATCTTTTCTGGGGGGTTTTTTTTTTTTTTCATGAGACGGAACGCAGTGATGTCGTCAGGTCTCGGTCGCGTGCGTTGGGAATGAAGATGAAGAGGCACTCGTAGTTTTCTAGCAATGAATGTGCTTGACGAATTGGAAGTTGAAAAAAAGTTCGTTCGTGGCGTGGCTTGTTAATAATATCTGCGTGCTTGGTGTGGATCCAGCCATCGGCCCCACCTCCCACGGGTCCCGCCGCAACTTTGCTTCCTAATCAACAAACGCATCCAACAAATAAATATTCATTCCCTGCGCAAGTTCGCCATGTTGTACCATTTGCATCTTCTCAACTAGTTACCTAGGTACTTGGCGTTCGTCGATACAAACATGGGTCTGGACAAGGTCAAGCACATCATACTGGTACGTTCTAGGAAACACAACCCCAAGCTTTGTTGAAAAGGAGCGCCGCTAAAGTGAGTGAGTGCATCGACAGGTGCTGTCTGGCAAAGGCGGAGTCGGCAAGTCATCGGTGACGACGCAACTAGCACTGTCTCTATCACAGGCCGGGCATTCGGTAGGCATCCTCGACGTCGATCTGACCGGGCCATCCATGCCGCGAATGCTCTCCATGGAGAAAGCAAAGGTCACGCAAGTCCCTGGCGGCTGGGCCCCCGTGCCTGTTCACGAAAAGGATGCCGGTAGCGGAGTGGGGAGCCTGCACGCCATGAGCCTGGGTTTTCTGCTGCCCAGCCGAGGTGACGCGGTGGTCTGGAGAGGTCCCAAAAAGACGGCCATGATCCGACAGTTCATCCGCGACGTGCTCTGGGACGACACTGATTTCCTCCTCATCGATACACCGCCGGGAACGAGCGACGAACACATCTCCCTAGCCGAGGCGCTACAGAGCGAGGCTCTGCCTAGCCAGGTCGCCGGGGCTGTTGTCGTCACAACTCCTCAGGCCGTCGCCACAGCCGATGTGCGCAAAGAGCTCAACTTTTGCTTCAAAACAGGGATCCGGGTGCTCGGTGTCGTGGAGAACATGTGCGGCTACGTGTGCCCACATTGTTCCGAGTGCACCGACATATTCGGCTCCGGGGGCGGGCGAAGCATGGCAGAAGAGTTCGGGGTGCCGTTTCTGGCATCTGTGCCGATGGATGAACAGTTCATTCGGTTGATGGAAGAAGGCAGACGACCTCGGTACCCGGCAGGAACACAGATCGACGGGCACGATGTATCGTCGACGGGCCTCGAGAACGACCAAAGCAGCGCCTTGCCCAACAGCGCAGGCAGTCTGGTGGAAAAATACCGGCACTGCCTACTGTCGCACATTTTCAAGAGCATGACGATCGAACTTGCAACAGCTATATCCGGTCAAAGCTGAAGCAGCAGAAGCTCGTGATTACTTTCTAACCACTAGCACTTGGGTTCGTGCGCGCTCCATGATGTGACTTGGGTTGCACCACCGCTAGATGAGGTCACATAAAGACGGAATTTGCCATCTCCTGTGCCACAATGATTCTCCATTTGCGCATTCGATCGATCTCCAGGTACCCAACCCAACAAGCGCATTGTCTCAAGGATGGATTGTACAGTCCAGACCATGAAAATAAATAAAACAGCGTGAGCGATGTGCCCTCAACTTGACTTGGAGTTATTGGGGGCGGGAAAGCCGACATGTATAATGTGGTATTTCCCTCGGCTAGTGCGCATGCTTTCCACGCAAGACTATACACTCTTTCAGGCTCTGTATCAAATCGTGTATCAGATGGAGGATGAAGAGGTCGGCATCCCTACTCTTTTCCCGAGACGGGCTGTGCAGGGGGACAACAGACAGCTGCTTGTTACACCGAGCGAGGATGATAGCCTTGCTGATAGCATCGAACTTTTGCGCGATGCGCACAAAAAGCACGAGTTTGCATCCATCGCTCACTCGGTTAAAGCATTTGGGCAGCCACATCACACTCGCTGCGTATTATTACTGCATTTTGGATAGAAGGAGCTGCATGAAGCAGCCGTTAGCCGTTCGTCGGGTCGCATGGCACACAGGCCTGTTTTCTTTGGTGATGCGCGGCTGAAACATCAAACATCAAACTGATGCCAGTAGAACTAAACACTAAAATCCCGTGGGGGGGGAGAGACGATTGAATTCCAGCATGCGGAGTCTTCGGCTTCTCCGATCTCCATTGTGACCCAACGTTGATTACGGCAACATTGATGTCTCAACCGCTTTCTAATTGCGACGCTATCTGCTTTGAGTTCTTCTTTCCAGGAGCGAAAACGGCCCACCGGTAAAGTCAGGTTCTGGTGCAACATTCCAATAGTGGCGCACGAGGTTGGCAAAAATACAAAAATATTCACGCCTGGACTAATCCGTACCCTTTTCTGCAATCTGTGCCGATGAATTTGTGGTCCTAAAATTTGAAAGGCCTGGTCCATTGCTGATTGGATCAAACCAGTCTCTTCTTCTTCCTCTCTCTTGAGGGGTTTTTATTTTTTTTCTTCACCGGTGTGCCGAAACATAGGCAAACCAAACCCTACGTCATTGGTAGAGTCTGGTCTTGTGCCCACTTCTCGACAACCGACGAGGGTCCGTACAGAAAAAAAAAAAAACTCTGTGCAACTCCACCACCACCTCGCTCTCACATTGACTGACATCTTCTCTCCTCGCGTACCCAATCTCCCACGACCACATACCTTCCTCGACGTCTTTCAGTCCCCGATTTCTCTCGAACCCTGAGATTTGCGTTCTCCACAATCTTCATGGGTTAACACCCGGCTCCGAAAACACTTGCACGTTTCGTCTGCAGCAGTTCTCCGCGGCGAACCCTGGTCCTCGAGACGAAAAAGCCCTTCTCGCCCCGTAATACTCAAGGCGCCGCATTCTATGCGTTCAACTGACCTCCTGCGTTTCCTCTTCTCTCGACCTTCCAAGTAAGCTCTCTAGCTCTCGAGACAAGCAACTTCTGCCAAGTCCTCACATGCGATGTTTGGTCTGTGCACTAACCACTATCTGGTAATAGGCCTCGATAGCACCCCCTAACCCCCCCCCCGGTCTTCAGATTGAGATATATATATACAAATTCTGCTACCTCGAAATCAAATTCAGCAAAAGTAGCAGATACCCCTGTCTACTAGCTCCGGTACTTGCCCACGGGTATCGGACTGCGTTTCGAGCATCCAACATTCCGTCGCAGAAGTTGTTTCTTCACGCCCTTCGCTTTCGACCTCCATAACGTCCCTTCAAAGACGTCAGCAACTCTGTCCATACATCCGATTGCTGCTGGCTCCGCCAGCGTCATTGGAACAACCACATTCTGTGGGCCTACTCTCTCAGACAGGCACCGCAAGGTCTGTTTGAGCGGCAGATAGTGCTCCGCGGACTCTGCCTAGCGGACAAAGAAGAAACACCCATACACCGGATCCATTGATCCAACTCGGCACCATTTGTATCAGGACCCTGAAACTCCCGTCCTGGTCCTCCTGCCACGTCTTCTCAGCGTGCCAATCACTCTCGCAAGGGTGACTTGGTCATTATGGTCAACCTCTCGGTTCCGAAAAACTATACATTTTCTCCATCCTCGGTTCCGCCACATTTGACAATCAACCATGATGTTGCGGCAGACCTAGACTCGTCCAACGCCTTTGAAGGTCCCGAGAAGCTGCTGGAGGTGTGGTTCGCGCCAGATGCAGAAGCTCTCCCCACGTCTGCAGCTCCCCATGGATTGAAGAGCGTGGCTTCAGACACGTGGGTCGCCATGCTCGACATGGTTAATTGCAAGATTCTCTCTGTTTTAGAGTCTGACGATGTAGACGCATACCTCCTCTCTGAGTCCAGCATGTTCGTGTTTCCTCACAAGCTCATTCTCAAGACATGTGGAACCACGACTCTTCTGCTCGGTCTTCAGCGACTTCTTCACATTGCCGCTGTGCACGCTGGTTTCACATTCCACAATGCCAACTCGGTCGACGACATTCGAGCGGCAGCGACTCCCTACCGCGTCTTCTACAGCCGCAAGAACTTCTTGTTCCCCGACAAACAGAAAGGTCCCCACCGAAGCTGGAAGCAGGAGGTCAAGTACCTGGATGACACTCTCGAGGGTGGCGGCAGTGCTTACATGGTGGGGAAGATGAACGGAGACCACTGGTACCTCTACATCACTTCTCCCAACCAGACTCCGACGCCACCTCTCACGCCAGATTCCGAGATCAATTGTCAGCCCACTCCTGCTACAACTGTTTCGTCCAATGGCGGAAGCTCGGCCGGTGGTGCGTACAGCCAGAACGACGAGACACTCGAGATTCTCATGACCGATCTTGATCCGGAAACCGCCAAGCAGTTCTACTTGTCCCACGCGAGTGCGGTCGCGAGTGACAAGCTTGCTGCCGAGGCCAAAAGCGCACGCAAGAGGGCTCAGGACAGCCTTGGCTGTCTCTCCAGCACCCCCGAGGAGCTGGATGTGTTTGGACACTGCGACGATGATGCTGAAGTAAACGGTATTGAAGCCGAAGTGACAGAAGAGCTCACAACCGAAGGACACGCCCTTGGTTCCGTCATCTCCGAGCACTGTGGATTGAACGACGTGTATCCAACCTCTGTCTATCCCGACGCCCGCGTCGATGCCTACCTGTTCAGCCCCTGTGGATTCTCGGCCAACGGCGTGGTTCCTGCTGCGCCATCGTCCCCCGATGAGAAGCCAGGTGCCACGCACTACTTCACGGTCCATGTCACCCCCGAGCCGGGCTTCTCCTTTGCCTCGTTTGAGACGAATGTTCCTGGGGGCCAAAAGGGTCGTACCACTACCGAAATCATCGAGCAGGTGGTGAAAATATTCCGTCCCGGCCGGTTCAGTGTTACGCTATTCGAGGCTAAGGGCCGCAGCGCGAACTCTTACGGCATGGGTGATGGCGCATTCAAGAGTCTCTCCATGCAGCGTCTCGTTGACCCAGTCCGTGGGTACCGCCGTGTGGATCGTATTGTGCATGATTTTGAGGATTACGATTTGGTTTTCCGGTTCTACGAGCGTGAGGACTGGCTGGGTGACAAGGCTGCGCGTGTCGGCGAAGTTCCATGATTCGTCGTCACTGCTGCTCCTTTATTTCTAGTCTCTCTCTCTTTTTCTTTTTTAGGGCACTTTTCTACGTAGATTGTCATTATTCTTTGTTGGCCTGGTTGGGCTCAATCCACTCTCTGGACATTGTAGAAGGTAGTGCACCCAGCTTGCTTTCTGATTGAGCTTACACATCAATCACATTATGCAGTTATATCATTCATTAAAGGCAATATACGAAGTAAAAACAAACAAGTTTCAACTAAAGCGTGTGATGAAATTGGGGAGAGCATCAGTTTCATCATGACATCTTTTGCTAAAATAAGCTAGCTGCATGATTCCTAGTTCCTCAGTGGGGTCGGCCCATGTCGATAAGATCACGTGACGAGCCTTGATCGATTTTTTTCTCCAGCCAGCTTGTCCGTGTGCCTCCCATTGGCGTTTTGTGTTGTAAATTTGTAAAAAAAACAAATTCCGGCAAAGAATCAAGACACACCCCAGACCACAAGACAGAGGCAGGCCCCGATCCGATCCGATCCGATCATGCATCTCATGTACACGCTCGACAGCACGGGCGCCCGCCTGTACACCCTCAGGAAGGTGGCCCGCGGGCAAGTCACCAAGTCGGCGCACCCGGCGCGGTTCTCGCCCGACGACAAGTGGTCCAGGCAGAGGGTTACGATGAAGAGGAGATTCGGCTTGCTTCTCACGCAGCAGAGTGAGTTTGGGCGTCGCATTAACGTGGGGTACCTAGGTGCTGACTTTTAGGGCAGAGGAGCAGAGTTGAAGGCCGTGAGCCGAATATTGGGTTTGGGTTAGAGTCAGTTAGAGGGGGAGATGGGGGGGGGGGGGGAGACGGAACATGTTTACATGGCGCTGGGATTTAATGGAATTATCTGACGGCTGCTGAATGAAGATGAGATTGGTTTTTTTTATTTTTCAAATTCGTTCCGAGTTTCTACTTGTGGTCCTCTGTGCCCCTGATGCTTTTTACATCTTTTACGGGGGGGGGTTTTTTTTTTTTCCTGCTTCAGGTGCATGTCCCGACGCGCATTCCTCATTTCTAGTGTTTTCTCTTGGAATTCACATTCTTGCCGGCTCCGACGCGGATTTTGCCCGCTTGGCCGGACCTCTTCCCCGTCAGCATAGCCGGCAGGTAGTCATCGTCCATGAGGTCCTTCTTCCGCTGCCGTCTCTGCTCGTCGGCCGCCTTGACAAACTCCTTTTGATCTTCCGCCAAGATCAGCTCGCGGCCCCAACCGTTCTTGCCACCTTGGCCCTTTGGTGGGCGACCGTTTGCACTGCCATGGACAGCCTTGGGCACGCTGTATACGTTGCCGCGCTTGTTCCACTGGAAGTTCTTTTTCAGATGGATCTGGAAGTTTCCATGCGAGTCGGTGGAGCAGCTTGTTCGGGTGAGCGTTGGCTGTCCGCACTTGGGACAAAACTGCTTCTCCGTGTCCTTGGTGGTGGAGAAGCAGCCGTGGCAGCGGAGAAGCCAGTTTTTGAGGTGAGTTATGCGGGAGAAGGACGGGGTGACGAGGTTGAGGTTGATGCGTAGTGCGACGTTTTGCATGGCGTAATCGGATGTGAGGATGGCAGCTTGAAGCGTCTTCTGCATCGGTCGGGAGGGTGTGTTGGTGTGAGAATCTTGGGCTTGGCGTTTCTTGAGGTTGGACGGGGTGATCCAGCCGTCCACGTCTGAATCGTCGTCGACGGCTGGGTCGTCCGAGGTCGCGGTGTTCGCTGCGGCTGCGGCGTTTCCAATGGGCTCAGCCTCTTGGGTCTCTTGTGCGTTGCTTCGCCCCTCAGCAGGGGCGGCAATGGTTGGTGTTTCTTCGAGATCTGCTGCCCCCAAGCTTAAATCGTCCATTGTTTTGTCCAACAACGCTGGTGTCTCGCATGATGGGTCAAGCTCGGCGAAAACAGTTGCTGTTTGCTCACGGGCTTCATGTATCTGCTCTTCCTCCTTCTCGTTGGCCGGTGGTGTCCCGCCATCTGCGCTCTTGCTCTCCTCATCGCCGGCCACCCTTCCGTTCAGGATCTTCTGTACCGGAGTATTCCTCAATCTCCAGTCGCCGTTGTTCCTCTCGAGCTCCAGTTCGTATCCCAATGCAATGACCTCTATATCCGGCCGACTCAGAACAGCCAAGTCGCCGGTACGCCTCGCGAAGTCCGTCACGAACTTGATACTCGCGGGACCTGGTGCGCGAACAGTGACAAATGGTAGTAGCGTGGTCTCGACCCGTGTGCGGGTAGCGGGGTCTCTGATCTCGGAGATGACAGACGGGATGGTATACAAGATTTCGGCTCGAGATACAAGTGCGCTGACAGAAGGGTCATTCTTGATCAATGGTCCCGTATCAAGAACGAGGCTGTGGATCGGCTTGTAGGCTGTGCTGGTGGTGGTTTGCAAGGTGGCACCATCGACAGGCTCTGTTGGTGGCGGGGTAGCCATTTGAGGAGGAGGACACGAAACACGCGATTTCCGTGCGGTCGCGACGGTTCAAAGTCGGTATCGGTCTGTAAGCAAGGTCTTGATAATTTGCCGAGATCGAGAACAACAACCGGGTTCGTTTGATCGATATGCCTTTCTTGTGTCCAGGGCGTGGGGCAAATTCTTCCCATGGAAGAGGGGGAGGGGGGGAAATGTTAAAGAACGATAAGATAAGCATTCCAGGGTCAATCACGTGCAGCATGAATATTGAATACCAAACTTTGCGAGAGAGCAACGAACTCTGAAAGTCCCGGATTGAATACATACTAATCAGAAACAGGCTATAATGACTTGGATTTTTGTGAGCCTTTAGGATATACCACTTTCTCGCCCCTCTTTCAAGGCGACAGATTGATTGAATCTCTGAACTGTAGTGTAATGAGCTACCCTAGAGCCGTGTAGACCAATTCCTCGGCTTTTTCTTCTTTGCTGCATTAGGCCATATTAGGTGATGTCTCTGCAGAATAGCATTTCAATATTAATGGCAGATATCAACACGGCACAACTGCTGTTAACTTGGTCGTTGTGAGCTTTTCTAGTCGACCCATGTGGGTAGCGGAACGATTTGCCGTTGTCATACTTGTTGTTGTTAGGCTGGGCGTGAGATGGGAAGGGAAACATACCTTATACACACACATTAAGAAGAAGCCCTGATCCCCCTTTGTTCTGATTGGCTTACATCCTTACGAGTGACCAACTTGCCCCCCCGGGACTGTTAAAAGGCAAAAGGAATGAAACCATGGAAAAAATATGCACGCAAGATGCACGCAAGACTGAGCAAGGAATAGGAAAAGGGTTGTGTTAGCGAGTGTACGAGGTTGTACCACATAATAACGAACGACTTCACCTGGAGGCCGTCGGTAAGAAATTCTTCCAAGGGCAGACAGAGGGCGAGTGATGTGGGGACACCGTGTCCGAATGACACGTTGTGTGTAGTCCGTACGTCCGTAGTGCGGGATGGATGTACGTACGGACTTTGTACTCCGGAGTTATCATGGGTTGCTTCACTTGGCTTGCCGATCTCAGATACCGCCGTCCAACAAGTTGGTAGGCTCTAGTTGCGAAGCAGTTGCCGCTGCAGGTTTCCAAAGACTGACAGCGTGTCGCATCAAACATCCTTTACAAGTTAGCGCCGCCCTCTACAAGGTGCCAGAGAGACGGCCGTCGTCCATCGTGAGCTCATGATGCATACTTGTCTCAATCATTGCAGCTCAGTGGGAGGATTCTGGAGGAAATCCATCTGGAGGAAATCCATCTTGGAGGATGGCTTGTTGGGCTACCTTGTGCCATGCGATCAGTCAGAAGTGAGTGTAACATGTATCAACGGTATCAATTGCCTCAATTGCCTCAATCGCCCCAAATTGCCACTGAGACTCATGGCGGCAGCTGTTCTCTCCAAACTTGGCTCGTCTGCAGGGAACATGACGAATGACGAATGACGATGCAGAGGGACCAGCCAGCCAGCCAGTCTTTGGATTTTCTAGAAGGCTTCCATGGCCCGATGCATCCCCACAGATCTTGACAGGGCCCAGTAGCGACGAAGAATCGCCCTGAGATAACAATGGTGTGGGCGCACTGGCGCTCAACGACAAGGGCGGGGAGCAGCTGGACAGAGAAGGAAAAATGAAAAGTTGCAGTTGCAATTGCAGTGGGCTCGATGTGGATACACGCAAACCACGGGGTGCACGGGTCGGGTTGGTGAGGGAATAATAAAGACGATAAGACCGAAGTTGACTCGGTCGCGTGAGCGAGCACACGGGAAACAATGCGATTTAGCACTGCAACACGGCAATTGATTACTGAGACCCCAACTTGCAACAAGATCACCCGGGCAATGGGCGGAATGCGGTCGAAGCACGCGGGGCGAAAGTCGCACCGCACAAGGTTCGACACGCGACCATGTCTCATCTTGCTTTCCAACGGCCGAGAGGAAGGAGCGAAGCGAAGCGAAGCGAAGCGAGGCGAGGCGAGGCAGGGCAGGGCAGGGCAGGCAACCTGGAAACTAACCCTAACCGGCCGTCCGTCTCGTGTCGTGTGACACACAACTTGACATAAGTGACACCACCCAGACCGAGTTCGACGACGCTTGGTCCAATCTCGTCCAATCTCTGAGCCTCTGATCAGTGAGCCAACCAACGCACGGCATCAAAATGAATGAAATGAATGAAATGCATTGCAGTCAGCAGTCGGCCCAGTCCAGCAGCGCAGCGCGGCTCAGAGCGCCAAGTGCCCGTGCCTGGTTTATTACCTGCAATCTTGGCGCGCGGCACCCCCTTGGCTTCTGGTCTTGGCTCTTGGCGGGCACTGCACTGGCCACTGACAACTGGGGCGACGGCAGCAGGCAGCAGCAGCAGGGCAAGACCAGACTTTTCGACTTTTCATCAAATCCTTGTTCGCCGCGGCCCCCCCCGTCTTCCTTCCTGCAGGTGCTCTTGTGTGGCTGCGGCTCGCGGCACTTTTTGCCGACTTGGACTGGGACTGAATAAGAGCGAGGAAAATTTCCTTCTTGGTCGCAAGCCACAATGCCACAATCCGACCGACGTCATTCCCAGATGCGCCATCCGATTCACCACCTCCTGCTTTTTGCCGCCGTCAGACAACAACAATAACAATAACAACAACAACAACAACGACAGCAGCAGCAGCAGCAACAACAACAACAACAATGACAATGACAACAATAAAAACGACAACAGCGACAACAGCAGCGATGACAACAACAATCGAAAGCATGCTCGAACCTGATATACATTGAGTCCCTGGATTTGCGGGCTGCAAACGTGGACCCCCGAGGTGGGCTCCAGCAGAGAGTGGCTGCAACCAAGGAAGAGTACGTCCGTAAGGCACGGAAGGTTCATGTTACCAACCACCCACATGATGGACCACATCCCATCCATCCAAGGTGCCATCGCCACAGCGTTACCCCAGGATTCGACTGCGACATGTACTCCATATGTACGATTCCTAATCGAATCGTGCCTTTCTCTTCTCTCGCGCTAAACACTTCGGTCACCTCGGAGTCTTGGGAGTCTCACACGGAGAGGGAATTGTCCGCGGCGGGTCGCCATGGATCGTTGACACATGAAAACTGACTCGACCGACCGACCGCTCCACCCTTGCCTGGCAATCAATTGGTCCAGAGGCCTTTTCTTTTCTGGTACGGATCCGTACTTGCGGAGCTCATCGGATCTAGAGCCCTGGCTTCGTGTCATCTCGCGTCAAATCGAGGGTCATGGAAGACGAAACCAAGGTGGCGTCCTCCAGTCATAATACCCAGCTAACTATTGGACCCTGTCAAGACACAAGCAAATCGACCCCACTACTACTACGTTGCTCCACGAAACTCAACTTGGGTGAGTTCCCTTATGAGTCCCCTCCCAGCTTTGTGTCCGGCCCTTGACTCCGAGGAAAAGACAACATTTGCGGGGGAGCCGTCCTCCGGGGTACTACTGCACGACAAGATTGGTCTGGAGGAAGATCAATGGGTGGTCTGGGAGACTGGGACGTACATGTACATGGCTAGTAGAATCTAGAACTTGGCCCGAGGCCGCCATTGGAGACATCTGCTACGGCGGATTACTGCTCAACTTAACCAACGCAATGCGTGCTTGACTTTTTGCATGACTTTTCCCATTGACAGGCCAGAGATTGAACCTGGGACCCTTATCAGTAGTCATCTCGTGACTCCTACGGATTAGTCGTCTCGCAATTTGGTTTCGCGGCCAGCCCGCTCTGTTATCTACAATGGGGCTTTGGCTCCCCAACTTACTTGTACGCGATGGAGGCGCCCCATTACCCCATCCCGTGGTGCCATTGTCTGCCCCACTTGCTCCAATCTTGTTGATGAGGGCTTTCTTTTCCTTTTCCCATCAATCCCCTATCGGGATTCCTGGATTCGTGGATTCCTGGATTCCTGAATTTCTGACCAGAGGGTGTCTGTCTATTCCAACTCAATGCATGTTTCAAACCGGTGGTGATGGGTGGCAGGCGGGAGGAGATGGCTAGTCGCGGTGTACGGACTACATGTGCGGATTAAAGTTCGTGTGTCATGGAGTCGAGGCGTGTTTGTTGTGTGTCGACTTGTCCGGGTTCGGCCAAGGAGAGAGAGAACTTACTTCCCCCCCGCCCCTGCCCCTCGCGCCTTCTTTTCTTCGCGCCAGAATCAGAAACCTTCCATTGCATTTGCCCCGATCCTGGCCCACCCTGGCCCTGGTCGTCGTGCGTCCATCTTATCTTCTTCTTCTTCTTCCACCCTGCCCATGTTCGGGAACCCAGCCTAAGCTCACTCACCAATTACTTGCACGCGATTAGCAGCAGCACGGTACGGAGTACGGAGTACGGACAAAGTATATTTTATTCCTTGCTTGTTTTCAATAAAGCTCCGCGACTTCCCACCTTCTAGCGTCCTACCCTTCGCCTCGTCTCCTCTTCCATACACGCTGCTCCTCGTGAGGTGGTCAACTGTTTACCTCCTCCGCCCTCTCTCCTTCCTCTCTCCTTCCTCTACATCTTTTGACAAAGGACTGAAAGGACTGCTGTGTCTCATCTGCTTTGCCAACATCAAGACCTGAGACCAGGAACACTACTCTGGGAAATCACCCGACTTTGGGTCAACTCGGACCGAGTCCGACCATCCATCTTAGATATTCTCTCTTCTCGCCATTCCCATTCAACTCACCACCCAAAATGTCGGAAACTGTCGTACGCGACCACGCTCTGTCCGAAAAAGCCATCAGGGAAAAGGATTCGTCCACTTCCGATCTCGCCACTTCGGATAACGTGCTTGGTGCTCCCATCGCTGGAGAGGTGACCGACTTCGAGGAGCGACGAACAGATTTGGAGAAGCAAAAGACAGCCGAGGGCAATGCGCACTTCCATCGTCTAGGATGGAAGCGACTCACCATTGTCCTCATTGTTGAGGCCATCGCGCTCGGCTCACTCAGCTTGCCAGCCGCCTTCGCTTCGCTGGGCATGGTCGCCGGTGTCATCTGCTGCGTTGGTCTCGGACTCATCGCCATCTACACAAGCGATATTGTCGGAAAGGTCAAGATTGCGTATCCCGAAGTCGCCCACTATGCCGACGCCGGTCGTCTTCTGATGGGACGTTTTGGATACGAGGTGGTTGGCGCCATGTTTGTTCTTCAGTTGACCTTCCTAGTCGGCTCGCACTGCCTGACCGGTACAATCGCCTTCCTCAACATCACTAACAACGGCGCCTGTTCCGTTGTTTTTGGTGTTGTATCCGCCATCATCCTGCTCGTCATCGCCATTCCCCCGTCCTTCGCAGAGGTGGCCATTCTCGGATATATCGATTTCGTCTCCATCCTGCTTGCCATCGGCATCACCATCATCGGCACCGGCGTTGTCGCTGGCCAGAAACCCGGAGGCTTGTCTGCGGTGAACTGGTCGGCGTGGCCAAAGGAGGACCTCACGTTTGCCGAGGGTTTCATCGCCATTACCAACATTTGCTTCGCCTACAGCTTCTCCATGTGCCAATTCTCCTTCATGGACGAAATGCACACGCCCGCCGACTATGTCAAGTCGATTTGGGCTCTCGGCCTTATTGAAATCTTCATCTACACCATCACGGGTGCCGTTGTCTATGCCTTTGTGGGCGTTGAAGTTAAGTCGCCATCGCTGCTCTCGGCCGGCCACACCCTGTCCAAGATTGCTTTTGGCGTTGCCTTGCCCGTCATCTTCATATCTGGATCCATTAATACAACCGTCATTGGGCGCTATATCCACGGCCGAATGTACAAGGACTCGGTCACGCGATTCATCAACACCCCCAAGGGCTGGGCCACGTGGCTCTCAGTCATCACCGTCATCACCGTCGCCGCCTTCATCATCGCCGAAGTGATCCCCATTTTCAACGACCTTCTGTCCATCTCGTCCTCCCTGTTCATTTCCGGCTTCACCTTCTATCTGCCCGCCTGGATGTGGTTCAAGCTTCTCCGCAAGGGCAAGTGGTACTCTAAAGAGAACCTCCCCAACTCCATCATGAACGCACTTTGTTTTTCCATCGGCATCGTTGTCTTGGTTTGCGGCACATACGCCAGTGTAAACGATATTGTAAGTTTAAGAATCCCAAAACTCTGTTCCACGTCGAAAATAACATGACACTAAACTGTGATGCCAAAAGATCAAGTCGTTCAACGCCGGTACCACGAGGGGGGTCTTCTCTTGCGCACCAATTGGGTAAAGGGAAGCGGTAATTTCTTGCGTGTGAGAAGAATTTTAAAGAGTAGGAAACGGAACAGCATGCTTTTCGAGCACCAAGTCTCTGCGCGGCGCATTCACGATGCCAAGGGCGAGGACGCGAGGTTGGTTGGGATGCGGAAAAGGTGGCCTAATTGACGCAGAACGAAGCAGAATACATGTATGTAAAAGGCTTTACGCATGTCCATGGTACAGGATTAGTCATTCAATGTTGCTGCATATGATGCCCCACCTGTTTGTTGCACTATGCACAAAGCTCACTTATCCGGGGTGGTTCGAGAGATGATGGCCTGAGCTCCCACCTGCTGCGAGGGCGGGAGCTCGCAGTCGCAAATTGGGGATGCTGAGTTTGCGGTGTTATCAGGAGGCAGGGGGTTTAAAATAGAGTTGGCGCCCTGGCTAACGTGAAAGAAGATGTGCGCGGCGGCCCCGTGGCGGCCCCGTGGCGCGATGTCCATGTCGAGGGGGGGCTTGTTTAGAGACAATCAATCGAGGGGACCGGCCAAGTCTTTTTTACGATTTCTTTTTGGCCATTTCCCCGAGAATGGAGAATGGGGCGACGGGCGTTTTGAGAAATGTCGCAGTGGTGGATGGGACGGGGTCTTGAATGGAAGGCGAGGCCCCCGGGGGTTTTTGAAGCAATTTTCGGCGGCCTAAGCATTTTGTTTGCGTTTCCCTTACTGCATTGCATGTCTGACTTGGGATGGGATGGGATGGGATGACTGATCGAGGATCCACGAAGCATACTGCTTTGGAGTAGGGTGGGCAATTTACTTGGGAGCCTGCGGGATTCATGAGTAGAAAAAAAAGGGAAGAAGTAATCATGGCTGCAATGCACTGATCTTGGGTGTACGAATTGGCCGCCGGTCATGAGAGGAGATTGAAATCTTGTCTATTTCTTGGGAATTATCAATGCTCGCTCGGTGAGGTAGCACGAGATGGGAAGCCCGTCCCGTCCGCACATGGGAGCTGAGCTGAGCTGAGCTGTTGGCTTCGTCATCAGCATGTCTACCCTGGACGTCGCTGCCCGTTATATCGCCCCTGTTCCTCCAAATAGGGTTTTATTACGCCGGATTTCTTCATCCTTTAGTTCTCCTGGCCAAAGTCGTCTTTACACCGGCCGCCGGCGAAGCGCGCCGTTGCCATTGCCCTCATCAACGCTCTTAGTTAGCTGGGTAATGTTGGCCGGTGCCTATGTCTGGCATCTGAAAGAAGACGGATACCGCGAGAGCTACGGCTGAAGAATCTGAATAAGAAATTGGAGGAGCAGGGGGAGAAGGAGGAGACGTAGCAGACGATTAGATGAGAGCCAGGCCACGAAGGGCAGTTCCGTCTTGATTGGAAATAATGACGAAGCTCTTCGCATGCGCAAGGGCTTCAGGTGCCTCAGATTCCCCCACGTGATCAAGTATCTCTATTCGTCCGAAATGGCACGATATCGGAACGCACTTGGTGTGTAAGTCACCGTGGGGATGGGTCACATGCCAAGTTCGCTCTTTCAAGAATGCCCAGGTATATAACGCCCCATTGACCCCTTGACTTGGACTCACCTCCGTACACACGCATCTACGATACCGCAACAGGAGCCGGTGCCGTCCGCCTGGGAGCACATTAGCCCGCCAGGCAATGAGCCCGCCGTTCGACTGAAGAGCACCTGCCAAGAGCTCCCTTTTACCCTCAATTTTGAGCTCATACGCTCGAATGTCTTCAGAACCACCTTCTCAACGGACTCATTATTCTCGCTATAACCGTGGGACACTCCATGTCGGCCTAGGCGAGAAAGCGTCACCCATGAATTTGTCTGGGAGACGTTTTGACACATCGGCCATGGACAGATTTGGTTACGACGTGTACAAGACTGATCCCTTGTACAAGAACATCCCCTTGCTGATCAACGCTACGCCTTCTGGCTGCATCGCGTTCTTCTCAACGAGCCACGGTCGCGGCAAATACTCAATTGGTGCCGAGATGGACGGCATGTGGTACATGTGGGGTCAACAAGGTGTACGGGCAGGATTGCGGAGGACTCGAGGAGATCATCGTCGTGGGAAAGACTCTGCAAGACATCGCTTCCCAGACCCAGAAGGGGGGTAGATCAAAGAGCACCACAAGCTCGGCATGCGGTTGATTGCAAATGTGAAGCCGTATGTTCTGGCGAGCCGTGAAGAAGCTTCGTGAGGAGGGGATTGACTGCATTTGCAATGACAACAATGGGTACACCATGACCGACCATGGTTGGCAGTATACCGTTCATGAGCCTTCGCTTCAAGTTCCGGACAAGCTGAAAGGTCGTCGAGATGTCGGGCTTTGGGGCCGGAGCTTGCATGCAGAACTGCACGGAAAGGCCTCTCACGATGCTCTGGTCGAGGCTGACCCGGAAAGTAGACCATTTGTTCTGACCCGATCTGCCACGGCCGGAACCATGCGGTATGCTTGTGAAGATGGCAACAGTATCGATAGTTTCAGTAACAAAAGGTAACAGAAGCCGCATTTAGCCCAGGCAAAGTCCATGGCATAGCGTAAGTTTTGTAGAAAGATCCGAGGCTCGCGCGTGATAATATCCATACGCTCCTTCAAAACGTCTTGCACCATCTCTAGCATCTGGATCTGATTGGTGACATGGCATCCACGTTCTCTACCCCAATCGAACGTATCGCCCGACACAAGGCCATGGCTACCCTTGGACTGCGATGCTATATCGGCCATGGCGATGACGGTCCTAGAAGAAGACTGATAGACTAGCTGCCATGGTGCAGGCCTTTCCCAACGATGATAAGTGATGGGACAGAGTCGCCAGGTGCTGGTCAAGCGGGACCAAAGTAGGAGCTTGTGACTGTTGGGGCTGTCGGTGATGTCAAAAGAATGGTTGGGGTTGGGGGTGTTTCGCGGGGAAGGAAGGATGGGAAGCCTGGCCTGATCTATTGTTACAGTGGTTTGCATATAACGGGGCGGGGCGCTGCAATGCAAGTAGTTGCTACTAGTCCGTAATCCATCCGTACGGCTTGCCGATTTGCACGCACGGCACGCTCGAATACTTTCGACTGGGGTCAGTCTCTCGTTCCTCGGATTTGTTTTCCGACACGAATTTTCCCTTGCGCCGAAGAAGGGACAGCACTTCCTCCTTCGAACCAATGGAGTCACGTCGAGAGCAGATTATCTGTATCGGTACACTAAGGCTGTTGCGACAACGTCGTCCTATGTGAGGACCCGATGACGTGCTTGACCAAGGCGCGTCAACTTGGTGCCGCAAAGGTCCCCAGGTCCTGGTCGACCTGACGAGGGATCTGAATTTAGAAGGTCAGAACCGAGCGAGTAAGTAGCCTTGATTGTGGAAACATGTTGGCTTTTGCAAACAGTCAGCCGCCTGAATCAAGAGTGGATGCTCGGAGAGAAATGTGACGCTGCCCAGGCGTCGCATTGCATCGACCAGCGTGTGACGGAGATGTCGCCGGTACGGAGGAATAGGCATCACTCCCCGCACATATATACACATACGGCCGAGAGAGCTAGGGCTGGGGACCCAGGTAACGACGGGTTCCAGCCAGGGTGCATTTTCCAATCAATGGGCGGCTTGCCGATCTGCAAAAGGAGGCCCGTTATCATGAATTGCACAGCCAATCAGCAATGCACCTTTGGCGCTCCCCAACGGCCTCGGGGAGTTTCCGAGCTTCTTCGTGTATCGACTTATCTATTCGCAGCCTGTCCAATGGCAAATTCAATCCATCATCGCCTTGTTGCCTGCCGACAAATCTTCCATCAACTCGGCAAGCAAGAAGAGTCTCGTGAACTCGTGAGAACAGGGGATAGGAGACAGGGAACAGAACAGGGAACAGGGGACAGAGGACAGGGGACAGGGTCTCCGGGACCTTTTGACGCGGCTGGTTGTCGATGGCGATTGCTCCCTCCCCTCCTGGGTCTAGCCTCGTTTAGGGAGGTAATGGTCATCCGGGGCCATGTTGTAGGCAATGTAGGCAATCACGCAATGTAGGCGACGCCCCCGCGACACGGCCGAGAAGAACGCATGTTATCGTACGTGTGGGTGCACGCGGACAAGATTGCCGTTGATCTGCGCCTAACCGTCTGGTTCAGGGAGGAGTCCGGAGGACAACGAGATTGCTGGCCAAATCACCTGCCAATTGTCGACGAACTCGACACGGCGCCGGACTGCAATGTAATCTTGGGTCTGGGTTGCCAACTTGCTAGTAACCTACCAGTACCGACGACGGAACGGTGGGAGCTCGACAAAGTCACCGGCTTGGAAGTCCTGCTTTCGACGAGGCACTTGGCAGGCAAACTTGGATCAAGGCCAGAAAGATAAATAGATTGGCCTTCTCCCGCCCAGCATCATGGAAAGAAATTGGATTCCAAGGCGCTTCATCCCCATCATTCTTCCCATCTCGCTTATCTCGCCCATCTTGCACACATAGACGACCCAGAACAAGGTCCAGAAACTTCTTTCCAAGTTACCAAATCGCAAACATGAAGGTCTCGGCTCTTCTCGCTCTTCTCCCCCTTCTCCCCGTGGCCGTGGCCGCCCCCACCAAGCGTGCCTCGCCCGCGCCCGTCCTCGTTCCTCGGGGCGTCCAGCTCGTCGAGGGCAAGTACATCATCAAGATGAAGGGCGACTCCAACATCCAGTCCGTCAACGCGGCCATTTCATCCATCAGGGCCAGCGCCGACCACACCTACAGCCACTCCTTCAACGGGTTCGCCGCCTCCCTGACTCCCGAAGAGCTTGAGCAGCTCCGCCAGGACCCCAGCGTGAGTTTTGTCCCCCGACTTTTCAAGGAGATGTGATTTTGCTGACGACAACTTGAAAAAACAGGTCGACTTCATCGAACAAGATGCCATCATGACCATCTCGGCCACTCAGTCCGGCGCCGACTGGGGTCTTGCCCGCCTGTCCAGCCAAAAGGCTGGCAGCACCACTTACATCTACGACGATAGTGCCGGCGAGGGCACTTGCGCTTTCATCATCGACACCGGCGTCGAGGCCGATCACCCTGTATGTCCCCCCCCCCCCCCCCCTTAAAAAAAAATAGCGATTCAAAGCGTACATGGCTGACGAAACTACCAAAACAGGAATTCGAGGGCCGCGCCAAGCTCCTCAAGAACTTTGCTGGTGATGGAGAGGACAGCGATGGCAACGGCCACGGAACGCACGTCTCCGGAACCATCGGCTCCAAGACATATGGTGTGGCCAAGAAGACTCAGATCTACGGCGTCAAGGTCCTCGATGCACAAGGCTCCGGCTCCAAGTAAGCAACAGAAAAACACCACTGCCATACCCATTGGATTTGTGTGTCCCCAAGTTCTAACAATCTGCCCCCAGCTCTGCCGTCATTGCTGGCATGGACTACGTCGCCAAGGAGGCCCAGAACCAGTCCTGCCCCAAGGGCAGCGTCGCCAACATGTCCCTGGGTGGCTCCAAGTCTTCCGCCGTGAACGAAGCCGCCGCCGGCATCACCGGAGCCGGCATCTTCCTGGCCGTCGCCGCCGGCAACGATGGCCAGGACGCCTCCGACTACTCTCCCGCGTCTGCAGAATCTGCCTGCACCGTCGGCGCCACCACCAGGGACGACGAACTCGCCACCTACTCCAACATCGGCAAGCTCGTCGACGTCCTCGCCCCCGGCTCCAATATATCCTCCACCTGGATCGGCGGCAAGACCAACACCATCTCCGGCACCTCAATGGCCTCGCCCCACGTTGCCGGAATCGGCGCCTACTTCCTCGGCAAGGGCCAGAAGATCGACGGTCTCTGCGAGTACATCGTCCAGAACGGGGTCAAGGACGCCATCAAGGGGGTTCCCTCGGAGACGGTCAATGTCATCATCAACAACGGCGAGGGCGGCGGCAACTCGACCCGTCGACACTGGTAAGCTGGGCGCTGGCGCCAGCGAATGACGGGGAACGGATTCTGTACATAGGAACGTCCACCTTTGTGGGGGGGGGGGAACATATCTCTTGGGTTGCGGGCATCACAATAGCATGAGGAAATGACGACGACGTTATGAAGGCTGCAGCAGGGCACATGGATGGGGGCATGTTCTTTCGATTGTATTTACTTTTTTTTTTCTTCCTCGCATTGAACATACATGACATTAGTGACTTTTTTTTCTCGTCACTCGTGCACCACTTTAAAAAAAAAAAAAAAGAAAAAAAGTGGCCAGGTCTGTGGACGTACCTTGATCCTCGGTGGTTGTTCCGCGAAATAAGGCGTTCGAGCGTCAGCAGTAGTACGTGCACTTCACCTTGCCATCAGTCGAATGATACCTGTCAATGACTCGGCAAGGTAGCATCTAACCATGACATGACGGTTACAATCCCCCGAGATGGCTTGTCCAATTTGTGTGATGGCCGCGCAGACTGATGGCTGCGCAGACGGCCAAGTTATGCTGCGTATCGTGTGCCAATGGCAAGAAGCCGTCACATTTCTGATGTGAAGGTCCTCCATTGCTCTAAATCAAACAGCGAATCGCATCTCTTCAAAGTGCACAATTGCACCCAGTTCGAGAAATAGTTTGCCACCCGAGCGCGTCGCGACCCGCGCTTCCAAGTTTTTGAGTTTTTTTAACCCGCCCCGCCGCCAACATGATTGGAGTTCGTGTTGCGAGAGGTCAGTGATATGTATGTATGTATTATGCGGGGCTCGACCGCAAGGTTTTTTTTTTCCCTTTCCAATCACGGTCGCGGCCGAGCCATTGTCTTTGACTTCTTGGCCATGAAACCCCTGAGCAGAGGCCCGTTTTCTAGTGCACAGCTAGGTTCTCCTCTGCTCCGCACTCTTTTCGACCTTCTACAATCTATTGTCCTCGCGTGCGCTACAAAGTGCAGAGCCGCTCGGTGCTGTTGGCATCACTTTGTCGCGCTCCCCGAGTCCGAGCGGAGTGCGACCCGTTGTGGACGGACTTCTGGAGACGGGTTTTTTTTTTCCCTTTCTTTCTCGAATTCGCGGAAAGGGTTCTGCAACGGACGCTAGATGTGGAGCCAGCTTGGTGGCTTTGTCTCTTTCCTTTCGTTGGATTCCTTTCAATCCTCGCCAAGAGCTCGGGCTCAAAGAAGTCAGGACTGAGCGAGCAACCGTGGTGGTTGAGTTTCGCGACGATGCACATCATGGCAGCCTCTTGGTGGCCATGTTGTCCGGCAGCGCTTTCCTAATATGGTCGCGAGGAGGGTATGGAAACCTTGTTGCAGATACATCGTGATGGATGCGATCCTATCCACCCGATGGGAATGGGATGGGGTTGGCCAGACTCCGAACTTGTTCGAGAGCACAAGTCGGATTGTAGCGCGCGGCAGATGTTCACGTTCCCTTCTGCTCGATCCAGTCTGTGCATTTGTTCGCTATTCTTCTTCCAGGCGGGCACACGGGAAAACGCCCCGAGCCAAATCTACTCTTGGGGGCAGCGGCCCGATCTCACAATATTTGCTCTTGTTGGGAGAAAAAAAAAAGTACTTAAGGGCCCATGATGCCTGGACATGTTGGTTTGGAAGTTTTCTGCATCAACCTCGGCTTCCTTCGCGTCACTAAAACAAGAGCACCTCCTCCCAGCAGTTGAGCACCAGAATGTTGAACGTCAAGAACCTTGTTCTCACGGCGGCGGCGGCGCTTGCTTCGCAGGCCATCGCGGCACCGACTGGGCCCGATGCCGGAAATGCCAAGATCCAAGCAGCACAGGGTGGCCAGGTGATTCCTGGCAAGTTCATCGTCACGCTGAAGCCTGGCTCCAAGCCGGCAGTGCTCGAGAGCCATATGAGATGGGTCAACGGGGTTCACGCAAGAGCATCTGGCGACGAGGCCATCAAGGGAGTCGAGACCATGTTGGACGGAATTTACGGCTTCATGGGCTACGTCGGTAGTTTCAGTGAGGCGGTTCTGGCCCAGATCAAAGCTCATCCTGACGTTAGTTGAGACTTTTTTTTTTTTTTTTTTTTCTCCCCATTCATGATGAGGCATGCTAACATGATGTGATGACTCAGGTCGAGGCTGTTGAGCAAGACAAAATCTGGACTCTCGACTGGATCACTGATGACCAGCAACTCGAAGCAAGAGACGACGACAAGGAGCCACCTTCCAGCGGCGGGGGCAGCAACTTCATCCAACAGAAAAATGCGACATGGGGACTAGGAAGCGTCTCTCACCGGGCCCCATATGCCACCGAGTACGGCTACCAGGAATCTGCCGGGAAGGACACGTACGCCTATGTCATCGACACGGGCATCCGAACCACGCACGAGGAGTTCGAGGGCCGCGCATCTCACGCCTGGAGCGCGTATCTGACGAGGACGGACAATGTCGGCCACGGCACCCACGTCGCCGGCACCATCGGCGGCAAGACGTACGGAGTGGCCAAGAACGCCAAGCTGCTCGCCGTCAAGATCTTCAACAGCAGGTCGTCCAGCACGTCCGTCATCCTGGCCGGATACAACTGGGCGGTCAACGACATCGTCCGAAAGGGCCGCACCAAGAGGGCCGCCATCAACATGTCCCTCGGCGGCCCCAAGTCGACCGCCTTCAACACGGCCGTCGAGAGGGCCTCGGCCTCGGGCGTCTTGTCCATCATCGCCGCCGGCAACGAGGCCCAGGATGCCTCCAACGTGTCTCCCGCGTCGGCCCCGAGCGCCATCACCGTCGCCGCCATCAATCGCGACTGGACCCTCGCCTCGTACAGCAACTTTGGCTCCGTCGTGGACATTTGCGCCCCTGGATCGAACATCACCTCTGCCTGGAACACGGGAGACTCGTCCGAGAAGACCATCTCGGGCACCTCCATGGCGACTCCTCATGTTGTCGGCCTCGCTCTTTACGCCATCTCCGTGGACGGCGCTACCGGCGTTGACGGCGTCACCAAGCATCTTCTGTCAACCGCCACAAAGGACAAAGTTGCCGGCGACACGCGCGGGTCGCCCAATCTGATTGGCAACAACAACAATCCTTACCAGAAGTAGTAAAGCAGTCAGTCAGTCACACGCGTCCGACTTGGGATCGTGGGCAACGAAAAGGATGGCAATTGTAGAGGACCAATAATTTCTTCTTCTTTATATATACATACATATATATACATAGCACAATATACATGCACCCTCAATGCTGGTCTCTAAATCGTCAAGTCGTCCACGTTTCGTCGTGATGCAATTTGGCGGGGCGGGGAAGTTGATCGGCCGAAAGCGAGATGATGCTATGCCAATCTTTGCTGTCGGGCATTTTCCTTGGCAACGGTGGGTTTGGGTTGGGCAAACAGTAGATCTCGGCTCCAAAAAAGTTCGGTTTGTCTCGTATCTATGGAGCCTCTGAATGCTAATTAGGTAGGCGGTGAAAAATCACTGCATGCTAAGCATATGCCAAAGACCACAGTATATTCGTTCCATCGTTCCATTCGTTCCATTCGTTCTATTTATTTAATCCGTTTAATCCATTTAATTCAGTCAATTCAGTCAATTCAGTCAATTCAGTCAAAAGCCTCCACCCTGGATACAAGACGAACTTTGTTAGAGCCGAGATTTACTGTAACCCCCATCCCGGTTTATCCATCCCCGCCGAAAGCCTGTGCCATGAGCCCTTTTTATCAACGCTCATCTAGCCACCCATCTGCGACTACGGCCCCGGACGCTGGTTCTCGTTCTTTGTGTTGGTCTTTATGCCCAGAGGCCTTTGGACCTGCACCACCCTTGTGGGAGACTTATCGCCAGATCTGCTGGCGCGGGGCGATGATCTTGGGGGAGGGTTAGCAGGCGGCGGGAGGATTTCTCCAAGCGCCAAAGGGTTGGTGGTGTCTTTGTCGTCATTTTCGCCCGGAGGAACCTGGCCAGTGGGGACCTGCGACACCCACTCCGCAACGCTAACTGGCACTTCTTGTTGAGCTAAAATTTGGTCCATTTGGTCATGACGAGACTCGTCGGTAGGCTCAGCACCGCCTGACATAGCAGCTAGTTGTACCAAAGCCCACTGAAGTTTTATGACAGTGATGAATTTAGGTGCGTCGATATCATCCAGCGTCACGTCAAAAGTCTGGCCTGATAAGATTGGCCGGTTAGATGGGCACATGTTGGCTGCCACAGCAGGTTGAGGCGCCTCGAATAGCTTAGCTCGGAAATCATGCTGCTGTTGCTGATTGAGAGTGTCGGTCGCCTTGGAGTGCTGGTTCTGCTTCAGCCAGCGAAATTCGAGTGTAACTGTTACCTTGCTCTGAGCGTTATTAGACTCAGAAGGCATTGAGCCTAGATATTTGAGGCCAAAGTAGGCCTTGCCCCACCACGTATGAAGCGATGGGCTCAGACAAATCATATTCCATGACTTATCCGAATTGCCAGACATCAATTCGACTCGTATGTCATCGTCAACTCCATCCCTGCCAACAAGGTAATACTCTGTCATCCCATGGAATAGCTTAGACATGACTTCTGTGCAACCACTTCCAGACCAGGAATAGGGAACCACATGACAGACCTGTGGACAGTCTGTCTTTGTTATAATGCATTGATAGCCGTCTCGCTGTCGGCATTTTGATGACTCTGACCTATTGCGCTGAGTGTCGGAAGATGAGGCATTTGCTTGACTGCCGCTGCCGCTGCCGCTACCTATTATACCGCTGCCTTCGCTGCAGAATCGCTTGTGGCCAGTTCTGGTGGGTAGATCCAATTCATTTCCAAGCCAAGAACGTTTTTTTGGCTTTGCTGCCACGCTGCTTGTGTTTTGGGTTGCTTTTGCGGGTCCTCTAGTGACTGGACATAAAGATTAACAATATGGCCTTTGAACCGTGAGTAAGGGTAAGTACTTACAAGACCGGATGAGTTGAGGTACATGGCCTAAGGACTTAACAACTATTTCATAAATAGAGCCAAGTCCAGGCGTGTTCAAGTCCTTTAGCTGCTGTAATGGCATTACCATAAAAAGGGAAAATATTGCAGCATTAACTTGAAAATCTGGTTTGACAGAGCGAGCCTGCTTCTCAATCTGCGTAATGATATCCAAACGCATCTCATACTCATCGAGTGGGAGAAGTTCGACGGTTGGCTGGTAAACAGGGCGATCATCCAGGAATCTCTTCAAGGCATCTAGTGCCATAGGATTATTCGAATACTGCTGACAGTATTCGGCGTAAGAGTTGTCCATTATTGCGTGTTAAAGTTGTTGAACGAAGTGGGAATTTGACGGGGGTGATGGTGGTGAAAGCTTGCGAGATCGTTAGAAAAGGTGTTGCGAGAGTGGGAAAGGGTAAATAACTCACAGTTGTTTGAGTGAAGAAGTAATAAGTTTTTGCGTTGCGATTGAGTTCGTGGTACAAGTCGTGAGTGGCGTGGCAGGGTGGGTATGCTAACTTTTAGAGTTGATCACGTACATGCAGGTCCATGAGTCAAAGGCGACCCGACCCGCCCGCCCGCCAGCCCGCCAGCCCGCCAGCCAGCCAGCCCGCCAGCCCGCCAGCCAGCCCGCCAGCCCGCCCACCACTTTTCAGGTGGGCCCCAACAAAAAATCATATTACCACCAGAATGCGCTTTCCCGCACTGTCCGTCAATACGGCTCGGCGGCTGGTCACCATACAAGCCGTCAAACGCAGTTATTCATGGACTACTCCGTACAGCCTACAGCCATCGCGCTGCGGTTCGCCGACATGACCAAAGTCTCAGATGCGTCGTAGAAGAGCTTTGCAGATGGAGATTCACTATCTAGGAAATCTAACAGAGGTAAAAAGGAAGCGATTCAACAGAAGGTCTACTAGACAAGTGAATCTAGGCCTTCAAACGAAGCCTACCATGAAACACGGTAACAAGCGAGATGCGGGATGCGGGATGCGGTAGGGAATCTGCATCAACAAACGAAGAGAGGATGACGAAGGTGATGCCTCAGATCTGAGGCTGCCATGTGAGGCTGCCATATCCTCAACAACTGACAAAGCAGATCGAGAACCGATGCAACAAACCGTAATTTCCGTGCCCAAAGGCGCGACGCATACCGCAAAGAGAGGGTAAACATTTTGTCTGCGCGTCAGGATAATCGACGACGCAGTAGAAGTTTTAATAAAGCAGCCCGCGACGTGGAGAATCAGCAAAAAAAAAAAAAAGCTTTTTGGGTCAATCTTTGCGCAACTGGCCAGGTAAAAAAAGACACATTGCTAAACTAACTGGCAGCCGGGAACGGCACAAAGCGTAAAGAGCGGGAGAGAAAGAGTCCAGAGACAACAGAGGCTCTGCGACTTCTAGACGTTGAGGAACTTCTAGACATGAAACGTGACGAAGCCAAGTCATGCGGTGCCATTGCGGACGAGCTCTATTTTTGGGGATCTGGCCTACTACTCGAACACGGCGCAGCGAGAAATACAGGCAGTAGGATTCGTCCATCTCAGAGTATTTCGAACTCAACACCACTTTGGCGAAGCTTCTGGACATGTTTGAGCACCTCTTCGGGCCACGTTTGCAGCGGATGAATATTCAAGACAGGGCCAATGGCTCACTGGTCTGGAACCAGGACATCCAAACGTATGCGGCCTGGAACGTTGATGATCCCAACGAAGAATTCATTGGATATACTTACTTTGACTTTTCCCCTCGGGATGGTAAGAATAGCCATGCAGGGCACTACTCTCTGCAGCAGGTAAGTTCCCGCAACTCCGTTCACAGAGCCTCGTTTCTCGAACAGCAACACAGGGATATGAAACGGCAGACGGAACTCGTTTGTATCCATCCTCTGCATTAGTGATGAACTACGCCCCTCCCACCGACACAAGACCAACGCTTCTGAGTCTGAACGAAGTGCGGAAATTTGTTTCACGAGCTCGGTCATCTCCTACATTCTCTCTTCACAGAGACCAAACACGCAATCCTACATCACGTTAGCCGAGATTTTTTCGAAGCACCGAGCATGATGTTGGAGCAGTTTTTCTGGGTGGAGCGCCATATCAAGCATGACTCCTTTCAATACTCCCACATCAATTCCGACATGATGGGTGCGTGGAAAGCAACGCCAAAGAATCAGGATGGAGTTCCTTCACTCGAGAGACCCGTGCAGTTGAGCGATGATAATTGTCCGCGACCTGGCCCAAACCAACCAGGGCAAAGCTGTTCAGGATGAGCTCAGCACTCTCTTCTTTGCCACCTACGATATGGTCGTCCACACACCCGCTTCGCGCGATGCTCTAGAAAACCTCGATCTAATAGTGCTGTTCAACCAAAAAAAGCTGTTCCGCTATCTACGAATACAAGGTTCGTGGCGGGGAGGCTTGGGGGAAGGCTGGAAATGGGGCCACGGCCAGACCATTTTGCTTCGTCTCCGGAGTGTAACTGTTCTTCTGGGCTAGACGATATTCTGCACTTCCTCGTTACTCGTCTGGGTTTCTCAATACTTCCAGCCGTATTTGACCTTTTGTTCGGTTCCATGTCCTCGGCCTCCCGTAGAATATCGAATAGTTTGCTAAAAGGAATGGACAATGAAATGGACTCGTAAGCAGCGGATAACAAATCGGTTGCGAAGTCGCTAAGTTTCAGGGTGAGGCATCGTTCCGGATTCCCTATTGATCCATCAAAGCAACGAAATGGCTTCTTTTGGTTAGCATTTTCCTATTTTGCAAAGTTGATTCCGCGTAACTCTTGTGGAATGACTTCCGTCAGCCCTAGATCCTCAACGTCTCCTTCTGACTGTGGCAGGAGGCGTCAGAGAAAAGGGAATCACTCGATCGAAAGGTGTTGTGCTTGAGCAGGCTAGCAAGCTAGACGGCTGCGTCTCAAAGCACTTGCAAAACGTCTCCTTCTGGGCCATGACGAAGAGTCGTCTTTGATGTTGCGTGCATGACGATTCTCGTGTGGCCGGAGAAGGACGGGGAGTCTTGCTGCCTCATTCCCCACTTTTATTACCTAGATGTTGTCGGACCGTTGACAGCACACAGTGCGCGCACACTCACTCCAGCGCGTAGCTACGTGCTAAATTCAAGTAGTCCGTAGTGGCTTTGTGGTCAGTAGCGCACCCGCTAGGGGATTGCACATGCGTGCACTGTGTGGGTAACATAACCTCGGCATGTGTCCGTCCTGTGTCATTGGGCCAACGAGGAAATCCCTCCTTTACCAAAGACGGTGAACGTGAATTTTATATTCGGATAATTCTTACTTACCTTCTTGTCTTCACATGGAACATCTACGCACTGCAGCTGCTCGACATGGCCCAGCAATTCGCGATACAGCCTCCGAAGCTGTCTGTCTATGAGCTCGGCTTCCCCGCGCCGTATGTGGTACAGGTCACCATCAACCGAGAGTCACACATGAACGCGATTCCCGTGGCGGGACACTGGGAAGGTGAGAGACTGTGGCAGTGGTTCGATGAGGAACCTTCCCTCCGAGTCGCCATTGTAACAGGGAAAGGGAAAAGGGCGTTTTGCTGTGGCGCCGATCTCAAGGAACAAGCGCAGAGAAACCAATCATCTGAGAAGCCAGAGGCCTTCCTTTTCCCCACAGGAGGCTTCATGGGCCTCTCGCGACGCGTGGGAAAGAAGCCCGTCATTGCAGCTGTGAACGGATTCGCCTTGGGCGGTGGGTTCGAAGTTGCCCTCAATTGGTACGTTGGCCGAGTACATAAATCACAAGCGTGCCATGTTCATTGTTTCCCTTTTTGCATATCTCAGGACCCGAACTGATCTGATCTTTCCTTCTACCTTAGTGACATGGTTGTCGCATCTCCCTCGGCAACCTTTGGCTTGCCAGAGGTGAAGCGAGGACTCTGGGCAGGGGCAGGCGGCATACCTCGGGTAGTGAGAACGTTTGGGATGCAAATGGCGTCTGAGATTGTGCTGGCCGGGAAAGTGCTTCTCGCGAATGAGGCCAGCAGTCTTGGGTTCTGCCGAGTTTCGGCGTCTCCAGAGACTGTTGTCCAGGAAGCCATCGCCTTGGCAAATCATGTTGCAAGCATGTCGCCAGACGCCATCATAATTAGCCGTGCCGGGCTGCGAGAGGCGTGGGAGACTGCCAGTGTTGAGCGAGCGGCACAGCTTGTGCAGGATCGCTATGCCAAGCGTCTTTTGGAGGGGGAGAACCTACGAATTGGGCTAACGGCGTTTGTCACCAAAACAGATCCCAAGTTTGTACCTTCAAAGCTGTAGCTCCGGGCCCATGGCATCCTTCCATAGCTTCTCCAGCGCAAGCCCGTCGTCCTTTCGTTCCTTGAGCCTCGGCGCACGTGGCGGGTGAATGAGGACCTTGAATCAAGCCATCCGCCATCAACGTCGGTCAGTTTTCTCGACGCTCTGCGGTGCCCCAAGATACTGTTTTCCCTTCTCTTCATCACGATAAACTCGAGTCGTTCTTGGCATTGATCCATCCGCGATCCAAGATGACCTCACCTGTTAGTTGCCGGGGCGGTGTTTCCTTGATATGCCCGGAAACCAGCTACTTGGCGCTTACAAAGCCATGCCACGCCGTGCTTTGACGTCTTCATTCCGCGGCAAATCACTTGCTAGAGGCGGACATTGGCTGCCCGACTCATGCTTAGCGTACCTACAAGCTTCTCCGCTGTCCATCTCACAAGCGGATTGCCAGCTGGAGGCCAGGAAATGACAAGTGTCCGGTTCCAGAATCCCAAGTTAGCCATCAGGAATATGGTCATTCACGGAGGCATGGTGCTTATCATCATTAGTTATACAAAAGCCCGTGCCTCAAATAACCATTCTTTCTACGTCATCCGCTATCTTCCAGATAAAGTAGGGGGCGTGTATTATACTCTATCTTGTCTACATTAGACCGTTCCTATTTTCTAGCGAACCAGCTTAAATTGCCGCATTATTTCAAAAATGAATTTATTTTCTCAGACCCAAAGAAAAAAGAGGATCACCTGTCGTCAATGATCAAGAGTACTATATGCAGCACTACGTCGCGAAACTCGACAGCTCAAGTGTTTTAGCATAACCAATAATCCCGAAGTGATAAACAATCATGGCGAGCAATGAGTTGTGACACTTCCCAAGCTTAACATACTCTAGAGAAATCCAAAATGTCAAGTCCCGTGATCTTTGTCTCTATCGTCCGCAGGCAAGGATTGAGCAGCGTCTGTAAAGAATATTGGTGCCTGAACAGAGTTTGTGGGCGTGTTTTACTCCCTCTCCAGTAGGAGAATGCTTCGACGCGCTTCCGCTGCAGATTCCATACCACGTCAGGGTCGTTAGTTTCGCACTCATCTTTGACATGGCCGATTTCAGATTGTGGCGAGAATATAACTGGTGTTCGGAAGTTGCGCATAAGACCCAATGTGGGAGCTAGAGAGAAGGCTTGCAATGGTTCAGAAGAATCAGGCCAAGATAGTCCAGCTGAGGTCATCTATTATGCTCTCTACTTTAGCAACTAACTCACTAAGTAACTCTACCCTTATTGATTCGACAGCATCTGTCTAATATTAGCACAGAACTCATTCTGGGGAAGAACAATAACCAAATTACCTATAATTGCTAGGTTGATAGGAATCACAGCCGGAGATAGGGTAGCAGTACATTACATGATTGCCAGACGCGTTGTTGATTGGAAAAAGATCGGGCTGCTCAAAGACCGATGCGATAAGAATGCATTTATATAGATCAAGGCACATCTCCTTCGGCAGGGACATCCGTAGCTGATCCATCCAGAGCCGATCCATCCAGGTATTGGTGACGGATTTGACGGCATTGTGACACTGCAAGTCATCTGTGATAGCAGCTACATTAGCCATCATGTCAAAACTCACCCTGTCTAGGATCTGATGTGTTTGTCTATATATAATGTTTATTACTATCTTAGGGGCTATGTGATTCAAGATTGGCTTGAATTTCCAATGAAAATTTCCATTCTAATCCGGCTTTGACTCTTTGCAGTTCATTCGGTACACCTCGTTGGCGCGCACTAATGCCACGATGAGGTGTTTCTTGGAAACTCTCAGCCGCAACGATGACGGTTGCTCAGCGGGGATGACGATGAATACTTGTCCATCCGGATCGATATCGACGACAGGCGAAGTCATATTGCGGCCTACGTACAACGGATAGCGAGTGTAGTGACACGTGTAGTGACAACTCTGGTGACACGTCTAGACACGTCTAGTGATGGCTCTATGTAGTGACACGTCTAGTGACACGTCTAGCGATACCTTTAGTGACACCTCGGTGAGACCTCTGGTGATACCTCTACTAGTGACACCTCTGGTGACACGTCTAATAGACAAGTCTGCGGACAACCGGACCAATAATAGGGGTCCGAGGACCTGTTCCGCCGGAGTCTGCCTCGGTTGACCGCAACTCGGGCGGGGAAGGCAGAGCGGAGTTCGGTAATCAATGAATGGCCTCGTCAGCCTATCCCCTATTCGTAGTAGCACGGCCCGGTGGTCCTAGCGTCGTGATTTTGGCACATGCCTTGGGTAATGATGAGAACGTATCCTCTTTGATTAGTTTAGTGAAAGCGTGAAGAAGCTACACGACGAATGATTTCATCCCACGCTGAACAACTCATCTTTCCTTTTTTTTTCTTCCAAAAGTCACAATGCTCGCTAATTCTGCTGTTCCCATCATCGTTGGAGTCGGCGATGTTCGTAACAAGTCCTTCCATGTCGAGGATGCATTGGAGCCGGCCCAACTCATGGTCCAGGCCATTCAACATGCTATTGAAGACACCGGCCTGGGCAAGCAATCGCAAGAAGCCCTGGTGTCCCAAGTCGACAGTCTCAGGATTGTTCCGACATGGACCTGGGCATACAATGATCTTCCGGCCGTCATATCCGAGCGATTGGGGCTGCGTCTATCCCGACAGGTAGTTGGCGAGCATGGCGGCAACCAACCGGCATTGCAATGCGACGAAGCGGCGAGAGATATCGCGGCGCGAAGGAGTGCAGTGACCGTCATAACGGGCGGAGAAGCCCTTGCATCGCGTACGACTTTTTTTTTTTTTTTTTTTTTTTTGGCGGCCTCGTCAGACACAGGAAAAACACACACACAAAAACACACACAATAGAGATTAATTCGTTGCGCGCTTCTGCCTAGTGGCGTCTTGCCAAAAAAGCGGACGGATTCCCCCGCCAGGATGGCCGGAGCCAGATGCTGATGGAGAACAGCGGGCGTCGCTGACTCTTTCCATTCTGAACGAGGGTAAGTCAACACTTGTGCCTGAATTCTGACGAGAATATCTGACCGCCCGAAATGGAAAACAAAAAAAAGGCCCCGGCACATTGCACTCCATGGGCCTTCCCATACATGTCTACCCGCTGTACGAAAACAGTCGTCGCGCCCATCGGGGACAATCCGCGGGGCAGAACGACATGGAGTCGGCGACAATGTATGCTGCCTTTGATCGAATCGGGTCGGAAAACGAGTACTCCTGGAACTACGGGCAGCCCGCCAAGACGGCGGAACAGATCAGCGTGCCGTCTGGCAAGAATCGAATGATTTGCGATCCCTGTGAGTTCTGCATCACCTCCCAACTTGCCTTGTTTGGTTTGAGTCTTGGGGTGAATGAGCCGGTGCTAACGTCAGGCCAGATCCCCTGCTCATGAATGCATTCAACAGTGTGAACCTGTCTGCGGCGTGTATTCTCACCTCGGCCGAGAATGCTGAAAAGCTCGGCATCTCCAAGGACAAATGGATACACGTTCTGGGAGGTGCTGGGACGCACGAAAAAGACGACTGTCAGTAGAGAGATGAATAATGATGGGCTCATATCGGGCGTTTCCATTCCTCAACCCTGGCAGGCACTGACAGACAGTAATGACAGTTTGGAAAAGACGTCACCTCCACCAAAGCGAGGCGATTGGTAAATCCATTGATGCCGCATTGGACGTTTCCGGTCTCTCCGCCTTCGATATCGACTGCTATGACTTTTACTCGTGAGTTTTCACCCTCTTTTCTTTTCTTTTTTCTTTTTTTCTTTTTCGCAAATCACTCTCGGCTTGCTAAATGCTGCAACGCAGATGCTTCCCCATCGTCCCCAAGCTAGCGTGCGACCACGTAGGTCTGTCGACCACGTCATGGCAAAAGCCGATTACTCTACTCGGCGGCCTGACGTCCTTTGGCGGTGCTGGGAATAACTATTCCATGCATGTGAGTCATGACTGTTCCGCAAGTTGGGCGGCTCGCGAGAGAGAGAGAAGGCGACAACTTGGACATCCGCATTGACCAATGATGCACGACAACACAGGCAATCACGGCCATGACCAGAGCACTACGTGCCAAAACATATCGCACTGGTCTGATTCTTGCCAACGGGGGCGTGCTCACACACCAACACGCCATCTGTTTATCGGCAAGACCCAGAGGTGATGGGCGCGATTATCCCGAGAGCAATCCCCTGCCCCCGATCGTGGACGAATACAGCCCGCGATTCATTGAATCTGCACAAGGCGCTGCAGCCATAGAGGTATGGACGACATTGTCGCACCGTCATGATCCTTTTTTCCTGTTGGTGACTCAAGATGCGATAGACATATACCGTCGAGTTTCACCGAGATGGGACGCCCGCCATGGGCCTCATTGTCGGCCGCATTCGGGGCAGCGGCCAGCGGTTCCTGGCCAACCACGGAGATGGCCAGACCCTCGAGCGGCTGGCCAGCAAATCGGGGGAGCACATCGGACGATTCGGGCGTGTACTGGTTGCGGAGGATGGAAGAAACTTGTTCTTCTTGGACACCAAGACAAGGCTATGAGTTGCCCAGAAACAGACAATTCTTTTTTTTCTCTCTCCGTCTCTCTCTTTCTCTCTCTCACGTGGCCGCCCCGCATCTTCAATGGCAATAATAGGCGCACAGTGCACACGGGTAGATCCACTTGGACTCCTCATCGTCCATCATCATTATTATCTAGTCTGCGACATTTCATCGCCCTCGGTCCACACAAGTCGTGAGTCCATCTTTGACATGGAAGAGGATTCAGCCGAGCCCAAGGCTCGCAAGGCCTGCAGTAAGTTGACCTCGAGCGCGAGCCTCCCAATTTCCACGTCGGCCGTAGAACTAAATGCCCTGCCCTCCTCTCCTCCCCAGTCAATTGCCGGAGGCAGAAAATGAAGTGCAGGATCGACACGGGTGATACATGCCGACGCTGCCAACGAGCCGGACTGCCGTGTATTTTCGTCCCCCGCGCCAATGCCTCGGCCCTGATGGTCCCGGCTTCGCTTCCGCTCTCGGGCTACCAGTCGCCCGACGTCACCAGGGACATATTGCTAAGGGTCAAGGCCATCGAGGACCACCTCGGGTTGAACCTCGGGTCCAACGACGGCACCCCCAGCTACCTTGGCCGAGAGGCGAAGCGGGAGGACGCCGTGAGACCGTGGCATGACGACGAGCCCCTGGACAAGCTCTGGGAGGTCTCGGCGGTTCTGGAGCGATGCTTTCCTGGTTCACCGGATGCGGCATTGTGGAAGAGGAGTACCATCAGGCACCTGTGGAAGACGTGCGGTCATTCGTCCTCCCATGCGTTTCGTCTCGTTTCGTTTCGCTTCGCTTCGCCTCGTTTCTGTTGCCATCCTAATTAATCCGAGCATGACAGGTTCCACGACAAGATGCCGGGGCTGCACTTCTTCCCCACGGCGCAGAGGTTCTCATCGCCCGGGCCCGTGCTCCTGGCCGCGATGCTCTACTGCTCAAGCGTGCGCGGAGATGCCGAGTACGCCATCCTGGCCCGCGGCTACTTCACCATCATGTGCTGCGCAATCGCCCAGCTGAGTGTTCCCGGGAGTGAGATCAGCTCGCCGCTCGCCACATCGGATGAGTCCGAGAAGTACGCCTTCCAGACGGTGCTGGGGCTCGTGCTCGCCGGTCTCCTGAACGAGGGCAACATATACGAGACGGGCATCTGGATATCCATGGCGTACAGGCTCGTGCTGGAGCACTGCCCGCCGCAGATCGATGAAGCATACTGCGACTGGCGAAGGTTGTTCAGCGGCGTGCAGATCGTGGATCTGGAGCATGCCTCCCTTCACCTGTCGTCCCCCGCCGTGCCCATCGAACCACCCCTCGGGGTTCTGCAGGTTCCCCTCAAGGATCAGCTGTATCGCCTGTCCCGCATGATGCATACAGGCCTCACCCACTTCTCCGGCCGCGGGCTGCCGGCGATATGGTCCTGCTTCTCCGGCAACGCGCCGGACACTGCCATATCACCCGACTCCTTCAGCCCCGTCGACGCCGCCGTTATCCGCGACTGGGCCAGGAGTCTTGACGACTGGCTGGTCGAGTTCACCAAGTCCGGCAGCGACCTGGACCAGCAGCGGAAGACCGTGTTCCGTCAGTATGTCCTCCACCGATTGGTGGTTCTGTCCATCTATCACCCTGCCAAGGGATGCAGCCTGCGCTCCGACAGCATCTCCATGAATGAGCAGCACGAGTTGCTGCTTTCTGCGCGGGCGACGCTGAAACTTCACTATAACGACAAGTCCATCTGGTCCAACTGGGACCTGGTCATCATATCGTGGGCTGCTCTGATCGTCATCAATGGTATAGAGGCTGGTGTGGAAGAAGCGGATGGTCAGTTCCCTCATCTACCTTGGCATAAAAAAAAAAATCGTTGGAGAGTAGCGGGGAAGCGGGGGAGGGGGGGCTAACCTTTTTTTTTTTTTTTCTGCACAGATATTCGAAATATCCGCGTGCACCTGGAAATGCTGCAAGAGACCAACGAACCTGGGCCGCACTTGAGGTCCGAGCTGGCAGGCATATTGCAACAGAACCTGCAGAAGCTTAACCATCCGAGCGCCTCGGCCGAAATGCCCGCATCGATGCCGTCGTTGGAATCCACCATGAACTTGGATTATTCATGGCAGATCTTTGATGGTGCCATCATGACCGAGGTGATGGATCCGTTCTGGTTGAGGCCCTCTGATATACTGCCTCCAGTGTGACCGGACCGCCCAAAATGGACTGACCGACTGCCTTTGCCTGTGTGGATGTGGGTTTGAGCGAATGACAAGTGACAAATTGCGATGCATATCTAGTTCCATGGTGAAGCAACCATGAAAAAATCTGTTCCTCCCGAAGCAAAGTCTGTTGTGAGAGATGATGTTTGGACTGCTTGATCTCATGGCAGCCTCCTTGGCCTGAGTACTAAAAGCCAACTTAAGTGCCTGTATTAGGCTGTAGCCGTATGGTCCTTCGGGCAACGTGGGCCGGACTGGTCGGCCGATCCGGGCTTCTTCGGCTCGATTTCAATGGGCCATCTGGAAGCCAATGCGCCTCCTCCCGCCAGAGCTGCCTCGCAAATACTCTCACGTGAGCGGACATCGGTGACAGATGCCGGGTCCCCCCGACGCGCGTAAGGGGGGAGGGCAGGGGGGGACCAAAACTTTGTTTCGCCGCGATATCGGCATACCAGCATTGGCACCGGGCGGGTGGGCGAGTGACCAGAGGGGAGGCATGGAATGGAAGATATAAAGCACCCGTCCCTCACGACCAGCATACTTACTATGTATGTACTAGCCATTCGGGTTGTTGGTGGTCAGTCATCCCATCCTGCATCGAAAGCTGAAAATCACCAACAATGGCCACGGCCGCTCATGAATCCTACCTCATTGTCGGCGCGGGCATATTCGGCATCTCCACTGCCTACCACCTCATCCGCAGCCGCCCCGACGCGTCGGTCACGGTGATCGACCGCGATGCATTCGATGCCGACAGCCGGGTCGCCGCATCCTGGGACTGGAACAAGGTGATGCGAGCCGACTACGACGACCCCCTGTACTGCGAGCTGGCTCTCGAGGCGCAGGACACGTTCACCTCGGACGCGCTCTGGAAGCCCTTTTTCCACCAAACCGGGCTGTACTGGATGTGCGGTCGCGACTACGCGCGGGACTGCATCAGCAACTTCGAGAGGCTGGGAAGGAGACGTGACATGGCTGTCTGGACGGTGGAGGAGGCCAGGAACATGTTCGGGGGTCTCTTCAGCGAGTCCGACTACACGCATGTCGAGCAGGTCTTGGTGAACAAGGCCAGCGGCTGGGTCGCCGCGGGCGATTGCCTGCGGGCGATTACGCGCGTGGCCATGGACCTCGGAGTGAGGTACGTCGCCGAGGAGGTTGCGACGCTGCGCTTCGACCGAGACGGCACTTGCGTCGGCGTCCAGACCGCGGCAGGGGGGAAGCTGCACGGCTCTCACGTCATTCTATGTACCGGCGCCTTCACACCGAAGCTGCTCGAGCTGAGCGCGGCCCACAGCGGGATGAGCGACCTTCGGGCCGAGTCCAGGATTCTTGCCGGTGGCATCACGACCGGCATGGCGAAACTCGACGACGAAGCTCTCGCAAGGTTCGCTGACATGCCGGTTGGGATTCAAGGATACACGGCAAAAAAAGGTGCCACCCCCCCCCCGGTCTTGCCAAACAAGCCCATGGCCCAGGTTCCCGATTCCCAATTCTTCGTACACGACGAGCTAATCATCATTCTTTTTTCTTTTTTTTTTTACTAGCCCCCTTTGTCGGCAGCTTGCCGCCAACCAAAGATGGCGAGCTCAAGTGGTGGGGCCAAAAGATCTTCAGAAACACAAACGAGGTTGTCCCGGGCCGTTACATCTCCACGCCTCCTGCCGAGGCCGACTATGCTCAGTGGGAGATATCTGAAAAGCTGAAAGAGGACATACTGAGCGTGAGTAGCGTTTTCTACGGACGTGAGGCTTCGACGTGGAAACTTGAGAAACATCGAATTTGCTGGTACGTGATAGCATCTGCCCACTGCCCAGGGTTTTTTTTTCCTTTTTTTTTTTTTCAAGAGGACTCGGACAAATTCTGACTCGTAATTTAAAAAAAAAAAAATATAGGGATGCTTTCACAACAAGCTCTGATTTTATTATTTCACCACATGCCGCCTCCAAGGGCCTTTACATCGCCACTTGCGGTTCCTTCCATGGGTTCAAGTTCTTCCCAGTCATCGGCAAGTACGTGGTGCAAATGCTGGAGGGTTCCCTGGCGGCGCCACTGGCTGAGAAATGGGCCTGGGATCGCGAGCGACCAGACTCGTCTATGAACCCCGACTGGCCAAGCATGGAAATGAGGGAGCTGCTGGATCCAGTTCGAACATCACGGCTGTAGGAAAAGGCCGTTGAAGCATTCTCGGTCAGACTTTCTCTGGCGCAAAGGGTTTCGTGTGAATCCAATCAGACTAGATCAACGGTGCAACCTCCTTCTTTTTGCAGAGTGGCGCCCTCAAAACCCATCATGTTAGCGTTGTCGTTGTCAATGGTTCCGAATCTGCTTGGTGGCCGCGCGGTTCCGAAAGGTCCTTGGCAGGTTTTTTTTTTTTTTTGTGTGGTGGTCAGCAGCACCTGGCACAAGCAGCCTCGTCATGTACTTGCAAGTATTGTCAATTCTGCAACTAGATAGACCGATGAAGATGATGATGAAAAACAACATTCTACACCCCTGGAACATTGGCTGAGCGGATGTGCTTCGCAATGCTTCCAAGGTGATACCAGAAAACAGGCCGAGTGCATGAATTCCGAGCCTCCCAAATCGCCGTCAGAAATGCTTCAGATCGTTGAATGAATCTGGGCGAGTATACGGCTATTGAAGATGCAGCCCTTAGATGGATGCTCCTCTGCTTCTCGCAGGCTATCTCCAGACAGGCCACCATCAGGGCGAAATCAATGCACCTGATGGCCCTGCCAGAGATTGACTTCGCCGTGTCGAGCAATCTGAAGATGTTGTTTGCCATGGCCAAAGCAGCAATCTGCTCGGTCCCAAAGGGAAACCGCAGCCTGTGGAGTACGAGCATGGCGGCCTGCTGCATGACATGTGCCTGGCAAAGCATGTTTGTGATCTCGGGCGAGGTATAGTTGTCCGCGAACCCCGCCGGCACCGTCGGCCGCCAGGCATCCAGAACGCGCTCCAGTCCATCGAGCTGTTCTCGCCCGGCATCCAAGCCATGGAGCAGCCGCTTGCCGTGTTCACAGAGGTCGTACAGGTGCGGGATAAGCGTCCCGCAGAGCCCGATGTAGCGATCCACGAAGCCCGGTGACCCGGCAGCTGGGGGGCGATATCGCAGTGTGGGCACCTCGGTTTGCAACAGACATTCCGTCGTCTCGCACATGATGAGGCACGTGAGGAAGCCTAGGTCGGCCTGGGGAATCTGAATCCGGTCCAGCTGGGAGTCGTAGGCAGGCTTGATCAGACCCAGGACCTGGGCGCAGATGGCCAAGGAGTCCTTGCCACCGAAGCGCAGAACAAATGCGAGGATGGAGCCTCCGAGCGCCAGGCAGGATGAGATGTCTCGAGCATTGTCGATCTGGAGGGACCTCAGCTTGGCCAGGGCCGAGGAAGCTCGCTTGAAGCTCGTGGTGATGCGCTGCTCCGTGTTGGTGCCTTCGGCATCCTCGGCGGGATGGGGCACGGAAAGCACACATGCCATGTAGGCGTCTTGCACGAGCGCCGGCGACGTGCTCAGCTGGTTCAGGATGGTCTCGCGATGTGCCTTGCAAAAGCTTGGCCCGACCAGAAACTGCTCGATGAAGGTGTTGTCGGCCATGGCGCGATGGACAAGCCAAGCCTCCTCCTGGGACAGCCTGTTCGGCACACTGAACAGGGTAAGAATGTCCGAAGGCTGCGATCTGGATGCATGTTGTTGTGGTTGTTGTGGTTGTTGTTGTTGTTGATGCTGGTGTTGTTGGTGTTGATGTTGGTGTTGGCTCCGGTGTGGCAGCTGCAGGGGTGATGATGGTGCTGATGATGATGATGGGTAATACGGCTGCGGACGGCGACCTGGCCTCTTGAAGGGCCGGTTCGACGCACAAGCCAGGCGAAGGCGCAGGCATCGATCGCAGGCGCTTGTGCTCGTGGCACGCCGGCAGCGCTCTTTGAGAGAGTGGCAGCGGTCGCAAGACCTTGGAAGCTGCGAGTCGTGAACCATGGCGCCATGCATGCATCGTGGAACAGTCGTCGGAGACACAGACGCAGACGCAGACGCAGACGCAGACGCAGACGGAGATACTCGGTTGGGCGCCCAGCTGTGGAGAAGGCTGCAGTGGCGGCTGGCAGGCGGCTGGCAGGCTGTCGGCACCTGCACATTTTGAGTGTCGCATCCCATCATCCCATCCCATATCATTCCATTCTTCTCCTTCTCCTTCTCCATCCCAACACGACAGGTGGCGACACACACACCAACGGCAAGGCAAGGCACTAGACGACGGTGAGTCGTGACGGAGTACAGTAAGCCCGAACTAATACGACATTGCCAAATTCATCGCGATTCATCCAAGTCATGTGGGACACCTGCCCACCCGGTCACGTGGGCGCCCACATAGCCCGGCGGCCTAGGATGCCGATCACGTGGACGCTTCCGGCCTCGTTCATCCCCGTCGGCAAAGATGGTGTAAGTTCAAAGTTGAGAATGTACGGTCCGGACTCCGGAAAGGCAACGCATGATTGAGAATAGGGCACGTACTTGTATGATTATGATGACACTTGGCGTTGGCTCCTATATGTACCAGGCTGCACGCCGTGGTTTGCCATCCATGAGCTACCATACTCTTACAAAAGACAAGTAGAAAGACAGTATCATACCATCATCAATTATCAATCATAGGTTGACCAGAATTCCACAAATTCACCATGGCTCCATCATTTCTCAAAGGATATTTTGGGTTTGGGGGTGATCCAACCGTGGATGAACTTGAACAGGGCGAAACCCCAATCCGAGCCCTGCCCGCCAGCTGGTACACTTCAAAGGAGCTTTACGAACTCGAAAGACGAGCAATCTTCTCCAAGAAATGGCTTCTCACCACTCACAAAGCTCGGCTCCCGAACCAAGGAGACTGGCTACGATATGACGTGGCCGGGTATCAGTTTATCGTCACCAAAGACCGCCAAGACAACATCAATGCTTTCCACAACGTCTGCAGACATCGAGCGTTTCCAATCGTGACGAAAGATACCGGCCACAACAGCATCTTGGCCTGCAAGTATCACGGCTGGTCCTACGGGCTGAACGGCAAGTTGGCCAAGGCTCCCGGCTACCAAGACATGGAGGATTTCGACAAGTCCAAGAATGGACTCTTCCCCCTCCACGTGCACGTGGACAGGAACGGGTTCATCTGGGTCAACATGGACGCGGGCGAGCAGCCCGAGATTGCCTGGCAAGACGATTTCGAGGGTGTCGATGAGCAGCCCAGGTTCCAGAACTACAACTTCGACGACTACCGCTTCGACCACACGTGGGAAATGGAGGGCGACTACAATTGGAAAATCCTGGCAGACAACTACAACGAATGCTACCACTGCAAAACGACTCATCCCGACATCCCCACCATCGCGGACCTGAACTCCTACTTTGTCGAGACCAAGGGCTGCCACATTCAACATTTCGGGAATCCGAAGCCAGAACAAATCGCAAGGGGCCTGAACGTCGCCAGCACGTACTTTTTCCCGAATGCCTCGATGAACGTCTCGTGAGTGACCTTGCTCCCGAATCATTCTCATTCTCATTCTCATTCTCATTCTCATTCAATGCTAACATTCGCTGCAGGCCGCACTTCTTCTTCATGCAAAGATTTGTGCCTCTTGGCCCGGGAAGAGCAATCATGAAGTACGAGGTATATAGGAACAAGAACTCTACTGATGAAGACTTCAACCTCATCAGCGACATTTACAAGAGGATCATGTCCGAAGACAAGCTCCTCTGTGCGAGTGCGCAGAGAAACATCAATACTGGCGTGTTTGTCAACGGCGAGATGCATCCAAAGATGGAGAAGGGGCCGCTGTATTTCCAGAAGTTAGTCCGCGATTCATTGGCGGAGCATCGCGAGCTTGAGACAAGGGTCGGTGAAGAGATCTGGCCGGCCCGGCAGAGCTTGCCGAAGAGTGCCGTGGCGGCTGAGAAGGACATGAAGTTCTGCTCCGCGGTGGACTGTGGCAAGGTCAACCGGGTCGCGGTTGAGGTGTAATCCGTAGCGGTGAATGAATGGATGGATGAATGGTAATAATGATTCGAATCAAACAATTTGTTGCTTGTCCCTTGGCTTGCAACGCCCGTATCTGCCCAGCTCTGCCCAGCTCTGCCCAGCTCTGCCCAGGTCGTGCGCCTTTATCTGAAGAGCGGCAATCATTCCATGCGCCACGTGAAATGGGCCATGGCCGCCCGACTTGGCTGGCGATGGCCCGGCTCGAAAAAGATAAAGCAGACACCAGATACGACCCAAGGCTTATAAAAGGCTCGATTTGCATGCAGCTTGTAACGCACACGCCCCCATTTGGGTTCCCATTGGGGGCTGGTGGCGTCTCCTTTATCGGCCTTTATCGGCCAAGGTGCGCCAACCGAAATCGTGATACGGGCATCCCCCCGCACTCCGAAAGAAGCCATCCATGCAATCCCAATCCCAATCCGCCCCCCTTGATAAATGTGGCGATGAGGCACGGGACTCGGTTTTCAGGAATTCAGGATCCTTTACATCACACGCACAAACCTTCATCATCTCCTCGTCCGCCAGCCTCGTCCGCCAGCCTTGAGCCTTCTTTCCATTGCGCGCAGCGTCAGTCGGTCGGTCGGTGTGCTTTTTCTGTTTTCATTGAGCATGTAAAATCATTCTGCCACCCGCCGCCATGACTCCACCCGACGACACATCTGGCACTGCTTCTCGTGGACGAAGACGATCGCATCATGCCTGCTTCACCTGCAGGTCCGTCTCTCACTCTGTCCCTGTCCTCGTCTCAAGTTCTTAGTACCCCTGACCCCCCCCCTTTTTAATTTTTCCCCCTCTGGTAGGAGAAAGAAGACGCGCTGTCCCGCTGAAAAACCGTCTTGTTCAAGCTGCGTGCGATTGAGGCAGCCGTGTTCTTATCCGCCGACAGCCAAATCAGCAAGGAGTGGCCGATCTGTACGTGACTCTGGTTCCATTCAGCCTCTCATTTGGCCCAACCTCGACTTAGAGGGACTAACGTTGAAAACAAAGGAGGAGAGATTGGCGCATCTCGAAGAGAAGCTGGATCTCCTCTTGACCGGGAGGTTGTTCCGACAGACGCCCACGTCCATCATGATGCCAAGTTTATACCTTCTGACCAGGTTTTGAAAAAAAACAAAAAGGCCGAGTCAAATACCACGTCCAGAACCAACAACAACAACATCAGACGAAGCAGCCGTTTCTGCCGAGAAATCTCTGTCGGTAACCCCGCCGGCAATCGAGAGCCGCGGCGGTTCTTTCCCTTTCGGCGGCCAGCAGCCGTCGTCATGCCTGGGATTCGAGCCTGAAACGACGCATGTCCGCCCCGACTCGCCCACCATTGCCCTGGGGATCCGTCTGTATTTCGAGTTCTGCCATCGACAGCCGATATGGTGTTTTGAGCGTCAAGAGGTTGGCGATGTCAGCCTAGTTACTGATGAACTTGCATGCAGCATCTTGGCCGTCACGTCGCGATTCTCCAGGAGAGCCGAGGAGCTGCAGCTGTACGGCGATAACGCCAGAAGCTTGATCATGGCTCGCATTGCGAACGGCACCGTCGGACTGGCAACGATTGAGAGCCTCTGTCTGTTATCTTATTCGTCATTCATTGGTAAGATGGGGGGTTTTTTTTTTTGCTGTCCCCTTTTCCGTCGAATCACACTAAACTTTTTTCTTTTCTTCTTTTTTTTTTCTTCTTTTTTTTTTTTTTTGCGCGCCCCCGTGCCATTCCTGACTATATATGTACAGACGGCAACGTTCATCTTGGCCAGTTCCACCTCGGTCTGGCCCTCCAACTTTGCCGATCCGCGATGCTGGACTCGGATTCGGGTTACGCCATGGACGATGTCACCGCCGAGCGCAAGAAGAGGGTGTTTTGGAGTCTACAGGTTCTTGACCAATACCATGGTCGCCAGACCGGCATCCTGAGCACCCCGACCGAGATCTGGCGCCAATCATGCTCATCGACCGGGGGCGACGGCAGAGTCAGCCCGGCAGGGGATGATTGGAAAGTTCCCCCACTCCCGTTGGACGACCTTGGCCATACGATGCCGAGTGAGCCCGGCATATGGAACACGAGCGTGCAGGTCGGCTGGGTATGGAGCCGCGTCCGGAAGTATGTTTCGGACTGCTCCCACGGCATCTTCCGAGAACCATGGCGGAGGGATTCCACATATGCCACCGTCCTGTCCGACTTCATGGAGGCCGAGAACAGCATCCCAATGTGCCATCGCTACGACTCGGTCAAGTTCTACGAGCGCAAGGTGGAAGACCTGAGGATGAACAGGGACTACTGGACGGCTTGGTTGAAGGAGCAGTTCACGTACCACGCCATACCCACCGTGCTGAACCATCCTTTCCTGTACATCATCGGGGCGCAGCACAATCCCAACTTGGCCATTCCCAACACGTTCTGGAGAAGATCCTCGGAGCTGGCCCTCATACACGCCACGTGGATTGTTCGAATGATGGAAATGGTGCTCGACAAACAAGTGCATCTGACCGATCCGTTCTTTGGACACATTGCCGCAATCGCCGCCACTGTGCATCTCTACTATTGCTGCGCCGCTGCTTCGAAACTAAAACACAAGTCAAATGCAGACTTTGCCAAGTGTCGAAAATTCCTCAAGGGCTTCATTCCCTTTTCGCCCGCCTGCAGGGCATTGGTTCGTTGTGCTCAATTTTTTTTTCTTTTTTTTTTCCCCCACTCGGCATCTTCTCTTGGTCATTGCGCTGACGACCCGTGCGTTGTGTGTGTAGGACCGAAATCTCGACAAGATGACCCGGATCGCCGCTGGGTCCGAAACAAACGACGTGGAGGACTGGATGCCGTCCAGAATCTACCTCAGCGTGCCTCTGATGTGGAATATTCTGCAATTCAACTGCACCGCCGATTCTCGCCAACTTGCGAATACCGGACTGCTGGGTGCCTCTTTGGCTTCCACGGTGGCATGTGAGGATGAAGACGAGACCACGACAATCGACATCATCGTGGCCACGTCGCCCGAAATCACCGTCAACACTGCCGACGGCGGTCAAGATGCGCCCACCTTCTCGTACAAGTGCACCGTCAATCCCTCGCCAGGCTCCCGGGAACATCACACGGGCAACGAGCTGTCTGCCGAGCAGGCGGACAGCCTGACGTTCAATACCACCCCGTGGTTGTACGCGGATACATCGCAGTTCGATGACATGGTGGATCTGGTGTATCACGAGACTCGCTCTACTTTTGACAGGAACAGGAATCGATCATGGTGGGATGGTGGAAATGTCAATGACGGCATCTTTCACCACATGTAGGAGTGGAAAATTTGGCAGCGTGTGACTTTTTTTTTTCTTTATTTTTTTCTCCAGCTTCACGATGATTTGGGAAGCCCCGAAATTGATATGTAATCAGGCTTGGGGCGTGTTGTTGAGCCTGTGACTTGGCAAATGGTAGATAATGTAATACATCCCTCTGCGCACTGAAAGCTGAGACGCCACGCCTAGTACTTGTATGTACAGTGTACACCCACTGTCCGTTCCGGGCTGCTTCATTCCTGTGGCCGGTTTGGGCTCCCGAGTCTCGGCCCCCGGATGCATCTTCTATCTGGCTGGCCTCGCAGCACTTGAACTAGAAGTTGAAATGACGTGGGCTCCCGAAAGTGGTAATCTCATGACACTTCTTGCAGCCAGCGGCAACCATGTATCGCTAGATGGGAAGCAGGTACTCCGTGCCGTTGGGAGCCGGACAATCTGATCCGTTCATGCTAGCGCTGCACGGCATGCCACCGTGCATGAGCCGGGACAGCAACCGCCCCCGCTGGCCGCTGGGGCTGGGAGGAAGTTAGAGACTGCTCGAGCCTGAGATGGACGAGATGAGATTGCAGCCCGGTCCGCGAGGAGGTGTCGTTATCGACGGGGGCCCCCCCACCCCAATCTTGATTGCTGACGGCTGACGGCCAGCGCCAAGCCGCCATGGCACACGGAGCACGGCCCGGCGGCAATGGAAGCGGGAACGATTTCCGATCACGTGATCGCCATTCTGGACTTGTTCAAAACTTATTCGTGACCCAAGTTCTTTGATAAAGAATAGGAACATATGTTGTATGGCGAGTGGGGGGAGGGGGGAGGGGGACGAGATTGAGTGACACCAGCAGAAAGACGACTTTGATTTTTTGTGATATATACACACTCACCACATCTGGTCTCACATACAAACGGTTTTTTTTTTCTTTTTTCTTCCCACTCAAACGGGCCATCATGACCATGACTTCAAGACAACAGCGCGTGGTCATTATTGGCGCAGGCATAGTTGGTACCAATCTTGCTGATGAGCTGCTCTCTCGCGGGTGGACCGACATCACGGTGGTCGACCAGGGTCCCCTGAGCATGCCGGGCGGATCGACCTCGCACGCCCCAGGTCTCGTGTTCCAGACAAACACGTCCAGGACCATGACCATGTTTGCAAAGTACACGATTGAGAAGTTTCTCGGTCTGGAGAAGGACGGGGAGACATGCTTCAACCAGGTGGGTGGGTTGGAGATCGCCACCTCGCTCCCGAGGATGGAGGAGCTCAAGAGAAAACACGGCCTGGCATCATCGTGGGGGGTCGAGGCTCGGCTGGTGACGGCGGAGACGTGTCTTGAGCTCTATCCCCTTCTCAACGCGGACATGGTCCTGGGAGGCCTCCACATCCCCGGCGATGGCCTGGCGCATGCCGCCCGCGCAGTTCAGCTCCTGATGGCGAGAACCCAGGACGCGGGAGTGCGATATAAGGGATCCACGCTGGTCACCGGGATAGAGCAGGCGGATGGCTCCGTGACTGGCGTCACGACCGAGACCGCCACCATCCCGGCAGACGTCGTCGTCTCCTGCGCCGGTTTCTGGGGTGCCGAGGTCGGGGCCATGGCCGGCCTCGCCATCCCTCTGCTGCCGATGGCGCACCAGTATGTCAAGACGACGGCGGTGCCCGCGCATAGATGCCGCGACTACTCGTCGAGGAGCGCGCACCTGCCCATCCTTCGTCATCAGGACCGGGATCTCTACTTCAGGGAGCACGGGGAGCGGTACGGCATAGGATACTACGGCCACCGCCCGATGCCAATCGCGGCGTCCGCGCTCGGCCCCACCTCCGGGGACGTGACGGAGCTCCAGATGCCGTCCCGCCTCGAGTTCACACGTCCAGACTTTGAGGCGGCGTGGGAGCTGAGCCGGGAGCTTCTCCCGGCCCTCGGGGACAGTGAGATAGAGGACGGGTTCAACGGCATCTTCTCATTCACCCCGGACGGCGGCCCGCTCGTGGGGCAGTCGCCCACCGTCGACGGCCTCTACGTCGCGGAAGCTGTCTGGGTGACTCATTCGGCGGGGGTGGCGCGGGCGCTGGCCGAGGTTTTGACGACGGGGAAATCACGCATCGACCTGGCCGAGTGCGAGCTTGGTCGGTTCGAGCAGGTCCAGCTCACGCCCCAGTACGTGAGCGAGACCTGCCAGCAAAGCTTTGCCGAGGTCTACGATATTCTCCATCCGCTCCAGCCCCGCGAATCCCCGCGGAACCTCCGGCTGAGTCCCTTCTACCTGCGCCAGAGGGAGCTCGGGGCCTTCTTCCTCGAGGCCGGGGCCTGGGAGCGCCCCCACTGGTTCGAGGCGAACAGGAAGCTGCTGGGCGAGCTGCCCCCCGAATGGCGGCCGGCCGAGCGGGATGGCTGGTCGAGCAGGTACTACAGCGAGATTGCGGCTGCAGAGGCGTGGAAGACGCGGACCTCTGTGGCCATGTACGACATGACTCCCCTCCGGCGGCTGGAGGTGAGCGGGCCGGGGGCCGTCGGCCTGCTGGACTGGGTGACGACGGGCAACGTGTCCAGGAAACCGGGGGCCGTCACATACACTCTCCTGCTCGACGAGGAGGGGGGGATCCGAAGTGACGTGACGGTGGCCCGGCTCGGCGAGGACGTGTTCCAGGTCGGCGTGAACGGCCCAGCCGATCTCGCCTATCTGTCCCGAGAGGCGCGCGTGCAGACGAGGAATGCGCCTCAGAGGGCCGTCGAGGTTCGCGACGTGACGGGCGGAACGTGCTGCGTCGGGCTCTGGGGACCTCTTGCCCGGGACGTCATCGGCAAGGTGACGCCCGACGACTTTTCCGACAAGGGCCTCCGTTATTTCCGGGTCAAGAAGGCCAGCATATCGGGCATACCCGTCACCGTCATGCGGCTGTCCTACGTGGGAGAGCTCGGCTGGGAGATTTACACGAGCGCCGAACACGGTCTTGGCCTGTGGGACGCGCTGTGGGAGGCGGGCCGGGAGCACGGAATCATCGCCGCCGGCCGCAGCGCCTTCAACTCTCTGAGACTGGAAAAGGGGTTCCGGTCCTGGGGCACGGACATGACGACGGAGCACAACCCCTACGAGGCCGGCGTTGACTTCGCGGTCAAGATGGACAAGAAGGGCGCCTTCGTCGGCCAAGCGGCCGTCAAGAGCCTCGCCGCCACGGGGGGGGCCGGAAAGGCTGGTCGCCGACTGCGGTGTCTTGTCGTCGACGACGGGAAGTCAATGGTCCTGGGGAAGGAGCCGGTCTTTGTGGATGGGAGGCCGGCAGGGTACGTGACAAGCGCGGCGTTTGGGTTCACGGTCGGAAAGCCCATCGCGTACGCGTATCTGCCGAGCGCAGTGCAGCAGGGGGACAAGGTCGAGTTGGAGTATTTTGCCCGGAGGATCAGCGCGACGGTCAGCGCCGAGCCACTGTATGACGCGGAAATGAAGCGCCTCCGGGGGTAGAATAGAGCTGAGCCCTTGTGAAACGAATGGCAGCATCTCGTCACGTCAATTCGTCGCGGGGAAGGCCTGGCGTGGACTTTTTAGCCGATCCATCGTTGACTAGCGGAGCGGAATGGCACGTACGTACCACGCCTACCTAGTACCTAGTACCTACAAAAACGGATCAAAAGATGGAGATTGAAACTTTGATGACGAGACCAATCATAATAAAGCTCTCAAGTCACTTGCTCGCAATGTTCGTTTTCAGGAAAGAAAGGAACAGGCGCCCAGGCACTCTGCCCTGCAGCGAAAAAAAGAATTTAGATAATGTGGTGTGGTGGGGCCCACCTCTTCTGAGTCTTCACCCACCACGGCGGAATATTTGTAATCCGTGGTCCGTAAAGCCATAGCCACAGCCACAGATCACATGGCGTCCGACATTTCCCTCACGACAGCATCGACAAGGCTAACCGTGATGTGGCGTCTGCCGGCGTTGATTTATCCAAAGATCCAAAGACGCCAAGTCTACTCTGCCAACCGGGTTCTAGTCTTGATTCCGCGGCCGGGCCATTCACATCATCACATTAGCTGACATTAGCTGATGTTAGCTGACAGTAGCTGACATTATTAGCTGCTCGTCATGTCCCAGTCTTTTCTCATGCCAGCATTTCGTCAATCGCTAGGACGCTATTCCGTATCATAAGAGACGCGGGGTGCCGACATACCCTTTTCGGTTCAGTCGAAATCACATCACCATTCATCCTCCCAGCGCCCTGACCTCGAGAGCATCATCAGATAACCGCCGGCCAAGCATCTGGGTCTTTGTGCCTGATTGGATTGGTTCTGCACGATGCTCGTGCGTTGAGTCATCTCGACCAATCGAGATCAATTTCTTGGTTTCTCAACAAAAAAAAAACAAGGAAAAAACCCTTGGATGGTTTGAATCAACGTCACCGTCAATGGATACGGCAGCGCAAGCATTCAAAACGCTGCCGTCTTGCGCAGTGAGTGGCAGGCAGCTCGCCCACTTCAAACAGTTGACGCCGTTGACAGACTTTTTTATTCTCTTTTATCCCTCAGGCTGCGTGCTTGACGGCAACTTGCGAGCTATTCAACGCAACGTGCATCTGCGAGGTTGATGCCCACGACGGCACGCAAGACTGTCTCCTCGAAACATGCTCTTTTCCAGAAGCACTCTGTACGTGATGTGATGTGGGCGATGGCAATGCGACAACAGAGAAAGAAGTCCTTGCCTGCCTGCAGCATGGAGAAAAAAGTCATGGCTAACAAATTCTGCTTCACAGTCAGCAATCACCTGACGAAAACGGCCTGCGGAAGCCCGGTTCGAGACAGAACAGGTCAGCTCATTGTCATGACACTCATTCTGGGCTCAGTCACCGCTTTCGTGGCAGGAACACGTCTCGTGTTCAAGCGCTTCTTCAGCAGCAAGCAACGCCTCGAAACAGACGACTGGATAATGCTCACCGCCTACCCCGTCGGCCTTTCCTGCATGGCCGTGACGATTGCCGGCGTTGCCAAGCATGGCCTCGGCAAGGACATGTGGGCGTTGTCCCAGTCGGATTTGACGGCGTTTGGCTTCTACTTTTACATCTCGCAGTTCCTCTACATCACGCTCATGACGCAGGTGAAGCTGACACTCTGTTTCTTCTACCTGAATATCTTCAACGGTGTCACTATTCGCCGTCTCCTGTGGTTTTACGTCGTGTTCCACATTCTCTTCTATGCGTCGTTTTTGATCGTCAACGTTTTCGAGTGCGCGCCTATCCGATACGCCTGGGACAGGTACGAGATGACCCATTCGCCCACGACCGAGGGACGTTGCATCTCGCTCAATGCTTTTGGATGGGCGGGTGCAGCGATTGGCGCTGCTTCGGATGTCTGCCTTCTGGGCATGCCCTTGAGTCAAGTGCGAAGGCTTAAGCTGCATTGGAAGAAGAAGATCGGCGTGACGCTCATGTTTCTGACAGGCGCAATGTGAGTTGACTCCTTTCCACGCTCATCTGCTCAAACATCCGAATTTTCTCGGGCCTCGGTTACTGAACGCAAGGCCTTATTCTGGAGGTGCTAGTGCCACCGTCGTGTCATTTCTGCGTCTTACGTCCATCGCTCGATATGCAAATACCGTAAACCCGACTTGGGATCAGTGGTCCATTGTGTGGTGGTCTACGATCGAAGTGTGCACTGGGTTCATCTGCACTTGTTTGCCTGCCCTGCGGCTGATACTGGTCCGCCTCTCTCCACGGACTTTTGGCTCCGGAAATCGTCAGTCACGGTATGTAGCACCATGGAGCACCATGGAGAACCATCCCGCTGCTTGAAAAGTCTCCAAAGACTCGAAAACTCTTGCGCCGCTCACTAATCCACTCCAGTAATGCATTCGAATCACCGGCGTTGAGGTTCCCAGAGCTTCTTCTCTGCTCTGGTCTCACACTCCCCAAGTGGCCAGGCAACAGAAATACTCTGTCTAGCCTAGTCATTTTCACACACAGCCAGCCCATCGAGCTGCGTCGTCCTAGCAGCACCGAGACTGTAACCAGCCAGACAGCTCTTTCAAAGTCGCGATGAATTACAATAACTAGGAGGGAAAAAAAAAAGGGGGGGGGGAAGGGGCGTTTTGTTGTTAGTTTGTGGTCTGGCAAGCTGAGCATGCGAGCACAATATACCAGTCGTTTCACACTTGCTCGTGATGAACGTGATGAACATGATAACATGTGCTAACAAACGTCGATGCCTCACGGATGCTATGGAGTCGAGGGGTTCCTGCAGGCAGTGAACGGACCTATGGCCAGAACTCCTGGAAGACATGGCCATGTATGCCAACATGGTGATCGATCGACGGGGAACCCGTGGCTTCCAGACAGTCGATCAGAAAGAGGGCCTGCCTGACGCTTCTAGGGCGCACGCCGGCCGAGAGGGTGAATGTCCTAAACAGACGCAGCAGCAGTTGGATATACCGGCTGGCGTCCATGACGTCTTGGATCAACTCATGTCTCTCTACTGCCTTGTGCTCACTAGTACTACCGAAAAATGTCTGGCAGACGATGCCGACGACCATGCACAGCGTCACCATTCGTTCGCAGCTCGTTGTACCAAGACTGGGAGAAAAGAAAAGCTTCTTCTCACCATGGGGCCAAAGGTGTTCAGTGTATGGAGCGAGCGTCCAGGACCTCCTCCTCCTCTTTGTGCAAATCGCTGAAAGAAACGCAGAGGATAAAGAACAATCGCCGTTGACGCCGTACACATTTCATGTCTCAGTGCATTGTTCAATCAGAAAACATCACTTCCCACGAGAAAAAAAAAAAAGATGAATAGAATCAGATCAATGGTGTTGCCAAACAGATACTGTGAGCTGACCGGACACACAGTCGGGCAACCAACAAAAATCCGACCCATCCCGAACGCCACTGCGAGTGCATCGATTCAATCGATAACCTCTTTGAGAAGCACTCGATACTTTCTCATCTCCCGCCATGCTCTTGCACCCAAGTTCTTCTTCACCTTCTTCCTCGACCACCACTGCCGCCAGGCATGCCTGGCATGCCTGGCATACCGCCGCCCATGCCCATCTGCTTCATCATGGCTTGCATATCCAACCCACCGGGCATGCCGCCACCTCCACCCAGCATTTTCATCAGCGAGCCCATATCGGGCATGCCACCGGCTGCTCCCGCTCCTCCCGCTCCTCCCGCCCCTCCCATGCTTTGCAGTCGTTTCTGCATGGCCGCCATTTGCTGAGCCTTGTTGCCGCCGGACATGGCTTGCTGTGCGCGTTGCATGTTTTTCATGTTGCCTCCCATCTTCTTGGCCATGCCTGCCATCATGCGTTGCTGCGTCAGTAAATCTTCCACCTCTCGAACCGATGTTCCTGAACCACGAGCTATTCGCGTCATTCTTGTCGGTTGTTCAATCAGAATCTTGCCATCCGAATCAAGCTCCTTGTCTGTCATGGAGTCGCATATGTATATCATGCGTTTGAGTTTGGCACCTCCCTCCTCGTCGTCCATTCCCTGCATCATGTTGCTCATTCCAGGAATCATGCCGGCCATCTTTGACAAAGGTCCCATCTTCATAATGTTGGATAGTTGATCGCGCAGGTCGCGTACAGTGAAGATGCCTTCCTGAATGTGCTTCATCGTGTCCTTCTGGCCGAGGTTCAAGCTTTGGACATGTTCGACCAATCCTGCCATGTCTCCCATGCCTAGTAACTTTTGAACAAACTGCTGAGGCGCGAACCGTTCGAGATCCAGCATGTGTTCACCGGTGCCAATGAATACGATGGGAGTGTGTGTAGCTGCGACCGCAGAGATGGCACCACCGCCGTGAGCATGGCCATCGGTCTTGGTTATGATGATTGCTCCGAAATCGGCCGCTTCCTTGAAGGCCTTTGCCTGTGACTCTGCCTGCTGACCGATGGAGGCATCCAAGACCATGATGGTTTCGTCCGGCCGAATAGCCGTCTGGATATCAATCATCTCCTGGAACAAAGCCGACTCTTGACGATGTCTACCTGACGTGTCGACAATAATGACGTCAAACTTGTCCTTCTTGAACTGTTCCACGCCAGCCCGTGCTACCGCGGCAGGATCTGTTTCTGTCAAGGACCCGTAGTATGGGATCTTGGCTTTTGTCGCATTTTGTTTCAGCTGATCAAAGGCGCCCGCACGAAAAGTATCTGCGCATACAAGGCATGCCTTGAAGCCCCTCGTTTGGTAGTGTCTGGCCAGCTTGGTGCACGTGGTAGTTTTGCCCGCACCCTGGAGGCCGACAAACATGATGACATTGGGCTTTCCCTTCTTCGGTTTGAACGGTTCGGCGTGGGGGTCGACGAGTGCGACGAGCTCATCGAAAACGGCTTTCTGGATAAGCCGTTTTTTGTTGACGGCCGGGGGAACATCTTTGAAACTGACAGCGCTCTTGATGGATTTTCGAAGTTGCTTGACAAGTTTGACGTTGACATCGGCTTCGGAAAGGGCGTCGCAGATCTCCTCGAGCATCCTGTTGAAAGCCTAGTGACGGAGCAGAACCATTAGCAGATGAAATCTGGGGAGTCAGTTCTTCGGCACATCCGTCTGCTGAGCATTCACCTTCTCATCAAGGTTTTGGTCTCTAGTGAGGTTGGTGACCGCCGCATTGATGCGGCGACCGAGATCTTGAAGAACCATGGCGGCAGAGGTGTCGCAGCCGCTGGGTTGGAAGCGATAGCTGTTGTTGCAATACCCAGGGTGAATTTGCAAGGTGGCAAAGCCGTCGACATTGTTTGTTGTCCGGATCCTTGTCGAATCGTGGAGTTGGAGGCGGGGCAGTTTTTGGTGGGGCAGGTCGGCGGCAGCATTATGTAAGCTTTCTTCCGTTGACCGATGAAACCCTCCGCGTACCCTAGACGTCGAGCCACAGATTCTGAACCACGACAGTAATAAATTGTACTCTGCTCGGTCGGCATGAACATGTTCTCTGGCAAGGAATACATGACTAACATTAATGTTGTCTTTTACGCAACAGAAATCCGTATTCAAGATGACCGCACACACCTCGCGGGCTCTGAGGATGTTCTCGCAAGCTTGTTCTACCGATTCGTTGCGACCTAGCGGAGGGACGTTGTTCGTCTTCGTGATTTAGCTGTAGCGCTAGGGCTAACCTGACGTCTTTCGACCACCATTTGTAACAGTCAGACTTGAAGTCGCCTTCTGATACAGCGGTGGATAGGAGGACAAAGGTGAGGACGTCGTCTATGCCTCCCGCGGGCTCATTTGCTGCGGTAGTTGTCGGACGTCCGCCGTCTTTTTAGCACACCAGGTGGTGAACAACATACCCGCTCCAAGATACTAGAAGTTGGAGAGTCGTCCATGTTTTCTGTCTGAGTAGACAATCCTTTTTAACCATTGCTTCCGCGTCTGTCAAATAAGGAAAAGGCCGACGGACAAACGAGCGAGTACTGCCCAAGAGCAGTGAATAAAAGTCTACATTTAATTCCGAAGCTCACTCTCGGCCTGGGGGGTCGTGGCGACAAATGTCCAGGAACGCCGGCGGTTCGGCTCGCAGCAATCAAGGGGACTAGCCACGTACGATGCCGCCAGCTCACGTCTAAGGTGTTGATGTCCGCAATGGCCCCTGTGGGCTACACCGTAACAAATATGGATATTCTGGTTGGCAATGATTTAGCGTGATTCATGAATTTGCTATAGTAAGCCACTAATTTAAAACTGTTAACTGAACCTCTGGCTCAAGCCTATTTCAGCTGCCATTTGGACTAACCCTGTTAAGTCTCCCCGGACTGTGTGTTGCAGCTCCTTCTCAATATACCTAGTAGTATAACCGCCCCCAGATCTACAATGATCACGTCTCCTGCAGCATTAATTATGACGTGTCTGATTTCACTTCACCTCAAACCACGCCAAGATGGTGAAATCGTTTCACTGTTGCTTCCACCTGACGCATCCACTTTGTTTTTGTTGTTATTGATGCAGTTTCTGCTCGCGAAGCACGCGTCTTCCCTCAATATATTCCAGGAGAAACCCCATCAAGTATGGAGCTTCATCATCACACACAACAAGTCCAGCAAGTCTCGATGTTAGCAGGGGCTGCTTAGAACAGCTACTGCAGTTAATCTGTGAAAGTATCTTCAGCTCTCGTAGATGGCCGTGGTCCTTGAACCTGCCTTTGAAGCAAAACACTTCATTCGTCATAGCTCGTCGTACTTTCTTTGAAATGTCACTCAGTTCTTTAGGGAGTGACTCATCACTGACCCGCTCAAGATTGGCTGCTGATATGACTGGCACGGGTGGCAAAGTAGTTAGAAGAATGACATCTTCTAGATCAATGCAATCTGAACCTAGGAAATTGACTAATGAATCGACAATTTGAGTTCGAGGAGTGATTTCACCGTGTATAATAGTGACGAAGAATCGAATGCCGTTGTACAGGAACGCATAAACAACGTCATTGCCATGCACTGACAGTTCTAGCATGCAAAAAGACGGTGTAGCAGCGTCGGTGTCCGCAGCGTCCATTTTGAGATTGTTTAGGGGCTCGGTTCGTAATGCAATTCTGCGGGTGGTCGTCAAGATTACGGACACAATCGATACAAAATCTGCTCAGCAACGAATTGTACACACGAGGTGCGCCGTCACTGCCACCAAGGCACCTAATATTGATAGCAATGTGCCAGCTAGCTGTAGTGCGGGGGTATTTTTTTTAGGTAGAAAATTCTCAATTGCCATACAACGTTTGGAAGTGGCGCAGGGGTCTTCGAAAACATGCTAGGAGCCTAGGAATAAAGTCGTTAACCTCAACGTGGAGAAATTTCCGCTGGCTTTGACTCTGTCAAAGCTTTGTGTGGGGGGATTCGTAAGCTCGTGTTTTTATACTAGTACGATTTTTTTTCACTAGAACGGGCATGGATTATTGACAAACGCTATAACCCATCCGTTACCTTTCGAAGTAGTAGCCCTAGTCATTACTTCAAATAGCCAAACATTTAGGTAATTAGGCTAGAAGCGGGAACGGGGCCCGTTCTAGCAGACACACTGAGTAGGGCTCCCACATAACATTATGTAACCGCGCTTAAGCGAAATACACATAGAGGGCTCTAATTGGAAGGAAAGGGTAGCCATTGAAATTCAGCAGCCGTATAACTCCATAATAGCATTGAAGTCTTTGTTCTGTAACAATTCCGCGGCCGTCAAACGTTTTTCGGGTAAATAAGTAAACACTTTGGAGAAGACAGCGAGAACTAACTTCCGCTCAGTGTCGAGAATTTCAGGCCGTGCTCGTTTGACAATTTCCTCCAGAGTTACCGGGACACAAGGTATTTGCGTTTGGTCGTACCAGGACTCTTCTGGTGTATCGCCTGCATTATACATGCCATTCCATTGCGGAGGGAGAGGACCAAGGCTCCGTACAAGGTTAGAGAGCGTTGTCGCATTTGATCTGCCACGAAAAGGGACGAAACCAAGGTAGAGCTCTGCGAAGAGACACATGTAGCTCCACATATCGCTGGCAAAGCTAGGACCTATGCCATGGAATCGCTCAGGGGCACAGTAAATGGCAGGCGACTGCCACTTGCAATTGACTGGTGACCCAGCCTTGACTGCCAACCCAAAGTCGGCGAGAAATATGTTCCCTCGGAGCAGTTTCCTATTCACCTGAACTGGTTTGACTAACTCGCCAATTTTCCAAGTCTGCACCCACAATGGCGCCTTGCGAGGGCGGCCGAAAATTTGGTAGGCCATTTTCGGAGCATACTGGTCAATATTGCCTATATCCCAGAGCACACTCCCGCTGTTCAGATCTGAGCGCAGGCCGTATTAGCTCAAGCTTCCATGTGAAAGGTGCTGAAGCGAATTCTACTCACCGCAATGTACGATATTAGCGTCATGAAGGGACTTCAAAGCTACCAGTAATTGCTTTGCAGCGTTCATCCTAGTCTTTGCGTCTAGTTCTCTCGAGCAATCGTGTAGGCTTGGGCCACGAACAGGGAATACCATCACCAGGTGTGTGCCGTTCACACCCGAGAGGGAAAAGGTGTCTAGAAAAGTCAGATAGTGAGATATATCCTTGACTGTGCGAAGGATCTCTTTTTGCGCCTTGAGCTCCCGTTCCCCCATATTTCCAGGGATGCCGATCTTCAGCGCGACCAGCTTATGGTGTTTGAGGTCATGCGCCATCCAGACAGTGGAAAACCCTCCCCAACCCAGCTTGTGCACCACGCGATACGTGCCTGCCAGAATGTCCCCAATACATATAGGATAATAAATTCCATCTGCATATCTTTCGACAGGCTCAGAGACTTCCTCAATGTCAGTTTCGTCATCGGAGCTTACAAAACTTCCGCAGTCGTCTGGTTTGTTATCTTCAGTGACCGCTCCCTCAGCAGTTAGAGAAGCAGGCGAGGTTGAGTCAACAATGTCTCTGGGTGACACTTTGTAATTAAGCGGAATATGCGACGATGCTTTGTATTGCATCATTTTGTAATAGCCTTTGGAGCGCGTTGTATGGAGTTGGAGGGAAAGATGACGTCGCATACAAAACATCCTTTTCAATCATTCGAACATCTGGATTACTAATGTTAGTGGGCAAAGGAAACGAACCAATAGGATTGCCCCTACGCAGAGTACTTAGCAGCTAACAAGCCTGACTATATCACAAACACAGACGTTCCCTAGCCTCAGTTAGGAGGTGGAATGAGGGGGGTTACTTGTTTTAAAAGTATTTCGACTGCGCACAGATCTTAGGGAGCGGGACAATGCAGATGGAAAAATGACTCCGTTGCTCGTAGCCTAAGAGATAAGGGCTGCAGATCCAATCTGCGAAGGGTGCGGGGAGCAGTTACTGTACACTAACAAACTTCAAACAGAAGGCACTATTGGTGGAGAATATTGCTTACGTAATCCTCGGCTAAGAGGGAACATAACATGTGAGCGGGCTCGTTTGTCCACAGAATAAAAAGCGCCAATAAGAGTGGATAAATTGTAACAAAAGCGAAAGCATGTCCTAATGACAAATGTAGCATCTTTATGCGAGTAGATTGTGACGACTTAACATTGGTGAGTAGTAAAGCTATGGAGAATCATAAAGAACAAGATAGCACAGTACTGGTTCGGCCTTGGCACTCACTAGCACTCAGACGACCGATGCTGCGGTAGGCAAGGATTGGATGCCTAGAGCTGCCACGTACCATTCTCGCAATGGTTGGAGGTACTTAAGCTAGGATCCTTGACCCTCCCAAATTTAGTCTTAGTAAAACCAACTTGGCCATCGAGGAACAAATTGTCAAATCTCCCTGGGTCACCCTTATCGCCCTCGCCCGCCAAATAAATATGCACGTTGTGTTGGCCACCTCGAGTAGGACCACTAGTAGAGACCCTAATATGCAAAGCGTCGTTTGACTTGTTTCCAGTTGTACTGTCTATGGTGTATTCATGCGGTGGTCCCCTATTGACGATCATTAGTGGCAAAGGAAATTAGGAATCGCACTACCTCGCCAGGGCCTTACATGATCTTAACCTTGGAGTTCTGCAATGATTTGGCAACAAGAACAGCAAAATGCTCACTTAAAGCCTTTAGCAGCTCGTGCCGTATACCAGTTACCACTGCATCGGCGGCTAGTCTCTGATCCCCGTTCTGAGACCAAGTAACAGATATGCCGTCAATAGTCCCCTCGTAGCTCGTGGGTCTGAGTTTCTTTGTGTATGGACTAGCCATGACTGTTTGTAGAAGAAAGAATTTCGAGCTAGATAAAAATACTAGAGGCTGTGGAAACTGAAGGGATGACCGTTATTTTTCTACGGGATGCGGGATTTCAGACATTTAAATAGATCTAAGAACGGTACTTAACTCTATCATGGCTTTTCTTCCTACATGCTTGAGAGCACAAGCGCCTGGATCTTTAACCCTAGCACTGTATTACTACTATACCTCAAAGTCGCCAAATAGCGACGCAGTAACACTGGCGCTCAGGCTATTGACCCTGACGCGACCTAGTATAGTAACATTAGACGCCCATGCTAGCGATGATCTGCACTTGGCCTAAACCTGGCAAAGTGTCCAAAAAATGCCTTTAATTAGCATCTTCTTACTTTGTATGCATTAACAGCCGCCAAACAACCATATCGTGCAGATTCTTGCGCTTGTTGAGAAAATGGTCTTGTGACTGATTTGTTATGCTAAGGCAGGCGCTTAGCGCTATGGGGAATGTGAGTGCTCGTGCAGCTACATGAACCGCCCATGTAGTAAAGCGAACCTTGGCTGCATGGTTAGTTCCAGGCGAATAGAGCCACTTAACGCAGTTATTTTAATGCTCCCTGCTGTTGCTCCCTGTTGTTGCTCCCTGTTGTTGCTCCCTGCTGTTGCTCCCTGTTGTTACTAATAATAATCATGCCGCCTTCTGAATGGCAGTTCCGCAACAGCAGCCAATTGAAGTCTTAACCTTCGTCACATGTGACGAGGTTGTAGCTTAGGTCGTTTGAAAATTTGTTAGGCTCCTCATTTAGCAAGCTAACACTAACCTCACAACAGTCTAACAAGAACAAAAATGCTTGGTTAACTTCCTATTTGTCTAATAACTCGCATTGTACCGCCCATGGCCATGCCCGAACGGCTTGCAACCGCCGCGGGTTATGCTAGTGACCCACTCCATCCATATCAAGCTATTTTTGAAGCAAGTCGCACTCTGCAGCTTTTCGCGGGTGAAGTCCCGAGGTTTGTGCGACTCCATTAGACCCCATGTATTATCTTAATTAAGTTAGATGAAGAGTGTAGGACCGTCTAGCTTGCACGATAATCTAGGGGACATCTAAATGCGCATACCGCGTTTCTTGAATGCGCATACTGCGTTAGTCCTAAAACAGAAGAAGAACCTTTTCACCTAATTCCCTACTAAATATACTAACTAGCTCTTTTTAGTAGTAAATATAAGTAACTTACTATAATTGTCAGAGAGAGCGCCCTTGAAGCTTAGGTTATATAAGGGCAGCGCGCATTAACAGGGATAAAACGCAAGGTTAAACATTAGTAAATATAATATATTAGATATACCTCCTTATACTAGTTATTACTATAGCGCACTATATACCTTTAAGGTATTAAAGTTAGGTGCTATTTATACCTTTAATTAATTAAATTAAATGTTTTCTATTATTTACATTAACCCTTACCTTAATAGTTATAAGCCTAGGAGGCTTTTATTGCTATTTTTATTAATTATTATTAAAGATATAAGCTTTATTAGATATTATTAATTAACGCTTGCCTCTATTATAAGATAATCGCCCTTTTATTATATTAATTAGTTAAAACCATTCTCTTATAATCTAGTTAACTAATACATTCCCTTTTTAAATGCAAATAGCTTTAATTTAACCTTATAAAGTACATAACCTTATTAAAGCAAATACTAAAGATTAGGGAATATATTTACAAGACCCCTTTAAAGAATATATAAGACTCTCTTAACTTTAATACTAAAGTAAAGGAAAAAGAGTTAGTTTAATATTATACCTATAAAATACTTAAGCTTCTTTAAGATTAGTATAAGCTAAATGCTTAGAAAATACTAATTCTTATAGAAATATACCTTAATAATTACTTATAAGCTAAAGGTACTTATAATTAGTATAAATAAGTAATAATAATAGAGGTACTATAGAGAAATTATTAAGATTTAAAGACCTAATAAACTAAGGAGATAATACTATATAAGTTTATAATATCTCTTTATAGTAAATTTAAGTTATTTTAGAAAAAATAGAATAATTTACTTAATAAAGGTATAAATAATAGCTTCCTTAAAGCTATTATAAAGTTTAAAAGAGATTATAAAGCTTTATAAAGCATACTAAAGTTAGCTAATATACTTATTACTAATAAATTAAGTAATTAAAGTAAATTAAAGAGAAAGAAATACCTTAGATATTCTAATTATAATATTTAAGATACCTTAAAGTAATAGGAATCCTATAATTTATTTAAGGCTTTATATAAGCTAAAGGCTACTCCTAAGGATTAGGAAGTTAAGAAAAACTCTAAAGATAATATTAAGAGATATCTTAAGGAAAACCTATAAGAGAAATTAAAAGCTATAAGTTAAAAGCTAAAGAAAAGGGAGAAAAGTAATAATATTATTATCCCCTTATAAAACCTAATAAATAACTTACTTATAGTAACTCTAGGTAAAAAAATAGTAAATATATTATTATTTATATACTTATAAGGCTTTTAACCTTTAAGGAAAGTTATTTATTTAACTTTAAATACTATAAATAGCTTTAAAGGGAATTAGAATATAGTTATCTATAATTCTAAGGCTAATATTTATTAGTTTAAATAGTCTAAATTTAATAGAACTATTATAATAGAGGTTAGAGCTAGAGGCATAATTTATATTTCCTTAGGACAAGGACTAGTCTATATATCTATTATAAATCTAGTATTATAAAAGCTAAGGAGGATTATAGTATAAAGTGCTTTATCGGTGGGCAGTTCGGGTTAGGGGCAGTAAGGCAGTGTAAGCGCGGGGCATAGTAAAAAGGCAAAATAGCGCTAAGAGAAAGAGTATAGGATAATAGGGGTAGTAAGCAAAATAGTAAGCTAATAAAAAAAAGCAGAGATAGTAAGACTATAGTTATATAATGTTTTATATTATGCGCAGGTAAATTAGATAGGTAGCTATATACATAGCTATATACATAGCTTTATACGTAGCTATATGCGTAGCTCTATACGTAGCTCTATACATAGCTTTATGCGTAGCTTTATACATAGCTTTATGCATAGCTCTATACGTAGCTCTATGCGTAGCTTTATACGTAGCTCTATATATATAGTAAGACTACTTATAATATAATATATATATAAATTATATTTATAGTAAGACTACTTATATAAGCCTATATATAGTAAGGTAATAAAGAATTACTATAATAGGGAGATTATAGGGTAATAAGGGTAGTAAGAAAAATAGTAAGTTAATTAAAAAAAAGAATATCTAAATTATATATATAGTAAGGCCACTTAGGTAATATTAAATACCACGCGCACGCAAATAATATATATATATAGTAAGGCCCTTAGGCAATATTAAATACCACGCGCATATAAATAATATATATATATAGCAAGGCCCTTAGGTAATATTAAATACTAAGTGTATATAAATTATATTTAGTAAGATTACTTATATAAGCTTATATATAGTAAGGTAGTAGAGAATTATTATAATAGGGAGATTATAGGGTAATAAGGGTAGTAAGAAAAATAGTAAGCTAATTAAAAAAAAGAATATCTAAATTATATATATAGTAAGGCTATTTAGGCAATGTTAAATGCCACGTGTACATAAATTATATACATAGTAAGACCACTTATAATATTAAATGCCACGCGTATGTAAATAATATATATATATATAGTAAGGCCCTTAGGTAATGTTAAATGCTACACACACGTAAATAATATACGTGCATAGTAAGGCCCTTAGGCAATGTTAAATACTATATGCACGTAAACAATATACATGTATAGCAAGGCCCTTAGGTAATATTAAATGCCATATATATATAAATAATATATATATATAGTAAGGCCCTTAGGTAATATTAAATGCTATATATATGTAAATTATATATAGTAAGACTACCTATATAAGCCTATGTATAGTAAGGTAATAGAGAATTGCTATAATAAGGAGATTATAAGGTAATAGAGGTAGTAAGAAAAATAGTAAGCTAATTAAAAAAAAGAACATCTAAATTACGTGCATAGCAAGGCTATTTAGGTAATGTTAAATGCCACATGCATGTAAATTATATATATAGCAAGATTACTTATAATATTAAATGCCACGCGTATATAAATTATATACATAGCAAGACTACTTATAATATTAAATACTACGCGCATGTAAATTATATATATAGCAAGACCACTTATAATGTTAAATACCACGTGCACGTAAATTATATGTATAGTAAGACTACTTACAATGTTAAATACCACGCGCATGTAAATTATATGCGTAGTAAGACTACTTATATAATATTAATTACTACCCTATATACGCACGTGAATTATATATATAGTAAGGGTTATTATGTAATGTTTAATGCTATATATATATAGACTACTTGCGTAGTAAGGCAATTATAAACCTAATCTAGGCCCTCCCTTAATCCGTGAATTAGTATTCCCTTTTCCTATCCCTAAGACTATAGGGGAGTAAAGCATATATAAAGCATATAGACTAATACTACGCTATAATTACTTATACTAAGGAATAACTATAACTTATAATCCCCTAAGACCTTTAGCTACTTTACCTTTTAGCTAGTATTATATTTATACTATTTAGCTATATAGTAAGGTTACCCTTTATAAATAAGGATTCTTCTAAGTAAGTACCTAAGTTTTAGGTAAAGATATATACCTAGTAGAAAAGTTAAGTAAGCCTATAAGGTAATAAAGATTTAGAGCTATATATATATACTCTTTAGCCTTTTAATTTATTTTCTTAGTATTTTCTTCTTCTTATCCCTTAATTTCTCCCTAAGAAAAATTGTTGGTTACACCAAGGAACGTTGCACTAGTGCGAAGAGGTTAAATTCAATGAAGTTAATGATAATAGCTAATAACTAAGAGAGAAGAGAAAAGGGAGAAGGAGAGGAATCTAGCTAGAAGAGAAGGTAAGCAAAAAGGGGGAAAAGTGAGGCTGTAGTGCGGTGCCACTGCTAACGGAGCAGGGTAGCTTGTAATGTATCTAATCGCATTATATGTATCCCTTTAGTAGCTTTACTCTTTAGCTATAGTTAGACTATTTATTATCTAAAGGTCTAAAGGAAGCTACACTAGTAGTCTCTCTTTTCTTTATAGCTAAAGGAGCCTAAAAACGCAATAAAAATCAGATTAAAGGAAAGTGTATATAAGTAAATCCCTTAATAGGAATCCATGGTTCTTATTAGCTATTATAGCTTTAGTTATTCTAATTAACCTAGTTATTACAGTCTATACCTATATACCTATTATATTAATTCTCCCCTCTACCTAACCTTATAGGTCTCTTAACCTATCCTTCCATATAAATCATTAATTCATTTAAATTAATTAAGGTTAAAAGGGCTAAATTTAGCGATGCCTTTGTTATCGCATTAGCTAGATTATTACCGCTATTAATCTATCTAACTTCATAGACTTCCCTTCTCTTATATAACTACTAAAGGGCTATAATATTAATTATTAGCCACTTCTCTTTTATTATGCCTAGCTTTATAAGGCATTTATATAATAAGAAAGAGTCTATATAGAGAATTATTAGGATTTAAGGTATCTTTAATTAGTCTATGATTATATAAAGGGTTATAGATATTACATACGCAATATTAGCACCTTAAACCATGCTATATAGCTTAGATATAAGTGCGCTACGGGTTATACACTTGCTTTTTATAGAGCTATATATAATAACATTCCCTTTTAAGACAAAGGTGTTATTCTCCTTTATCACTTTATTACTAATTATAATAATATATCCGATTTATAAACTCAGATCTTTATTATTAGTAAGGGACTTATTTACAAATATAAAGAGCTTTACTTCCTTAAGAGTTAAGGGGATATACTATAGCCCTTACTACTAATTCTTAATTTACTACTTAAGGCGTTTATTAAGTTATAAGATATTATTAGCAAAGGGTTCTTAGTGTTATATAATAATTAATAGATTATATAATGCTTCTAGTTAATAGACTATTATAATGTAGCTCCCTTAGGCTCTTTGCTCTACATAATCCTGCCTTACTATTAGTAATCGTAAGTTAATCTCCTTAATCTTCTAACTTTAGCCTTTTTGGTTTAAGGTTAGCAAATTATTATTATTCTAAGTTAGAATATAGCTATTAAAGATAAGGGGATTTATAGTTATTAGGCGTTATTTTTCTTTAGCTATAAACTTTACCTTCTAAAGCTCTTTTTTTTCTTTCTTAAAGAAGTTATTATTACTAAGGCCTAGCGTATTATCTATTTACATTCCTATAATACTAAAGAGGTTTTTGTTATTTAAGGCTGTAATTAGCAGGCAGGGATTATATATTAAGGTTATTATATTAAGATTATCCCTGTGGTAGCGAAAATATATTACCTACTAGTAGGTTCTAGTCTTTGCGATCCTGTAAAGGGGCTTAATCACCTCTATTATCATGCCTTTTAGAAAGAGGTATATAATTTACTTTAGTAACTTTATAATAATTAGCCTATTTAGGGTTATTTAGGATTAAACATAAGCTTATATAATATCTTATAGCTAAAGGTAAATTCCGTTTTGCTTTAATAACAAAGTAAGGGCTATAATAATCCATTAGCTTAATCACTATATTATTAGCGATTAGGTTAAGATAGCCTCTTTTCCTCTATTATTATGCCCTTGCATAATAAGGCATAACTTCTTATATAGTGATTTAGTGCCTTTACCTTTAATCTCTTAGACTATATAAGAATTAAAAATCTAGTAGCCTTTATGCTTTGCTAGATTAAATATTGTAAATCTAAATATATTATAAGCTTATAAGGTATTAATCTTAGCTTAGTTAGATTATTTAAAGGGGCTCCCTAGGGTTATAATCTTTCCTTCTTAGTAAAGTTAAAGGGTAAGGTTTTAGTTAGCCTTTTCTTTTACTATAAGGAATACTATATTTAGCACTTCTCTAGCTATAATCCCCTTAATTAATGCTTTCTCTTAGTCTTTATTAATAAATATAAGAGGCTTTATAGGTTTAATAAGCTCCTTAGGATTATAAACCTAAGCCCTAATTACCTTTACTTTTACTTTCTTAAGGCCACTAGCTTTATAGCTTCCTATAAGGGTAGCTTTAGCTACCTTAAGGCTTACTATAAGTTCTTTAACTCTATAGCTTCCTATAGAATTACCTTTAGCCTTAATAGCCTTTATAGGCTTCTCTATACCCTTATTAATATAGAATTAAACTATAAGGTTTTTCCTTAGCCTCCCTTACTTTCTTTTTACTAGTATCTTTTCCTTTTCTTTTACCTTATTACCCTTTATAAGTAGCTTATCCCTCCTAGCCTCCTTAGCCCTTTCTTATAATAGGACTATAGTATTAAAAGAGGCTATAGTATAGGAAAGGGCTATATTATAAGCAGGGACCTCTAGGCCTAGGTTATATTCCCTAATATCCTAAAGGCTTTACTTATTAGCCCCTATATACTATAAGTCCTTATAGTATAGCTTTATTACTATAAAGTAAAACTTAGCTAGGCTATAGGGTATCTTAACTATATAAGTCTCCTTATTAGTAGCTAATAGCTTATAAGGGCTATACTATTTACCTTTTTCTCTTTATATATATACATTAGCCTATAGTAATAGCTAATATATTAGTAATATATTAGGGCTATTCTAGGCGCTAAGGGCCTTATAAACCTATCTCTTAGCTAGGTAATAGCAGACTTTATTAGTTACCTTCTAAATTACTTTAGCTTATTAAATAATAGAGATGCTTAGTAATAACTTATCTATTATCTATAGGTAAGCTCTAAAGACTAGTAAGGTTAGTATAAGGCTATTAGGGCCTGCTAAGTTATTAATAGCTTTAATAGCTATCTAGAGTTATTACTTAGGAGTGATCTCTTTACTAATTAAATCCATAATAATATTATAAGCCTAGCAAAGAGATCTATAATATCTTTTAACCTTTCTAATGCTATTATAGGCTTTAATAGGTATCTTATTAATATTAATTAACATTAAGCGAGTATAATGCCTAAATTTAGCTAAAGTAAAGTTATTACTAGCATTATAAATAATCTAGTCTAGAGGGCCTAGATATATATTAATCTAGCACTCTCTAATTATATCCTAGATATCACAAGCTTTTTGCTTCTTAGGGTTAAGGAATTAGGCCGCTTAAAATAAGGTTACTAAATTAATAATATAAAGGACTAGCTAGCTATTAATCTACATAATATTAATAATAATCTTATAGTTAAAGTTATAGTTATCTTTAAGGGAGAATTTAAACTAGCTAGGGGCTTTTCTATTTATCTAATAATAGTAATAGACTTTAGTTAGCTTCTTAAATATATAATGTTTAATATTATAACTAGCTTATTAAAGAATCTTTATAAGCTATTAAATTAAGGGATAACTAAACCTTTAGTGAAGTTAATAAATCTCTCCTTCTAATAGGTAAAAAGTAGCGGTTTCTCTTACCTTTAGAAGCCACTAAGGGTGGCCTTATTTGCGCATAATAGGTATAGTCTTATTATTTTAAATTAACATATTAGTAAGGTTATTAATCTTAACCTTTATTTTATCTATATTAGTAAGGGAAAAGAGAAAGAGTGTGGTAATATTAAGGACATAGAAGTTAATTTAGCTAAGCTTTATAGGCATATAGATAACGCTATGTGTTATTACTAATCTAGCACTAAAGCAAATAACTTCTAGGTTATAGGGTTTAATTATTAATAATGGCATTAATCTTAGTAAGGCTTTAGCTTATGCTAGACTAGCAGTTAATTAGCCTAAGGCTTCTATATCTAGTATAATTCCTCTAAAGATCTCTTTAAAATAGCGTTCTTTAGAGGTATAATAGATTAAATTATCTTTATTAGAAGCCTCTTTAAGGTATAGCTCTTGCTTAAGTAAGGTATGTTAAAAAGCTTAATTCTTAAGCGTTATAAGGATATTAACATTATCTATTGTTTATAATCTTATGCAGAAGAATTATATAATACTAAGTTATGCCTTTAATAATAGCTTTTTCTTAATATTATTATTACTATTATCTTAGTCCTAAGTAAAGGCCTTAAGCTATGTTTCCTAGTCTTCTATTTCCTTTTCCTTATTACTATTATTTCCTTTAAATAAAGTAAGAAATGCCTAAAACTTCTTCTCTATAGGAGGTAAATAATAGTTCTTACTAGCTTATTACCTCTCTTTCTCTTTTTAATGTTTAGTATTAGTATAGTTTAATAACTAGTAGCTACTCTTACATCGGTGGGCAGTTCGGGTTAGGGGCAGCAAGGCGGTGTGGGCGCGGCGCGTGGCAGAAAGGCAAAATGGCGCTAAGAGGAAGGCGGTGTGGGCGCGGCGCGTGGCAGAAAGGCAAAATAGCGCTAAGAGGAAGGCGGTGTAGGCATAGCGCGTGGCAGAAAGGCAAAATAGCGCTAAGAGGAAGAGTGTGGGATAATAGGGGTAGTAAGCAAAATAGTAAGCTAATGAAAAAAAGCAGAGATAGCAAGACTATAGTTATATAATATTCTATATTATACACAGGTAAATTAAATAGGTAGCTATATACGTAGCTCTATACGCAGCTCTATGCGTAGCTATATGCATAGCTCTATACGTAGCTCTATGCGTAGCTCTATGCGTAGCTCTATGCGTAGCTCTATGCGTAGCTCTATGCGCAGCTCTATACGTAGCTCTATGTGTAGCTCTATGCGTAGCTCTATGCGTAGCTCTATGCGTAGCTCTATATGTAGCTTTATGCGTAGCTCTATGCGTAGCTATATGCGTAGCTATATACGTAGCTTTATGCGTAGCTATATACGTAGCTATATATATAGTAAGACTACTTATAATATAATGTATATATAAATTATATTTGTAGTAAGACTACTTGCGTAAGCCTATGTATAGTAAGGCAGTGGAAAAACGCTATAATAGGAAGATTATAGGGTAATAGGGGTAGTAAGAAAAATAGTAAGCTAATTAAAAAAAAGAATATCTAAATTACGTGTATAGTAAGGCTACTTAGGTAATGTTAAATGCCACGCGCACGTAAATAATTTCTATGTATAGTAAGGCCCTTAGGCAATGTTAAATACCACGCGCATGCAAATAATTTCTATGCATAGTAAGGCCCTTAGGTAATATTAAATACTATACATATAATTATATTTATAGTAAGACTACTTATATAAGTATATATATAGTAAGGTAGTGGAAAAACGCTATAATAGGAAGATTATAGGGCAATAGGGGTAATAAGAAAAATAGTAAGCTAATTAAAAAAAAGAATATCTAAATTACGTGCATAGCAAGGCTACTTAGGCAATGTTAAATGCCACGCGCACGTAAATAATTTCTGTGCATAGTAAGGCCCTTAGGTAATATTAAATGCCACGCGCACGCAAATAATTTCCGTGCATAGTAAGGCCCTTAGGTAATGTTAAATACTATACATATAATTATATTTATAGTAAGACTACTTACGTAAGTATATGTATAGTAAGGTAGTGAAAAAACGCTATAATAGGAAGATTATAGGGTAATAGGGGTAATAAGAAAAATAGTAAGCTAATTAAAAAAGAGCATATAAATACATATAGTAAGGCTAATGCTATGCGTATGTAAATTGTATTTATAGTAAGACTACTTATATAAGCATATATATAGTAAGGTAGTGAAGAAAGGGCGTTAAAGAAAAACCTAAGGTAATGAAAAAAAAGCGTGCAAATTTCGTGTATAGCAAGGGTTATTATGTAATATGTAATGCTATGTGCACATAGACTACTTGCGTAGTAAGGTAATTATAGACCTAATCTAGGCCCTCCCCTAATCCGCAGATTAGCATTCCCTTTTCCTATCCCTTAGACTATAGGGGAGTAAAGTATATATAAAGCATATAAACTAATGCTATGCTATAATTACTTATACTAAGGAATAACTATAACTTGCAATCCCCTAAGACCTTTAGCTACCTTACCTTTTAGCTAGTATTATATTTATACTATTTAGCTATATAGTAAGGTTACCCTTTATAGATAAGGATTCTTCTAAGTAAGTACCTAAGTTTTAGGTAAAGATATATACCTAGTAAAAAAGTTAAGTAAGCCTATAAGGTAATAAAGATTTAGAGCTATATATACATGCTCTTTAGCCTTTTAATTTATTTTCTTAGTGTTTTCTTCTTCTTATTATTGAAATGTAGGGAGCTAGTTGCTAGCTGGCAACAGCTGTACAGGTGTAGCTTCTACGGTCGGGGACCAATAGAGCCACCACGTTGAAATATTCAACGCAACGCAACGGAAGGTTTCAGCAGTTATCAACTAATATAATTCAATCTAGATGACTTTTACGATATCTTATATACCAATAGAATTGATTTTAGTGATGTTGTACGGGCAATGCGGCTGTTGGATTGAGAGGCCTAGCTATCTAGCTAGATTAAAAAGATCTTCTTCCTCTCATATACCCACCGACCGTATCGGTGGATCCGGACCGTTAGAGAGGTCTTAAGGGCCACTTTTGATTTTCCGCAAAATTCATTTGTATGTAAAATCCAAAAAATCGACTCACCACCATACAAACTAGCAACCCATATGCACCAAATTTTGGTCCAAAAAATATTCCTGCATAAAATGAAAGCCCTGTCTTCTAGCTTTAATTTGCTATATATAAGACTTTTGTACGACCTCTAGTTAAAGAGAAAATCGCTGTCAAAGATAGCTATAGGGTAACCTGCTTATGTCACCCTAGCTTACCTAATTACTAGTGGCGCTACAGTTGTGGCTACGCTTGCAACCACAACGCAATTGAATAATCCACAATTGACAATTGATTTAGATTAGTCATCCACACGGTCGGTCGCAGCTGCAGTGCAGCTGTCAGGCTTGCAATGCAAGCTAGTAATAGAAAGGTCCTTTAACTAGAAAGGGCTAAAAATAGGTCTTATTTTTAACAAATATTAAGGGCAACTGTGGATGAGATTCCCTTATTAGATAGATAGCATATTTTCCACGTACCCCTAAAGCCAATATACTAAGCTATAATACGCCTTAAATTCTTTATTAGCCCTAGTAACCTTAACGCTAACAAACGCGTCCACTAATAACAGGACCCTAAGCATTAGGTGGTTAAGCGCAAGCTAAACCCAATGCTAATCCGCGGATTAGCAAGCATAGCTAGGCCAAAACCTACCCTAAAGTGGGGTCCTAGTAATTCTAAAAATTCCGAAAACTCCCACTAGAGTTACTATTACTACTGCCTTAGAATTACTAGCACCCTAGTAGATTAAACTAAATAACCATACCCTATAGCATATATATCCTATTATAGCGTAGTATATTACTATATATTAAAGCGCTCTAAATAAAGTGTAATAACTAAGAATAGTAAAGATAAATAGGAAACGGGAAATAACACTCTAGTGCTATATATAAAGAAATAAATATCCTCTAAAAGTAAAGTAAGAGTAAACTACCTATAAGAAAGCAAACAGTACCCTAGTAACTTAATACGCGCTATATTATACGTAACCTATGAATCTGCTATTATATTTAACTATAACATATCCCTAAGCATATAATTAGGTAGTCTAGGCACCACTAGACTATATGTATGCTACCTGCCCTAGAAATATTCATGCCTATAGATCCTATGTATATTTCTTATAGCGCCCGCACTAAACACGATTATACTGCGGATTTTTCTATAAGGCACTATAGCATTAAATAGCTAAGCAGGTAATAGTCTTATAGGCCCGCAGGCCCTCTTCTAGTCCGTGGATCCTAAGCATGCACTATAATAATGCTTTACTAGACTCACCCACCTAGGGGCCGCATTAATGTTTACCTAAACCTGCCTATATTAAAAAATTTTCCTTACCTAACCCTAGGGGTTAAACCCTCTCCTCTACATAACTTCTTATATAAATCCCTTAATCTGCGAATTAGAATTAGGCCTAGGAACGCCCTTTTGACCTTAATTGTTTTAGCTACCTAGCAATTTATCTTATCCTTAATCTTGCTAAGTATTAGAACTAGCCCCCTGCCTAATCCGCAGATTAGAACCCCACTTGCCTTACCTCACTCTCTTAATGTCTTAGTAGTATTAGATACTATTAAATCCTCTAGGTTAACCCTAGTAGAAACTAGTCTGCTTACTAATTTATGGATTAGAGCCCTGCTTACCCTACCTCACTCTCCTAATGTCCTTATAGTATTAGAACTATTAAATCCTCTAGGTTAACCCTAGTAGTAACTAGCCTGCCTACTAATCCACAGATTAGAGCCCTGCTTATCCTATATCTCCCCCACTCTAATATTAGCATAATAATAGCTTTAACCACTTATGGCAGTAAAAGGGGGGGTAAAAATAGGAAGGGTAAACCTTAGATAGGTAAGAAAGGTTAGTTTTATTTGCACTTTACTAATCCTAACCTACTTACTAGACACTTATATATAAAAGGAGACTTAAATCTAGATACTATGCCTCCCCTAGGTAATAGAGATAACTTATAAATAGAAGAGAGTGTAAATAGGGATACCACATCCCCCTAACCTAGTAATAGAGTAGTAAGCCTAGCTAAATCTCTTATGTTATAAGATCTAGGACTAAGTAATAACCTACTTAATTAAGAACCTAATAAACTAGTTATTATAGCCCTATTACCTATCCTAGAGGCCTAGCTCCCTCTAAGCTAGATAACTCTAACTAATATAGCTAAGAAGGTAAGGCAAAATTATATGAATAAACTTAAGTCTATAAACGCCTCCTAGTTTATAAACCACCTAGTTTATAAGAATATACCTAGTAACTATAACTAGGCAGTAAAACTCTTGCTTAAATAGGAGAAGTAAGGAAACCCCTATGGCGTATATATTATTAATAATATTAGCTAGGCAAAGAAATTTAGGGTAATAAAGACCCTAGTATATAACTAGTTTACTACACATAAAGACCTATGCATATATTTAGATAAAGTTAGTGAGTATAATTAACCCTAGTCCTAATCCGTGGATTAATAGCAGGCAGGCCTCTTAATCTAGAGGTCATAGATGCACCCTCTATTCTAATCCGCGGATTAGAAGCAAGCCTAGGTTAGCTGCTAATAATCTCCTAAGCTAACTTTAGTTGTAGTAATAGAAATAGCTAGACATTTCTTTAGTATAGTGGCGAATAAGTTCTTAATAGAGACATTAATATAAAGTACATTAGCAGGTTAGGTAGCTTAGTAAGCTATAAATAACTATCCAGATAACTTCTAAAAATATATTACCTATACATACTTATCTATACTCTAATTACCTTCTATAAGGAGGACTAGAGAGTTCCTATTAACATATACTAATAAGATTATTACCACTATTATCGCAAATCTAAAGTAAATAGGATTACTTAATAACATTACTAAGGGCCTTAAATAGCTAGTCTTTATCCCTATTACTAATCACTTTATTGCGGACACTTACATTAGCCTAGCGAAGTTAAACCCTAAGATAATAGTTACAATCCAGGCATTACAGCTACTTATATTTGCGCTCCTAGATATGTAAGAATAGATAAATAATAGCTATAAGTTTAGTAAGAATAAATATAAGCAGTGGTATCCTACTCTAATCCCTCTTATAGGGGGCGTGCTATTATAGAAATAGGACCCTAAGATAGGGCTATTTTTATATAAGGATCTTACTAGGGGTATTACGCTCCTATACTACAATATATATTACTAGAGTAAGGCTAGGTAGCAAGGCAAAATTACGCTCCTAAAACCAGATTAGTTAAAATAGGATAGATATTATAATCTAGACCTAAAGATAACGCAGTAAGTGTCTAAGATTACCCTAGATAAGGTGTTTACACATAATGCTATATTAAGGTCTATATAAGCCACCTAGCTATTAGAAAAAACTTAGGTAGCCTATTATAATAAGGACACTAGCACTAGGAATAATGTTATAGGTAACATAGAAGATGCTAGCTATATTAATGCTAAAATTATAACATAGGTTACTTTAGCCTTATTAATATTAATAGATAAGCGTATCTAGAAGATAGATAAGCAGAAATGCCTATTTGCCTTTTAGGGTTCTAGCTAGGTTAGCTAGTAAGCAGTCCTAAAACTCTGCAATAACCTATACTTAAATAAGCATAGGGGCTATACTATTACAAATATATAAGTGTAGTAAGAGCGGGAATCCTTCACTAAGGTACTCCTAATAGTATACCTTAATAACTACATAGCTAATCTAAAGATAATATAACACTACGCGCACGTAGTAGAGAAGTTAGTGGACGGCGATGTTACTAGGGTAGACGCGCTTTACTGCTATAACTTCCTTATTAACGTGATAATTAATGCCTACTAGCCCCTATAAAAGGTAGATTTTAAGGCGATTATATTAACGCATAGGATATCTAATAATTTTAATCTATATCTAGGATAGAGCCCCTAGAAGCTTATGCCACACTAGGTGGCAGATATAGAGAGGTTATATAAGTTTATTTATAATAGCATAAGCTTTAGTCTAAACTTATATATAGGCCTTAGTAAGATAAAAATTATATTATCTTTTATTAAGATAAAGGTATAAGAAAATATGCAATAGAATAAGAGTATTAAGACAGTAAGGTTAGGCATTTTGCGAAAGTTTAAGCTAAGTTTACTGCTCTACCTAGTAGCTATTATTATGTAGATAGCTAATAAGGCCTTAGCTAATAACCTGTATCTAAGGGTTATGATTTACTACAGCAATGAAAATAAGATGCCTAAGATTAGAGCGGAGTATCTAAAACAGATAGATTTTAATAGGGTAATAAAGAAGGTAGCTTAGTCGCTAAATAACCTAGTGGTGCGTTAAATTTACCCTCTTGCTAATCCGCGGATTAGAAGTAAGCCTAGCTAATAGTTCTCTCTCTAGACTAGGCGTATTCTTATTATCTATTTATATAATACCTAGCGTATATATAAGGTATAGATAACTAAATTCTAATTCCTCTTTGTAAAGGAGGATAAAGATAATAATAACATAGCTATAGGCAAGAAATATAGGCAAAGCCTTCTACTACTACCTAGTTTGCAGATAAAATAAAGAAAGGGTAATATAAGTAAGGCTATAGGATTAACTAAGGAGGAGGTATAGGCAAAATTTAAATCTATAATATAGTATAGTATAATTAAAGTTAATAAGTTAGAGATTATAGAGGTAAAGATAGGTAAGCATATTATCCTAGATAGAAATCTAAAGGAGTATAAGTAAGTAAAGCTAAATTACATAGCCCACTAATTCTAGTTTTTACTTTGCGATAAGGCGCACATTATAAGGAATATATCTTCTATCTATAACTAGATAGTTAGTATAATTAATAGGGAGGTAGGCATCTATATAACAGGGACGCTAATTCTCTTTAGTAACTGTAATTTAGTAAGTGCTATAGCCTTTATTTAGGATAATATAGGCATTAATGGACTTAAACTTACGTAGGATATGAAAGACTATTTGTTAGTGAACATTCTTAACCTATAGACTAATGAATATAATCCCTTAGTTATATTTGCGGACGCTAATAAGAATGATTAATTAAATAAAATAGGAGTTATGTCTAGTGCTAGAGGCAGTGAGCATTTGCAAGGGGACCGCATTATAGGCATCCTCCACCCCCGCTTCCCCCTTAATAAAGATATTAAGTTATAGTTACTAAGTTACTATAATAAGGGCATTAGGGCATAGGAAATCTATTTATAGCTATTATAGATAGCTAGGAAAAATACAAAGTGGCGTTATAAGTTTAGTAATATTATTATAAAGCAAGTCCTTATAAACTTTTTTATGTTAAGGGGGGCTTAATACACGATTTAAATGCCAGATAGGTCTATTTCCTTCCCTAGGATAGGCTTGCCTAACATAAACAAGTTTTACTATAAGGTTATATATAGTAGCACTAACTAACACGTAGTATATAGCTATGGTTTAGCGATAGCCTCTTTAGCCTTTATGTCTCTAATAAATACCTTAACTAATATACTTTTAGCTAATTTCTCTATATCTTTAAACTAGGTAATTAAAAAGAATAAGCCACTATAGCAGAACTACGCCTTACTCTAGGGAGGGCAGATAGTTATATATAACGCTAGGTTTGCTAAGATCCTCTAGTTAGATCTAGCAAAGTCCCTTAAAATAAAGATAAAGGACACTAACTAGTTAGCTAAGATAGTAAGGGTAGCTACTAAGGCTAAGGTAGTGGAAATAGAGTTAGAGTTAAGGAAGTAAATAAAGGACACTATAGTAAAGCTAATATTTAGCACTAACTACGTAAAGGAGATAATTAAGAATAACCTCTATAGTAGACTTAGGTTCTTCTATGCATAAACTAACTATAAGCCTACTAACCTTATTTTAGACTTATTAATAGGGTGGCTTTACTATCTAATTTATAGGAGCCTAATTACTACGCATATCCTATAGCTACTATATAAGTATGTCTATAAGAAGTAGGAGAAGGTTATAATATTTATTAACCTACTAGTGATCTAAATATAAGTGCACCTAAACTATAGCAAGAGCTAATTAGCTATCCGCTACCTAATCCGCGGATTAGAATAGGACCTAGATCTAACATTAGCTCTAATAGGTATATCTATTTATTAGTTAAGCTTACTAGCTTTAAGACCCTAATAGTGCGTAGTATAGATAGGGCGTCTAATAAGGACCTTACACTCGCTAAGTTTATAAGAGAAGGCGGCAAGCTATATATGTTTATTACTAATCTATTAATCATAGGTATAGGTATAAACCTATAGAAGGTTTATAGCACGTTAATCTTTATTAATTTTCATATAAACAAGCGCATGCTAGAGTAAGTGAGCAGTAAGGTAGTTTAATTAGGATAGAAGAAGACTATAGACTAGCATATAATAAAGGTTATTAATTTATATTATAATTATTAGGAGCACATTATGCTAGTGAAGTGGGCGTTGTAGCTATCTGCCTCTACTAGAACGCTAGAGTAAGCAACTAGGCTAGTAAAAGAGGTGCTTCTTTTTAAGCTAGCGTGTCTCTTTTATAACTATCCGTTTAATTAAATAGCTTAGGTTATACTATAAGAGTGCTCCCTAAAGGAATTTAACCCTAACCACAATATAACTCGCTAACTAGGTTACGCTATATTATACGTTACAAAGCTTATATACTCTGTGTATAAAGATAATTACAAGATATAGGACTTCTAGAATTTAATAATCTTATAGGTATTTATTTATCTATACACCTAGCTTATCCTATCTATTAAACTTAAAGAATAGTACTAGATTATCCTGCTAGAACTAGATATACTAAAAGAGAGGCTCTTATAGAATATTATCCATAGGGCAAATATAGTAACTAAAAGCGCCGCTCCCTATATATAGGAGTTAATTAAAAAGATTAATAAGTGTTTTAATATTTAAGCCTTAAAGACATAGTAAGGGGAATTATAGGAACTATAGGCATAGGTAGAGATTAATTATAAGGGATAGGAATATAATAAAGACAAGGATAACTAAGGGGCTAAGGCTAATAAAGGGTAAGTAAAGGAGAATAGTCCGGAGGAGCTGCTAAATAATAGGGAATAAATAGTTAAGGTTACTAATAATAAAAGAAATTTTATAGGTAAAGTAATTAAGAGAATAGATATAAACAAGCTACTAGCATAGATAGGATTACTACAGGAGGCTTAGTTTATTTAGAGTGCTATTTATAGGATAGAAAATAAAGCATTAGGGTATATCTTTTATTAAGCTACTAGACAAGGTGCTAGTAACTACCTAAGGTCTATATAGAAATATAAGTAAGGATTTTATCTAGTGTCCCCTAAGTTCTATAAGTAGTAGTGAATTTATCTATTTTAGTGCGCTAATTTAAGGCAGGTCTTAGTGTTTATTTTAATTACGCTTACGTTTCTTTACATATCTAATTCGCTCTTTTTAAAGCTAGTGTTTTCTTTAAGGTTATTAGTATAATCATACTATCTCTCTCTAATATTTACTAGTCTAGAAGAGTTACTTGCTATATAAATAGTAATAGAGATACCGCGGTTAAGGTAAGAAGCCTCTGTTCACATAGTAACTTATAAGTAACTAAATATTATTAGTATTTTTGTGCCATTATTTATACTAAATTTTCCCCGCTAGGCTCCTACCTACACTAGAAATAAGAGGAAATTATTAAATCCTTAACTTATAAATAATTACTACTACTAAGTTTTTGCTATTACTAAATTTACAGAAGCTAAGACTACTTGCTTTCCTTTAACAATCTATTATCCTATTATTATTACAAACCTATATTTATTATAAGCTCTTTCACTTCCTTAGATCCTTACTTTACTACGTAGGTTTGTAATAGTGCTAATAGATCTAGCATAATAAGCAAGGTACGTATAACTAGCCTTAGGTTTACTTGCTTTTAACTAACGCAAAGTAAAATTTTATAGTAATTAAGCAAGTCTAGTGGCCAAGATACTAGCGGCTATAGCATCTCTAATAATACACGCTTAACTACTAGCTTTATAGGGTTAATAGACAATTTAGTTACTTTTAATTTATTATCTTAGGCACTACACTAAGGCACAAAGGTTTAAGAATAGGTTTCCTAGGATAGAGCTAAACCTTATATTGCTAAGGCCATAAAGCATATAATAAAGGGTATAGCACCTTACGTGTTTAATAATAGCTTATTTGTAACTACTAGTATAGGCTTACTAGGAAGTTAGTCCTATTAATCTATTACTACTCTTTCAAGCCCTATTACGCATAGGAGAGCTAAGAGTATTAACTATAGTAGTGGCGGCCTAATAAGTCCTAACTATAGGAGACTTAGAACCTTTACTAACCTACAAAACTATACTCTACGGATATCTAGTTAGCCTCTTGTAGTTTCTAATAAGCCTCCTCTAAAATTTAACCTTAGTGGGTTAGTCTATCCTATTAAATAGTCTCTCTAAAACTCCGTGGTCCCCTATATAGGACATTTCTACTTGTAATCTTAAGGCTAGCTTTAGGATTTACGTTTAAACTATCTAAATCTACTAATAGTAATAGTAAGCGGGCTACCCACACTATAGGCTGCCCTCTAGCTAGAAAACTTTCTATTTATAGAAGGAGCCTAATAAGCTAAATAGATAATCTGATTAACGATTTGACTGATAAATTGATTAATGAGTTAATTGACGATTTAAGTAATGACTTAACTGATAATTTAATTGATGATTTGGCTGATAATTTGATTAATAACTTAATTAATAATTCGGTTAATGATTCAATTGATAACTTAACTAACACCTTTAATTTACATAGGAAAACAAGTAACACTATCACCTGTTATAGAAGTTAATTAGTTAATTAAAATTAGTTAGCTAGTTAATTAGGCTTAGTGCTATAGTAATAGTCTTACTAAATAGCGTGTGCATGTAAGACATTGTTAAGAGTTCGTAACCTTTAAGGCTATTTATATAGTGATTTTAAATACACGGTCTTCTATCTTATATAGAATGTCCAGGGTCTTTTAACTATACTTACAATAAGCGGATTAAAATAATAGGGATCCCTATAACCTTAAACTAAATATAACCTTAATCCTAATCCGCAAATTAGAAGGGGGTCTTCTTAAGTAGGATTTATCCTAATCCGTAGATTAGCATAAGGCTATTATAGGTTACTTACAATTCGCGGGTTAGAATAATAGGGACCGCTATAGCCCTTAAATTAGATACACCTTAATGCTAATCCGCGGATTAGAAAGGGGCCCTAAGTAGGGTTTATTCTAATCCGTGAATTGGCATTAAGGAATCTATTATATATTTATTTATAGAATAAAGATATTTATTCATAGAACAAAGATATCTATTCTTAGAACAAAGACATTACTCTATTTACGTAATATATTACATAATCTATATAATAATTTAAATCCTATTACTCCCTTCTCTTCTTCTTCTCTTTCCTTCCTCCTTTATTAATATTTTCTCTCCTTCCCTTCCTTAACATATTCTTACTAATTTATCCTAGTGCTATTATAATATAATAGAAGAAAACAATGTTTAGTAAATTAACCCCCCCCCTAAGGAATGTTTTTTAACTATTTAAAGACAAATAAGATTAACTTATAGCAAAACACCTATAACTATACCTTATAGTAATATTACTAACCTGTAGATTAAGACTACTAAGAATATAAGCTAAAGCGCACTATACTTCTTTAACACATACCTAATTATGCAGATAATTATAGAGTTCCTACTACCTACAAATGTCTTAGCATTACTATATATAACTATATTCTATAGTAAGATAAGAGACTTAGAGTTCCTAAAGTATATGTATATAGATAGGTAAGTGTGTATAAGCGTGCCCTAGATTACTAATATATTAGATAATAAGAACCTAGTAATTATTATAGGGTTAGATCTTTATATAATAGAGACTATGTTTATAAGTCTAGTAATATATTAGAGAAAGCGTAGGTAAAAGGCTACGCTAAGATATAAGTTATAGGTTATGCCCCTTAATAAGGTCTTACTAGAGATTTTTAAAATAGGGTAATACCCTAAAATTAACTACTAATATCTGTACATGCATAAGGATAGGATAATTAAGGTACTTAACAAAATAGAGTATAGGGATATATTTAGAAGACACCTTTACATTAATAACTATAAGGGGAGTATTTATAAGGTAATAATACCTACGCGAAGAGTTATACTACTAATTACAAATAGGTAGCTAAGTTATATAAAGACTACTAAGAATTTAGTTCCTAAGGGGGCATAGACTATGCTAAATAAGAGAAAGATAGATAGTGTAAAGTTCCTATATAAGGAAGACTTTTTGTAATTACCTAATAAGATATATACTAGCACGTAAAACTAGCTTAAGAGATTTTTATATAAGGACCCTAAGATAAGCTACACCTATATACTATACATAAGCCTATTAGAAAACGCGTTATATATCGCAGCTAAATATCCGCTTATTAACTAAGGGGGGCCTATAACCTATGTTAAAAGCATATACTATAATTTGGTTATAGTTTAGGTTAGCCCCTAATAGCATAGCCTTTTATGCGAATGTTATTAGGCTATAGCCCTAGGCTATATGTTTTACTATAAGGAGGTATAGGTAAAGAATTATATAATATTATATTTAAGTTTTATTATTAGGCCTTTAAGAATTATATTAGGGTAGGCGCTAGTCTTAAGTATATTATATTAATACGCTAGGGAGAAGCGTTATTATATAAGAAATAAGGATTTCTAAGGGGGGTTAGGATTAGAGTAAATATATATAATAAGGTTTACTTAGGGAGGGTAATTATTAGCTACACTAAGGAACATTCCTTTAACCTAAATTATAGCTTTATTTAAGTTAATAAAGGTCTTAAGGGTCTTAAGGGTCTTATGCCTCCTTAATGCTAAAAGTCTAAATTAACTATAATAGGCAGGAATAAGCCTATATACGTACGCGATGTGGTTACTTGTGATGTGTAATTCCCCTTGTGACTTTCTATTCTAAGGCGCTTAACATCGCTTGTGGGCATTGGATTTGTGGACATTAGATCTTTAAGGTCTTAATAATCTTTATGTGGTTACTCTTAATAATCTTTAGGTTTAGAGGCTTATTATTATTAATCTTTAAGGTCTTAATAATCTTCTTATTTAGCGTCTTATTAGACCTCTTCCTCTATAGAGAATGCTTTAATTAGAATCCTTGTAATAATCTCTTTAATTAAGCCTTTAGCTACTAGGGTTATTAGGGTCTTTAGTCTTAGGCCATAGTAATCTTATCTCTTCTTAAATTACCTATTATAATGCAGTAGGAGATAGAAGAAGTTAGGGAATGTAGACGCTACTTTCTTATAAAAGGGTTTAGAGCTCCTATATAATTTAACTAGAGGCCTGTCTAAAGGTATTTATTAACTAACCTTTAAAGTCCTTTTTAAAGTATTCCTAAAGGTCTTTACCTCTCTAATATTAATGCTTACTAGTGTGGATAAACCTTGTAATATAGTTATTAAGCTTAGGCTACGTAGCAGTCTCTAGGTCTAGGTCTAGTTAGGTAACCTCTTCCTAATCTTTTATAACTAATTAACTATAAGGCTATAGTTATTCTAGTAGCTTATTATTTAATAGTCTTTTATAGACCCCTTAGGGCATCTTATTATTAGGGGAGGACATTTAGGACTATTAGGGAGTAAAGATAGTGATATTATATAATATACACTAAACATAGAGTAGTAAAGATAGTTATAGTAAATAATAAGTATAGAGAGAGAGGGAAGAGAGGCTGTAAAGAGATTATAATAAGAGGTTATAAAGGAGGGAAGTTATAAATATTAGCTAGCTTAGCTAAGGGTTATATTTAACGTTAGGTTTAAATGAAATGCCTTTTATAGCAATAGATTTGGTTACTTATTTGGTTTTCTTGTGATAGATAATAGAGACAGAGAGGAATCTAGCTAGGAGAGAAAAGAGGGAAAAATGTTGTGCGCTAGGCACGTGACTTGAAAAGATATCCCCTAGTAGGATGAAGAAGGTTAGAAAAGGATTAGATTAAAGCTATCTTCTATTATATAAATGGAAGGATAAAAGCTTCTCTTTTATAGAGAAAGCTATTATATTATAGATCGTATGCTTTTATTATAAATTATTGCGTTTAGCGACGTGTATCTTTAGCTCCCCTAATATAGTTATAGGTGCAGATTTATTTGTTATAGACGCTGTATCCGCCACTAGGTAACACACCCCCTAGTTAGTGTTAAGGTTATTGTAATTGCTAACTAATATCTTAACTAGCGGATATATGGTGTTTTAGTGGTGCCTAAATTTAATATGAATTTAAAGTAAACTCTCTTACTTTTATGCCCACGCTCCCCTCCTATAAAGGATCTCTTAATATAATAGTTATAGGCTTCCTTTTCTTCCCTTTATAATGCACTTTTTATTAACTAGCCTATATTTTGATTAATATAAATTCTAACACATGCGCTTAGATTAAAGAGGATTTTCGCTCCTAGGAGGGCTTAACCGCTCTTTAGCGAATTGCTTATATTATGGCTGATTTAGCCACATATTCTTATCTAAGCCCTAGTGTAGCTTGTGATAATTCTTTGCCTTCCTTAGCTTACTTAGTCTTTAAATTAAACCTAGTAACTAAAGCTATAAATACATAAAATATATAAGTAATAAGTATTATAGTATAAGTTTATTTAATTATAAAGATATCTTAAAGGTCTTTATATATATATAATTATGCTTTATAATAGATTAATATCCCTTTCTTATTAAACTTATAAGAAAACACTTATTTTAATAGTAATAGCTTTAATTATACTATAAAATGCTTTATTTATTACTATATTTCTTATTTCTTTAGCTTATTAATCTCTGTATTTATTACTTTTAACTATTTCTCTTTAAATAAATAATCCTTTACCTTTTTCTATAACTTTAGAGGTTTAGTAAGATTAAATTAATAAATAGTCCTTACCTTTCTCTTTAGGTTAAGGTATAATTTATTTTCTTTATTATAATATATATTAATTACTAAAAAAACTATTTTATAGCTTTTAAAATCCTAATCTCCTAAAAAAAGCTTATAAAAATCTCCTTCCTTAGTTTTTTTAAATTTAGTAAAAAGATTCTTTAGGTCTTAAAGGCTATTAATAAGAGCTTTATTAAGTCCTTTTTTCTTTTTTTTTATTAGTTAAGTATAAAAAGAAATATTACCTTAAGCTCTCTTTATTTATAACCTTAAGTTTATTTATATACTTTCTTATATTATTATTTTAAGACTTTTTTTAATTTTTAACTATATAGCTAGTAATTCCCTTAAGTGTTTTATATAAGTAACTAGTTTAGTATTTACTTTTATAAGTTTATTTTATTACTAGTTTTTCTTTACTTCTCTTTTTAGCTTAGGTAATTTATTACTTATTAAGTTATTAATAACTTAGTCCTTAGTATTATATACTTAGTATTTTAAAACCTTATAAAAATATTAGCTTTTTTAAGCCTTTATAGTAGTATTTTACTTATTACTTATTAAATTTATTATTATATTACTTTCTTAAGTATATAAATCTAAAGTATTTTACTTCTTTTTACTTTACTAAGCTTTTAAATTAAAAGTCTTTTACTTTTTAATTATTAAATCTAGTAATAGCTAAGGTATTTAAAGTCTAATTTACTTATTAAAGTATATAGCTTTTTTTTTCTTTTATTAAGAAGTTTATAAAGCTTTTATTTTTAAGTTTAAACTTTTAGTTTAATTTTATTATAGTTTAATTAAAGTTAGTATAAGAAAAAGATTTAATTCTTTATTTAATTTAGTATTAATTTTAAGGGATTAAAAATATACCTTAAGCTTATTAATTAATAGCTTTATTATGCTTTTCTTTATTAAATTATAAAAAATTAACTTATTAAATATAATATTTCTTATTATTATAACTTTTCCTAGTCTAAAAATCTAAATATAATATATATTAAAGGTAAAGTACTTAATAAAATATTTAATATAACCCTTAAAATTAGTCTTATAAAACTATTTATATTTATTAGCCTTATAATTCCTTTAAAGAGAATAAGTATAATATTTACCTTTATTTAGCCTTAAGTTAGCTATAAGCTTTTTAATTAAAAGTTAAGTATTATCTTAAAACTAAATTTCTAGGGTTTTTAATAGTGTTTTTTACTTAAATTATTAAATAAGACTTATATTATATAAGTATATTATTACTTATATACTCTTTAACTATAAGTTTAGTAAATAAAATATATTTATAAAAGATTTTAACTAAAAGCACTCTCTTTAAAATAAGCTAAATAAAATAATTAATAAAGTAAATAAATTACTTATTATAGTTTAGCTTATAAAGCTAATTATAAGTACTTATATTATTATATAAGTAATATACTTAATTTTATTATACTATAAAAAGTAATAAAAGAATATATATTATATAAGTTATTATTTACTTATATAATTAATACTATACTTTTTTATACTAACCTTAAGGTTTAAAATTACCTTTAAAATATAAATTATATTAATATTTAAAATCCTTATTTTTATTTCTTACTTTTTATAATATTATACTATAATAAAGCTAGTAATAAAAGTATAAATAAAATACTAATAATAATTAATATAAGCTTAAGAAAGCTAGCTTAAAGTAATTATTACTTAAATATAAAAATAAGATAGTTTAATATTTAAAGAAGTAAAAATAACCTAATAGTAAACTAAAACTAATTTATATACCCTAAAGATATAAAATATTATAATAAGATTACTAGCCTTATTTTAAGTAATAAAGCTACCTAAGTATAGTATATTATACTAGCTATAGCTAACTAAGTAATAAACTATACTTAAATAAAAGTAAAAGCTATAAATACTAATAATAGTAATATTTATATTACTAAAAAAATATTAAAAATAGCCCTTAAAAAAGCTATTAAGAAAAAAGCTAAAGATAATAATTTCTTAACTTAAGTAAGTATTATAACTAAGTTTATACTAAAATAACTAAATATTAACTATTTTTTCTTTTAAATTCTTAGAAAATAATATAAAAAAATACTTATAAAAGAAAATACTATATAAATATTACTTTAGTTTAAAAGTATAAAAAATATAGTTATAGCTATAAATAAAGCTATTAAGTAAGCCTTAGTAATAATAACTAAAAGACTTCTTAGTAAAAATATAATTATTATTTTTAAAGAAAATATAATATAATATAAAGAAAACTAAAAATAAATTACTAAAGTATTTAGCTTAAAGGTAATTATTTATTACTATATACTTAGTATTATTATTAAGGGTTTTTTAATAAAGTATATATTTATTAAAAACTTAATAGTAAAAATTAAAAAAGTAAATAAAGTAAATATAATTAAGGTAATTATAAAATACTCTTAAAGTAAAAGTATATAATAAATTACTTTAATTTTTAAACTAACTAAAGTTAAAAATACTAATAAAATATACTAAGATAAAATAGTATTTAAAGTAAAGCTATTTTAAGCTAAACTATATAATAAGACTTTATAACTTAAATAATATTATAATTACTTTTAAATAAAATATATTACTAAGTTTTATAAGGTAATATTAAGATATAATAAGTATAAAGTTAGCTAATATAAAAATAAAAAAGTATTATACTTTATAATAAATAAATAACTTAAGAAAAACTATATTTTATACTTTAAGCTATAATTAACTTAGTTTAAAAATTACTTAATATTAAAAAAAAGTAAAATATAATAAAAGTAAAATACTTAAAATAATTTTTTTACTTTATTTTTAGCTTTTTTAGTAAAAATATAATACTAGCTTAAAAGAAAACTAATATAGTTATAAAACCTATAATAAAAAAAAAAAGAGATTACCTTATAAATATAAAATAAAGTATTAAATAGCTAAAAGCTAAAAGTATTAAGTATTATATAAAATAACTTAAAGCTAAAGTAAAACTAGTATAAAATAGCTAAAACTTATTACTTTTCTTTTAATTAATATAATAATATTATAAGTTTTTTTTAAATTATAAATAAAAAAAATAGCTTAATATATATTATATTTTATTACTAAACTAATATAAATATAATAGTAATTTAAAAGTAAAAATATATAAAATATTTATAGCTTTTTATACTAAGCTTTATTTAGTTTTAACTTATATATTATAATAAGTATAATACTATATATATAAATAAAAAATATAATATAAAGTTATAATTAAGTTAAAAAAAGCTTAATTAATTACTAATAAAAATATAAGAAATTAATATTTATTTCTTTTACTTAAAAAGCTATAATAATAACTAAAATACTTTTATATAAAATATTAATATAAAAATACTATATAACTAAAGTATATTTTTAAAAAACTTTAATTAAAAATACTTTTTATAAAATAAGCTAAATAAAATAACTAATAAAGTAAATAAATTACTAAAACTTATAAGCTAGTAAAAGCTTAAACTAGTAATATCTTAAAGAAAATTACTAAATAATATAAAAATAATAAAAATAATACTATAAACTTAATATAAGTAATCTTAAATATTTAAGTTTACTATAAAAATATAAAAAACCTTTTAATATTAAAGTTAAAACTTAGATAATAAAATTTAAGCTTATAATATTTTTAATTTATTATAAGAATTTAAGCTACTAAAGTCTTTTTTTAATATCTAGTTATTTTATTAATTAAATAAACCTAAATTATATACTATAGTAATTATATAAAAGAGAAAAGTTAATTTTCTATAAAAGGGAAAGAAATCTAAGGATTTTATTTAGCTAAATAGTTATATAACTAAGGATTTAATTAATTTAGTAATACTAATAAATTTAATAATACTAAGGTTTAAAGGCTTATAGTCTTATAAAAGGTTTTAAAAGAGATTTTAAAAGGTTATAATTCTAGCTATATAGTATATAAAAGCTAATAGCTAAAGCCTTTAAAGTATTAGAAAATATAACTTAAACTTAAAGGTTTTTACTTATAATATAGCTTTTTTTTATACTATAGCTTTTTTTAATACTATAGTTTTATTATAAAAAAAGCTTAAGAAAGCTAAGAAAAATAAGTTACTTATAAAGAGTAATAAAGTAAAGGAAAAAAAAGAAAAAATACTACTAAAAAAAAAAAGAAAAAAGCTAAGAAAAAACCTTATAGTTTAATTTTATATTAATAAAAGTATAAAAAAGCTTATAAAAGCTATTAAAGCTAAAGATAATTTTATAAAAAGCTATAAAGTTAAAAAACTTATAGTAAGCCTTAAGGTAACTAAAGCTATCTTTATAAAAAACTATAAAACTAGTAATCTTAAGAAAGTAAAAGTAAAGGTAATTAAAGCTTAGGTTTATAATCTTAAAAAGCTTATTAAACTTATAAAGTCTTTTATATTTATTAATAAAAACTAAGAAAAAGTATTAATTAAGAAAATTATAGCTAAAGAAGTATTAAATATAGTATTTTTTATAATAAAAGAAAAATCTAACTAAAACCTTACTTTTTAACTTTACTAAGAGAGAAAAATTATAACCTTAAAAAGCCTTTTTAAATAATTTAACTAAGCTAATATTAATACCTTATAAGCTTATAATATATTTAAATTTATAATATTTAATTTAGTAAAGTATAAAGGCTACTAAATCTTTAATTTTTATATAGTTTAAGAGATTAAAAGTAAAGTATTATTTATAGTATAGTTAATATAGTTTTTAGGAAAAATTTATATTTATAGTGTAGTTTTTTTTTTTCTTATAGTTAATATATTATAGTTTTTTTTTTTTATAGTTAGTATAATATATTTTTTTTTTATAGTGTAATATATTATAGTTTTTTTTTACTTATAATATAGTATAATTAATATAGTTACTAACTATATTAACTATAAAAACTATAAATATAATATTAGTAAAAAAAAAAGTAAGCTTTTTTATTATATAAGGTTATTATAAGGATTAAAAGAAAGCTAGTTATATAAAAGCTTTTATTATTACTTATTTTACCTAATTAGTTATATAATTTATAAAATTTACCTTTTTTTAAGGATTTTACTATAACTAAGGTAATTTATAATATTATAACTTTTTAATAATACTATTATACCTAATACTTTATTTTACTAATATAACTTAAAGAAAAACCTTCTTATTATTTTATTTACTATTACTATTAATTATTTTATATTTTAAAATATTATTATTATTATTTTAAATAAAAAATACCTTAAACTAATAAAATAAAATTAATTAAGAAATCTAGATAAATTACTAGAAGTTAATAAAATATATACTTAGTACTTAAATCTTATTCTTAATATAATAAAAACTTAAAAAAAGCTTAAACTATTTATTTAAGATTTAAACTAATTAAATATTACTTTTAGCTTTATAATTTTAAAGCCTTAAGAAGTTATATATAGTAACTTTATATATCTTATTACTATAATATATAAATAAAGAATATAATAAACTAATATTTATAATCTATTAATAAATAATTAATAGTATTATTTTAATTACCTTATATAGCTTAATTAAGCTATAAAAAATAAGTTTAACTTATTTTTTAAAATAAAACTAAGACTTACTTTTATATAATATATTATACTTATTATAAAAGCTTTAATAACTTTAATAACTTTAATTACTATTATTACTATTAATACTATTAATACTATTATTACTTAATTACTATTATTACTATTATTTTACTTTTATTATTATTTTAAAAAAATATAAAAAAGAAAACATTTTTATAATATTAATATTTTTAAAAACCTTAAAATACTAAGTTATTAAAAACTATAGCTTTTACTATAGTAATTTACTTATAATTACTAGTATTTATATTTTAGTTATTTATTTATTATTTATTATTTATTAAACTTTAATACTAATAATATTATAAGTAATCTTAGTAATCTTAGTAATACTAGTAATATTAGTATTATAAGCTATTATAAGCTATAATAAGATATAATAAGCTACTTATATTAAGTTTACTAGTAGTTTTTTTTATAGTTTTTTTAAAATAAGTAATAATAATAATTTATAGAAATATAAAATAATTTATAGAAATAGTAAATAATATAATAAAAAGGTTTTTCTTTAAGTTATATTAAGGAAATAAAGTATTAAGTTAAATAGTATTATTAAAAAAGTATAATATTATATATAACCTTACTTAGTTATAATAAAATTACTAAAATAATATAATATTATAAATTCTATAACTAATTAAATAAAATAAGTAATAATAAAAGCTTTTATATAACTAGTATTTTTTTAATTCTTATAATACTAATAACTAATAAAAAGTCTAATACTATATTTATAGTATTTATAGTTAGTATAGTTTAGGAAAAAAAATTTATAGTATAATATATTATAGTTTTTTTTTTTATAGTTAGTATAGTATAATTTTTTTTTCCTTATAGTTAGTATAATTTATAGTATAATATAATTTATAGTATAATATAATTTATAGTATAATATAATTTATAGTATAATATAATTTATAGTATAATATAATTTATAGTATAATATAATTTATAGTATAATATAATTTATAGTATAATATAATTTATAGTATAATATAATTTATAGTATAATATAATTTATAGTATAATATAATTTATAGTATAATATAATTTATAGTATAATATAATTTATAGTATAATATAATTTATAGTATAGTTACTATATTATACTATAAATATTATACTATATTATATATTTTAGTATAATACTTTAATTAAAGGTAAAGGTATTAAATTACTATATAAGAAATTATACCTTATTATATAAGAGTATAATAATAAAGGAAAAGAGGCTATTTTAACCTAATTACTAATAATATAGTAATTAAGCTAATAAATTATTATAGCCTTTATTTTATTATTAAAGTAAAAGGGAATTTACCTTTAGCTATAAGATATTATATAAGCTTATATTTAATTCTAAATAACCTTAAATAAGCTAATTATTATTAAGTTACTAAAGTAAATTATATATCTCTTTTTAAAAGGTATAATAATAAAGGTAATTAAGCCTTTTTATAAGATTATAAAAGCTAGAATTTATTAGTAAGTAATATATTTTTATTACTATAAGAATAATCTTAATATAATAATCTTAATATATAATTCTTACTTACTAATTATAGCCTTAAATAATAAAAACCTCTTTAATATTATAAAAATATAAATAAATAATATACTAAGCCTTAGTAATAATAACTTCTTTAAAAAAGAAAAAAAAAGCTTTAAAAAGTAAAGTTTATAGCTAAAGAAAAATAATACTTAATAACTATAAATTCCTTTATTTTTAATAGCTATATTTTAATTTAAAATACTAATAACTTTTTAACCTTAACTTAAAAAAGCTAAAGTTAAAAGATTAAGAAAATTAACCTTTAATTACTAATAATAAGGTAAAATTAAAGTATTATTTATAGTTAGTATAATATATTTTATAGTTTTTATATTTAATTTTATAGCTAGTATATAATTAAATAAATTATACTATAAATTATATAATTTTATATAAATAAATTTTAAGAAAAATACTATATATAAAGGTAAGTTTAAAAGTAAACCCCTTACTTATAAATTAAAAAAACTATATTTATAGTGTATTTTTAGTACTAAAATATAGTAAAATATAGTTTTTTAATTTATAAGTAAAGGGTTTATTTTTAAACTTACTTTTATATATAATTATATTATAGTTTTTTAGTTATATATTTAAAAAAAGAAGTTTTATATCTTTATATATTTTCTAAGATTAAATATATATTATTTATTAAATAAAAAATATACTATAAATTAATTATAGTATAATACTTTAAGTAAGATTATATAAAGTAAAAAGTCTAAGAAAGCTATATTATAATAGTTTATTAACTAAAAGTATTATATAACTTATTAATTACTATATAAAACTAAAAACCCTTTATTAATAATATTTTATAACTTAATAAATACCTTAAGTAATAAATTAAGTATTAGTAATAAAAATTATAATATATTCTCTTAACTTTTAAAAAAATAAAACTTTTTATATTTATAAATAAGTTTTTTACTAATAATTAAAATTTAAGTTTATAAAGTAAATATATTATTATAATTAGTAATAAAGAAATAAAGGAAAATAATACCTTTATTTTAAAAGAAAATATTATTATATATAGCTTTATAAAAGTAAGTATATAAATTATAGTATACTTATATTTAAGTTATATAATATAGCTAACCCTAAAGGGTTAGGGTTAGGGTTAGGGTTAGGGTTAGGGTTAGGGTTAGGGTTAGGGTTAGGGTTAGGGTTAGGGTTAGGGTTAGGGTTAGGGTTAGGGTTAGGGTTAGGGTTAGGGTTAGGGTTA